>OZ007591.1:304791793-305991793 GCA_963931845.1 Maratus michaelseni | reverse complement strand
CTGTTTGCAGCGTATTTTAATTATGTTACATTTTTTCAAATATAAGGAAGTTGATATACATTACTGCAGTTTAGTACGAAGTACTTGCTGTACAACATGATGTGCACATCATTTATCGTTCATGCAAAGAGACACACAAAATAATTCTGTAAAGTACTATAACCAAATTAGAATTAATTCGTATTCAGTTATGGTATACATTTTTATGTTTGAAATTTTTTTACATACTACGCTGTGTATAAATGCTATAAATCCTATGGGTGGTTTTTGATTGAGCTATGCATTTTCAAGCTGAACTATATTTAGTATGCTAAAAGATGTTTGTGGGAGAAAACAAAATCATATACAGTGCCACACAAAAATGCGTATCCACCTATGGATGATTATTCCTGGAAGTGTGATTTCAGTACTTTTAAGAGTGCTTTAGCTTGAATTAAATTTTAACTTAATATGCGTTGTGTATAAAAATCTGTAGGTAATCTACAGTGAACTGCAAAAAATTCCAGTGGATTTTCGTCGATTGGTAAAAAATGCTGAAGGTGAATTTTCAAGCTATTATGTATTTTCTTGCTAAACTGGATTTGATCATGCTATGTTGTTTAGCATACATACGGTAATTGCTAAAATCTGGTTTTCAAATGTGTTTTGAGTTTTCTAAAATGTTTATTTCGGTATCGTATTTACCTTACTAAGCAGCAAAGTTTTGTTAAAGTATACTGGAAGCATTGGAAAGTGTTTCATAATCTATGCTTGACGCATATATTTTCATTCTTGCTTAGTTTCATGTTTGTTTGTTTCTGAATTTTAAAACAATTAACATACTGTTTAACTTTAAATAAAATTATTATGTTCTGATAAAAAAGATTTTTTTTAATTAATAATTGCAGAAAAGTACTTTTTTTAAACAAAAGTATTATCAAATTAAAGCAAACACGCAGACAAACTATTTCACAAAAGAATTCATATACTGACTTCAATGAATACTATTAAACTATATTGATTTAAAATATTTTCAGACGGGGGATATGATTGAGAAATCCTCAGTGATAACTTAATATATAAAATAGTTTTTGTTATTTTATATATTAACTCTCGCTCTGAATAGCGACAGTTTTTTGTAAAACTGTCGCTATTCAGAGCCGCCGGTAGCTCGTTATAATAACTGGATTGACACAAATTTTTATAAATGGACTTAGAAAACCATGGGAAAAAGGATTCCAACAACAACAACAAAAAATTAGTTCCTATCACCGCCGATAGGGGAAAATGTGACGCTGTGGTAATTTATGCAACTGAGAATTAGTATAAAAAACGGGCAATAACTAAAAATGCAAATTTTTGCTTACGCAAGTAACATTAACGCCAATAGTTTAATCTTTAAATGCATGCGAAAAACTCCGAGAAACAATTTTAGCTCAGGTTGAAAATGAATCTCACGTTACCGCAGCGCGCGTTACTTGTGAAGTTCTATCATTGTAACCAGTGCAATGCATCAGCCGCTCTTCGTTTATTTAGAACACACCATAAACTGCGTAAAGTACCTTTATCCGTTAATGTATTGAAAGCAATGATTCTGAAATTTGAAGAAATAGGCTCACTAGCAGTTCGGCTAAGCAGAGGACCTAAACCAGTGGTGTCAGAAAAATTTGATAATGGATGTTGCAAATGCGATCAACGACAGGTCACAGAGTACCTATGCTGTTTGTAGCAGCAGCGCCCTGGGTGTTGCGCGAGAACTGGGTTTAAATGTTTCGACGGTATGGAAAGTCTTGCGACATATTCTCCTCTACTACTCATACAAGATCAGCTGCTTGCAACAACTTCAACCCAATGATTACGATAAACGACTGACATTTGCTCTGACATTTCTTGCAAGAATGGAAGTCGATGATGCTTTCCCGTGGAGAATTTTGTGGACAGATGAGGCCCATTTTCATCTGAATGGGTCTGTTAATACTGATAACTGTAGAATTTGGGCCACGGAACAACCTCATACAGTTCTGGAAACTCCGTTACATTCAACAAAGCTAAATTTTTTGTGTGGCTTTACAGCTGAATTCATGCTTGGACTATTCTTTTTTGAGAACATTACTGCGACAGGACCAGTGACGTGTACCGTTAACGCAGAAAGATATCATAATATGCTGACTAGTTTTGTCGTTCCACAACTTCAGCAGAGACAATGTCTGGATCAGATAATTTTATGCAAGATGGTGCACCACCACATATACGTGTAAAAGTACAGCAGCTGTTGCGCCATCACTTCACTGACCAAAGAGTTATCAGTTGTTGTTTTCAATATGTCTGCCCGCCCCGGTCTCCGGATTTAACTCCAAGGGATTTTTGGCCCTGGCGTTATTTGAAATCGTATTTTGAAATTCAAGTCTATCTTGGGCGCGTAACAAATCTGAGTATCTTAAAAGACAACATAATACATGCAGTAAGGGACCATGTGACATGTTACCCTCCGCCGTCGAAAATGTTGTACAAAGAATGCAAGGTGTGGTGGAAGAGAACGGTGGCCATATTGAATGTGGTCAAATTCCTCGTCGGGAAAGTGTATATGACAATAAAACATGGCATTATATCCTTAATTATTAATTTTGTCTGTTTCTGATGTTTTCTTTCAATGTACAGCGCCAAATTCCCCCTATCAGCGGTGATTGGAACTTTTTTTTTGGTTGGAATCTTTTTTTCCCGTGGTTTTATTAGTACATTTATAAAATTTTGTGTCAATCCAGTTATTAGAACGAGCTACCAGCGGCTGTGAATAGCGTCACTTTAAAAAAAAACACCCTGTTGTTTTGTATACATTACTATATAGGTGGAAATTAGAAAGACTGAAATATTGATCATTAGAAATAGTGATCAATTTAAAAAAAAAAAAAAAAATATTTAATTCTTATCTCTAATTAGAGTTCTCAAGAACAAAAAATATCGATTTTTAAAAATTCTGAAGTAGATGAAAAATATTTCTTGATACGTTTTCTTTCTATGTGAATGTAATTTTGTAAATATTTTAGCCCTTTGATTGCCACATGATTCGCTGGTGGACATATATTGTTTTTGCCATTCTTTTTAATGTAGTTGTACCACTAGAGCTCATTTGACATATTTCCTTTCTGGCTGGCAAGCTGCCTACTGCTATTTAAATTTTTGAGTTTTTAAGAACTATCCGAAATAAGCCTGAACAATTTTTTCCCTCTGATTATGCAGATCACCGACATGCAATAAGTATTACTCCTATATTGACTTAAAATATTTTCAAGTGGGGGCAATAATTCAGAAATCCTCAGTGAGAACTTAATCTATAAAACAGTTTTGTATACATTACTATATACATTTTACTTTATGATTTAGAAAAATGTTTTTGTTTAATGTGATAAAAATAAAAATAAAAATACAAATATTCCATTATTATTTTTAATTGAATCTAATTTTATAATTATTAATTTTACTAAGTAGAAATATGTTTAAAAATATGCCAGACATATAAAGTTTTAAATAAATTTCAAATTTTTATTTTAGATTTTCGTATTTTGTTATATTTGTTCTATTAACTAGTAACATTTTGTTAAAAAAACATACATTGCAAGAAAATCTCTTTGAGGTTCCCTTCTGAGGAAACTTTCAATGTTGTATGATTTTAAAATGTTGTGATCGTGCTTAGAATATTTTATCCCCGAAAAGTCTATAAATGCTATGTGGAGTTACGTGTTTCTTCATAGCTCTAAGCAATATTTATTTAGTTTTCTGAAAATTTCAAAAGTTGTTAGGAAAGTGAAAACTTGTATGTTTAATTTAAAATATATAATATAATAAGTAGTTCTCTGAATGTAGCTTTCATTGAAAATTTTTATTTTAATTTCATATTACATTTCAAATCTAGTAAACATTCAATGCACACTTAGCATAATCACTCTTCCTCAAAGCATTTGCTTTCTGTAACTACAACTACAAAACAATAATAATAGCAAGAAATCATTCGAAAAAATAAAGACTAACACCTAATCTGTAAAATGATTAAGGAATGCAAATGCATATAATATTAATATATATATATATTTTAAGTGCATGAAGTTTGGGAGAATTTTCTTTCTCTAGCTAAGTAACTTTTCTACTTTCCAACACTTGTCTATTTTCTTTTTGTCTTTTGATGTATTTTAGTTCACTTGTTTTATTTCGTTGCAATTGTTTCTTTTTATTTTCTGATTTTAATTCTATAATTTTACACTGCATAGTAATTAATGTTATTTTTATTTATGTTGGGAACATAGAAGGAGGCAGATAAATTATTTTGTAAAGCGCTGTATTACTACATTTTGTATGGTGTAACTAAAAGCTCCTTTGATTGGTATAAAGAGTTTTTCAAAGTAATTATTTTAAAATTAATTTTGGTAAGATAAATATACATACATATATAAATATGTTTGTTTCTTTGTACAACTTTACTTTGTACAACTAACTTTGAACAACTTTGTACAACTAATTTTTAGCAAATAAATATTTGACTCCACCGTTTTTCGAGAAAAAGAAATTCGTTTCGTTTTTTGTTGTTCTTTGTTTTTTGTTAAAATGCAAGAAAAAAGTATCCATAGTATTTTCCTCCAGAAGCGTTGTAGAAATGTATCCAGCTTCACTTTTTTAACATTACTGTAATGGACGATCGAGTTTTTTTGTAATTTTGCGCTCGTTCGTGGTCCCCTGAATCACCAACATTCAGGTTAACACCTGAATGTTGGTGATAAAATATTTAATCTGGTTATTCAATTTTCGTAAAGTGCGTATGTATCTCCGGTATATCGTTGTCACGGTTATTTTGCATGATACTTTAGTTAGGTGATTGCGGTTGAATTGTGGAAATATATAGTGAGGTGTTAGCTAGATTTAGAAAATTTGGAACTTATATATCCTACCTATTATAGTGATGGCCATAAAGTTTCCGCTTGTTATATATCCCATGTGGAGATATAAGAGCATAGGAGTGATAATTTTCTATCAGGCTATGAGCGTTTGGTATATAGTTGATTTTCATACTGCAAATAAAGAAGTACGGAGACACACGATGTATATTTAGTGGTTATGATTTAGTGATGATTGTGATTAGGTGATTAGGGATTGTTGGGAACATAGAAGGAGGCAGATAAATTATTTTGTAAAGTGCTGTATTACTACATTTTGTATGGTGTATCTCAAAGCTTCTTTGATTGGTATAAAGAGTTTTTCAAAGTATTTTTTTAAATTTATTTTGGTAAGATAAATATAAATACATATATAAATATGTTTGTTTCTTTGTTCAACTTTAGAGCTAATTTTTAGCAAATAAATATATGACTCCGCCGTTTTTCGAGAAAAAGAAATTCATTTCGTTTTTTGTTGTTGTTTTTTGTTTTTTGTTAAAATGCAAGAGAAAAGTATCCATAGTATTTTCCTCCAGAATCGTTGTAGAAAAGTGTCCAGATTCACTTTTGTAACGCTACTGTAATGGACGGTCGAGTTTTTTGTAATTTTGCGCTCGTTCGTGGTCCTCTGATTGACCAACATTCGCGTGTTAATAAAATATTTATTCTGTTTATTATATTTTCGTAAAGTGCGTATGTATCGTTTCGTACTGTATGTATCGTAGTGCGATTAGGTAATGAGGATAAGTGTTTTACAGTCATTGTATATTTAAGTGCAGTATATGAATTTTAACACTCGGTGAAGAATCTAATTGAGTTTAATAGTTATGTTGGCTGTACTTTCTTTCTTTCACCTCTTTTAAGTGTTTCAATAAACTTTTGTAATTGTTAAAATATTTTATGTACTTATTTCAAGTGAACAGCACCGAAGGGTCTGTCAGAAAAGACGCCCGAACAAATATGGTATCGAATTGATAGATATTGTTCTGAGAGCTTAGTTTAGTAGCTTAGAGGATGTAAATTTCCACAAAGAATGTATCCTATATAACAAAACCGCTGAAAAAAATACATCTTGTCAAAACGTTCATTGAAAGAGTGTGAACGCTTGTGCTTGAGAGTACCAATATTTTTTTTTGTCAAGATAAACGTTACCAACAATCAATTACTGAGTTTAAAAAGGCATCTCCAGCTGTACGTTACAAAAATATTTTACAGAAAGAATTATGTTCTAATCAGCAAAGTAGGCTTCAGAATGCGTCTAATTATTTATTTTTTATTTAAATTAGAACTGAAAAACACACTGGACGTAGATTTTACTTTTGACGAATTTCGCGACATTTTGATACCATTTTTGCACGTTGCACTACAGCACTATATTGAAATGCGTGCACCTAAAAATTAGGCTGAACTTTTTGAATTATTATAGAAAAATGAAAGTAGGCGTGACATTAATGAAATAGCGGATAACACAGGACAGAGAAGGATTCACAATAAGGAATTATTTTTTTACCTGACGGGATTTTTTAAATAGAAAATGAGAAAATGATTTTCAAGGAGCGGGAGAGAGATTGGAATTTCCATTTATTTTGTTTTTTGTATTAAGTGTCTTTTTTTCGGCACACAGTATTTATATATTTAATTAAACATATTTTAAAATAATATATACATGTGCATGCTAAAAGGGATTATAGTGTCTTAAAAGCTTATTAATAGCAAACCGACAAGTTTTGTATATTTTTAATGCTGACAATCTGAAAGTCTGCAAATAGTAAATAAACTACGTTTTTAGACCTTGAGAATGTTATTATTGAAATTGTACATATCTATTATTATATTTGTTATTATAACTTTTTAGCTGTAGTGTAATCATTTTTAGAATGTAAATGTAGGTTTTATATTTGTGATAAGTGATTTTGTCTAACATTTTCCCGTAATGAAATATATACATTATATAAACGTTGCATTCGTCTTTGAATGCGTACCCAATTTTCGGACCATTTTTATTACGAACGGTGTATTGTCTGTGAAATATCCATGACTTTAGTAGATCACCAGCGGTAACGACGTACACACCCTTTTACTAACAACATTGCATCTTCCATCAAGAACTTTCTTTACCACTCGAGGTGAAAAGCCCAGCACTACCAGTTCCATACGTGTTCATATTTCTCGATATGCCAGCCAACATTCAGAAACTGCTACGCAGCACTAACAATGTCTTTGACAACATGACGTCGATGACTTGCACAGTCGTCAATGTGTTTATTTTAAGAAAAAAGAGAAATACCCAGGGTTTTCTCAGAAATTGCTTCCAGTCAGATATCTATTTAGAAAAACTATCTATTTTCCAGTTAAAAAATCCACAATGATAAATCTCCACAACTCTTAAAACCATCATTGCATTGTTATATGTTACAGTATAACGCTGGTTGCAATTCCACACATGTACACATTCAGTTAGCACTTTTCACTATAGAAAAAATGTAACGAAAATATTACATATTGTAAAAAATATCAAAATTCCTGGTGACACGATTATTTTTACAATCTAAGAACACACACAAATCTGTCTCCTAAGCTCAGACAAGTCAACAAATAATGCAGGCGAAATATTTTTTACTGCAATGAGCAAACGAGTTTTGGCGAATGAGAAAGCGTAAAAAGACTGATTATATTTTCCAGCTGCGTAGGTAAAATGTCATACTGAAGTACTTTCGAGAAAGCGCTCATAAAGTTAATGGAATATGGAAAAAATATTTTAAAAGAAAAGTTAAAAATCAGATTAGCAGAAAAATATTTTTACTAGACTTCATATCGGTGTTTAAAAAATAATAATAAAATACCTTGAAACTAATCGATGGACTTCGAAAAAAAATAAAAAATAATACGTTATTTGTTTTTTTGAAGCGGGATTTTGAAAGGAAAATTAATGTCCGCAATTAGATGAATTTGGAAGTAAAATAAAAAGATGAATGATTGAAATATTTTTAAGACGGGAAAGAATTAAATAGACTAGGTTTGTAAATTATATTAAACGGGAAAACAGTTTTAGAATACTTTAAGATAAGATGGATTTTTTTTATGTTCCAACCTAATATTACACAGAGTTGCTTTGATTATGTTTGAGAGTTTGGATTGTTCTGAATCAGTTTAATGGAGAATTTATATTCTATTTTAAAGTAAAAAAAAACCTTCTTAAAATGTCAATTTCTGGAAATAGTAAGCAACTTACTTCTCAATATATTAAATATATAGTAAAGAATTAGGAAAGTTGGGGGTGTGGTTGGATATAATAGTCTCAATATTATCAATACTGGTGTTGGTTGGCTGATCAACCGTGTTGTCCAAATGCAGCTTTAGGAATATAATTTTTAGATGTTGTTGCTGTAATACGATTGCGTCATGCCGATGGTAACTTTGAAAATGGCGTCAGGTTCAAGAAACATTAGATCTAGAATGTCAGGTTAGAAATAGAGAAAGTTATTTCTGCTCAGATCTGCCTGCAACTGTCATTTCTTGGCAAAATTTGAGACCTATGGTACTTATAAATAGTACCCACTCTTTCTCTTATTACAAAGATTATAATTTGGACAATCACTATCATTCTTTCATGTTTTATGCTACATGGTACAATTTTTAAGAAGGATAACTGCTCCAATTAGAATTCCCACAGTAAATCATCTGCCGCGTGGGGAAATTTATTGAGGTTGCTTCACAAATATAACCATAAAGAATCTTGGACTGAAATCCTTTTAAACACCATTGAGATAGTATTAAACCGGATGTGGAAGCATCTCATCCAACATCAATGTTTTGATTTGGTTTATGCAGAATTTTTGCATATATTTAGCATAATATATTTTCGAAACACGTATATATACTTGTTAAAACCATGGCTCGTCTCGTCATATAGTAGCCATTACCAAGACCAGAGAAGCAGCAATTTGTTATTAATCAAGTGTGTATAATTTATTGGCAAGTGTATTAGATTTTTAGTCTGAAGCTATGCAAGTTCTTTTTCATTCATACATAACTCACATATCATTCATATTTTAGTTTCGCTGGAGTTTTTCAAATCCTGTTGTTCTTCGCCAAAAATACGACAAATCTTAAGATTTGTTTTCCTTTTTATTAACTAAACTGTTAGACATGAAAAATTATCGCACTGACATTAGAAAATAAAATTTCACAATAAACAAAATCCTTTTTTTTAAATTTTTGCTTAATATATTTCGTTTTTTAAAATAAATTAATGATATAATATTAAACACAATCGGGTTTTTTTTTCTATTTATTTAAAAGTTTTGGAATAATTGTCTTAAAAATTCTATCCATTTGTCTCATTAAAATTTTGAATATGTTAAGATTTAAAACAATGCAATAATGTTTTTTAAATCTGTAATAACATACGAAATTTAGAGTTTTGAAGAATATTAAGAATGGATTCCAGGTTATATGCAATCGCATTTTTTTGGATTTGCCTATTTCCTGCCAGTTTTATTTTAGCGACTCGAGCGTTCACCCTAATTCGCTTCCGTATAATATCGGCCTTATTGCGGATGAGGAAGTAGAACTGATTTTCTTTTCTTTTTTTCGCGATATCACGATATATCATGATATCGCGACTATTAGCTGATGGTATGTCACGATACTGAAATTGAGATATCGCCCAGTCCTAGTGGGTGGGCTGGAAGACCGCCGCAGAATTCGAGGAGCGCGGCGTTTAGCGTAGTTCTTACTACGTCCCTTAAGCCGAGAAACTAGCGGAAGCCAGGAAAAAGGGGAAAAAAGTATTCCGAAAATTGAAACCAAACAAATTTAAAAAGAAAAATTAATAGATTGAATACCTTGATAAGCAGGAAGGCTTGGGCTCGGGGCCTCAATACCGAAAGATTCTTACGGCTTCGAGCTTTATGCTCGAATGCTTAACCTATATATGAAGTTCAATTATATCCATAACTTCACAAACTTTCTGATGATACAAAAGAAAAATCGCTATCACAGCGCATCCTTCCCGAAAAGTATCCTAGATTTCAACTGGGACCTGGCGGCCATAGTCAGAAACATATGTATGAAATTTGATTTAATTCTTTGCATAACTCCGTACGCTTTCCGATAATATAATAAGACACACGGACAGACAGATATTTTGTAAAAATGTGTTTTTCGGGATCGCTGACACTTAAAACTTGTAAATCCATCGAAAATCGGAAGTTAAATTGTTTTTCGATTACAATACTTTCTTTTATTATAGATAAAATAAAGTGAAAACTAGAAACAAGTGAATTTAATAATATTGATACAATTTTAGAATATAAAGTACAAGTATTCTTATTACCAGAGAAACATTATGTACGAAACTGTGAAATGGGAATACAATTAGGATTATTTAGGACATGGTGAGCGTAAAGTATTTGACTTCTTTTAAAACTCAATTACAAAACAAGTAATTGTCGTACAAAAGTACTGTTTGGATGAAAAAGCTTTTCGTGAACCAACGTTTTGTTTAAGCGAATGGAATAATTAGTTCCAATAACTGCCCTCGGCTAGCGCAACACCTGCAAGACTACCCAAGAATTCGTCAAAAAAGATAAGTAAGCAATTGATCACATAACGCTTGTTATTCTAACATTTAAAGTATGTTTTTGAGCGACATATGCCTTTTGTTTTCGTTTTTTCATATTTTTTACGCTGTGATGTAGAAGTATGGGTTACTAGGATAAACATTTAAACTAATCTTTTCAACACACAGCAGGGTTTGCATGAATCATGTAGAAATAAATTTGAACAACGGCGAAAGCAAATTACATTTTATGATGTAATTAATGTTTATTAAGAGTAGTTAAAACATATGTAAAATGTGACTAAAATATTAATAACATAATTAACGAAAAAAGATGGATCTAAAGTAAACGCTCAAATATTTATATTTTTTTATCGCTCTTTAAAAATGAGATCGGTAGTTTTTGGATTGTGTAATAAACATGTTTTTCATTAATTATATTATGAATATTTTAAATACACATAAACAATTTTAAAAACTAGTTTTAGTAAAAATTAATTTTACTTACCCATCATACGTAGTATAGGGTAAGACATGTAATCGTTTTGAAAATCGATTTTTTTTTACGGTTTTACACGTTTCAGACACTGGAGATTCCGAAAAACATATTTTTAGAAAAAAAATGCCGTCCGTCGGTGTGTCTGTGCGTCTGTAAACGCTCTGTCTCCCGAACAAATTGAGATAGAGACTTGAAATTTGGTATGTACTTAATATGTAATAATGGAAAGAAACCTATGGAATTTCAGTAACCTCGATTATCCGGAACTATTTTTTTCGGACTCTCGAAATATTCGTTCTCATAAAAGGTATATAAAAATTTTCGAATTTGTTTATTTTAGGGAGTGAATATAAAAGACAATAAAAAAACATAAATTTTGCATAAACCATGCAGTCGATCGGATAATGAGTTACCGAGATATTTGTAATCCTCTTTACCACACTCTTCGATTTTTCATGACCCTGTATTTCATCCAAATTTAAATTTAAAGATTATTTTAATTGGAAATGAGACGCTTCATCAGATGCAATAAACCGCTAGATAATAGGATTATTGTTTTTGGAGTTATAAGGATGTTTCTTTTAAGCAATTCAGTAATCGAACCTTCAAAGTGTATGACGTCATCAAGCCAGGATTTTATTCGAATTGCAATGCATTTTATAAGTAGTTTACACATTTTTTATTTTAATATTTTACATTATGCATATCCATGATGGGTAAGTATTACGGTGGCCCCCAACGACTAGATTATTTTTACTCCTATTTATTTCTGCGTGCCTGACGAAATCATTGTTGTTGTAAATGTATTTTGAGTTGATGCTCTTATTTTAATTTTTCATCTAGAAGCGCATCTACGAACATTTGTGAACAAATACTTCTTTATCTTAATTCATTATTTGGAATACTTGCTTACCTTTATCCTATGTTCTATCACCTGAAATTTCGTTAAATTATTCTTGGAGGGTTCGAAAGTGTGTCATAATCTATGCTTCGGGTATATTTTCTTTCTTGTTTATTTTCCAATTCATTATGAAATTTTCTATATTGACTTTTTTAAGATTCTATTCCTTATATAAACTTTTTGATGTAACCATGACATTTCGAACCTTTTCAAATATCGTTGTTTTCTTTTACCTATATTGAAATTTGAAAGTGCAATAGTAGGGGAGACCGGGGCAAGATGACGAATGTCTTAATTTTTCTGTTTTCCGCTAGGTGGCAGCATCAACCGGACACTACTGGCTCTCCTATTGGCCGTTCGTTAAACAGTACTATAGAGACGCTGAAATCGCCATTTTTGTGTCAGTTGTGAAGCTTTGATTGTTTTCCGCTGCCACGTTATAACTTTTATGCATGTGTAAATAAACTCTGCTACAGATACAGGTAAGATATATCGTTTCTCTTTAATATTTATGAGTAACTTAGTTTAAATACTACCTATTACCATGAATAAATGACAATTAATCGTCTTCCTTCATGACAATGAAAATGAATGTTTTTAAACAGGCAGTCCGGGGCAAGATGACGAGCTCGTCATCTGGCCCTGTGTTTCGGAATTTATTAAACTAACTATGTTGTCCATTCTATTTAAATCCTGTAAACGCTTGTTTGTCTGTGTGTTTGTTCGCACGACCTTTCGCTTCTACCTTCTCTGGGGCTAAGGGCGCATGAGATCGGGGGAGGTGTCGTTCGAAAGGGGGCCACCAGAGGAAGACGTTTTTGCCATCCGCTAAGCCCCCCCCCTAATCTCCCGAAAGAAAAACCCTATCGGGGTCTGTATCTCCACCAAGCGTCCGATCGGTACGAGGAGAGTACCGTTCGACGGGGTCAAGACCTCCCCCCTCCCCCGCTGGTCTCCCTCCTCCCAAAAAATTCAAAAAGCGTTTAAGGCCAACTTCCGGCATTGTGAACCACCAACAGAAGAATGGATCCAGTGCTGTAAATGCCAAGAGGTGTGGCATGAGGAATGTTCCAATTATGAAAATGGCATTTTTATTTGTGACTACTGCTGCACTTGTGACTACTGCTGACTTAGCTGCACAACTAAACACTTCAAAATTACGTTACAATCAATGCATTATGCTTAGTTTGATACTTTGTAAGATGTAAAAACACAGTTATCATTTGTTAAACCATGTAACATATTCAAAAGTTAAAATATGTTCAATCTTTTTCAGTGTTGTCATCTTGCCCCAAGGCCAAAGTCATCTTGCCCCAGTACTGGGGCAAGATGACGATTTGTTAATGTTATGAAAAAATAAAACTATCCTTTATTTTTTTTATTTGAAAAATTAAATGGTAATGTATTTAATACTACAAAGGTATACTCTATCAGTTCATGTAAAATTAATATTACTATTACTTCAAAATAAATTAATAAACAACAAAAATTGTTAACATAGTCATCTTGCCCCGGTCTCCCCTACATATTTTTGTTTTTCGTTTACTTGACTATCTTTACAATGAGGTCATGCCCATCTTATGCGCTGCATTCAGGACTTAAATTTCCAATTCAAGTACAAAAAATAACTTATGGCAAACTGCTGTAAAAAGATTTCTAATTTTTGAAATATCATCTTATATGGGACATGCTAATTATGTCAAAATTTATGTTTATATTAATAAACAGATCGCTATTTTATCCATTAAGACATTTCGGAATTTGTTATAATTTAAATCTTGTTTGCATTTCCATATTATTCACTGACACTCATAATATTTAGAACAAAATGAAAAGATTTTTCGACACATTAAAATTATTATTAATAGACATTTCTTATTTAAATAAAAGTGATGCTTTCATATAAAATGTAGAAGTTTTTGTATATTAAATTTGAGACATATTATAATCTAATTACATTTAAAAAAATTACATCAAATTATTCAAACAGATTTTCTTTTTTTTTTTTTTTTTACATTGGCTATAATAAAGTTTCATCACATACGTACTTTTTTATTATATGTGATGCAATCTGCATAATTAATGTCATTTCCATAAAAATGAAACATTAAATATATTTTCTAATGTCACATTTTCTTTTATGAAATTTGTTATAAAATAAAATAAATGATTTATTTTTCCATTTGAGTTATCCAATGTTGTAGGAATTGGTATATGTTATTAGAAATGTTATTCATTATTTATTAGGTTATTCTTCGTTATGTCAGATTCATATTGTCAGGTATACTTTTTAGAAATGTCTTGAATATATTTAAAGGCAAATAAACATGAATGTTTTGTATATTTTATATAGAGCATTTTATATATTTACTTATTTATTTCGCACAATTTTGCATTTAATTAACTAAAAAGAATTTTTAAATCAGTCATTAAAAATACTACCTAATTTGATCTATATAATATGCAATACTACTAATGTATCAAAAACTCTCTCACAAGAAAGATTTAATCTCATACAGTTTTCAGTAACTTGTGTTAGACTGAGCATAATGTTTATACTTTATTTGTTTAAAAGTATTTGACTTCAGACAGTTATTAAACTGCAAACCATTTATCCTCAAACATTTGTATTTATTTATGTGTTTTTACATCTGAACGTCGCCGGTCTAAATAAACTGCGTTAAATTACAATTATAAATTGTGCCATATGCATGAAATAATATTTACACTGTTACAAGCATTCAACATGTAGGTATAGCTAAGCTGGTAAAGCTTTAATGCAATTACGATTAATTAATTTAATGTTGTATTTTATTACTCGTCGTAAAGTATCAGAAAATTGGTATTTAATTAATGAATTTTACCCATCTACAAACAGTTTATTAACTTACAAATTAACATAAGATCTGAAAATCCGTTAAATACAATTCGCAAATTTTGTTGTTTTGCCGAAACCTATTTCATGTTAAAAAGTATATTATTAAAAGAAAAATAAACATTTTGAGAAACTGTATGCTTTTATTTGTAACTGCAATAAATTATTAAATGGGAAATTTAAAGTATTCATTTAAGTATCCATGGCTTTAGCTTATCAGGTACTAATTGTGAAATCACCGCCTAAAGTTTTTAGTTTTATCAGTAATCCCTTTTGAAATTATTGATAACTCATAGTAGGAAAAACACAGGTTTTGTTCGCTTTATATCTCAATTGGGGATTTTAGTTAAGATGCATTCGTAAAGTACTTTTGATTATCAATTTCTATTTAAAAGATAAATTAACAGAAAGGTACCTAGAAGGAACAAAACTGTTCATACCAATAAATATTTCATTTAGCATGCAACAAATATATATAAAAAATGAACCTTTAAATTTATCTAAAATATTGTGATAAAATGTCATTTAAATATTAAATTACACTTATTCATATAACGAAGATTCGAAGAACATGTTAAACTATGTTCAATATTACACATAATATGTGATTTAATATATATCGTGCTCGTCTAATTTTCGAAAAATTCGAATTTGCCGTAAATGATTTTATTGTCTGTACCTAATATGTGGTTATCTGATATAATTTTTCCCACTTATTCAAACCAAACATGGAAAAATAGCTTTAATAACTTAAAATTTACTGAATGAAATATTTTGTTATATAGTTTAGTCTTTATGTTCAGAAGAATACTGAAACTTATCTGGAAGTTGTGGTGTGATGTGGTGTTGTGTTGAGTAGTGTAGTGCGTTGTGTTGTTACTGCAGATTATCTCAGCCAGATATATGGGCCAAGGGGAGGAATGCCCTCCGTGTAGTTCTTTCTAAGGGAGAGCGTAACCCGTATTTACGGAAGACATTAAAGCTGAAGAGCACGACATAGGTTCAAACCCAGCATACTTCGTCTATCAGCTTTGAGAGTAGAACATCACAGTCGCTTATCAGCCTGGAACAGAAGGATTCAAGTAATTTGTACTTACAGAAACGCTAAAGTAAAATATAGAAATAAGTTTATGGAACGAAAAATAAAATTACATATTCCTCTAATTAACTGTCAGATATATAGAGGAACTTCGGGTATTATGGAATACTATTCATATTTGGGCCAGTACAATATCCTGATATTGCTTAAAACCCGAAAACCGAATACAGTTACAAACTACAACTATCTGCAAATAATTTTCATAGCCAAAAAATATTTTAAGAAATTAATCACTGACAAAATAATAATAATGATAAACGTATTTTAAGGGTATTCTGAGATAGTCGGGAAATATTGAATACGTAGTTAAAAATGAAGAAAAGGTTTTAAATTTATCAAAAAACAAATGTAATGGCATCAAGAGAGGATGATCAAAATATAGAGTGTTTGTACTCAGCCAATTTGCTCCAGATCATACTTCCGATTTGCACAAATCACAAATATAAGGATCCGTCTTTGCGCCACCATAATCATGGAGTATTATGAGATATTGCTATTCCATATAACTCGACACAACCGGTTTGGGGAAAAAATTACTCTATGTGTATTGGTGTGAATCGCGAGCTAAATAACGAGTATTACATCACAAACTGTTAGCATGTCGGTGTACTATATGCTTAATTACAACGTAAAAATATTACTTCTAATAATGAATAAAAAATATTGAAAAAAGTATCTCCTGAAAATTTCCAAAGGCGCAAAACACATATTTATTCACACAACACCCCTGACGCGCAAGGAATTCGCGTTCTGGGTGGGTATTCCGTATCTTAACCCATTAAAGACTGACGTTGCGTTTTCGCAACATTATGTTTCTTATACCCGGTTTCAAGGTATCCCCAGTTTGATTTTAAGAAAGATATTAGCTTTATTTGATGCAAGAAACACCATGTAAATAACTCTTAGTTTGCTATAATATAAAAGTGGTATGAATCACAATATTTGAAATATTTATTTGAATAAATTATATGAATTATAAATATTTATTTGAATATTTCAGAAAAATAATTCGCTTCTTCATGGGTTAGGTAGTTTATGCTAAAGCAGCTTTGTGGCAGCACTTTACCAAACTTAAACCTTGGTATTCCATATTACCAGACTATTTCATAATACCTGAAGTAATACAAGGGCGTTCGCTTTAGCAACTTATAATAATAGTGATAAAGGAATGTTAAATATTAATAAAACACTGAGAAATGATAATGATTATTGGGATCTACTAATATAACGTGAGAGCTTCAAAATTTACAAAGCTCATTGTTCTTCAACAGATGTAATAACTATATTTATACAAAGTAGAAGAAAGTAGGTAAAATATTGCCTTGCTTTATACCACATTTTTTATCTTTATGAAGTAAGTAGACCATCTAAATTTCCCGATTGGAAAAGGAAATTTCGAGACCTTCTAGACATGCTATAATTACTTACTAATCTACTGATACTATATATGATCAAACACATTCGGCCACCTCAGATATTTTTGGAAAAAAATAATGTTCTCATCTGTTAATTTTACAAACCCATTTTAATCATTACGAATGAACAGATTTATAATTCACAGGCTAAATATTAATGGTCAGACTATACTTTTTAAAGTATAATTAAAATTATTTTTATCCTATTTTTTATTATATGAGATTCGAAATAGCAAAACTTTTATAATAAAAGATAATCCTAATGTTTAACAATCAAATACACCATTTAACTGTATAAGTATGGCAGCTCTATCCACAAGTATTTATAAACTACAGTTACAGCAACAATAAATCGGAAATTCTTTAAAACAGCAGATGTTTATATTAATAACGTTTTTATCTAACTTACCGATTAAACTACGAACATAAATAAACTAAATAGATGACATTAGTATAATACCATACCATTTATAAATATTTTATATCTAATTATTTATACAATCTGAACATACAACATACTAAAATTAATGTGACAACATTTCAATAAATATGCATTTTCAATAAAAATGCAATGATTAAACTAGAAAAAAAAACATCCATTAATTACTAATCTTATTTTCTATATTAGGAAAGTTTATTCATTTTTGTGCCTTTATTGTACGTACACATGTTCACTTTCGTAAACATTTTTGTCTACATAGAGTATCTTTGTAATGCACTGATGTGTTAAAAAGTACTTAAAATATTTAAAATTGCCAAACAGATTCCGTGGCTACTACTTATCATTAGTGCTCAATTTACTTATCATTAATGTTTTCTAGAATTGTTTCAAAAGTTGCTCCAAATTACAGGATTAAAACAACAAAAGGATGATACGTATGTACTTTCTTTCATTTCTTCATCTTTCATTTCTTTCAAATCTTCATTTGTAATTTCCTGTTATACAATAGATCCCTGTTGTATTTTTTTGAAAATAATTTTAATTTAATTTCTGCTTATTCAATTTGTCAAAAACAGGTCCTATGTTATATCGATAAAAGTTTTTATACAAAAATAAATTTGTATAAAATAAATGCATTTTAAAATACTTTTAGCTTAAAAAATGTGGAATTTATATAATAAGGAAAATGCATAATATATTCACTGTTCATAATCTAGTTACATTTTCAGAAATATGTACAAAATTAGAGGAAACGTAATTATGTTTGCAGTAAAAATAATAATGTTGAAAAAATACATAGAATTGTATTTACTGGGATGAAAACAAATTAGTGTAATTTACATCAACAAAACAGAAGAAATACATTTAAAAAAAAAAGTTTTGCTTTCATGAAAAGGCTCATGTTTTGCTTTCATTTTTAATTTTAAATTACATTCATATGAGTAGCCGTGTAAAATGTTTAAATGTGTCTATAAATATTTTAGACTAAATACACATTTTTTTCTTTTAATGAGTATGCTTTACATTAAGAATTTAAATATTTTACGCGCTACATTTCATTTATTCTTAATTTAGACTGAAATTAGAATCTAATCTTAAAAAAAATAGTGTTTTCTTTAGATTTTATCAAAGCTTTTCAAATTTCTATATTATACGTCTGTGAAAAAACGTAACTCATTCATTCAATTTTTTCTGCTATTTTTTCCTGTAAGTTGCTTCAATATATTTAGAGGTTAATGAGTGTCAGAACTCAATAAAATAGTTATTACATGCTTACAGAAGTGACTAAGAATGAGGTTTAAATAATGTAACAGTAATTTTGTGATTACAAGAGAAATACATAATTTGTGTAGATGTATTATTTGCTTATATTTTGTACAGTCACAACAAGTTAAAATAATTTGCAACAATCTCCCTCGATATTATGTTACCATTGCTAAACCTAAGCGCATTTGATAACTAAATTGTCTTTCAACGGCACCATATTTCGTTGTGACTATTAAGAAATGTTATTTTGTTGCACAAATGCATTATTTGTGGAATCAGGCAGTATTTGCTTATAACACTTTGCCTGTTAGATCAAGTGCATTCTCCATTAATGATATAAGTTCACCAATTACCATGATATATTTTATTAGAAAGGTTGATGATCTTTAAGCATCTGAAATTGCATAATTTTGAGAGAATTTATCCGATCTTGGTTTTTCTATTGACTGAGATAATCATGAAATTTTAAAGTCAATCATATGTGATATTTTTTAACGTATTTTTTGAATAACATTTAGTAATGTAATACATTAATTAAGACACAATTATTTTAATTGGTAAAGAAATCATATGAGATATAATATTTCCCATTGAGCAAAGAAGTTCGGGCCAGGATTCGAACCCTGGATCCATTGTCTGAAGGTGCCAATGCTCTACCAACTGAGTAATCCCGGACGAATATGCTGAACCTATGTACCCAGTTAACCTTAATTGTCATAGCATTAACATAGCATAACATCATAACCTTAATTGTCAAAGACAGTTCAAACGTTATTTTGTGAAACTTTTCGTTCAAAATCATTTCGTATATCTGCTTAATTCATAAACTATTTTACGAAATGACTTCCCGTTTGATATCCGAATGTAAAACTCACCTAAGAATCCGAATATTATGTCAAATTTGGGTGTTAAAAAATAATATCACAGTTTGGGTGTAAAGACATAATCAGTGGGTCGTGCGTGAGTTTCAAACTGCAATCTTTCCGATTATTTGCTGATACATTTTACATTAATTTTAAATAACTGCAACTTTTCATCAATCTACTGGTTTTAATGAAATCTGAATGTGCAATGTAAAATGTTCGAAAGGACAGTTCAAAATTTCTTATGTGTGACTTTTCGTTTAAAAATTCTTTCGTAAATCTTCTTAATTTCTAAATCGTGGTACGAAATGACTTTCCGTTTGATATCCGAAGGTATAACTTACCTACAAATCCGAATATGATGTCAAACCTGTCTGTTCGCATTGTGAATACCAGTTTTTTTGGAATTTCAACACGTATTCGATCCACTTTTTAACTTAAAATCGAAAAGGACATAGTTAATTTCAAATGGTTATTTTCGTTTTTCCCAGCAATATTATTTTCGTTTTGCTATTAAAATTTCTGTTTATTTTTAATCACTGTACCAATCGGCAAACAAATGGTTTCTCTGTAAGTCAACTGCAAAGTCTTGTAGATCATTCTCATGCAATGACAGAAGAACTACTGATATGTTTTTTTTTTATTTCATAGGACGAAAGAATTGTATTTACGATTTTTTTGCATATTTAAGCCTCCTTGATTTAAAAGTTTACATATTACCTATCGTAAAATTACTATATCCCTTTTTAAATGAGTGCAGATATACGATGATGTCTTTAATCTATTTTTGACATCTATATGTAAGGTACGTTACATTTGGTCATCCATTGTTATATTGATTGCTAATCCATTCAGATGTTTTATATAGCTCTTCATCATCTATTGTTCACCGCCTTTCGGCCACTGTAACAATATACATCTGACACGTAAACATTGTACAGTTAAAAAAATATGTTTATCTTTAGTTCTATTTTGGACCCCTGTACGCTATAACTTTATTATTTTATACACAAATAATCATACAACATAAGAAACATGACTCATATTTCCATGGATATTTAAGTTTAAGTATTAATTCAAAAGTTAAAAAAAAAATAAACTTAAGATTCCGCTTCATTGAAACTCCCCAATCGCGAAATCTCGTGTTAACCTATGAAAAAAATAAATGTGTGATTACTCATTAGATAATATAATTATTAAAATACGTTTCACACCATCAAACGTAGACGTCAGATATTGATACTGAACGTTTTTCAAGATTGTCTTCGTATATTTTAAGTGATTGAAAAATCCCTATAAACTCTGAAATTTCCAATTGATGAAATATTGTCATCTTATTAAAATTATATAAAAAGTGCGCAGCCGATTTTTAAAAACACACATATCTGACATCAGACGTTTACTTTTTGATGCTGAAAACCACATTTTAATAATTATATTATGCAATGAATAATAGCACTTTTAAGTTTTCTCACGAGTTAACATTGGATTTTGCGATCGGGGAATTTCGGGGAAGCAGCCCCTTAACCCCATTACATTTGTGGAAAATATTTATCACAATTCATTACCTCAAAAAGGCTTAATTCTTTAAATTATATATATATATATATATATATATATATATATTTCCACATTTTATTGTTTTAAATAAATTACGCATTAATACCTATTATGAATTTGCATAAAAAACATAAAATTAAATGCTCCGGTGTAAAACAATGTAATAAAAACAAGTTTCAAGATATTCAACATTCACGTTTTTTAAAGAAAACTACATACAAAACTGTTTGCTTCCTCTAAACCAGCTGATTTATTAAGACCAGATATTCAGTTAATTTATGTGCAATGTTTTTCGGCTAATAGATTATATGTTATTTGACTAGGTGAAACATTTTTCGTGTGATATATTGTATTTTAGTATTTTATTCGACTTATGTGGAAGGAGTTTTTGTCGTTAACATTTGTATGTGCATGTAACTTTTTGTTTTTGGTTATTAAGGAACATAGTTATATATTAAGTAAACAAAAAATAAAAATGTACTTTTAAAAGGTTGTAATGATGCATTTAAACAATTTTAAATTGAAACCAGAAAAAAAATCAAAATTTTCAGCTACCATGTATTACAAACAAACACTTTAAAAGTCTCGTTTTTTAAACATTGTTCTCCACAAAAAACTAATCGTTGGGGGCCTCCGCAATATTTACCTATCATGGATATGCATAATACAAAATATGAAAATAAAACATTCGTAAACTATTTATAAAATGCATTGTAATTTGAATAAAATCGTGGCTTGATGACGTCATAAACTTTAAATGCTCTATTACTCAAAAATTGATATTCATATAAACATACGGTTTTCTGCGTCGGATTAAGCGTCTCATTTCCAATTAAAATATATCTTTGAATTGAAATTTGAATCAAATACAGGGTCAGGAAAAATCGAAGAGTGTTGAAAATAGGATTACAAATATCTCGGCAACTAATGATCCTAATGATCCGACTGACTTCATTGTTTATGCAAAAAAAAAAAAAAATTATTATCTTTTATATTCTTTCCTTAAAATAAACAATTTCGAAAAATTTTATATACTTTTTTTCAGAACGAATATTTCGAGAATCCGAAAAAAATAAAGCCGGATAATCGTAGTTACTGAAATTCAATAAGCTTCTTTCCAATATTACATACTAAGCACACACCAAATTTCAATTCTCTATCTGGATTTCTTCGAAAGATAGAGCGTTTACAGACACACAGATACACAGACAGACACACGGATGGCAATTTCTTTTCTAAAAAATATGTTTCTCGGAATCTCCAGTTTCTGAAACGTGTAAATCCGTCAAATTTTTTTTTTCGATTTTCAAAACGATTACAAGACTTACCCTATACTATGTATGATGGGTAAGTAATAAAGTATCAATGAAAAACATTTTGCGAAATCAATATTTTATATATATACTTCTCTGGAATATTCGAAAACCGATTTAGAGAATGTGTTTTAGCTCCTAAAGGTGATACCTTATCGAACAGATTTTAAGGCTTAATCCCCTATTCTAAAATTTCGGAATTACTATTAATTCTAAGTTCTTATTAGTTGATTTCTCTTTTAGTGAATCTGCTAATTAGAAAAAGACGTTTTCCAATCTCCTGATATTGCTTTTGAGAATTTTAATTAAAGTTATCTCGTAAAGCAAATTACATTATCAATTTCGTTATACATGTTAAAAGCTTTGAAATTGCATTTCCTGAAGAAGAAATATAAATGTTGCTATAAATGAAAGTTTCATTTTTAAATTACAACACAATTTAAAAAAAAAATCTTTTGTGAAAATAAAAGAAATGATTTTTTATCTTACGTAAAATTTAATTTTTATATGTTAAATAAAGAATACACACGACAAATAAAATATTCCACCTTGAAAAATGGCATATTTTGTAAGGTATAAGCGTAATGCATTCTACTAAATAAAAAAACTTTTTTTTTTAATACATTTTTATTGTATTCATCTTCGCTCCTTTATTTAAATTTCATATAAAAGAAGACCTTCTGCTGCTTATTATGAAAATTTTACATAATAGATTATTATTTTCAATCAAATTAGCTATGGAAAAATACTGCACCGAAAGAAACAAAAATGCAATCAGCAGTGTGCATCAGACATCGATATTTTTTTAATTTTTTTTTTTTGTATTTGACATTAGGAAAAAATTGATAAATCATCGATTTTAGATATTTTAGTAATTTCTTAAGAAATACAAAGAGGATTGTTCTTAATTATTCTCCGGTAAAGAATCTGCATGAAATTATACTTTCTAGTGAACATTCAGTGACGAGTGTATTTAGGAGTTCAACTACAAATTTAAAAAGAAAATGAAATTTAAGACGTTAGATCGCCGATATCCTTCTAAATATTCAAGATATTTAACTAGACTTTTTATACAAATTGACCTATACTATATGGGTCGCCCAAATGAAAGTGGCACTACAGTCGGTTTGAGAAATAGTTTAATGGTATTAATATAAATTAGTATGCAAAAGAAAGAAGAAATGCATATGTAACAGATAGGCTAGACAAAGTCACCTTGTAGGTTGAAACAAGTGTCCCAGCGATCAACGAGACGATAGATACCCTCTGTGAAAAAGCTCCGGGGCTCTATGTGGAATCAATTTTTAACGGCAGCTTGAACCTCATTATCGTCGTCAAATCGCCGTCCCTTCAGAGTTTTCGTGAGTGGACCGAACATGTGGTAGCCAAATGAGGAGAAATCTGGGCTGTAAGGGGGATGTTCAAGGGCATGTACTGCTTCTTCCACTACAAAAATCCCTACGCCATCGGAATATCGATCTGCGTGACATACACTCCGTGACATACAAAATTTTGCATTCGACGATCGACTTCACTAGAACTCACATTTTCCGCTGTTAAAAATTGCACGACCACACGTTGACACCGTTGGGAGGTATACATGATGCGAACGATGCCTTTTGACGACAAACACGCATCTGGCGGGATCTGATGATATCGCATGCATTCCCAGCACTCTGCACCCGCTATAGGAGCATGCGCAGCCATCTTTCTCTTTAAATGGCGGAGTTATTACAGCAATGCCACTTTCATTTGGGCGACCCTTACATTATCGTCCAAGTTGCGAACAAAAATCATATTTCCCTCACATACTGAATTAATAATATGTTACTATAAATTCTACATTCCATGTTATTGGAAATATATTGCAACAAAAATTCCAGCATTATGTTTCTCAAATAAACTGTCAAGATTTACCAAATTTCAAAAAGATATAATTTAAAATATAATATAATTATAAAGTTCTTTTTATGTTTGAGAACAAAACATTGCTGAAATTGCGAGAAGAAAATCTACGTTTGTAAAATAATTATTTATATACACATGTTCTACTAAGATAGTTTTTAGGTGTAATTCTAAACTTTAAGGTCTAACTGTTCAAATTTATATTATTCATAAAATCAAGAAAACTTTTTAAGCATACTTTCTTATAAGCATGCCTAAAAGAAAGAATAATTTATTTTGCACTTTCATTTGACACTATACATTTAGTAAACGTAATTAGATAAACGGGAAGAATCTATTCATAAGCATGTGTATATATTATGGAACTCATTATGTTCGAAATAACGTGTTTTTTAGATATTTTATCACGTTTCTTTACTATTTCAAAATTTTTCATTTACATATATTTATGTTATTTTTCAGTCTTTAGCGTTATGGCTCTTTTTTTAAATTAAATTTTTACTTTTGAATTAAAAAATTCATTTAGATGCATTTGAGGTTACTTTATTTTAAATGTATTATGAAAATTTATAATTTTATGTTTAATTAATTTTAATTACCTTTAAATACAAAGTTTGGATTTACATATATTTGAAAATATTTTTAACTAACTAACATTTATACCTACATGTGTATTATATATATATATTTTAGGTTGATTTAAAATAAATATATATGAAATGAGAACATTGGATATAAATGCATAATGCCAATGGCTGTAGACACGTAATACACTGTAGAAACGAGTATTTTGATTGAGCTCTGGGAAAGGCGGCGTTGAAAAAGGAAAGAAGTAGACTTTTAACTATAAAAATTTCATTTTATGAAGATTTTACACTGTCGTAATCCCTTAATAAAATTTGAAAATGACCTAAAAATACATAAATACTTTTAACAAATAATGTTTAAATAACTACCCAATGTTACTTAAGAAACACTTTTCATATTTATTCAGGTATTCATTATATAACATTTTTCATGTGAAACATTTAACTGCAATTATTAATCTTTTGGTAAAGTTTTTATTCTTCTTAAAATTTATTTTCTTCATATGAAATTATATGCTATGCTTTAGCAGGGCAGGTTATAACAAAATTATAGGTTTTTGAAATGAAGAACCAGAAGCAATAAAAATATAGCTTTTTATCCAAAAATGACCACAATGTTATTGCCTATGTTTTAATTAAAAATTTAGTTAAATTGCCTCGTATTTGGAAAAAGACGCATAATAAAAATCCATTCTCTAATGTACTACGATTTATTTCGTGTACTCTTATTTATTTAACGTACTCTAATATTACAAATTGCTTCAAATGCGTAAATGAAATAAGTTTTTGCAATTTAAGTTGAATTTTTCTTCAAAACAGACTTAATGTCTGCATGGTTATTATAACATTGAATTACAATCTTAAAATATTCAAATTTCGATTATTTTGTAATGAAACATTTTCAATGTCATTTTATAAATACTTTAAGAAAAGGGTATTGCATTTACGAGATTCATTTTGGTAAATTGTATTAGCTATATGCCATAAATTTCTTCCTAGAAAAATGCATGTTATCTAATTAGTTATAAAGGAAAAATTGTGCTTTCTTTTAGTTTTTTTGGGGGCTTTAGAAACTCTTATATATACTTTTTTTACACGTATTTAAAGTTATTATTTTCCATAAAATAAATAACTAAAATTGTAATTTAAACAGAATCAAATATGATTTTACTTTAGATGCATAGCATGCGGTTATCTATTTTTTTTTCAACAATTAAATAATTCCATTGTACATCTAGTACAGAATTCGAAACGTACAATATTTGTAATATACTGGCTAACACGTAATCATTGTGGTAGATTTCTGCTCATGTTAAACGTATCTACCAAGTATATAAGTCTTAAAGAAAAAATATAAAATAGATAGGAAGCTTCGACCACATAATTGTATCAATAAACTATAAGTGTTATGTATTATCACAGACTGTTTAACTGTAACGTTTAACTATAACACATTTTTATGTCCCCAGAATAGCAACAGGGCAGATCAGTCACATGTAAACATTCATGGGTTGTCGCTACGAGATAGCCATGCACCAGCTAGTAATTTCACATGTAATAAATGCTGTTAAGTTTATATCTTGACTAATTGTATATATTCTTGCGAATACACTACAATAAGTACTTAATTTTTCTGATCCCAATAATAATATCACACATTGTATTTTTTAATACAGTATATTTCCAAAACATACGGAGCCTTCTGGTCGTGATGTTTGTTACCTTTGGACTAACAATTTTTCATATTAAAATTAAATCATCTCGACTTGAAATACAAATATTAAAAAAATGAATTATTCCATTGTATCGACTAATTAAGTGAAGTATCATAAATCACACTTCATAATAGTGTCGGTTTGACGAAAACGTATTTAAACGTTTTAGAAGGCGTATTGACGCTTTGGAAGATTACACAAACAAAAGACTGTAGAAACGAGTATTTTGATTGAGCTCTGAGAAAGGTGGCGTTGAAAAAGGAAAGAAGTAGACTTTTAACTATAAAAATTTCATTTTATGAAGATTTTACACTGTCGTAATCCCTTAATAAAATTTGAAAATGACCTAAAAATACATAAATACTTTTAACAAATAATGTTTAAATAACTACCCAATGTTACTTAAGAAACACTTTTCGTATTTATTGAATGAAACAAAACTGGCATTGCAATGAAAATTTTCTACACAAGGTATTACATAAAAGAGGTAAATAAAATATTTTTTAATGCGGGAGACTGTGGGAAAAATTTTTGGTTGTCAATATTTTAAAACAAAGACATACCAGTCAGTAACGCTGATGCAAATTTAATTACTTCCAAGCATCGCATAGCTTAATTTTTTTAAACCATCGTATAGGAAGAAAAACGTACTTTTAAGAGCAATTTGTTTTAAAACTGAATTTTAATTTACTTATTTTTTAGAGATTTTAAGATACTTTTCAAGCATGAATACATTAAAGATCTATTTCCGTCGTGTGCAACGTGATTACGGAAAATTAAGCCGTTTGCACTTAAAACAATATAGATATATCCAATGGTTAATGTATCACATTTGAGATTTTTTCTAACAAAGCGAAAATATACCAGGGCCATAACTCAAACCTGGGTACTTTTGCTTGCCGTGCCACCGCTCTCCCTACTGATCCATCCAAACGATATCCTGGCTGGCATATTTCACTCTTATTTGTTGGACAAGGCTGCGAACTGCAGCGCTAATTTAATTATTTGAGCTATAACTATAGCATTTTTCATGATGAATCTGAAATAGAACGGAAACTCCTGTATACCATGTAATTAGATCATAATGAACAGAGGAATGTATATTCAACTAGGTAATTTATATCTAATGGTTGGAGTGTAATACATTAATGGCATAAGCGCTGCAGTTCGCAGCCTTGTCCAAGGGAAGCCAAAGTAGTCAGATTCGAGTTCTGGTACCAGCATATGTTCCCCCTTTTGGAAAAAATCTCACCTATGATACTCCAACCACTTGATATATTTTACCTAGTTGAATATACATTCCTCTGTTCAATACAATATAAATAGTTCACCGTTTGTTTACAGCTAATATTCCATAACGAAAGTAACACTTCTACAATAAATAAATAAAATAATGTAAACTAGTCAGATGTGCCAATCCCAAAACTTTTTTCTATCTCACACAGGTTTCGCATATACTAAAAACGAATCAGCACCAATTTATATGAAGATCTAACTGAATCTAATGTTTTATTAAATTCCGTACATGAGTTCTTCAGGTATGGCTATCGCTAAAATCGTGTAAAACATGAAAAATATAGCATAAAAGCGCCACCTATTGGGAGATTTCGACTAAAACCTATTTAACAACAACTTCTTTCAACGTCTAACTGAATCTGAAGTTTGATGGATGTACGTGCATTCGTTCTTGAGATATAGTTATCGTGAAAATCATGAAAAAAGTAGCATAGCAGCTCTACACCAAAACGTAATCAGCACCTATTTGTGCCTAAATCTAACAGAATCTGAAGTTTGATGAAATCCCGTGCATTAGTTCTTGAGATAAAGATATCATGAAATCATGAAAAAAGTAGTACATTATTAAAATAAACCGCAAACGAAATTGTTGACTGTTTGAACGAACTGTTTGAAATAAATGATAAACGTAATAAAAGACTTATAACCACTAAAGAATGCCTGGTAAACGAAATCAAAGAAAAAAAAAAAAAAAAAAAACGTCGATAAAAAATTACTTTTTTGACTCTCTAAACAACAATGCGATATATGAGTTATGCAACTGAATTTATATCAGTAAATGTTTCCCTATTCAATTTCAGAAATGAAGTAATTTCGTTTTGGTTCTGCTTATTTTAGTGCTCAAATGCTGTTTCTGTTTCTCAATAATATAAAAACAATAAATTTAATAGTAAATGTATTGTCATTAAAAATTTCTGTTCAAAGAACAGTACCAGAAGTTACGAATGTAAAACAATATACGAAGCCGCCTTTATTTATTTATTTATTTATTTATTTATTTATTTTTTGCTGATTTGCATAAGGAGGATTATTGTCTACGACCGAAAGTTTTCACGGTACCTACCCCTTTCATCTTAGACAGGATTTACTGTATTTTCAAATTGTCTAAATTGTCTTTTATTTTTTGAAAAACATCAGAAAGAATCCTTATAAGTGTTGAATAACTGATTTATACAATATATATTTTTTTACATTGTTTTCAATGAAATATAATGCATTTTCTAGAAGAAAATGTTTAATACGTCTTTTTCAATTTTTTTCATTATAACAACTTGATTGCAATGGATAGGAATAAAATAAATATTATTACATGAGCAAATGACGAATATAAGTTAAAAAACTACCAGATATCTTCTCTTTAATATTTAGAAATGTGAAAATATATTACGAAGAAAATGTCAATGTTCGCCATTTTTTTATTTGAAGATTATGAAAATAATCCTACGTTAATTAAGAAAATAATTTTCTGATTGAACGCCAAATAACTGCAATTAGCAAATCTTAAGATAAAGAACTTAAAAAAAGACTTACAAATTACTTCTTATTTTTCGAAAAAAGTATTAGAGTAAGTCCTTACAAATCTTCCAATTTTTTAATGAACCATGCTTAATAAATCTACCGTGAATATAGTTTAGTCAAAAATAAATACATTTTCCAAATGCAAGGTAATTTTAAATGTAACGGAATTATCTAATTTGTGCATCTAACAGTTTTTCATTATTGTTATTATTTTTATTTATTTCCGATTTTTTAAAGCTTTTCCTCGCGAGATCAGAAAAACCACAAATATTTGTTTGACATTAAAACAAATGAATTTATTACGATAAAACAGTTATTATTTTTTTAATATTGCGTATATTTTTGTAAATAAGAGTTTTAGTATTTCAATATACAACGAAACAAAATGTCCCTTCCTGAATTCCAAAAGTATTTTTCATAACGATATTAAATACATCCAAGAAAAATTAACAAGTTAAAAAAATCATTTATCAAAGAATTATAATTTTCAAGTAGATGGTAAAAAGGTCTAAGTAGATGCTTCGATACGATGGGACATTCAAAATAGTTTGCTGGAAATCCATTTTTTAAATACAAGGTGGCCATAATTAAACTGACGGTACTGAGAGTGTTCTGTAGCGTGATCTAATTGCGAGAATAGTGCCAAATTTTGTAGGAATATTAAACAAGACGAGGGACGAAGGATTCCGCGAAAAAAAAAATAGTTCCGAAAGTCACCTACAGGGGAATATGTGTCGCTGTGTATTTGAAAAAGAGAGTTTCAAAAAAGAAGAATATATACTGAAATAAAATTACCGTTTATTTAGCACATCCAGCTCAGGTTCGATGTGGCCGCCGTTTTTGTGAACGACATATTGCATGTTGTGCCCAACATTTACAACAGCAGAGAATAACATGTGTGCAGGAATCTCCCGTACAGTTCGCGATATGTTATCTGTAGCCAGGTCCTGGACACCTCCGTGATAGACCTTAGACTTTGGGTAACTCCATAGCCAAAAGTCGCAGGGTGTAAGATCAGGGGACCGAAGTGGCCATGCAGTTGGAAAACAGCGGCTAATGACTCTTTCTGTTGTGAATTTCTGTCGTAGAAGCTGCTGTACCCACAAAGCAATATGTGGAGGGGCTCCATCTTGCATGAAAATGATTTTCTCCAGACACTGTCTTTGCTGATATGCCGGAATAACAAAGTTGTTTAGAATTTGGCGATATTTGTCTCCGGTAACAGAACAAGTTATAGGTCCTGTCGGAATTATGTTATCATAGTAGAATAGACCTATGATCACATCTGCTGTGAAACCACAACAAACAGTTATCTTTGGTGAATGCAAAGGAATTTCCTTGAATGTTCTTGGTGACTTGTTATCCCAAATTCGGCAGTTCTGGGTATTTACAGTTCCATTCATGTAAAAGTGTTACTCTTCTCCCCATAAGATTTTCAAGGGCCAAGCATCATCCAACTTCATTCTGGCAAGAAAAGTGAGAGCAAAAGTCAATCGCTTATCATGGTCGGTGTGACGTAACTCTTCAACACGGTTGATCTTGTACGGATAAAAGTGGATAATCTTTCGTAGGATTTTCCATACCGTACAATAAGGCATATCCAGCTTCCGAGCTATCCCACGAGCGCTGGAAGTTATAGCAATATTAGTTGGTGCTCTGTCGACAATCGCCATTGCCACTTCTTCGATTGTATCCTGTGATATGGGTTTTCGTCCTCTGCCTGACCTAACATTTAGAGAACCTGTTTTCGCAAACTTCTCAACCATTGCTTTTAAACCATTAACTGACAAAGGACCGTTACCTTTACGCATTTTATTTCGTTGTTTCTAAAAGCACGAATAGCGGCTGGCGCATTGCACTGGTTGAGGTAAAAGAATTTGACTAGAGCTCGCTCGACTAAAGAAGGAGACATTATGAAAGATAACTTTCAATGAAATTGCTTCTAACCGTAGCAAATTACCTTTTAAAGCCGAACAAGCTGGCACTGGGCCAAAAGATGTAACGTGAAATTTGAATAAAGAACTTCTTCTTCTGCTGTTAGTTTCTTTGGGGCTCTGTAAGTGAAATTCAGATAAAAAAACTTTAGCAAATTTTCAACTTTTTATAAACGGTTACCATTTTGAGCCTGGATTAAATTGCTAAATTCGTTAAATAAACGGTAATTTTATTTCAGTATTGATTATTCATTTTTTGAAACTATCTTTTTCGAATACACAGCGCCACATATTCCCTTGGCGGTGACATTTGGAACTTTTTTTTCGCGGAATCCTTCGTCCCTCGTCTTGTTTAATCTTCCTACAAAATTTGGCGCTATTCTCGCAATTAGATCGCGCTACAGAACACTTCCGTCAGTTGAGTACCGTCAGTTTAATTATGTCCACGTTATACATTTGTTTTTAGTAAAGTGCGATCTTACTTTGTAGAAGTTCATAAAATACGTCAATGAAACAAATGTTTATTCTACCATGCATAGAACACTTTTATTTCACATATTGAAAGTGAAAAATATTTATAACATGTTATAAATGATAAATCTCTTGAATAAAATACATTTCCAGGTTTTTTGGTGATAAATACGTTAGTAATAACATCTTTAAATTATTTAATAAAATAGATATTTTTCAGACACTCAATCAGTTCCATTTTAAACATATTTGTGTCTTTATCAGTTCCAGATTTGTACCTGCTTTCCACTGTAGGAATAATGTTTAAAGCGTATGTAGGCCATCTCTTCGTATCTTTGTTCTGACTCATACAATATCAATACACTTTGTCATATGAAATATGTACCCAACACATATCTCTAACACATATCTTGCATTGGAAATAATAAATCTACGTGAATCCCCTTTTGATGATTTAATTGGTAAACTGTAAATTTTGCACTGTGTGTCGTGATGTAAATTGTACCCTAATAACACATCTGTTATCACAATGTTTAAAATGAGGACATTCTACACTCACTTACATGCTCCTGTGTTTCTTTTTCTGGCTATTTTATTTAACATTTACCTAAACTGTCATGTAAAGGTAACCTTGAAAAATCCATACGATCAAACTGTTTTGATAAAACAAATTTCTTTCTAAGCCACGTTTTCTTTTCAGAAGTTAGCTTTATGTATTTACATGTATTTATCAAACATAACATTATATTTATTTCTTATTATCTCTCTATCCTCTGTGTCAGGAATTCTTGAAAGACAGAAAGCAATCAATAACGCGATTACTATTCTTTTTTTTCCTTTTTTTGTCTGCAAGAAATATGTATAATTGGCACAGCATTGCCCAACGAAGATCAACGACCTCAACATTGCAACAGTTGTTTCCTACTTCTCTTTTTCGGATAAAATTTGTTTTTGCCTAATATGTTTTGAGGCGTATTTTTAAATCAAACCCACTTTTTTTCAAAAGCCTGAAGAATCGCGTTATACTCTGTAACAGACACTTTTTGACACGAATAATCTTTTGATGCTATGGACATTTGTTTAATTTTAAAGATAAAAAAATCAACATTATTCTTTTTAGAATCCGAAAAATAATTTTTTGAAAAGATTGATACGTACTTGTTAATATTCAATAACATGATTGATTTTCAGCGTAGCCTTCCGTTTTTTGCAATTTTTAAATGCATAGTTGTTAGACTATGAATGCAGATATTTCTCTCATCAGCAGCGACTATATGGCATACTCTTCAGAACTAAATAGCGTTCTCGATAATGAACATTTATATTTCTCCCTATATAGAAATTATTCATGTATTTATATATAGTTAAAATCATCACACATACTGTAATCAAGATTTTCTGGTTTAAGAGACCAATGTAAAGTTTTTCATATGTATCAAAACTTGAAGCATTAGTAGAACATTACATGACACAGCATTAGTTTAAACATTAGTAACCAACATTAGAAAACAAATTACGAAATTAATGTTAGAAACAAATATGTGTTGTAATCTATTTAAATTTTTTCAGCAATCGCTTTCCAGAAGCTTGATATACGCAAATTTTTAAGTTGAGTTGTAATATCCAGCTTTAATAAAACAGCTTTTGAAAAACATCATTGTAATTATGCATTAAAGACTCAAATAATTGTAAATTTGTTTTTAAATTAATAAAAGGCGATTTAACATTGCGTGTACAAGATTTTAAATCTGCGTTATTGATAAAATTCTTCAGCGAATAACTGCCCATTTGGTATCAAAATGTAAAATTTACTTAAAATTCCAAATATCATGTTGGAATTAGGGGTTCGAATTGAAATGTTCAAAGTTTATTACAGTTTCTATATGAAGACTGCCTTCTAAGCTTAATTTTAAATATACGTAAAAGACGACGTAATTCCACATCGAAGATCCATTTTAATTTTTCATTGCCACAGTTTGGCGATTGAAATGTATGTTGTATTGTCCTGATTATACAGCAATAATAAAATGACCCCAAAATATTGATTTTTCAAAATAATATTTATTAAAAATCGCTTATTTAAGTTCCTTGCTATTACTCTGAAACTTCTACTTTTATGAAAAAAATAAATTTAATTAGAGAAAGAATACAAATTTTGTTTAGAAACGTAATTTAATTGATATTATATGTCGAAATAATAGGTAGAAAAACTTACGTATAGGTTATGTGAGTGTTATAGTACACTCGGTGTATCAAATATGTATCAATTTATGACTTACAATTATTAAACAAAAAATAAAATATTTAATTTTACAAAAAGCAAAACCCAAAGGTGTAGGATTTTGTAGATAATCATTTGCAGTTCATTTTATTAAATCATGAAGTGTTTAAGAACCATTAAAATATTTATTTTATATTTTGCTTTTATTTTAATAATTTGGATTAATTTAAGTAGTTTTACATTTGGCAGAATTGTATTTTTTGAATAGAAATGTCCATTATATTTCTTTAAAATATCAATGATTATTTAGCTATCTATATATACAGGGTGTGCCAAAAACATCGACCTTCTCTCTTATTCCTTAAGTATTGATAATAGACATATATTTTAAATTACAAAGTTGGAAAAAAAAGGTACAGAATTTTATCAAATCGATATCAAATTTTATTTCTCCTCGCAAAAAATATTTTTTCAAAGTAGTGATTCACGATTTAAATACTAATCGCCGTTTTTGTATCTGATTTATGGGCTCAAATTGACATTTACTGATTGGCGTGATAACGTTTTAGAAGCCTGAAACGTTCAGGATTGTTTAATAGGATCATCGTTTTAACGGCTTTTTTACACAAAAATCACAGAGCCCATTAAAATGATTGTCTTTTAATGATTAATGAGGCGCGAAATTCACAGAATCCCTGTTATAGTGATCACCATATTAACGATTTCTGGCTGCGGAGTGCACAGGCCACAGTCATTTTGTTACCGTATTAACAATTTCTGGGCGAGAAACGCACAGGGCCACGTTCACCATATTTCCTAGGGATTACCATTTTTATTTTTTATAGCCGGGCGACGCCGGACGACTGGGCTAGTGTTAATAGGATATGCTTATTGACGCTTGCTATGCGCAAAATATGACATGATTAAGAACTTTTAGAATGTGAAATTTCTCTTATTTGAAAATATTTGGTACAATTTAGGCAGTTTCTTAGTTAGTACTGATTATTTTATTTGGTATGATAGGTTAATTAAATTTAAAAAATAGATAAATGATGGTGATTTTATAGAAGACTAATTTTGAGTTAAACACATTAAATTATGAGACAATTATAAATAAGGACACAATTTTTTCCTTCGTTTTAGATTAACTATGTTTAATGTCGTTATTTTATAATGTATTTTTTAGTATTTTAGATTACATTTTGCGCTTTACTCTGCTACATTCATTAAAATCCTTTAGTAATTTAAATTTTCTATTTGTTTTCTTTATATATTTAATTGTGTATAGTTTTTAGTTAGTTGATACAATATTTTTAGTTTAAATAATTAGATTTTTTATATCTCATTAAAATTCGTAAGGAATCCATATACATATTCCTTATGTATATCAAAATTTCATAGTTTTGTTTAATTTTTTCCACATCAAATCGACTCAAATATTTATTTTGTATTCCTGAATAAAGGAAGCATATTTTTCACGTTCTTCACGATTCAGTTTATTTCAGAGTTTTCCCAGCGAAAATATTTCTTATAAATTCAGTTCACTTAAGTTAATAAATAAAAGATGAATCAAAATACTGAACAACTTCTTGCCAACTTCAGAATATTGGACATCTTTAAAAATTCCATACGGTACTCCCAATTCTTATTCTTTAAACATATCAAGTTAGACATTTTATTAAAACTTTTTTTGCGAAGAGAATACGAATTTAAAGAAGGAATTGGAATAAACTTATGTTATTTTATTTTATTTTTGTCACTTGAGAAAATTTCAGAAAACAAAATTGAAAAAAACAAACAAATTAAACTTTTGGTAAAATTAATTTTAAAAAATGGCAATTTAACTAATAAGAAATTCTATGGCAATTAAATGAATTTGATAAAGCATAATATTAACTCTGGGGTAATCCACATCCCGGGTAATTTAAAAATCCTTGCGTTTCTGATATTAGCATCTTCATTTTAATTGCTCCATTTGCTTTATTTAATACAAAGGATATTGAATACTGAAAATAATGCAGAAGGTTAATAATAATAGAAAACTTGTGATTTACCTAACCGCAGTATTTATCGCCAATCAGTTTTATTCTAAATTTTGATATATATATATATATATATATATATATATATATATATATATATATATATATATATATATATATATATATATATATATATATATATATATATATGTTATATTACATGAAATCGATGAAGATTGGCAATAAGCTGTATGGAATTGCAGCTGTATTATATAAGTGACACTAGTTGTTCTTTCGATGAATAGATATATTAAATATGGTCGCAGTCGTCGTTCATTCGAAAAAAAATATAATGGCAGTCGTGTAGAGGATCCAGACAATGAATTAATACTGTGTTTGTTTTTCCAGGATGTAAAAAACAAGAGATTCAGAATTCCATGTTTTTATTTAAATAATCGCCGTGGAAGCAGTCCTCACATGATTTACTTGGTCAGTGTCATCTCTCAATGAATTAGTTGTCACAAGCTGTTCTTAAAATACATCGAACATGATCATAACTCGATCATAACATGATGATCAACTTGATCATAACCATAAATCATTTGAAATACAAGATGAGTAAAACACACAGCCAGGGGACTGTTAATACTTGCAAACTCGGTCAAAATCTGAGTGAAGAACGATCACACTCGCTTTTTGTGAATAAGCGGAAAGATACCAAACAATGACGTAACGCGCGCTCTAATCAATGCGAGAATTTAGAATACGCGTACAATCTACGTCATGACCAATGAGGATATGAAGTAAATAATTCTAACACATTCTAAGCGGATGTATTTTATAGTGAAAAGAAATGAACGCGCGAAAACTTGAAAAGAGGAAAGGGAAAAAAAATAAAATGGCTTTCGAAAAAAACATTCGAATTCACAGAAATGATCACAATTTATGGTATCATTTAGGAGTAACTGAGGGCTTTATATTTAAGTAAATTAGGCAAAATAATAATGAATTTAAGGTGAATTTAAAAGAATTAAATAGAATTAACGATATATATTTTTAAGGAATAAGGAATTAGTGAAACTGGTGGTAATTTATTATAAAACAGAGAAACGTCATGAAGAAAGATTTAATCATGTAACATATATATATATATATATATATATATATATATATATATATACAAATATATATACCTTGGCTACGTATAATGTACGATCCCTATCTTCGGAAATTCGATTACAGGAACTTGAAGAAGAATTAGAATGAATCAACTAGGACATCCTAGGATTATGCGAAGTAAGAACAAAAGGTCAAGCGAAGATTGATTTTACCAGTGGACACGTATTGTATTACAGAGGTAGAAAAGTTGGAAAAACAAGTGGCGTAGGATTTCTGATTCATAGAAGGTGGATGAATCGCATCGTAGAATATGGTAGTGCATCAGATAAGAGTTCCAAGTTAGTTATACATGTGTCAAGAAAAAACAAGCTGCAAATTATGCATCAACAATTAGCTATACGGATGAAGACATTGAGAATTTCTATTCAGAAGTAGCTTTAATGCATCAAAAGGGAAAATGCTTCATAAAATTAATAATGGGATACTGGAATGCTAAAATTGGGGGAAAAAAAAGGTGAGCTCTCTGTAGGAGATCATAGATATGGGATGCGTAATGGAAGAGGAAGCAGATTGATTGAGTTTGCAGAATGTGAATAGATGTATATCATGAATTCATTTTTCAAGAAAAAGCATAAAAGAAAGAGGACATGGCGTAGTGTATATTGGTCAACCATTGAAATCAACTACATCAACTACATCAACTACATCTTGACAAACAAAAAGCATCTTATTCAGGATTGCAGCGTTCCCAATAGCGTCAATACAAGAAGCTGTTACAGGTTGGTGAGATGCAAACTGCTTTTAAATACTAAACTGGAAATAATGAAGCTTTTACAACATTCAAAGAAATCAGTCGATATTATATATCTCCAGAAACATAAAGACGAATTAAATTTGGAAATTAAAAATCGTTTCCAAGTACTTCAATCAACCTTAAAAGAAGTAAAAGATTTGCAGTGGTGAACAAGAAAATAACAAATACTCTACATAGAATTGAAGGACGATAGCTTCTGAAGCACAAGTAATGCAGCAAAGGAAATAACAGAAGAAACAAGAAGATTGATTAAGAAACGCAGAGAATTTAAAATGAAGTAAAACTATCATAAATCAAAAGTTGAAAATGCAGAATTATGTAAAACTGTAAGAAAGTATGTTACAGAAGTTAGCCAGAAAATTTAACTGTGATGTTGTCAAAAAAAATCTAGAAGATAAAAGAAGTTTAAAATCAGCTAAGCGCAAAATGTGTGCTGTAATAAAAGGTATTTTTGCACTGAAGAGGGCAGATGGACCAATCACCAAAATCTATAATGAATTGTCAAAAAATTCTTTAACGATCTATAAGAATGTGAAGATCAAAGGAAAATCAACCTACGTGATCCACGAGTAAACGTAACAGAAATTGAAGATATAATCCTAGTGATGACAGATGAAGATGTGCATGAAAAAAATTAGATGCATGAAAAAAACTAAATGCCCTGGCGAAGATGGAATTACAATTTATCTTATAAAAGAAGCAGGAGAAAAAAATGAAAAACTGCTATCCTTACTGTTTTTCAAATGTCTCGAGAAATCAGATGTACCATAAGATTGGAATAATGCTGTAATGGTGCTACTTTACAAGAAAGGGGAGAAGACAACATTAAAAACTACCTGTCCAATCAGCTTACTGTCAGTGATTTTTAAAATTTTCACCAAAGTTTTAACGACAAGACTTGAATCAACTCTGGCCTCAGCTCAACCTAGAGAACAAGCAGGATTCCGAAGTGGACTTAGCACAATGGATCATATTCAAACAGTAAGGAAGCTCATAGAAAAACATATATAAATATACCAGAAATATAATTTACCTCTCGGCCTGGCCTTCATGATTATGAAAAAAGCATTTAATTCGGTCTACAAATCTGCAGTAGTTGATTCTCTGGCGGACATTTGTATAGTCAAACCTTACATAAATATCATAAAGTAGAGTTACAAAAAAGCAACGACCACCATGCGTTTGGACAAAGGAAAAGCGAAGATGAAGTTCAGAAGAGGAGTAAGACAAGGAGACACCATTTTGCCAAAGCTTTTTAACGCTGTCTTAGAAAATAGTTTCAAGAAGCTGTATTGGGAAAACAAAGGGATTGGAATAAATGGGGAATATTAAAGCCATCCCCGGTTTGCTGATGACATTTTAATTTTCAGTAATAGTCCAGAAGAATTGGAAAATATGCTAAAATATTTGGCAGAATGGGATTTAAATAATGCGGGAATAAAAAATAAATTTGGAAAAGACTAAGGTGATGTTCAATTCAGTTGCAGCAAAGAAGAAAATCACCTACGACAATTTTGAGATTAAAGAAGTGCAAAGTTATGTGTACGTTGGACAGGAAATATCATCGTACAACAGTATAATGGATTAAATCTATAGAAGAATAAGAAATGGATGGAGTGCTTTTGGGGAGTTTTGTGTTTTTTCAATTCAAAAGAATAACAATAAAAAATCTAAATATTATTTTTTTGCTAAACTATCCATGAATAATTTTGAATTCATTTGTTTTTTATGCATTTCCATTGCTAGTTTGTTGTTATATTGTAATTTAATAGAACAGTTGCAATAAAACCAAGAAAATTGTTTTGCGCAATCTGTCCTTACAGGGTTGGTGTGATTGCGCACATGGGTAGGAGAGATTGTTACTAATAATAGCTACAATTAAATTGTTAACAATAATAATTATACTTAAATGACATTGTTGTAAAGTTTTTGTGAACAAATATTATTGTATTAGGAATGAATATTTCAACCTACTTGATAACACGTTGGTGGACCGGTTCCCTGGCCACCACTCTCTCCTGATTTAAGCAGTATAGATTTCTGTCTTCGGGGTGCAGTGAAAAGTGCTCTGTACGCAACGCCTAGGGATTCCGATATGGATTTGGTTGCATGACTCGTCTGTGCTGCTTCGAATATCCAACAGTATCCAAGTGTATTTGGGTGAGTCCGCCAATCCGTGTTTTGACGGTGTAAAGCATGCATCCCTAGTAATGGTGGAAACTTTGAACATGTTTTGTGACATTTTCACATATCATCTACCATAGCACATGTTGCATCTTTGAACAATTATTTCAGATGATCTTAGTCTTGTGACTCTTCGTTTTTTGTACCTGTCATACTACTTTCCCATGACGTTTCCGACCATGGGTTGCTGTACAAATCTGAATCCTTTTAATGTCTCCTACCTCCTCTTAAAGTTTGTTCCATTAACCCTGTGACACCTGTATATATTATTTCACAATATATATATATATATATATATATATATATATATATATATATATAATTATAATATCTTTGAATTTCAAAAAACATATCAAGTTCTTGTAACAATCTAATTAAATCTCAAAAGAGATAATTAATAATAATGTGTAGATAGAATACCACATAAGCAAACTAACATCAAAAGACAACAATCTAAAATCCCCAAGCAATAATAAATCAATACAAAATTAATGTTGGCAAAAAAGAACCTGAATAAGATGTTATAAAGATACATTTGAAAATTCAATAGATGAACAAATGATACCAAGAAATAATAGTAATATTATATAACTATTATTATTAAATTATTATTAAATACACCATTAAAAGCACAATGCTGCTATATTAACTATGTATTCCAAACAGAAGTTAATCAAAGTGATTTATGAGACAAATAGGCTAAATTATAGTATCATATGAAAATCAATAATTTCAACTAGATAATTATTGAAAAGAATATGTAAAAACCATTCCATACCAATTTGCGCAATGCAGCAGAATTTTATAGAATGTTAAATAATTATAATATCTTTGAATTTCAAAAAACATATATATATATATATATATATATATATAACCGTTAAATAACAACACAGAAACCTCATAGAACAATTAAACGAAATTAAATATGAAAAATGAACACATACCTGTTTGTAAAATATCAGGGATGCACTAGATACCGGGCTCATTCATTATCATAACGTCACAAATGGTGGCTTACCGCGAAGAAAACCATACAGCAATTGGCACAAAACAATGAGCATTTCGCTTTGTACCAATCGCTGTTCACGGCCTGCCACCGTTTGTGACGTCATGATAATGAATGAGCCAACCGGGTATCTAGTATAGCCCCGATAATATCCAGAAAAAAAAAAAATAAAAAAAAATAAATAGAATTAAAATTATAAAAAAAATATATTAATATGAAATTATCCGGTTTTCTGCATATCCGTCCTGTTTTCAGAATGCGTTAGTCCGTATAATTGGTGTTGAACTGTTAAAAAAGCAATCTCGCTTTATAAAATAAAAAATATTATAATATATAAATATATATATATTGATTTTAGACTTTTTTTTTTGGAAAACATAAATCTCAAAAGTGCAACATGCCGATATTAATTTAACACTTTACGACAGATGTTATAAGATATTATTTTTATCAGAACTGTTGAGTTTCACCAGTAGGAAAATCTGAAGATTGGTGAAAATTCTCACCATAAATTGAAGAAACAATGACAGAAGAAAAAATAAATAACTAATAAAGTTTAAAAACTGTACAGTTTTTAAATATAATCTACATTTTCAATAATTCGATCTGTTACAATAAAAAGTATTTCTGCAATAAAAAATGTATCTTATGGTAAATTCATAGTGCCGAAGAACTTTATAATATATACCAGGAATAGCATCTTATAAAAAGGTTGCTTCACATTTTTTTCTTAAATACGTATAACTCTCTAAATATTTATAAAACAAAACATACAACATTACACATGTAGAAAATACCAGTATAGTAAGTTTTTTAAATAAACATTTTTGTCTTCATTTGTAATATAACGATAAATTCATTATATATGTGTACATAAAAATAGGTATATAATTTCTATAAAAATAATTTATACGTTTCAAAAATAAAAAAATAAAATAAACTCAAGAACACAAATAACATTAATCTACAATAATAGTTTTTATCAATTTGTATTAAATATATATGAAATTATTTGTTAATAAATGTTATATTATTTATTTATTTACAGAAATTAAATATATTTATATATATTTATGTCCCGGTACATTTCTTGACAAATATGGAATATTGATATGACTTTTAAACTTCATTTTATATTCATGAACTGTTTTGATATTGAAGTTCTGCATTTTGTACGGAAAAATCCTAGCTTTTATTCAAAAGTTTTCTGAACATTCAAATGACACTGCATTATTTGTTTTTTTCTAAACCTCTGAACTTTAAACAACTTTTTTTGTTTATAACCTCTCCATTTCTTTAACGTATATGCTGTGTATGTATTTTTAAAAAAAGAAAGAAATATATATATATTAAAAAGTTTCTTTGTTGTAGTGTTTATTTCCGGTTATTTTCGTTCCATTTTAGATAATCATTACGTATAGAATATAATTCTTTGTTTTATGTAATTAAGATTATTTATATTATTAATTAAAAACATTAAAAATAAATTTAAAATAATATATATTAATAAAAAACTTACAAAATTCTGATTGTTTATCCTTGGGATCATATTTAGAATGTTAGAGATTCAGACTCAGATTCAACAAAGCAGGGAGACCTACCATATAGCTTTACCCTCTGCAAGCCCTGCTTGGCAAGTTTATTAAAAAAGTACATATTTGACAAAGCATCCCTCATGCGGGCATGCTGAAATTATTATACCTCTAGGCTTCGTAAAATCCCAAGATTTGACATTTCATTAGTCTTAGATGATATTACAAATTAAGTATAATTTTTGAGTAAAAGTAAAGAGAAAAAAAATCCCTGACGGCTCGGCCTACAGGCACAGGTAGATTTCGAAGACGCAGACCGTGGGGCGCCTGTTTGTCGGGAATTGTGGAAGAAATTACCTTTTTGCGATGATGCGGCAATTGGAACCGCCTATTTCGAATCCTAACTTTTTTGCAGGCGGAGCCGGCATGGATTTTTTTTGCTATAAGGGTTAGTCCTATAAAAAACCTGTCAATATAAAAGTTTTGATATCTTCTGAACGGATTTGATATCTTCTGAATTGACGAAGTTATGAATTTTTTTCTTGTAAAACCCATCTTCCCCACCCCCTCTTGGGGCCATTTTTAATTATATCAAAAATCTGTCATACATCAATTTTCGGCCCTTTTCCTAGAAGTAATTATAAACTTCAAACGGATTCGATACGTATCATAACTAAGAAATTATGGGATTTTTCTGTTTTCACAAAAAGCCCCCCCATCCCCCCCTGGTTCGATTTTGCCCATTAACGAAATTGACCGAGATTTTATGCCCCTTGATTTTATGTATCAGTTTCGAAAAGATGCGGGAGTTGGAACCGCCTACTTCGAAAAATAACTTGCTTGCAGGCGGTGCCGGCAGGGATTTTTTTTTTTTTTTAATTTTTTTTTTTTTTTTTTTTGCTATAACGATTGTTCCTATAAAAAACTTGTCAATATAAAAGTTTTAGATAATATTAAGAGAATTTATAATAAATTTAAGCGGATTTGAAATCTTGGGAATTGACGAAGTTATGAATTTTTTTCTTCTAAAACGACACCCCCCCCCTTAAAGCAATTTTTAATTATATTAAAAATCTGTCATACATAAAATTTCGGCCCTTCTCCTAGAAGTAATAATAACTTCAAACGGATTCAATACGTATCATAATTAAGAAATTATGGGTTTTTTTCTGTTTTCACAAAAAGCCCCCCCCCATCCCTCCCCCCTTGGTTCGATTTTGCCCATTAACGAACTTGACCAAGATTTTATGCCCCTTGATTTTATGTATCAATTTCGAAAAGATGCGGGAGTTGGAACCGCCTACTTCGAAAAATAACTTGTTAGGCGGAGACGGCAGGGATTTTTTTATTGTTTTTAATTTTTTTTTTTTTTTGCTATAACGATTGGTCCTATAAAAAACTTATCAATATAAAAATTTTAGATAATATTAAGAAGATTAATAATAAATTTACGCGGATTTGATATCTTGGGAATTGACGAAGCTATGATTTTTTTTCTTCTAAAACCCCCCTTTTTCTCCCCCTTGGGGCCATTTTTAATTATATCAAAAATCTGTCATACATAAATTTTCGGCCCTTTTCCTAGAAGTAATAATACTTTAAACGGATTCGAAACGTACAATAATTAAGAAATTATGGGTTTTTTCTGTTTTCATAAAAAGCCCCCCCCCCCCCATTGGTTCGATTTTGCCCATTAACGAACTTGACCGAGATTTTATGCCCCTTGATTTTATGTATCAGTTTGGAAGAGATTTATGCAGAATTTTTCCAGTTATCTTGTCCATAAAAAAGTGACATAGACAGATATAGATAGATATATAAAGTTTTGAACTGGGGGTGGTTTTGGGTTCTGGGAGTCATGATCGGCGCTGATCTGCAAAAATTTTTCAAAATTTCCAACTTAGGTGAGAATGTAATAGGTAGTATATCTTACGAAATCTACCTAATATGAGATAACAATTATACTTTTGGATGAAAGTAATAGAACATAGCGGTTCAGCCAGATATATTGTTAAGCTGTCAGAAAAATTGCAACTAATTAACCACTTAATTCATAAGGTTACGCCATTTGGTTGGCTCTTACAGATTCTAAATTCATATGGACAAATTCCTATTTGCCTTCTATGAATTTCATAGCCAAAGTGATATACAGGGTGTTTCATTTAAACGTTTCAGAACTTCTAAGAATGTTAGGGTACATCCTGACGAACCAAAATCATATACCAATGAGCAGTCAGAATTTGCTTTCCTGACGCGGTAGATGGCGTTGTGTGAAAGTTACGAGCTTTCGTGCAGGGAATCTACATTTCGCACAAGAACGCCAAGTTAGTAGGATGGATGATTACACGAACGCCGAATTAGCCGATATGCATTTGGTGTACGGGGCTGCAAATTGTAGTGGGCCAGCCGCACAGCGTTTGTACGCGGAACGATATCCGACGAGGCGTATTCCCAGTCATAATTTATTTGCAAGACTGCACCAGAGGTTAGCTGAGACAGGTTCATTTGAAAGAGCTGACAGGGACAGGGTAAGAACAGCACGGACTCCAGCCGTCGAACAGAATGTGCTTCAGCATGTACAGTGGAATCCCAGAACGAGTACACGAAGTCTAGCAAACGTAGTCGGGGTTTCCCCTTGCAGCGTCTGGAGGATTCTCCAAGAACAAGACATGCATCCGTTTCACGTGCAGCATGTCTAGGCACAGCAACCGGAGGTTTATGCACCTCGTATTGCTTTCGCACAGTGGTACCTTTGAAAATGTGCTACAAATCCCACTTTTCCTGCCGAAGAGTTGTTTTCCGATGAGGCATCCTTCCCAAGGGAAGGAATTTTCAACTCGCATACCGACCATATCGCGGTGGTCGAGAACCCGCATGCAATACGACGTCATGCAGCACAGATTCGATTTTCGGTCAATGTACGGGCAGGTATTATGGGAGATCACCTCATCGGATCTCACCTGTTACCGTGTCGTCTAACTGGAGATAAATACTTGCTATTTCTGCAGCAGGTATTGCCACAACTTTTGAGAGATGAACATATTTCTGCATCGACGCAACAGACAATGTGGTTCCAACACGATGGAGCCCCTGCCCGTTACATCGGAGCTGTTCGCAACTACCTGGATGTCCTACCTGGATTTAACTACCTGGATCACAGTTGGTCAACAGTGGGTCGGACGTGGTAGTCCCGTGCATTGGCCTGCTCGGTCACCCGACCTATCATGTCTTGATTTTTATTTCTGGGGTCATATGAAATCGCTAGTTTATGACACCTCTGTTGACAATGCTGAGGAGCTGGTTGCAAGAATCGCAGTAGCTGCCGGAGAAATTCGAAATTCACCTGGAGTATTCCAGAATGTTCGGATGTCCATTCGTCGGAGATGTGAGGCATGCATTGTAGCCCGTGGAAGCAACTTCGAACACTTACTTTAATCCGTGTACCTTTTGCTTCTTTTCATGTATTATTAAAACGATTTCTCACTTACGGTATGTTTTCTTTATGGTGCTTCTGTGTACAACACCGCTTCAGGGAAACATTTCTGACCCCACATTGCTATATGATTTCGAGTTGTCAGGATGTACCCTACTCCTCTTAGAAGTTCTGAAACGTTTAACTGAAACACCCTGTAGAATAAATACAATTGTCTAATCCATTTTCATATGAAATTTTTTTAAACGAATGTATCTATTTCTAATAGTACAAACATTGCAGAATATGCTACTACCCCGAAATTTTCAAACATACTCTTGAGTTCCATAGCTGTATAATCGATATAATCGGACGCAATGTGATTCGCATAATAGCATTAGATACTATTAGATGATAATATTCGAAATATTAGGTAAAAATATAAAGTGAACGATGTTTTAAACTTTCATGCAGCAGCATCTGTGAAAACGCAACCTGTTTATAACAGGATACTGTATTAAACAAGACAAATCACGGTTTCGATGGTAGATATATCGCAGATATCTACCTGCTAAGAACGATATCTGTCTGGAAGGGGTTGTTTTCTTTCTGTTAGGAAAACTTTTTCCAATCTTTTACACTATATACATGGATAATACATAAGTCAATTTAATAAAGAAGTTGGAAGACTATTAGATTTTGATGAAATTTGTCGTTTGTTTTTGTAAAGAAATTTGCATGTATGAACAAAATGTCTCATTTGTTCTCATTGAAATAATTACTATTAGGTTTACACGGATAAAATTTATGGAATCACTCTATTTGTTATATTTAAAACAAAAACAATTAAAATTGCAAAAGATTCTTAAAATAGAGCATATTAAATAAGTACCGCGTGTTCTGGCGTATACACCCGTTTTTGGTGCCAGAAACTTTATCCAAATTTATAGGTGCGCGTTATACGCCAGATATAAATTTAGAGGTTAAAAATTAGAAACCAATAGATCATCATAAGAATTGCAATTTAGCACTAAGAACATACTAATAATTTAACAATGTTATATACTTTATATTGCTTGGCGTGCTACTTTACATTGTTTTAATACTAACCAATTATGATTTTTAGTTTAGTTTCTTCTTCTCCTTCTCTCTCTCTCTCTTTTTCCTTTTTTTTTGTTACAAATCTGACGAACGTTTCTTTAGAAAGAACAGGGTGCGCATTATACCATACCCAAAACAAAAAACTTCTGTAGTATTAGGTACGCATTATACACTGGAATATACAGTACGTATATCATTTGCATTTTTAAGAATTAATTTTACACTGATTAGTATTGGATAATATTTTTAGAAAATTCTTTACATTCTCACATTTAAACTAAGAAAACGCTTTAAAATTGCAATTTTTTTAAGATGTAAAATTATTTTTAAACTTATATATAATACTTGTTTAACTGTATATAAATTAGTTATGTCAGCCGTCTAAGTGCTCAGGTAAAATTTTCTTACATTTAAATATTTTAAATATTCCTGGCCATGTAGGGCCTATTAGTCGATGTCTTAAATTTATTGAAATTAGCTTATAAATTTTCCAAGTAGAAATCTTCCTTAATCGAGTCTACCATACCATGCAGTAACTGAATGAAGTGGCTTCCGATTCAGCGTCGCTCCGTCTGTTCTGTGAGTAGCGGCGGTCGCTTCTGCCACTTCGTCGTTTGACACAAATTTAAACACACAAAAATCAGTTATTAAAAATTGTAAATGCCTATTCATGCCCTCTCACAAATGGTTAATTGTAATATATAATAAATATAATTCGGTTGTATTTTTAGTAATGCAGCAATAATTAAAATAATGGTAAAACGATTTATATATATATATTTAGATTATCTTAATGGAAAGTTCTTTATTTCAATCTTAATACTTTATATTAGGTCTTTGAAACAAAATGTACAATAACAACAAACATGGTATGGTAACAAAAGTACAATATTGAAAAAAGAAAGTAAATGATTCTGTAATTTATTATTTAACTAAATTTTTATTTTGTAGAATTTAATCACTTAAAAAAATATCACGTAAATTTGAAATGATTTTTTATCTATCAGTTGATTTATTTGTCTTAAAATAATAAAGTCTAGATAATTAAAAAAAACTTTAAATATGTTTCTACCTTCTCTTTGTCTGGCACAGATAAAAACAAAAGTAAAAGAGGTATTAAATAAATGCAATTAACATAATATCGATGATAAATTTAGTAGTAATAATAATACAAATAAATATAATAATGTTTGCTCTCATTAAAGAATAATAATTCCCATTCTAAACTATTTCTGCAGTTTTTTCAATAATAAATCGACTATATCAAATGATTTATAGGTATAAGATTTAAATTATTTAAACATAAAAGTGCTTTTAATTAATTATAAAACCTACTGAAAATATTTTAGTCATATTTATGTTTCCGATGTCTAAAAAGATTGATCTTGTTTTTTGCTGTGCAATTAAATTTTAACTCTTCACCATATTTTAGTTAAGTTTTAGACACTTAAAATACATATTGTATGTCTGTAGCATACATACAGTATTTTGTTTTAAAATAAAGTAAAATATGTACTACATGATGGTGATATATTACCCACAGAATTAATAGCACTTAAGTTAGATGCTTAAAATATAACAGAGGAGGCATTTTTACCTATGATATTCTTTTAAATATGAGTAAATTCAAAGTGGTATTCGTTTATTTATGGTAGTACTTAGTAGTTCAGACTGAAATTGAATATAAACAAATATTTAATAAAAATGACATTGCTTGGTGTTTATCGAGAATAATTTCAAAATAAGTATATTTTAATGAACATATACATTTAAAGATCAGTGCGAGTATATATTGAGACATGGCATATTGAATTAGTTTCATAAGATCATTAATCCGAAAAAGTTTTTTTTTTCGTTTAATAAAACTAAAAAATTCTGCAAAAATATAACAAACCAATATATATTTAACATAAAAGATTTGAAAATGGGCATGGAGATACTCTTATATTTAAAATTGTATTTTACTACATTAAAATTCTATTTTACTATGAAATATTAATTAGTAAGATTGATAATGAAGGTGAAATTATCTTAGTCACATTGCTTATTCTGAGAAAACAATTAGCCATAGTATTTTTTAGATAAAACCTACAATTTATTTCAAATATGTCTAATAAATATACTCACATTTTTAATGACTTTCAACAAATAAAAAGTAACTTTTCTTTACTTTTATTCTGTATTTAGTTAATATTTTAATTTTTTAAAGTCACTTCGGTTTAAACAAACAACAACAAAAAGCAACGTTTTTAAACTTAAATGTTATATTTGAAATAAGATACACATACGTTTAAACATATATATATATATATATATAGAGAGAGAGAGAGAGAGAGAGTTTTCCATTAACAATTTCCATCATAAAATGTTATACGGAAAAAAATTAATGAAGAAATTTTAACCAGTTTGTAAATCAGCTAAATATCTTGAAATACTAGCAATCCTGTTTCTACTTATATATATGTGAATGTTACTGATGTTATAGATAGGTATTTCATAGAAAAATTATTAACAACATAGCCCCATTTCTTTCACAACGGATTTTTTTATCTAGGAATTTTTAGTATACTTTTGGATGCCTTCCAAAAACCAGTAGCTGTTTTTAGATATATATATAAAAATAGTAGTAGTGGGACACACTATTTATCACGACAAAGAATATTTGTTTGCTACAGGAATATGAAGTATCTACTGACAGAGGTATAACAATTGGCAATTGATTGTATACAACAAATTTTAAAACAAAGTAGTAATAAAAGCAGATTAATCATAAAAGTTCAATTAAAGGCCCCCCCCCCACAACAAAAAAAAAGTTCATTTATTAAAAGCTGCAATAAAAAATACAGTATTTATCGTGACAAAGAAAATGTGATAGGGCTGCATAAGAAAAACTGGTACATAGAGGAGACTCCGGCATAGAGAGATTATTTCTGGTGGCAATTTTCATCAGTTACTTAGCTAAATAATCAAAAGATAATATCAGTGATAATATGAAGATATGACACTTGTCTATTAAATATCACAGAGTTCTCTGCTGAAATTGTGGTACGAATAGTAACAACAAACCAAAATTTTGTGTTATTTTTAGACACTTCCTTAGTTAATAAATTGAAGGACCACACAAACGGTAAAATGTATATGTTACTCATTTCCAAGGAAATATTTAGAGTTTCCTTGTGAAATCATGATGCCAACATAGTTCATTATTTTAGAGCTGAAACTGTAGCTAACACGTAGGGCTTAAAAACCTCTGCTAGAACATATATGGTTGTCTCGAGAAAACACGACACAACTCCTGGAAACTCTCAAAAACTTAGGAATTTTCGAATTTTTTCTTATCGGAATATTGGATTTGCAAGCGGAATGTCCGTGTCAGCTATATATATATATATATATATATATATATATATTAACATTAAAAAAAAATTTTGAAGAATATACAATCAATTTGACTCATTATTATCAAATATTTTTTTATTTGACTTTGTATTTTATTATACTTTAATATATGTATTTTTTTTCATTGTCAGAGTATATTTTTAATATCAACAACATTTTGGAAAAGCATATTTTAAATTATTTTATTTTACTCATTATTACTTATTAATATCCAATGCTTTTTATTTGATATGATTGTTTATTTATTTATATATAATTTTTTGATTTTCAAAAATATTTTTAAATAATTAAAACAACCTTTTTCTGTCTATTTTTATATATAACTGTATAATACGTGTTATAAGGTAACATGCACAAGCTTCCTTCAAGTTTTATTTAAATATTTTCCTCTGTGAATAAATCGTGTTTTTTAAAATACTTATTTTGTTTACTGAAAGTGTTCAAAACTATAGTGTAACAAAATTTTTATTTAAAAAAATATATATATATTAGAGTAAAATGTTTCATATGTTGATGTATTAAAGACACGTAAGTTTTTTTTACAATCATGTGATATTACTTTTACTACTAAAAACGAGGTTAAAAATAGGCATTATACTATGTTTTTAAAGATAAATTTATATACTTTTTTCAATTAATATGTGAATTTTAAAAGGTTTCATAGAAAAAGTATTTTTTATAATTTTGTAATTTTTTTTTATAAGAGTTAGGTTTAACTGCGCAGAATCCTTCGGCCCAGCAGGCGAAATCAAATTTCCTTGCGCCGTCCTTAGATGCTCACTTCTGATTACGCCCGCCGTCATGAAGGAGTAAAATATATAGAGTACCCTAGTGAATTTGCTATTCGAGTTGTGGTAGCCTTAAAATATAAGAGATTATTTCGGGCCCCAACGTAATTCATTAAGCAAATGCTGAAACTAACGCTGACACGTAGGGCTTACAAATCTCTATTATAGTATATAGGGTTGACTAATGAAATTACGAAGCAACAAGTGGCAACACTCCAAAAATTATGTTTATTTTAGGACGCTTGCTTGGTTTATTATTTAAAAAGATAAAACCGACGTTGTAGGGTACAAAATATGGAGTTTACTGTTCTCCAAATAAAATATATAGGGTTGCCATGAGAAATCATGATGTTACTAATGGCACCCCGATTTCTAGTATATACTGATAAAATGTACTGATATGTATATGTATAATTTTAATTTTTAAGGCAACATGCGGTTTTACAACCTTCAGCACTAGACGAACACTGCATACGTCATGATTTCATCGTACACTACTACCAGACGTACTAGCATGAATCACTTCAGACACTTCGGCTATTTATCACAAAATAAAACAACACCACACATTTCCATATTATACATGACGTACGGGTAGTTCGTCTGGTAGGCGTATACGATGAAACCGTGCAGTGTATCGTGCGTATTGTGCAGTGTACGTCGGATGCTGAATGGGTTAAAAATATATAAATTGCATTATCAGCAATTACTTTTATCACTAAACTATTTCTGTTTTCAATCAATACTTTTGTAAATTCTGAAGCTAAATTATTTATTCTTTCCTCTACATAAACAAAGATGAGAAAAACATTTGTTTTTTTCAGAAGATATATCAATTTTTATATATGACTAAATTTAATATTGAGAATAATATGATGCATACTCAATAAAGCGAGCACACATAATTATTCAGTCGAAATCAGCGTTTTTTTTAATACAATGTGAACAAATTGTACGATTTTTTTTTCCAAATTTACGTAGACAGTTGAAGGTATTTATGATAATGGGAGAAAAAAACACAAGCTACTAAAACGAACGATCTTGTAATTAGTAATGTTTTACTTTTTTCAATACTTTAGTTTAAAAACGCAGACCCAATCAGAACAAATTTTGAAAAAAAATACAAAAATAACACTGCAGATTAGCGGGAACTGCAGCGTAAGAAGATAACGCAAATTACAGATTTACGTTTCAGAGATTCAACTAATTCCTCCCATTTTGTTATCCCCATTTCTTAATGAGGATGCTAAATATAGCTTTATTTTTTCTATACGTGCAATATGTGCAAATGGAAAATTGACTTTTTTTTATTCTTGCATGAAATATGTGAATGGTTAATTTCTATGTATCGATAGTTTAAAACATTTAATCCTGTGATATGGAAGATGTAGATTATGTCTAAATTATTCTCAGATTCGCCGAAACTGACGTATTCATTTAGTGGTGCGATATGTTTATAGTTAGGCTTTTGTTAATTAAAACGGTTTTAGAAATGAAAAGTACATGGACTCAGAGATAGAATTTATTAAGAAACATTACTTAAATTAGTTTAAAGAAAGAAAGAAGACAATAAATAGCTTTGAATTACTTAGAAGCAGTCCCATATGTGGACGAAAATATTATTCAAAATTACAGAAAAAGTACATCGCGTAAAACTTTCTTGGAAATTCTACAGATAATATTACACTTATTAAATATAAATGTTAAAAAAAATTAGTAATATATATACAGATTTTTATGTATCTGTTTCTATAAAATGTCAATTTGTATTATGAAAAAAAGCTCCATTATCAAAATTTAACAACTAAAATAAAATTTAAAATCTTGAAAATTTTAATTAATTTTTGGATAAGCTGAAAATACATTCAAAACATATCTGAATAAATCCGATAAAAATGTTTCGTGATTTGAAAATGACTAATAATAATACACAACATTTCTCTCTCTATATATATATCAGAGGATACCATCAGTTATGTGTAAAAACCTAAGATAAACCAGCAAACTTCGAAGAAACTGGGTCAATTGAGGATAACGCTGACAGAGAAAATTTAATTAATTAATTAATTAATTAGAGAAAAATTCCAAAATGTACGAAATTGTGTAAATATAGCACGTACTGCAGCTGTATATTAAAATGTTCAACTCAGTGATCGTATGTGCGAACGTTTAGAGCAATTGGTCCATAAGAGGAAACATTTTGTTCACGTCTAAATTTAGGCTGAAATTTTACGAAAGTTTTGAAATAAATTGTTAAGTAATTGCTTATTTCCTAACATAAGTGATATTTTGTTATGAAACAGCAGTTATCTTTCAAAAGCAGTAAAAATCCTATATTTGCATTTTATGCACAATATTATATTTAACTAATTTATTGCTTAGCGAAACAAAAATATCCACCTGATATATACAAAAACAGTCATAAAATTCAAATTATTTTTATTCATAAGAGATTGCGAGTTCATTTTTAGACAAGAATTTTACGTATTTTAAAATAACTTCGCAATAGAATTCTTCAGTGCTGTAAAGTATGTTATGAACATAATCCGGATTATATGCAATTACGGAGTAATATATGAATCTAAAAATTTTAGCTATATTTTCTATAAATGTATATATTATCATAAATATTTATAATATTGGTTACAAATACATGTATTTTTTTTTCTTAAAAAATGTGTATGCATTTACACTTTAGTAGTGATATAAAAAAAGTGCGGAAAAAAATAATGGTAAAAACCCTATATCTGTGAAGTTGAAAATTCTGTATTATTTTTTATAATGCCTAATATTAAATCCATCTGAAATGTGGTTTAAAATTATTCACATGTGAATAAAAGAACTCTATTAAGAATTTGCCTCGCATTGTAAAACATTTATTTTTTCAATTATGTCATATATGAAAATATACGCATTAATTAAAAATGCCTTAATAATAATGATGCGGTGCTAAACATTAATTTTAAAGTTATATATATATATTTGTTTCAGTAGGCCTAGCTATTCTTTATTAAAATACTCAAGTGATCGAAGGAATTTGGATGTGATCGTATTGTCTTTTAATGCAAGAGCATCTGAATTCTATTCTGATCTTCTTTAAGTTTCACAAAGCATGAAAGAAATTCAGAAATTAGCTGTGACTTGTATTTTGCGAAGTTATTATAATTATGTGATTGTGGTTATGTAGTGACTATAAATACAGTCTATATAGTGAGTAATAGCTTATTTGAAACGCTAACTAATAAAACTAAAAAACATTTTTATATGAAAAAATAATTAGTTCTGTAGTTAACAAAATTTTGCAATTTATTAAAAACGGTACTTTTGAGCCACACGCTGGGGGGGGGGGAGAGAGTGAAGAGCCTACATTAATCATACGAAGAAACTGGCATGCTAATATTAAACCTATGGAGCATTGTTTTGAAATTTCTCGCTTGCATTTTGATATTTTTAAATCACTTTTTCTGCTTAGGATACCTGAGGTCGATGTGTAACGTTGTGTGTGTGTACTATGTGCTTTTTCGATTGTGGTTGCATTTTTTTTTTATTATGAGTTTACCTTCATTTTTGGAATTAAATAAACTAGGAGTTTGACCTATCGGTCTATTCCCGGTTCGCTCCCCGGGCTGTGATAGAGCACATTTCGTAGTACACACTCCCTTCCTTCCTTCCTTGTGACAGGGACTTGACCCGACTTTCAAACTTCGCGATAGGTGCCTGACGATTTCCCACAAGGACGTATGCATATACATGAACAGATTTAAATATTAAAAAAATTGGAAATTATAAGAGAAATAGGAAAAGGTGGAGAAATGTACAATATTAGCCTCCCGTTATTTCGCTCGTATAGATATATAGGTCTAGTTTAGTAATTTTATTTTCCCTTCCCCCTTGTTACAGCGGCATATATCAAGATCCATCGTGCTGGTTTCATACATGAATGTATAGCTAATATCCCAATAAGCGTAAGCTGTGAGCTTTCGCTATTAGGAAGGAGTTTGGTTTTCGTTCTCCAATAAATGAAGTGTCCATACTCGTGCAATCATCTTAGAATTTAATTTATCGTTAATTTGTTTCTGTGTTCTACAGAAAAAAAAATGATAGTGTTATATGTAGCCATCCTGAAGACACTAGGACATTTTATTTTAGAGGGAATTATAATCGGATAAAGTTGCGAAACATTCTCTCCCCTTTTTCGAATACTTAATATTTTGTCATTCCGCTTGTCATTTTGATAAATTGTTTTAATATAATTGTTCATTTTGTTATTAATATCAAACCTTTACAAGGAGACATCGTGTCCAAACTGCATACAACAACTTTCCTGAAAATGGTACTCCTAACACAAAACACAACAGCCGTTTCAATTTTCAAAATGCTGACAAAAATACTAAAGAAATATTACAAATATTACTATACAAACAGCAATGTACAGGGTGTTTTTTTTTTAAGATGTGAAAGTAAAACCCTTTAACAAAAGAACCACTGATCCAAATGACCTGAAATTTCTCCAGTGTGCTCCCAAAGCAATGGGGATTTTCTTGGAGTGATTTTTAAAAAACTTAAAATCACACCGACGACAGATGGCTGTGTAAGTTAACAGAAACAAAGAATATCATGAGTGGGAGGGAAAAAAATGGACGGTACTTTGAGAAAAAAAACTTTATTACGCATATCAAAAACATACAGAATGCAGCAATTAGGAAAAGGAAATGCGAACACCTTCGCTGAAACAGAACGAAATAAAAATATGGAGTAAAACGTTTGCACAGAACTGCGCAGCTAACGCATGATTTGTAATGTGCTGTCTGTCCACAGTTACAGCTACGAGTTGGAAACATAAAAACGCATGTTCCACAACAGAGCGAAGAGTATCCACTGTGGGTGCGTCGTGTGCAAGCTCGTCTCCCGACTTTACTGCATATACAGCGCCATCTGGCGATGATATTTTAAGGGTTTTTTTAACTACGCCTAAAAAATTCCCCTTGCTTTGGGAGCATACTGGTGAAATTTCTGGTCATTTGGATCAGTGGTTCGTTTGTTATAGGGAATTACTCTCACAACTTTTGAAAAAATCACACTGTATTTCACATACTCGGTACATGGTATGTGCAATGTACGCTGGCACTGCGGTCAAAAGGCTGAAAAATTATATCACGAACAGTTATACTCCTTACACCAGAAAGTGGAAAAAAGCACGATAATAAATGAAAGGCATAGCCTTATTTCTGCGTATAAAAATACTAAAAATACGTACCGGAATATATATTGCAAAATAGAATAATATAAATAAAACTGTTCAAAGGAAAGTATAAATAAATCGAATCTTGTGCAATTAAGCTGCTGAACTGTGTATTTGAGCCGGTTCCAAATACTTAAACATTATAAGACAACATACAATTAATGTTATAAGTGATACATTCTTCACAATTTAGCATCGGCACGAACGTTTTTCGTATAGTGAGAAATTAAAAGAAACAATCCGAACATCTGTTCCAATCTGTAACTGTTCCAATTAGATTGCACGCAATGAATTGTTTATCCGAAGAAATAGCATTGATACATTGTTTATGAATTTCGTTGATGAGATAATAAAATGTGATATTAGCGCTATTATAGATAAGAACGGGTGAAACAACAAAGAAATTCACATATCAGCTATAGAACCTTATGCATAAGAAAAAGTAAAAAAAAATCTTGTCATTTACTTCTTATTGTAAAATGTGGACGTTTAAATAACTACAAGATTCATTAAAGATTCTTTGTATATTTGTACTTCATAATGACATATTTTAGGAACCTGCACTAAAATTTGTTAATAATATTTATAGATGCATGTTTCAATCTCAAACGTTATTCAAAAGATTTTAACCAATTATATTAATCAAAATGCTTAATTTATTAGTTATGCTGCATATGAAAACAAAATTGAACAACTTGGTAACAAATAAATAAATTCTTTACTTGCATTACAAAATTTTCTGTATACTTCAGTGCTATTTAACCTCTTAACCTCTTCGGGACCGGCGGCTTTTACACAAATTTTATTCGGTTGGCACCATTTAAAAAAAAAAAAAAAAGCTACCTTTACTTAAACTATCACAAAAATGCTCTAATTAGAAAAAGCAAATATAACTTTTATTTTTTACTGGTGCCTAAAACAAATTCTGTATGCTCTATTTGAGGGTGCATATATGCACCCATGGTCCCGAATGGGTTAAGACCCGAAGTTAAAATAATACTACAAATACTCATTCTTTGCTTTTAAACAAACAAAATGACATCATAGATAACAAAAAATGTATTTTTTGAAATGTATTGTTTTAGGTGACTTGTAATTTAGGTTCACTAATATGAACATAAAATTACTAGCCCCCAAAATATCAATTTAATTATCAATAACCTAAAATTACACCATATAAACAATAACAGCTTTAAATAAATGCAAATAATCTGCAAATTCTTAATTTTTTTTTATAAAGTTTTTAAGTTAAATAATTGTGAAAATTACCTACTTTCTTGGATGCACTGTTTCAAAAGCATTTTGCAAAATCAGGTTAAAATAACATTTATTTTATGAGGAAATCGACATCGGTGCTGACATTTATTGGTTTCATTTTAAAGCAAAAACATTCAACTTTATAGAAGTGAAGTTAAGATGTTAAAATATCAATCATTTTGGTTTTCATGAGCAAAATAATCTAGGTACCCGTTTGGGTACGCAGGACTCAAGAGGTTAAAATTGACCACAAGATATACAAGCTCTTGTTTCGCTGTCACTAAGATCAATATCAATGAAAGGGAATGATAGGATTTATGCTGCGTTTTTCAGTTTTAGAAAAATGGAAATGCTATTTCAAATGTAATTAACGCTATTTTTATTTCTAATGTTTTTCGTAAATTTTAATGCTGAAGACTTGAATCAAAATTATAGTTCCAAAAAGGGTATCTATGACAGTAATCCAGTTTTCATGTTTATTTGGTACAATAAAACAAGAAATATAATTAACGTCTCCCGAAACCGTGGATACCTGTGAGTGATCTCTACAATCGGTGCATTGTAGCGAGCATGACACGGTGAAAATTTAATTTCATTGTTTTAACCTGTTTTTCTTTAAACATAGTGTCAACTTTCAATTCTCTATCGTGATGCTATTGAAATGTTAAATAAAATTTCGTAATTGAGGTAGACAAAAAATCCACATATAATTAGCGTAAAAGTTTTGATAAGACACCATGACATATTTCCATAGATTTAGGAGATTGGGTTAAAAAAATGTTTCTCGTGTGTTCGAGTTTCTGATTCTATTTGTGACTTTAATCAAGTTTGGGACTCTAATAAATACCACGTTTGAGACTCTAATAAATAGTTATGATTCGGCTACATCGTTGCGCAGAAATCGTAAAACAAAATTCGGTAATGTCGCACTCATTATAGAGCATGTCGCGCTCAAAATATCAAACAATGATTTTTTTTTTACTTCTTGTGCCAATATTTCGCTATCTATTAAAATCAAAATAACTTCAAATTCCGTGATACCGCTGTCGCTATAACGCATATATTCGCACACGAAAACAAAAAAACAAACAAAAAGGTAATAACTGGCTGTAGCAACCTCTATGCATCAGAATCTTAGAAATATCTGAAAATTGTTATTGCCGCTATCATTTTTAGGCATATATGTGAATTTTACAACAATGAAAACAAAAACAAATAATAATCAATGGATTCAGCAATCCTATTGAATAGAAATCTCTAAAGTATATGAAATTCTATAATGCTGCTAATTTCAAATCCCGTTTCATTTTTTTTCGAATTCTAAAACATAAGGTTAAACAGAAAACATGCATTTGTATTTAACATCACCTTTTCCGATAATGCTTCTGTTTTTTGGTAATAGGTGTTTCTGACAGGCTTCAGTAATAATACACATTTTATAGTAACGGACAAAAATTACACTTCATCGGTTCCTATAATTTGGCCAGAGTGGTTCGATATGCCTATCAATTTTATATTACTAAATATTTTCCGTAGTCACGCACAGATAAGAAACAGGTTAAAACAATGAAAATAAATTTGGAACAAACCACGCACGCTAAAATACGTCAATTTACTGCGTGTTAGAGATCACGTGCTCCGGAGGATGCTAGTCTTTAGAAATGTCCGTAACATGCTTCTATTTGTAAATTCCATTGTTATAATTTCCATGTAGTCAAAACTGTATTGTTGCTGAATTTTAGTATGCTTAGTTTCGCTGAAATTGAATTTAGTTGATGTAACCTATGTTCTGAATCTTCTGTTGTAACTTTTCTGTTGACAGCATCACTCTTGTTTGACTTGCTTTTGTAATATTTTCCGACTGTTTTTTATCCCTGGAGTCCCTTTTTCAATTGCCCTTGAAATTCTTGAAACTTGCAGTACTCTAGACAATGAACTTGTGTGCAATATTTGAGGAAAATCGGTACGATAGAAGATGGTAAAAAGTTAATAGCAATCTTTGACGGTGACAGACGGACAGACAACTAATTAAATAAAAGCATTTAAAAATTACCCATGTTGATGCAATTGTGGAATATAAAGATTAAGTATTATTATGACCACAGAAAAATCACGCAAAAAAAGGATCAGAATGTGTTGAAAAAATTCAGGATTACTGAGTATTAAGTAGATGAATACTTTCACTTATGGGGATGGTATTAAACTATCAAGGGAAATAATAGTAGTAAAAACTCAAACAGTGCATACATCTGCAAAATTGTTGTGTGTAAAACGCATATATTATATCTAAAAATATAAAGATGGTGGAAATAAAAATAGATTGAAACTAGCAATAAAAATTAATATCAATAAAAATTAATAGAATCAAAATTATTCCTGATAAAATTTCAATACTAACATCCGCGTGTGTGAGCGTATTAATGTTTATCAGGAAGTATGATTGACGAACTATTATTTCGAAGTATGATTGCAGACACTTCTGTGTACGGAATACATCTTACAGAAACTATTTTTGGTCAGTATGTTAATTCAATATAATTTTTTCATAATAACATGAAAAATATATTATATATATATTAATAATATGATAACCAACAATATGTTAATCCAATGTAAATAGTGCATATTCGTAGAAAATGTTAAAAGGTCTGATATAAAAAAAAATGCGTTTCTGATAAACAGTGTATTTTGCTTATACCAACAGTTATTTTTTTTTAATGTAAAAAATTAGAGATTTTTATTAATGGAAATTGACGATTTTTCTTCATTGAAATACGTTTTCTTTTACATTTTTTTATTTATTAAATAATTCTAAGTTAATAAAATTTACAATATCAATTTTTATAAAGATGGTTACCCCTATCTCAGTTTTTCGATATATCTGTAACATTTTCAAAAATGCCAAATTGTCGTCTCTTTTTATATCTCTAGAAATTTGAAAGTGTAATATTACAATTTTTTATCTTTCATTTACTTGAATATCTTTACAATGAGGTCATGCCTATCTTATGCTCTACATTCAGGATTTAAAATTTAAATTCCAGTACGAAAAATAGTTTGTGGCAGACTGCTGAAAAATATTTTTTTTCTTTAAGTTTTATCTTATATTGGGCAATCTATATGGAACTGAAAATAACTTTTATAGTGATATTAAAATAACATTTCAGACATTTCGTAATCTTTATTTATATTTTTTCTTGTAATTTGAATGTACTTTGGATTTTCATATTATCTAGTTATTGTTATACTCATTATCTTTAAAAGAAAATGTATCTATTTTTTACAGGATAACAAGGAGTCTATAAATATTTTCGAGCTTAGAAAATCCAAGTTTTATATAAATCTAGAGGGCTGATTCTCTCTATTGACATATTATGATCTAATTAGATTTGAAAAAAAAATTATTCAAGTAGAAAAATGATTATTTTTATAATAGTTATAATAATACAGAATGACTCCGAAGTAATGATGCACAATTTAACAAATTCCTCAAATTAATGATAGCTTTCAATGGTCCAAATTCCCCTAAGTTTATTTCCATGCTGAATTGTTATCACGACCGTTTCCCCCTTATTTAATTATAGTTTTAATGATTTTCAACTAATTTAAACACTTATTTTATGTTTAAATATTAATTTTTTTTTAGATTTTCTCTCTTATGTTTATCTATAGGTCGATGTATGATGATAAACAGATTGATTTCAAGTAATTTGAGCATCATTTTAGAATGTTTTCTAGTCCAGATTTTCTATTTATAGATTTTGTGAACTATTCCTCAAATGATCCTTACTTTCCTGTTGGTGAATACAGATTTTTCAACAATATTGTGACGAAAACAGGCAAACTCCACCTGATTTTGATTTTGATTCTAACTTAAAACATAGCAAATCTCTAATGTTACATCAAATAAAGCAAATACTACATTTGATGCAGCGAGAAAATAATTAATGAGATTTTATGTGTATTACATTATTATTATGCTTCCAGAACGACTAAATAGCTCATTTCAACGGCTACAATTATCGCAAAAGCAAAGCAATTTTCAAAACTTTTTAATTATAAAAAGTACATAAAAAGTACATATTTCTTGTAACAAACGAAAAATATGATTAAATAACAGAGGTAATTATTTTTTTAATATAAATGACCATTTTTTTGAGAAATTTTAGTTTATTTAACAATAGCATCTATTGAACTATAATCGTTACTTGCAATAATTAAAACGAGTTTCGAAAGTAAACATGTTATTTTATTTAAATATATCAATTTAATTATGTGTGATTTCTATGATATACTTTTTCTAATTATCTTTAGAATTTTTTATGAAGATAAAATTAACGGTTTTTGTAATTATATATATATATTTATTTAACGTGTACTTAAGAACGTACGTTAGTAATGCAAACACACACTGAAGCTAATGTTAAACTAATAGCAGAGTTCTTTTCAAATTTCTCGTTTGCATTTTAATATTTTTAAATGATTTTTTTCAATACGATATATAAGGTAGATGTCTAAACATGAACTTTCGACAAGTCTACTTTTTAATTTCAGTGATTTTTGTCTGCTGAGGACACTTAAAATTTCATAACTGGTTCCGAAACTTAAAGCGTTTTAAAAAAAAAAACTTCAAACAATACCGAAATGTGCGAAAGTATTTCTTTCGACATCTAATTTGAAAAAAAAAACGCTGCAATTGGTTTAACGTTACGTCTTTGCGTTACTGTCGTAGGATCTTAAATAAAATAAAAAGTATATATATATATATATATATATATATATATATATATATATATATATATATATATATATATATATATATATATATATATATATATGTATATTTATATATATAATTTATTTTGCATTTAATCTTAATTTAAAATAAATCTTGAAATTAGTGATAAAACTAAAACATAACATGTTTTGTATAAGAAAATATGTAGCACTACTAACAAATAACAATAAAATCCCTCACAGTGAATATAAATCATTCATTGTACGTTATTTTTAGTGATTTGTTTTATGTTGAAATGAATGTTTATATTTCTTTCGTTTATAAGGGGTTGCCATCTACAGTTTTCACCTATAGCTAAACAATTTATTCGTAATAAAAGTGTGTTTATTCTTTATTTCTTCATTCCTGAACACCACAATGAGCAAATTAAAGAGTAAGGTCATTGTGTATGCGGTTACTCACCAGTTTGTCACATTTACGGTATAATTATTTAATTTAAAATGTCAAATATAACAAAGAAAGTTTTGAGTAATATACTTTTGAGTCATATCAAATTTGCATTGAAGGGATTTAATTATTATCTAAAACCTAATCAAAAAAATATATCATCCTAAAATGTGGGTAATTTTTGTCACACATGTAGTTAAAACCTAAATGAGATGTTCAAAGTACCTGAATGCGACATCGAATTTTATGCATATCAGCTCATCTTAATTCTATAAATTTAAATATTACTAGTTTTTTTTTATTTAATATTTCGTACTGAATTATAATTAAGTAATAAATTATTTAAAATACATAGTTTAAACACTATTAACTTTGTTAGTTAATAAATGTGAAATAACAAATGAATTAAGGATAGGCTATGTAGACAAAAGTCCCCAGTCACATTCGATTATAGCCGTTTTGTTGAATATCTAGTGAAATTCGCGACGAATTCTTATGGACCATTATGTTAATAAAGAACATATTTGACATCATATTTCTCAACGAAGGTTTAATCACGGATGCAATTTATCGCCAACGAAAACTGAATAAAAAAATATATTTGTTATCACCGTGTAAAAACAAATACAGTAGGGCGCCGATTATCCGGACAGATCAGGATCGAGGCCGATCCGGTTAACGAAATATCCGGATAATTGGACAATTTTAAAAAACGGCTATGCCAATGTTTTTTTGGGGACCAGCCCTTCACACGTTTTAGGACTGGTAATTGTAGTAGTTCACATTTTAGCATATTACAAATACAAAAGGTGCGTTTAGAAGTTATTTTTTAACATTTTTAAAATTTTAATTTCTATAAAATTGGTACAAAGTGCTATATTGAAGTACACATAGAAATTATTACATATATTTATATATACATACCTGTTCAGTACCTGCTTTAAGAAATTCATTGTGATAGTGAAAAGAAATTCTTAACAGTCTTCTGCTTCATAGGGGACATTCTTTTTTCTGCAGCCATATCCCTTAATCTTTTTAAATGCAGTAATTGAACGGGATCGTCTGAATTTTGCCGTTGTAGCCATTCCATCGCAATTTCAAACGCATTAAATTCTGTGTCTGTTGGTCCTCTAGATTCTTTCTTTCCGTCTGTTTCATCATCCTCACATTGCGCTTCACTATTCGTATCCTGAATGGTCAATATTATTTCTTCGTCGTTCGAAATTTGGAAACCGGAATCGTTCTCGTCGCTTTCAATCCATTGTTGGAAATCTTCTGCGTTAAATCCAAAATGATCCAAGTCTTCTCTAAGACTTTCACTGCGAATTTCTTCATTGCTTTCTTCCATGGATGTCCTATTTAAAATATTGTTCCAAGAGTTTTTTAATGTGAAAACTTTTACAAGATTTCAAGCATCTGCAACCATCATGCAATATTCTTTCAAGTCAACTTGCATTGTAGTAGAGTGGTCAACTTCGTCTAATAAAAGTTTTCTTAAATACTGTTTCCTGTACAGCCTTTTCAGTGTTTCTATTACACTTTGATACATCGGTTGTAAAAAGGAAATTACATTCGGTGGCAGAAAAATGACTTTACACATTCCATTTTCGCTTTCGAGTACGTCTTCGTTTGGATGAGAAGGTACATTATCTAAGACCAATAGAACTTTCCTTGATTTTCCGATTTCCTTTTGATGTTTTTTACTTCAAGAATAAAGTTTTTTTCATACCATTCTATAAATATTTCACAGTTGATCCAGGCTTTACGCTGATTTGTATAGACAACAGGCAGCGTTTTCACATTTTCGAAGCATCTAGCCTTTTTTGAGTGTCCGATGACTAACAAAAAAAATCTATGATTTCCAGTTACATTAGCGCATAGTCGCATGTAATTATGTCTTTGTTTACTTTTGTTCCCGGGGCAGATTTCTTGTAACGAAGGGCAGATTTCTTGCTAATATTTTCCTCGGCAAAGAACGCCAGTTGAGCTTCATTGAAACTGTGCAGAACAAATACGAATGGAGAGAGAGTCATTCCAAGGACACCAAGGGACAAAAGCAGCAATTCTTTTACCCCTTTCAAAGAATTTGAAGATAAAGAAGAATTTTTGTGGAAAAAAATGCGAAATGAAATATCTAAGGTTTTAGAAGCAGTGGATTTTATACATGGCTAACCTTGCATTTGTTGGCAATTTTATTGTTTAAGGATTAGGAAATGATTATTTAATGGTTAACTTTCGTGATATGCAGCCAAATTTTCTTTACCGCGTCTAAAGGAATTTCACTTCAAAAATTCGGAAAAGCGAAAAAAAAAAAAAAAAAAAAAAAAAAAAAAGAAACGCATGGTCTTTGATTGATCCAGTTAATTGGACAATCTGGTTAATCGGTGTCCGGGTAATCGGCGCTCTACTGTACTTGAAATGACATGTAGCTGTAGCACATTGTTACGATAACGTGTATCTTTTACAAGTTTACAGTAAATTGTACAATAAATTTGCTTAACAATAGAATGTATATTCGTGGAGAAATAAAAATTGTTTAAACAAAAATCAAGAAATTATCGCACGAATTTCCTTTATAGCATGCAGGGTATTTTTACGAAAGTGGTTTTACTACTGGATTTATTTTATGATATATTATATATCAAAATCAATGCTCATATTTGATCAGATACTTATTATCTTTTTGTTTCAACATGATGATTCATTCAAAAAGTAATGTTTTAACAGAATTACATGTTCATATGTTTTTTGTTATTTTCATTATTTTATAATTTATAATAAATTGAAAAAAAATTATTAAATTCGTCGAAATTTCCACCATTTTAATTAACTTGCTTATCAACAACTTTGTTAAATCTTGTCTTACATAAAACAATATATTATCAGTAAATATATATTTGCTAAATAAACATTATATATTTTTCTAACAATGCTAAAGTACTAGATGTATAATTTAAACTATTTTTATATGCTCACAAAGTGATAACGTATCAGTACCTTGACAGTAATTCTGGAATCACTAGTCTAAATTTACTTCGTTTTTTATTAATCCCTTCCAAAGTCAGCTAATTAGAAAAATACCTTGTTCGCTCCCTTGATATCTTAATTGGGATTAAGCGGATGTCAAGTTAGCGAGATAGTAAATAAATTAATACATAAAATGTATTTTGAAAAATGATCGGTCATTTAGTAATATTTTAATATCATAAAGACTCACTTTACTAAACAGATATTCACTTACGTCTGGACCATGAGTGATACAATATTAAACTTTTCATTATTTATGAAATATATTAATGAAAATTTGTCTGTTTTACTATAGAAAACTCTTCAATACTTCCTAATTTAATCAATTGATGCCCCACTATTTTCTGAGAACGCTGAAAGTGACGTATATCTGTAACACAATTCATCATGGCCAGTTGTAGACGGAATAATGAAAGGAAAAATGTACTTTGGATACAACACGAGTGATATAGAACAAGTTCGGAATGCTTACATTCATCTTTGTCGAATTAAAATAAAAGTGAACACAAAAACATGTGATTCACATTACCTAAAAGATGATTAAAACTTTAATTAGAATTTAAATTTTAATACATTAAAATCGAGCACTTTCGGCTGTGAACCCAGCCTTCATCAGGATTTATAAAAACAGATGTTAAAGCACAAACGTCTAGTTATATAAATGTGATCTATACGTTTGTGCTTTAACATCTGTTTTTATAAATCCTGATGAAGGCTGTGTTCACAGCCGAAAGTGCTCGATTTTAATGTATTAAAATTTAAAATCTAATTAAAGTTTTAATCATCTTTTAGGTAATGTGAATCACATGTTTTTGTGTACACTTTTATTTTAACACGAGTGATCTTAAGTTTTTTTGTTTTATAGAAATAATGAATTTTAAATTTAAAATATTGATGTATTGAGACCAAAATTCCAATGTTTAGTTGCGATAGAATAGTTCAAATTATAGCAGGTATATGCAGGTTTATACTCATATCCGTCAAGGTAAAGCGTGTCTGTCGCATTGTAGTTAATTTTTTATCAACTATGCAAGCAATTAATTCCTATTTACCGCGGTAGTCTAGTTATGCCGATGTGATGTTATCGCGGTAACATTGTATTAACTAATAACCGATCCATTTGTCTAAACTATTTTCATAGTTTTGCGGCTATAATTTGGGTTATTCAAAACACCTTGGCAACATCTCTTGTTTGCAGCCTTTTCAATTTCAAAATTAAAGAAAACTTCAAATTAACGAAATGAATTTTCTTGGGTTATCAGTTCCGGATTTTCTACACTTTACTTAAAAAATAAAATAAAAGTAAAATAAATAAAAATAGCTTGAAGCTGCGATAATACGTACTATCCTATCATAGGCAATATGAAATACTTTCTCATAAACATGTTTTCAAATGAGAACTGTTCCAAAACACACAATGTGATAGTTTATATTTCGTAAATTCGTCATTGACGAAATTATTTCCATTTGCATCTCCAATGACGGATACAGTGAACTCTCACTTATACGCGGTGTTCAGTAATTTCTTTTTCGTACCACTATTTTAAAACAGTAAAATTTGATTTATAAATTATGCGATCAAATAAGGAAAAAATTACTTTAAAAATAAACTGGTGCCGAAAAATAATTACCGTGTATCGCGTATAAGTGAGAGGTCACTGTATAAGCTCGAATTCTACCAATCAGATAGCTCTACAAATAGTTGTTAATATTTCTCGGGATATACGCCAATTTTTGAAACACTCGGCAGCAATTATTCGATCATGTAATTAACCCTACTTGCAAAGTGAAAGTTTTGTTCGAAAAAAGCGAGAGGTAAAAGCATATACTTCAGATCGTAGAGTTGTATTTGTGATTTAAACTTTAAGAGCTTAATGTGAGACAAAAAAAAACAAAACAAGAATAAACTTTAAACAAAAGCACCCAAGTGAAAATTCATTGCAAGCATTAAATAGTGAGAGTCACATAATTTTATAATATTAGGCTGGATCAAATCTTTAAATTTCACTTGTTAACAAAATAGGTATACATTTTACAGCAGAAAATTTACATTTGGATTGTAGCCCATTAATACTTGACGCCTATGGGTATGAACTGCATTAAATTATAAAACAATAGTTTTATTTTATATAAAAAGTATTACATGTACATAAATTTGCATTAAAAAATATTCTTTATAGATTTGAAAATGAAATTCGTAAATTTCATATCACATATATGTATTTTTCGATAACTTTTATTTTCGGATAACTAAAGGGAAGCCATTCGGTCTAGTAGATTAGGAATTATGAAAGTTTAAAATTTGAATTGCTAATGCTAAATCCATTAAAATTCATTTCAAAACGGATTATAATAAAATAGTTTTTAAGCATATCTCAAAAACTACTTTATGAAATAAGCTATAATTTAGATTGGCATAGAAATCGATAGAAAATACATAGGTTTTATTTCGTATATGTTTTTAATAATGACTTCCAGTCATTGATTGGAAAAATCACTTTCCATCACGATTGTATTGCGAAGTGTCTCATAATGCTTGACTTTTGTTTTTTGGTCTTGATGTCGTATAATTATTATAATTTTATAGAGGGTTTCTTGTTTCGTCTACGTTAATTTAAATTGTAAATTATCAAACCTAATTATTCAAATTACTATTATTCCTAGAATTAAGAAAATCTTAGTACCCAATGATAGTAGATATGAAATTCGTAAATTTCATATCACATATATGTATTTTTCGATAACTTTTATTTTCGGATAACTAAAGGGAAGCCATTCGGTCTAGTAGATTAGGAATTATGAAAGTTTAAAATTTGAATTGCTAATGCTAAATCCATTAAAATTCATTTCAAAACGGATTATAATAAAATAGTTTTTAAGCATATCTCAAAAACTACTTTATGAAATAAGCTATAATTTAGATTGGCATAGAAATCGATAGAAAATACATAGGTTTTATTTCGTATATGTTTTTAATAATGACTTCCAGTCATTGATTGGAAAAATCACTTTCCATCACGATTGTATTGCGAAGTGTCTCATAATGCTTGACTTTTGTTTTTTGGTCTTGATGTCGTATAATTATTATAATTTTATAGAGGGTTTCTTGTTTCGTCTACGTTAATTTAAATTGTAAATTATCAAACCTAATTATTCAAATTACTATTATTCCTAGAATTAAGAAAATCTTAGTATAAACGTAATTTTTGTAAACAAGCTTAAAGGAAAGTATAATTTATTTACTAATTCCTTTTTGCCACCATAAATTCTGTGAACAAAATTAGATATTTGCTGAACAAACTACAGTGGTGGACATGATTATAAAACAGCTACCTAATTTGACATACAGTGAAAGAAAAGATTCAGAGTTTTAAAATGTTTTATCAAATACGATAAAAACATTGTAGAATAAATAAATCTTTTAATTACTAAGCATTTTATCTATTCTTAAAATATTTTCGTTAGAGAAAATTAAATTTAAAAAAAAAAGAGAAAAGACAGTAATTCATTCATAACAGTTATATCCATCAAAAATTTTTGTTATACGTTAATCTATGTAATCCATTAATATCTTGTAAAGCTAAATCAATACTTAATACAGAGGGATTTAAAGTATTTTGAGGTATGCACTCATGAATCATATTATAAACAACGGTTAAACTCTAACAGTTACACATACAATGACAAAATTTCAAAAATTTCATATGTCAACACCTATTTTTTTATTAAAATGTGATCTGCTTGCAACAAACAAATGTAATTTATTTTCAGTCTAATTATAGCAATAAATATACAATTACTGTTAAACATAATTATCGATATAACAGAGCAATCAACTTCAGGATCTATGAGATACATATACATGTCTAAATATAGAAATAATCACGCAATTTTGCATCATTCAAAAAACCACAAATTAATCTTATTTCCTTTAGCTAATTAATGTTTTTTCCCTGTCAATAACAATGATAATAATTTATGAAGCTAAAGTCTTTTGTCTTTTTAAAAAATAATGCCAAATGTGTTTGTTAACCGCCAGACCTTTTCGCCAAAAAAAATGAATGTTTGGGAAAAAATGATATTTTACTCTCGCTGTCTATGCTCTGACTTTTGAGTATGTATGCCTCTCATTGCTTTCAAAATATTTTTATTATTCAGTTTTCATTCAAAACATAGATCCTGCAGAAATACAATTTTAATTTACTCAATATATTAATACATGTTAAAAGAAACCTTCATCCTTGTTACACCTGGATCCTTCAATATCATGTGAAAGTTTTAAAAAAAAGAACAAAAAAACATTAAGACAACTACATTATTAAAAAATAATTCAATTTTTTTAGATTATTATTTTTTTAAATATTCTAAAGGTGTGTACAAGGAACGAATATTAAACTCATTAATTATTAACAATTAAATTTATTACTTACAATCTATGTGAATTTTCGCAAAAAATTATATACAAAATACCTTATTTTGTAAACTTTTTTTAACATAAAAAATACATTAACTTAGAAACAATTTTCAAAATAACCGTTAGATATTTTTGTTAGCACGCTACAATATTAGATGAACAATTTAAGTTGCGAAAGGTGATATCTTATCGAATGGATAGTAATTCTGAAATCACTAGGCTAAAGTTCCGTAGTTTTTTGGTTAATCCTCTGCAAAGTCAGTGATTCTGCAAATTAGAAAAAGACAGTTTTCCTTCGCCTGATATCTTAATTGGGGATTTTAGTTAAAGTGATTTCGTAAAGCGAGTTTAATTATCAGGTTCTTCTTTTAAAATAGGAGATACTGAAAAGGTTGGAAGAAGATATAAAAGCGTTTCATGTAAATAAAATTTCATTTTATATTAACAAGACAGTTTTAAAATTATCATTCTAATTCTTCAACCAGAATTAAGGATATCTTAATCTAGATAAATAAACTGTAACAAAGTACATGTATTTTTAAAAGGATTTACTAAATTATTTAATCTGTATTGTACTTAGTTATTTCAGAAACATTTGGATTCGTTTTATGTTTTTTTGTTTACACGTTCTGATAAAATGTATCATCGTTTATAAAACTATGTGGAAAAAAAAGTAATTTGCTTTTTTGAAAATTTATTGATTGAGATTTTTCTTTATATTCCAATTAGTTTTAGACAAATGCTAAACTTAAATTAGAAGATAAAAAATACATAGTGTGTTACCACATAACGTTTACAAACTGTAAGAGATGCTAAAATTCACTCTAACAAAAACATTTCCAAACTATGGTCGCAATCTAGTCGTTTTGTCCAAATTACAGGCTGCTCCAATTCAGTCTGAGATTCCTAAGTTTTTATTCTTAACTTAAAATATCATAAAGATATTTTTACGATATTTAAAACTAAATAATCTTCATATGTGCAAAATGAGATTGAATAAAAAGAGCTATGACATACACAGGAATTCTTCTGGTGTACCATATATAATCTAAATTGGATTCCGAAAAGTTAATCGTCTAATTTAGCGATGATTGAATGCGTATGGTCGCCATTCCTACCACTTTAAATAAGACAACATCATGAAATAACATGAAAGTAGCTAACATCTACATCCAATCTGAGCTACTTAGACAGTCCACATGACATTACATCCGAGGAGCCAAGCGAAATACTGTGCACATTCTACCACTTTTTATGACTAGATTGCTACACTGATTTCCCATACAAATTTTTTGTAGTGTGTTACACGAGCTGTTAAAGTTTATAAATGTTATAGTTAAAAATCTTGCATATGTATTTATATGTATACTAAAATACAAATAAGAATTCAACCTGTTTAAAAAGGCATATACTGATCTTATGATCGAGGTATAAAAAAAATTTCGATAGATATATTCAAGTAATATTACTATATGTGTCATGACTGGAAGCGCCAAAGTTTATGGCAACCCTTTTTTTTCTTTTCTACTACTGAGTAGGAGAGACGGGAGCAGTTGTTGGCGAGAGGCCAGAGTGACAGGTTGTATGGTGCTATGGGCACGGTATGAAAATAAAATATAGTTGGTAAAAGAACGAATAATAATATTGTAACTGCGGCTACTGGTATTCCTTATATATTTATGTGTGTCCATGTCTGTGTGATGTTTCATCGTGTTCAATAAACTGGTTTATTGCAAATTAGTTGCATTCATCTGAGCCTATAGAAATATAAAGAACAAAAATGGTATGTGGAAAAATATCGGTTCTAAATTATAAAAAGCTACGGATGTGAAAGGACCAGGAGTAAAGGGTTTTAAAGGTGTATGACACGCTCTAGTTCGTCGAACCAGTGATTGGGATTTCTGAAAGAAGTAAGTCGCATTTCTTTTTTTATGTTATTCAGGAAGTAAAGAGAAAAGAACTTGAATAGAATCATATATTTAAGAAATGTTTTATGAGTGAAAACAGTGTGTTAAAACTTTAGTATTATGAGAATTATTTGAAAGAAGATATTTATCGTATTATTAAATTAGTGTTAAGAGTAAAAACAAAATGTTTAATATTAAAGGGTTAAGAAAGGAAGATTTAAGTGTTGTTCCCACGGAATTGGGCCTAAAAGTAGAGAGTGAGCACAGGATGATTGATTTAAAAGCATTAATGGAGGGAAGTGATCAGTATTCAAAAGGTAGTGAATTTATACAGGAATTTTTAAAAACAACGGTGTCAGACCGCATAGAAAGAGAGAAGCGTGATGCAGAAGCCGCGAAAGTCGACAAAGAAAAGTCTAAGACAGAACAAGATACGTTATTAGAAATTGAAAGAACTAAGCTTGAACTAGTTAAAGCTCAGATAGAAATGGCTAAAATCCAGAACGAGTATAAAAATTCTGATACAGGGGTGGATGACCTAAGCCTAATTCGTTAGAAGCACTAATAAAAAGCGTCAAAACTTTGACTATTACAGTCCCCAGTAGGCCTGAAACATGGAATTTATTTTTTACGTCGCTCGAGAAAGCATTCGAAATTTAAAATGTCGCAGAGGAATTAAAGGTCGAGATTTTGTTTAATTTGGTGGGTGAAAAAGCAGCGCATTTGTTAGTGTACACAAACACGGAAGAAATGAAAGATTATCAAAAGGTTAAGGCGTTAATCTTAAAAGAATTTGAACCCACACCAGAGGCCTGTCTCGAAAACTTTCTTTTTGCAAAACGATCGAGAAATGAGAATCATATGCAATTCGCGAGTAGACTTAGAGCCAATTGGGATTTCTATTGTGAATTGAGAAAAGTAAATGATTTTGACACGCTTAATGAGTTAATTGTCAGCGACAGATTATTAAGTTCACTAGATTCGGAGACGCGAAGCTATGTTAGGATAAAACAATTAGATAATTGGTTAAAACCACGACAAATCGCGGAAGTATGTGATAATTGGTTTTCGTCAAAGGGCAGAACATTTTCGGAATCATACGATAAACCGGTAACCCCCCCCCCCCCCAGCAATCATGACGAATCCGGAACTGGAAATTACAATAATGGAAAATATATACCACCCCATGTTAGAAATAATTTCACTTTTCGTAGTGATAGAAAATCAAACACGTCAAAAGAATGTAGACTTTGTAAACAAACGACGCATTTTCGTTTTTGTCCGAATAATAGAGAAAAAGATAAAATTGGAAGTTTGCAAAATCAAACGAAAAAAGATTCTTTTGTCGGAAAAAATAAACACGATGATAAAATAATTGCCAAGGTTGAATGTTTTGGAAACGAGCCAATAAGTACGCAACCACTTCAATTTGAACATTTGTGGATAAAAGTGAAAGGTGTTAAATGTATTATTGATAGTGCAGCAGAAATACCTGTAATAAACTTTAATCAATTACCGATTCATTTAGAAATAATGAAAATTCAAAAATTCAGTTAATATCGGCTTTTGGAGAAAAAATAATTGCTAATCTTATGACACTAGCAGTAGCTTTAAGATCCGGAGAGTCAAATTGTATATTTAACAACAGTGTGTACGTACTGTTTGCCGTTACGGATAAATTATATGGGACATGTATTATAACACCGACAGTTTACGAAATCTTACAGTTAGCTAGTAACGAGGGGGGAAAGGAATGTTCTTTGGAAGATGATAGACAGAAATGTTCTTTGGCACCAGTAAATGATACGCGGTCGGAAAAGGGAAATGAAATTGAAAGAAAAGAGGGGGAAGGCAACCAAACAGAGGGGGATGATATAAATATTGAAAATTTATGCTGGTGAGGCAAAAATCAAAACGCGGAGAGAGAATTAATGATTAGTTGTATTGAAAAGAAGGATAATAATGGAGATTTGAATGCGGTTCAGAGATCGGACGCGAGTATATACAGGGAGCAACAGAAGAGTTGCATAACATTACAGGGTGCTTTCAAAGACGCGGAAAAATGTAAAAACGGGTTCATTATAGTAGATAATTTGCTTTATCATAAAGAAAGAGTCACGGGGGATTGTGTTACGCAATTAGTTGTACCAAAGGTAAGGAGGGGGGAAATTTTAAAAATTGCACACGAATCAATTTTCGCTAATCATCTCGGCATGAAAAAAAACAAAAGAATGAATTCGTTATTCATTTTATTGGCCGAATATGTCACGGGATGTAGAGGACTATTGTAAATCTTGTAAAGACTGTCAGTTAAGGAGTAGAGAAAGGGCTAGCGATCAGATACCCATTGTCCCAATTGAGAGACCGGAACTTCCGTTTGACGTTGTGAATATTGACATAATTGGAAAAATTGAACCACCTTCAGCGCGTCGACATCAATATGTACTTACCTTAGTGGATCAACATTTGCGGTGGCCGGAGACGGTCCCGTTAAGAACAATTACGGCTAAAGCTACGTGCGATGCATTATTAGAAATATTTATGCGAACAGGGATACCCCGCGTAATAGCGAGTGACCAGGGCAGGAATTTTGTTTCAGATTTAATACAGGAGTTTCATGCTAGGCTAGGAGCGGCTCCTAGATTTGCAACGCCAGGACATCCGCAAAGCTTGGGATTAGTGGAGCGATATAACCAGGTTCTGAAGCGCATGCTACACCATATAATTCGGAGCGATTCCAAAAATTGGGATAAACACATTCCTTATTTATTATTTGCCTATAGAGAAATTCCGAATAGTACCACGGGAGTATCGCCATTCAAATTAATGTACGGAAGGGAGGCGAGAGGCCCATTAGCAGTATTGAAATCTACATGGCCAGGAGAAATACCACTACCCATAAATCTTGGAAAGAGCGCGACCGAATATCTTCAGGAGTTAAAAATTAATTTCGAAAGGGCGGCGGAGCAGGCAACAATAGTAGCGGAAGTTAAGCAGGGCTCGTATGCGAAGTACGCTAATCGGAGAGCGATTTACAAGGAATTTAGACCAGGGGACCAGGTATATCTATTAATCCCGGATTCCACGAACAAACTTTATGCTAGGTGGACGGGACCAGCCGAAATTGTAGCACGCTGTAAGCCTGATTCTTACAAAGTAAAATTAATGAACGGGAATGTTAAGAATATTCATGTAAATAAAATAAGAAAATTTATTCCTAGGGTACGGGCGGTGGGAGTAATCTTCGAAAATGAAGAAGAATTAGGAGAAGTCCATCCCACCCCTAGTGTGAATGATAATCCAAATTTATTTGACATAGAAGAAGTAGATTTGAAGCATTTAGATAATACAGAAAGAAAACAGATGTTTGATTTATTATACAAATATAAAGATTTATTTTCAAAAAACGTACAAATAGCTAAGGTAGGCAAGCACAAAATTAGATTAAACGGCGAAGAAATGAAAAAGCCATATGTTTATAGAATTCCAGAGGCGTTGAAGCAACAAGTAGGTAAACAAATCGATGAAATGCTAGAGTTAGGACTGATCGAAGAGAGTGATGTGGAGGCGCCACACCCGGTAGTGTGCGTGATGAGGAAAGATGGGGCCCTCCGACTGTGCGTAGACTTTAGAGCTTTGAATGCAATCACAAAAACCGACGATTTCCCTATGGAAAACGCAACGGATCTTTTGTTCAATATTGGCAGGGCGAATGTAATAACTACAATCGACTTGCTAAAAGGATATTGGGCCATGCCGCTGGAAGCAGAAAGCCAGGGTTTGGCATGTTTTAAGACTCACAGGGCTCAATATCGCTTCAAAGTGATGGCCTTTGGGCTCCGGAACGCAGCTGCGACCTTTCAGAGAGAAATAAATAAAGCACTTTCAAAATACAGAAACTTTGCGTACATCGACTAGAGCGTACATCGACGATATCGCTATTTTTTTAGAAACGTGATCTGAACATATGACGCACCTTGACACTATATTTTCAAAATTACGAGAATTACGGTTTTCAGTCAACCTAAAGAAGTGTGACTTTGTAAAATGCCAGATTAAATATTTAGGACATGTCATCGGGTCCGGCAGCCATCGAACCGACCCAGATAAAGTGGAAGCCATCAGAAAATTAGCCGTCCCACAAACAAAAAAACAACTTAAGAGTGTCCTCGGTTTATGTAATTATTACCGCGATTACCTGCCTAAGTATGCCGAAACTGCATACCCAATGACAGAACTTACTAACAAGAAGTCCTGAGAAATTGTGCTGGTCGGAGGAACATGACAAAGCGTTCAACGAACTAAAGAGGGGTCTCGTTGAGGCACCTAGTCTTCATACACCCGTTGTGGGGTTAGCATTCACCATTCAATGTGACGCATCTGCAATAGGCATCGGTGCATGTCTATCTCAAAAGAAGGATGAGAGACTATATCCAGTCAGTTATGCCAGTCAAAAGCTCACCAAAACTCAACAGGCTTGGCCAACCATTGAACGGGAGGCCTGTTCAGTTATCTGGAGTCTAAAGAAGTTCGAGACTTGGATTTTTGGTTCACCCGTGGAACTTATCACCGATCACAACCCACTGACTTTCGTCAACAAAAATGCTCCCCAGTCTTCCAAACTGCAGCGATGGGCTTTGACTTTGCAGAAATATGACATTATTATTTCGCATTGTCCTGGTGCAAAGTTGACGAACGCTGATGCACTGTCGAAACTGGAGACAACAGATTAATAAATTGACTGTGGAATTTTCGTGAACAATTAATGACTTTTAAGAAAAACTTTTGATAGTTCACAGTCGTTTGTGTTGCAGCTGTAATTCTATATCATCTATTTCATATTAATTTGTATTATGTTTCTTATTGTTATTTGTATTTAGTATTATGAAACATTAATTGTATTTGTATATTGCAGTAGCTAGCAGCAAGAGTTTCCAGAAATGGTTCAGGATGTTTAAGTATTTTTTTTTGTATTTCTGTTTATATATATTGTAGTTATTAATGTTCATTAGTAGTTAATAGTAAAGGAGGAAGTGTATTGACAATGCCAGTCTGGATTTCCGATTGAAATAGTGGCATACCCCTTTTTCAATCTTAGGTGGGGTGTGTCATGACTGGCAGCGCCAAAGTTTATGGCAACCCTTTTTTTTTCTTTTCTACTACTGAGTAGGAGAGACGGGAGCAGTTGTTGGTGAGAGGCCAGAGTGACAGGTTGTATGGTGCTGTGGGCACGGTATGAAAATAAAATATGGTTGGTAAAAGAACGAATAATAATATTGTAACTGCGGCTACTGGTATTCCTTATATATTTATGTGTGTCCATGTCTGTGTGATGTTTCATCGTGTTCAATAAACTGGTTTATTGCAAATTAGTTGCATTCATCTGAGCCTATAGAAATATAAAGAACAAAAATGGTATGTGGAAAAATATCGGTTCTAAATTATAAAAAGCGACGGATGTGAAAGGACCAGGAGTAAAGGGTTTTAAAGGTATATAAATATATAAGATACCTGTACTAAATAAATCCATGTTAAGATTCAAATCGCAAAAAAGTATTTTATCAACATTGATACTTTAAATGATGTTCAATGTAATATTTTTATAAATATATTTACAATATTAAATCATGTATAGCCTTGTCGCTTTGAATTTATTAATTATATGGTTTAACTTTAATTAACATATATTTTAGAAATGTTACACTAAAATAGAACAAAGTAATGGAAGCGTTTTATACATTTTAATTGTTAAAAATGAAATATGCAGGTATGAAAAAGTCAAAATAAAATCATTATTATTTTATGAACAAACCAAAATGAAGTTATTCACATTTGAGGCAGAAACGATATCAGTGTCCATTTTAGTTAGCCCTACATATTATTCATGGGCATACTTCTAGCCCTTTGAACGAAAACTTATATCTAAGACAAAATCCTTTGCCAAATGAAACGATACTTTATTACGGGAATTACGTTCTTCACATATTTCTCTTTCAAACACATACAATATTAAAAATACAGCACATTTCATTATAAATTCTAAAAGATCGTTAAATTATTTCGTACATCATGCAAAGACTGTAAAATTCAAACAATAATTTATTCTAATTTCATATGAAAGTTTACTCACTGTTTTTAACAACAACGTGTCGAATGATTCCATCGTCCGAAAATGACGACGAAGCCGGTATCGGTTGGCTTTGAATCTATTTGCATGTGCCAACACTCAGAAAAAGAAACTGATTAAAACTACAAAACATATTTTTTGAGTACATTTTGTTGTTTTAGCAAAATTGGAGTAAAATTGCACCATTTTACTTCAATTAACAAAACATTTTGCTGACGATACAATTTTTTTTTTTTTTTGGAATTGCGAAAAAAAAAAATTGTTGATTCAAACAAAATTTTTATTGACCCATATTTAAACAAAAATTTTGTTTAAATATAGGTCAATGGAAATTTTGTTTGAATCAACAAAAAAAAAATTGTTAAAAACCACTTTTTTTTGCAATTCCAAAAAAAAAAAATTGTATCGTCAGCAAAAATGTTTTGTTAACTGAAGTAAAATGGTTCAATTTTACTCCAATTTTGCTAAAACAACCAAAATATTTTTTAGTTTTAATCAATTCCTTTTTCTGAGTGAAGCACATATAAACTGTCAGGTATGTGCTGCCACATGTCGGTCTGAACCCATTATCTACAAGATATAAACTGAAGACTTTATTAAGAGTATGGCCGTATTTCTTAGAAATACCTTAATAACTATAATTTGAAATTTCTTAAATAGTGTTTGGATCTATCGGCATAAAATAAGTTTCTGAAAACCTGGATGCTCATTTTTTTATATGCAATCTCTATATTTCGGTGACACTTTTTAATATTTATTTATTATTTATTTACAAAAATAAAAAATTGTTAAAAAATACAGAATATTTGATGAAATGTATAAGAATTAAAATCACATTTCGTGTTTTAATATAAAGGTTAATCCATTGTCATAAATTAAAGTATCCCAATCCAAACTAACTTTTCACATCCAGATTTTTTTTTCCGGAATTTTGTTTACTCCGCTCTCTTAATATTCTGTTGTCGGAATGCCATTTATTATTTTTTCAAAAATGTTTTAAACAAAATATTAAAAAAGTTATTAAAAATACATTCTTTTAAATACCACGATTTATTGTAAAAAATTACTCTTTACATTTGAGATATAATACTGCTTTGTAATTGTATATTGCTCAAATTAAGTAATGTTTTTTTATTTGTAATATAATTTACTATATTTATACAGATTTTCACACTGCGACGCTTGGCTAATTTTTTTTTAAGACAGTGGCTGCATATGATATGCGAAGGACCTAACTTATGCCTAAAAATGCATACACTCAGAAAAAGGAATTGATTAAAACTACAAAACATTTTTGTTGAATACATTTTGGTTGTTTTAGCAAAATTGGAGTAAAATTGAACCATTTTACATAAACCATTTACAAAAAATTTTTTTGGAATTGCAAAAAAAGTGGTTTTTCACAATTTTTTCTGCAAACAAAACAAAACAATTTTTTTTTTGTTGATTCAAACAAAATGACCTATATTTAAACAAAATTTTTGTTTAAATATGGGTCAATAAAAATTTTGTTTGAATCAACGAATTTTTTTTTTTCTTTTGCAATTCCAAAAAAAAAAAGTTGTATCGTCAGCAAAAATGTTTTGTTAATTGAAGTAAAATGGTACAATTTTACTCCAATTTTGCTAAAACAACAAAATGTACTTAAAAAAATGTTTTATAGTTTTAATCAGTTTCTTTTTCTGAGTGTATATAACCTAAAAATGAATATTATCATATTCATTTTCAAGAAATTCCGAGAAAAGATACATTCATATTTTAGATATTTTTTAATGTTTGTATTTGCAATATATATGCACAGATATATACATTATGAAGCCTAAAGTCACCGAACACATTCGAAATTAGACGTTTCATTGAATAGTTGAATATCTAGACAAAAAAATACTTGCCGTATTTTTCTGGAACTTCAGTATCATAAAGAACCTCATATTTTTAAGCAAATATTTGATCAGTCGAACAACTAGAGGAACAGCAACAAATTCAATAAAAAATTACAATATTTTTCGTCACCCTAAAAAAAGAGGTTCGAAATAATCAGTATTTGTAGTACATAATTATATTTATCTGGTGCAACATTTGTAAAAGAACAGCAAGTTTATCCATTGAAATATAATATTAAATAATAATAAAAAAAAAAAAAAAAAAAAAAAAAAAAAACATTTACGATTGTTCTTTTTTTTTTTTTTTTTTTTTTTTTTTTTTGTTAATAGCAATTATGTTTTCAACCATATTTAACGCCACTTTGAAAAAACTTGATAATACACTGGAGAAAGAACATACTATAATTCGAATATAAATATTTTAAACATTTAAAGAAATATGGGTATATGTATGAAATAGTTTTAGCTATGTATGTGCTAAAGCTAAAAAAAATGTTTGACTGTTAAGTCAACTATATACGAAACTCATATAACAACGCCAATCTAATATTGTGAAAATACAGAAAGACATAGGTGATATAGTGGGCTGAAATTCAGTTCCTTTATAAAGATTGCTTGGTGCTGAGGGATTTTCCAGAAATTGTCATTTATAATTTTCTATTTAAATTTTTTTAGCTTTATTTTTTTATTGTTTTAGTTTTCTTGGATAACCATCAAAACAAGCATATACTTGCACGAATGTTGAAACATATTCATATAAAATTATCTAATATAATCACTTTTTAACGTTAGACTAGGATAGAGCCTTTGCTGATTGATTTCAAGAATAGTCTATGCTAATAAAGTAAAGTTTCGCTCTGTGTGTGTGTGTGTGTGTGTGAGAGAGAGAGAGAGAGTGTGTGTGTATCTGTTGGCGATGGCTAGCAAAATCTAACCCACCTAGAAGCCTGCAAATTTAGATTTAGGTAGTCCAAACACTCTCCTGGTGCACCTGAATCTCAGATTTTTAATATTGTGAAAATTTGAGTAGTTAGTAATTAAAAACTGATCAAAGATCGCAAATAAAAAATCTTTCGTTCGAAAAGAGCCCGCGCATACCCAGAAGGCATTTATTCGTTCCTCCGTTAAAAGATGAAACAAAGCGTGGATAATTCCATTTCTTTTTAAGTTTTTCTAAATTTGCCATGGGCGAACGGCCAGAAATACGGAAAAACCGTCTACATATTCTGAAAGAACATACTTTTACGTCTCGAACGATATGGTTGGTTTGAAAACATTTTACATTTAACCCTTTTAAAAAAAATAATCAAAAAGCACCGAATTCATGTTTTTGTATTTTCGCCTGTTTTCCGAACCTTGCATCCACCGGAGTACAAAATATACGGAAAAACGAAGGTCACCAAATTAAAGATCTAAGCTTTTTAAAGCTACTATGGGTTTTTAAAAATATGAAAATGAACCCTTCAAAAAAGTATATTTTCTGTATACCGTTTTGCAATTTTTAAGATTTTGGCAATTTTTAAAAATTTACATCTGCGATTCAGAGAAAGGTACGAAAAACTAAAAATGCCAGACAATATCTAAATTTATTCTTTTTTCGACATCTGTATTTGTTTTTAAAAAATACGAATATTAATCCTTCAAAAAAAATTCAGGTCTTTTGCAAATTGCGATTTTCTGCGATATGTAAAATCTGGCATCGGCTCTCTAAAATAACCAAACAAAAAACAAACACACCTAAAGACATCTACGTTCTATCAGGTTTAGGCAGAAACCTTTAATTAAAAAAAATCACGTTAACCCTTTCGAAAACGTTTTTACCGTAAGTCAATTTCGTTTTTTTTTAACTATTTCTCCTATCTTTAAAAATCCGAATTGGTGTTTATAAACAAGATACGAAAAACTAAAAATACCGCGCCTAATTTATATCCCTTTGTTTTTTAAAATCTGGTATCCGTTTTGAAAAATTTTAATTTTACCTTCCAAAAAAAATCCTTTCCAAAACTCACTCACGCGATTTTCGTTATTCGGTCCAGGTTTAAAAATCAGCATCGACTCCGGAAATGTGAGTACAGAGAAACAGTAGGTTCCAGATCATAGACACGTTCATTTTCTTCAAAACGCACGGTTGGGTTTTAAAAAATATCTACATTAACTCTTTAGAAACCGATCGATTACGTAACCCCCTTTCGCGATTTCCGCTATTTTGGCAATGTTTACCCGTTGTTAAATTTTAATTCTACTAGGAAATTTGGTTGGGTCGAGTGTTCTGAAAAACCCTCTTCGAGAACAGACTGTGCCCCCTGGTGGTGGAAGGTGGAACTACAGGAGTATATCTGGTTCTATGGACCCGATTATGCCGGGGTTTGGCTCACGTTTCGTATAGAACAGATTATTAATATTTCGGGACTGGGCGACCGCGGTTAGCTAGTAAAAAATAAAATAAAAGTCCATCAAGTGTTTGTTTCCCATCCATTGTTCATGAATCAATAGAAATATATTTGCCAAACGAGAACATATACAATGAATCAGCCTTTTATGAGTTACCGGATATTTGGCGCAAAATGGTTTACAACTTAAAAATGCAATAAGTGAAATAATAATTTTCACGGGTGCAGTTTGTTTATGTTAAGCACCTGTTTGCATTTTACGTCTGATCTCGTGATCTATGTTTATCATTTTCAAAAATAGTTTATTTATCATTTACCATCTTCAAGAGGTTGCCGTTTGAGCGCATGAAAATTCCCATCTTTATATTAAAATGTATTTTTAAACCTTTTCTGCAATGTTTTATCACTTTAAGCATTAATTACATATTTAATACAGTCGTGTACTACAGGTACAGACCATTTCAAAAACTTTATTTTACAGGGTGATCGAAAATATTATTTTTTTTATTAAATTTGTTGTTGGTCCCCAAACACCCTAGTGATCAAACGTTCCTTGAAAATATGACATTAAACATATTTTTTTACATTTCTTAAGTTCAGAAATAGTTCATCAAGCATTTCTTAATGTACTGTATTGACAAGTATACCAGTAAAAATGCCACCTTTCTATGACCAAATTTCACAGAGATATGTTACTATGAATTTTGTAAAATTTCGAAGCTTTTCGGCATTATTTTTTTTTCTATTTTTAGTAATAAAAAGATCCGAAATTTCATAAAAAGCAAAGTATCATAACTTGAAATGTGTCGGTCGTAGAAGAATAAGCTTTTCGTTGTTATGCTTGTCAGAACATGCAAGAAATATTTCTAAATGTAACATATAAGATCAATGGACCGTATTCACATCTCAAAAGTGTAACTATTTTTAAAATTAACGGCATCGACATTATCATAATTCCTTCCTTATTTGGAAAACTTTTGCAATTTACGTTGCCTACACACATTGTATATATACATCACATTATATATATGTTATATAAAAAATTTATTTCCTTCGCAAATCCTTCGCATTTATTTCGCATTAGTCCTTTAAATTAATCTAACTTCTGACATAGTCAGTATTTCCTTAATTCTTAATAATATTTATTCCTATTTAATGTCCTTTTAAAAAAATACCCGTATATTAATAATTATTTTATTCCAAAACTTAATCTAAAATTTTAAGTTCATTCGTAACTTTTATCAGCTCCCCAATCTATAAAATTCCGAGAGACGCTTTCTCATTTCGAATGTTTTTAAAAAGCCTTTATTATTATTATTATTATTACTCCATGCTCGGTTTCGCGCGCTAGGTTTTTTTCACTTTAGAATTAATGCGCGGCTACGAGAGGAATTCATTCGTGTTAGAGCTTCTCCCTCGCTCCTCATTCGCTGGGCTGGGGCTCGCCTCTCACTCATTGGTTTGTGGGCTCGTGCCGTCATATTCGGTATCTCTACGCTCAGTGAACAAAACTCGTTTACACGCTTTGGACAGCAGGATTTTTGACGTGTTTGGAAGTGTAACCAAATGGGTATCTGGTGTTGTAGTCTCGTAGAATTTTCATACAGTTCTTTAAGATCTTTTAAAACGATGTAGTGAGCCATCGTGAAGCCTGAGGGCTATAAGTTTATACCTGTGGGAACTGTTACTGCATCGCTCTTAGTCTAAATAAACGATTTGTCTGGAAATTGGCTGTCTTTATTGAAGAAACTCTTGTGGAATCTCATTATTGCCTCACCTCTTCGTCATGATTATTGATATCGACTGCAACCTTCTATATCTTTAACTGCCATTTTCTCGTGGAATATTACATCTCGTGGTATCTCATCTTCGTAAAAACACCACACACACACACACACACACACACACACATATATATATATATATATATAACTATCAGTTTCACATAAAGCTCTTCGTAATATTATGATTAGATTATTTCAAATGAATTAAAATACTGGTGATTCTAATCTGACATGTTATTTAGTTTTATTCAATCTTATACATTCTTTTATTTAAAGTTTCTTTAAAAAAATTCCATTTTATCTATGCAAGTCTGTTGTAAATAATGTCTTATTAAAATACTTATTTCTATTCATAAAAATTGCTGTTCTTTATCGGAATAATTACATTGCACATAATGTGACATAAAATAAGCTTTCGTAATATAATTTGCTTCTTTTTTAGAAACATAATTTCTGCCTGCACTATTGTTATTCTGCTGTAAATTCTAAATTTAAAATATTCAAATTTGTATTATTCTCTAAATTATGATAATTTTTTCAGCCTTTTTAAAAAAAAACCGCTAAAAGTAAAATATAATTTATTTTCAACTTCCATTTCCTTATCTTAAATTTTGTAAACATAATTAGATATAGCAAAGAATCCCAGCATCTTTTACTTTAAATCTAAAAATTGCAAAGCATTGAATTCATTATACAAGATATAATGCCCTTTTATTAGAAATATTTTATATTTTGAGCTTTGCATAAGAATTTTTTCTTTGCATATATTAAAAAATGAATATTAAATTTCGTCAATTCTAGAAATTTTAAAATATACAAACCTGATTGCTTTCCAGTTTTATAGAATGAAAAGATATTTTCAAAAATCTATTTAATTCGGATTTGAATTTACAATATTATACTTTTTAAGATATTTTTATTAAATTCAAAATAACAACATGGATTTTGATTTATTATTCTGTGCTTTAGCAACAAATAGTTGGCTAAATCTTCTTAAACTAAATACGTATAATGTTCTTATACATTTATATTCTATATTTATGGCATATCATTGTATAATACAGTAATATATTTTTAGTTCATGGGCTTTCTAGTTGACAGGCAAATCCACACCATGGGGAAGAGACAGACGCATAACGCATAGAGGAATTGTAACAGTAGTTATAAATGTGTACTAGAAATAAAAAATAAGGATAAAACTACAATTTAAATTAGGATAAATTACTGTGATAAGTAAAAGTAGACAACACTGTCTAATGAACTACCCCGATCAAACGAATTCTGGCAGCGTACAAGCTGATCTTGAAAAATACCGTCCCTGGCGATACCCACATCCAAACGATGTGAACACTCGGAATACTGAAGACGAAATTAATTCGTAGACAGCATATTAATGCAGAGTGGCTGCGCGAGCGACCAATCCAACAATAGGAGGACGAGATTCACCAGAAAGCTGTGAAATCTGCAGAGGGGCATACATAAGGTATAGCTAGAGTTAGTAAAAGGAGGTTTAAAACTTTTTAAAAAACACATAAAAAGTACCAAGTATCCAGGTAAAACCAGATTTTTATTCCCTATAAGAATACAGCTAATATTCAGGACAAATAACATTAGTTTTAGAATTTGCCATCAGCTAACTGAATCCAAGTTGTTTTGAGAGAGGATCTTTTTGATGTAAAATGTGTACTAGAATAGTTGTGTTTTTAAGGGGGTTCATCAAAACAATTGACTTTGAGTTATTTTTTGATTTTCCTTATAATCTCAGCAATAGTAGGAATATTGTTTGAGATTTCGTGCAAGTTATACAGCAAGGCTTTTTTATTTTATTATTTTGCCAAGGGGGTGGAGTTGGATTTAGCAGTAGCTTGCTTGTAGCTTTTTCTAAATTAGGATTGAATGGATTTACATGGATCCCATCTTTTGTAATTGGACGCGTGTGAAAGTCTGTTGCAGATTTTAAAGTACAGTCTTTAAAGAAATGGTTACCACCACATCCAACATATCTGTTGTTAATATGGCAGTTAGCTGCAATGTGCTAAAACCGTTGGCAACGATAATATTCTGCCGTTTTCTTTAGCTGGATTAATTTGTTCTATTTCGAATATAAATTTGTAGATGGATGTGACATTACAAATGAAGTAGGAGCTTATTTTTTGGAGTGTTTAACAAGAAAGCGTGGGAGTTATTTCCCATCCCATTTGCTTTTGATCTGAGGGACTTTTATTTTACTAAAACCTCTGTATGTAAGGTCTCTTTGAGTGAGTCGGTATCAGATGATCTGGGGAGCCTTCTAATAGCAACTTTTATATGAATATCCCGATCGGGGACAAGATAGTGGTGGATATTATTTTGCTTAAAATATTCATGGAGATACATTTTGTAGCAGACGGTGGCGGATAAAATTGTAATATAGCGTTCGACTATTTTAGCTTCAAAGTTAAATTTGTCGATTGTCGACAAATCGTTATTAAATATTATAATGATAGTAATTTGCGTAACCATGTTTGGTTTGTATTTTTTCCCTGACAGTTTCTAGGTTGGGAGGAACCTCATTAATAATTGAGTCTCCATTCTGGCACTCGTCTTACCTGAGACTAACATTATTCTCTTCTGAATTAGATGGATCACCGCAATCTATGGGTGTTTTCTTTTTTAATTAACAACTTTATAAGGATGTTTAGCTTTACGCTTTATGGGTACTAGGATAAAGATGTCATCAGTGTTCATGAAAACAACGATTTTTACTTCGCCCCTTTTAGCTTTATTATTATTCATAGGCCGAAGAGCCTGTAATAAAATAATTACGGGGTATTCTTGATTCAAGTATTTTAGAACAGCTGGATTAATTTGTTCTATTTCGAATATAAATTTGTAGATGGATGTTACATTATAAATGAAGTAGGAGCTTATTTTTTTGGAGTGTTTAACAAGAAAGCGTGGGAGTTATTTCCCATCCCATTTGCTTTTCATCTGAGGGACTTTTATTTTACTAAAACCTCTGTATGTAAGGTCTCTTTGAGTGAATCGTTATCAGATGATCTGGGGAGCCTTCTAATAGCAACTTTTATATGAATATCCCGATCGGGGACAAGATAGTGGTGGATATTATTTTGCTTAGAATATTCATGGAGAGACATTTTGTAGCAGAAGGTGGCGGATAAAATTGTAATATAGCGTTCGACTTTTTTAGCTTCAAAGTTAAATTGGTCGATTATCGACAAATCGTTATTAAATATTATAATGATAGTAATTTCGTAACCATGTTTGGTTTGTATTTTTTCCTGGCTGTTTCTAGGTTGGGAGGAGCCTCATCAATAATTGAGACTCCATTCGTTTTACCTGAGATTAACATTATTCTCTTCGGAATTAGATGGATCACCGCAATCTATGGGTGTTATCTTTTTTAATTAGCAACTTTATGAGGATGTTTAGATTTACGCTTTATGGGTACTAGGATAAAGATTTCACCAGTGTTCATGAAAACAACAATTTTAACTTGGCCCCTTTAAGCTTTATTATTATTCATTAGCCGAAGAGCCTCTAACAAAATAATTGCGGGGCATTCTTGATTCAAGTATTTTACAACAAGAGTTTTTTTTCAGTTGAATTAATGGTATGCACTTCATTATTAACTAAGAATCGGCTAAGAGGTCGAGATCGTTAACATAAATTTTAAGCATTGCTATATTTTGTTTAAGAATATGAATCTCATCTAACCCTGGAAGTGAAGAATCTCTAACAGAGAAATCTAAAGAAGAAATAGAAGAACTGTTATACGATAAACTCGGACCGAATGGCACATGACGTCGTTTTGCAGCAGAAAATACGAGGAATTAAGGTTCTGCTCACACGCACGTTTCCAATTAATTTTTGCTACACGAGAAATATATTTATTTATTTAATTTTATTATTTTAAATGTAAAATTGTCCAACATAATTAGGCAAAAAAAAAAAAAAAACTGAATAAAGATGTCATTATCTGATGATATTTTGAAAAAAATAAAATATGTTTAACGATATCTATATTTAACACAACTTTATGTAACGCAACTTGCATCTAAATGAGTAGCTTATTGAAAAGAATGAAAATTACTAAACCTTTTCATTCGTCGAATCCTCCACAATATCAAATTTTTTTTAGAATTTTAATTTATACAATTTTATTTATTATATCATTGAAAAGACATTTTTTATGTATAAGAATAAAGAATATATAATAAAACAAACATAATTTTATTTTCTCCTTTTTTTTAGAATAAATTGCTTTTTATCGTTGAGAACAAAAACATAGTATATAATACAAAAAAAATATATATATATTTCGTAATATATATATATATATATATATGTGTGTGTGTTCGTGGCAAAATTTCTACTTGAATCGCTATTATTACGTTCCGTGTAATTATGAATTACAAACTTAAATTATTCAAATTTACTTTATTCTTACATTGAAGTTAAATTTTTCTATACCCTTTCTTTAAACTGGCCTAAAGAAAAGTATAATTTATTTTCTACTTTCTAGTCGGTTTCATAAATTTCGTAAACATAATTAGATAAATGCGAAGAATCTCTGCATCTTCCATTTTTAAATATATAAATTGCATTTCATTCATTTCATTATTCAAGGAATAATGTGCTTTTTCAGAAATATTTATTTTTTTACTTTCGCATGCATAATTTTTATTTGCATAGATAGAGGATTATTTTTATAAAATTTTTGTATATATAATTGTAGAAATTTAAAGCGATATATTCATATATATTTTTTCAATTTTGTTAAATAGGAGCACTTTTCTTTATAAATATTTTAAATTTGGATGGTTAGTTCCGATGTTCTCAATTTTAAGGCATTTAGTATGCCAGTATGCCATTAAAAATATATATTTTTTAATTATCAACATTTGGCTTTAATTATCAAATAGTAGACTGGTTCTGTATACGATTAAAAATACATATAGCGTTCATAGATGATTGCATTATTCATTTTTCATGTAGTAATTTATAATATATTGTTTAATTTTCTTGAAATGAATTTTAAAAAAGCGTTCCTATATCTTGGTTTTTTAATTTTAGCTAAAGTTACTCGAAAACAGCAAGTTAAAATGCAAAGAACCCGATTAAAGAAGATTTGTTAATACAGAATTTGAATAATAAATTCCCCAAATTAGTAAGCTAGAGACAAGTTGGTTTCATTTATTGAGAGAAATCAGGAACTCATAAATTAATCTTTTTTTTTTCGATGGAGGACCAAGCTGGACAACGAACTCGATATGAACTGAGATATTGTTGATCCTGGTGAATATGCACACTTAGTTACATCCAAATATATTTATAAATACGAGTACTATCGTATGAAAAAGATCATATATATATATATATATATATATATATATATATATACCGAGTGTGTGTGTGTGCGTGTAAATCAACATTTGAACGGAGGGTAGTTTTGGGGTCTGTGGGTGAAAATATACCGAAATTAGAATTGCTTTTTTGTATGCTTCCACTTGTAATATCCTTAAAATGTGTAATATTTTATATTACTTTCTATGTATTTAAATTAAATTATTTATACAATTATTTCTACAGCTTTTTATCGTTAAATACTAATATTTTTCTCAATATTGATAATTAAATAACTTTTTTTTGCTTTTTTTGTTTTGACATTGTTGTAATTACGTTCATTCTAATTATTTAAAAAATTTTAATTTTTCAATTTGTTATTAATTACACAATTTCGAATATATTAGAAGTAACAAAAGTGTAATATAACATCGTGTAACATTTTACTTTCATAAATTTGGTGAGCATGTTTAGATATACGCGAAAAATTTTCACACAGATATTAAAACGTAAAAAGACATATCAAAATTATTATTCATATTATGCGCTTTACAGATAAATTTTTGCCTTTCAAATTTTTTATAAATTATTTACAAATTATTTATAAATTTTATAAATTTTATATTTATAAATTTTATACATTATTTATAAAGTCTTGATTTACACGTGTATAATATTTATCTTAAAATTTATATTTATAATTGTAGTAATTTAAATGAAGATATAAAAGGTTGGAAATTTATGAAATGGAAATATATAAATATTTTTTTTTTTATGTATTTGATTTAGATGTCAATTTCCTATGTTTTTATTTTCAACGTTTCAGCTAGCATGTTTTCAAATTTTTTTCGACAAATATAATATTTTATACATTTTATTCTCATATTTGGCACAGTAAAAATATATTAAAATCTCACTACTCATATCAAATTTTTAGCCAGCTTATCGCATATTACTTTAATGAAAAATCATGAATTTATAATAGGGTAACTGTTATACCGTAAATAGTTGTATACGTGCTTACTCGTGCAATGCCTTAGCTGAAAAAATAAGTATTATCTCTGCAAGTAAATTTTAATGAGCAACGTATAACACAGATTTTATTGAACATACATTTAGCTTTATTTTTTGAAAATGCTGACTAGTTCAAGACGAATCATTGTTAGTTTATAACTTTAATTATTTTTAAACATTTTATTAAATACAGTTTCTGGGCTTCTTTTGATAAATATTTCTGGAATTCGCAGTATTTTTATTTAAATAAACAAAGAAAATACACTTAAATCAATTTTCTTGTTTCGAAATGTTCTTTTTTCGTGTCTGGTTCTTATTACCTTATTTACAATACTTTGTATCACATAGACAAACTGGAAAAGACAGAAAACGACTTATATATTATAAACAGTATATAGAGAGGTTCTGAATATAATTTCACCATTTTGAGATATAAGCTGTCAAAAATTCTCATTTTTAAGAACTTCCAAAATTTAAACTGGAATTTAACAATTAAAATGAAATTTCATTCAATATTAAAACAGGGATAAAAAGAGATAACAGGTTGCTTTTTCCTCTGGACGCATAAAGAATTTTTAAAAACACATACAAAATTGCTTACTGCTATCTCTTTTGTTTGATGAGATATAATATAACCTTAAAAAAAAACTTGCAATTTGACTAATATATTTAAGTACTCATTAAATATGTATAAATACATGACAATTACAGGATGTAAAAGAGGAAAAAATGCGCAGATTTCAGATCGTGTTTATTATTATTTATTTTGTTTTGTTACTTAAAAAAAATTAAAGATTTTATAAATCTTTGAATTTTGTAAAATCTCAATGTACAACAATCCCAGCAATTAAAAAAGATTTTTAGCAAAGTCAACGCGTGCTTAAAGAATACCAACGTGGACGTAAAATCCACCACGCATATCCTACATCGAAAGTGAAAATGTAGTATAAAAGTAAATTCTGCGGCAAATAAACGGTCGGAAAAATTAGCTTTGAAAACTCTGGTGGAGAACCCTGCATAATCATTCCAGAGTTTTTATCACATAGGCTAAATGTAACATCAAAGAATGGGCGTACAGAGCAACCAACATTTTAAGTGTCCTACACATCGTTCACAGGCCAGTCTAGACTTGGTAAAGACGGATAATGAATAGGGCAAAAGGTACCAAGGGGCACATCAAAGCAATAGCATTAGGTACAGCACTTGTATCAAACCTAAATTAAGTTCTAAAACTTATAAAAAAAAGGGGGCCAAAGGGAGAGCTCGGGTGGCTCAACCTTGAAAAATGTCCTTTATTGCATAACTAGTGGTCCCCACACAACTTAAAAACTAACATTTCGGCTCCGACCGGGATCTTAAAGTAAAGGTAATTTAAATAAAAATAAATTAAAATTTTTATTATGCCTAAACGGAAATCTGCCACCCTTACCAGCCGCGGTCCCACCGTTAATAGCTCGGGTAGTAAAAGAAAATACCTTTAACCTTATTAAAAATGATTTTAGCCTTATTTGTATATACGTTGCCACATCCAAAATATGGGGGAAATCAAAAATGGTACTGCAACCAATAATAATAATAAAAAATACTATTTATCAAAATTCTGTGGATAGATCTAAAACTGAATTTGTACAAGTTATAACTCACAAATAATTACAAACATATAAAATTAAAACAATACTTCTAAAACCTTTTATATATAACTTTGATTTTTTCACTTTAAAAACAAATATATATATATATACAAATATATATACAGATATATATATATATATGTGTGTGTGTGTGTGTGTGTGTGTGTGATCAATATGATGTCAATGAAATGATGTCAATATGAAAACCATCAATACGTAAAAATAGTACATAACACCATATTTTAAGTATTTTAACCTGATAATATTAGGGGGGGGGGGAAATGAATATTCTATGCAAGCTCCACAATGATTTTTTTTTAAGGAAATATAAATATAATTTATTATTAGTATTTTGAAATATTCCTTCATAAAATTTTATGAAGCCAATGTATACGGTAGACAACATATAAATCGTGCAAAGCATTTCATATTTCGAATATTTGAAGCAGTTTAGCTTTAGTTAGTGGAAAAACTGGAATCGAAAAAAGATTAGTGTAAAAAAATATGTTATAGGATCGTTTACAACTTTTAGTAATTATTATTTTTCTTACTTTGTACTTAAAAAGAATAAGTGTATAGCGTTCTATTTGAAAAAAAAAAAAAAAAAAACCGCTCAGTATTTTTTTCGCCTCTAATTTTCTTCCAATGTATACATTTATAAAAAAATGAACTATAAATAAATATATCATATTAAAATCCCTCAGAGGTTAAAAGTTTTGATTTATACAAAACTTTTTTGTAGCCTTTATTTGTAGTATACTTTTAATTACTCATAATTTGACCTTCATTTAATTATTTACATTCTAGAAAGTGTAGAAAGAGATCATTGGCCAAAGTCATTTAAAACATTAAATTAGGACACGTTTTATGTATTTATTATTTCGAAATAAAAATAAATTTTAATTCAATAGTTTGTGTTCTTTGTACTTTTATGGTCAATTTACTAGCTGTTTACAAATTATCTATTCATGATGAAGTTAAAGGATACGTAGTGTAAGATTGTGTTCCAACTTTGTTTGCGTGCAATGTTTGAACATTTCCCAACGTAGTTGAAAAGATTTTATGACTTCGGTTTGTGTAACCGTCTGTTTGTCTGGTCATCTGTCTGTCTCAATACTCTTGCTTAAATATACTCGTATTATAATTATAGTGTACTCGTATAAAAAAAATTAGATATTATTTCGAAAAAGAAAAGAATAATTCAATCGTTCGTGTTCTTTGCACTTTTATGGGCAATTTACTAGCTGTTTAAAAATTATCTATTCGTCATCAAGTTAAAGTATACGCAGTGTAAGATTTTTTCCAACTTTGCTTCCGTGCAATGTTTTGAATACTTCCCAACACAGTTGAAAAGATTTTATGACTTCGGTTTGTGTAGCCGTCTGTTTGTCTGGTCATCCGTCTGTTTGAATACTTTTGCTTAAATATACTCATATTATAATTATAATACACTCCTATTATAGTATACTCGTATAAACAAAATTTAGATATTATTTCGAAAAAAAAAATAATTCAATCGTTCGTGTGATTCGCACTTTTATGGGCAATTTACTAGTTGTTTACAAATTATCGATTCATGATCAAGTTAACGGATACGTAGTGTAAGATTTTTTTTTTCAACTTTGGCTCCGCGTAATGTTTTGAACATATCCCAATATGGTTGAAAATATTTTATTACTTCGGTTTGTGTAGCAGTCTGTTTGTCCGGTCATCTATCTGTTTCAATACCTTTGCTTAAATACAGGGTGATTATAAAAAAACTATCCCGACATTTGGGCCCCTAACTATCATACCATTCACAGAAACTGAATGAAAATTTGGCAAAAGGTAATTTGAGGTATGCGCTCAAGAATGATACTGAAAACAACAGTGTCACTCAAACAGTTACTGTTACAGTGAGGAAATTTCGAAAAAATCAAACGTCAACACCCAGTTTTTGTATTGGAATGTGATTTCCATTGTGAAAAACCCTAAATAGCGTTGGAGCGACAACTGTAGCATGAATATCACCGGAACTAGGCAAGTGAAAAGTAAAAAGGTCTTTGCCGTGTACAAGAGCATTAATTTTCGTTTCATTTACGTCACACGTCACACCGTTTCTTTGGCTGATATCCCAGCCTGATTAGTTCTCCACAAAACGAGAAGAAGAAACCAAGAAACGCAAATTTCGGGTTCTACGTAAGACACAGTCATGACTGACGTTGTCACGTTAGGTGAAAGAAAAGGAAACTGCGAAATGCGACCCGCATATGTTCCTTTCTGCCATTCCGAACCAGATGCCGCTTTCAGGGAAAGAACGTGGGGAAATCGTAAAGATTTATTACCTGAATGGACAAAATGCCTCAGAGGCATTGCGTGTTTACCACAGAAAACATGGATTACGGGGATGCCCGTGCACTGTCAAAGCTGTACGAGACTTGATTCATAAATTTGAAGAAACTGGTTGCACATGCGATCGACCTTGGTATGGACGACCTTCCGTTCCTGTGGAAGCTGTTTCAGAAGTCCATCAGACGATAAGCACGTCCCGCAACTGTACGCGGTGTTTCACGTGTTCTGGATCTACCGAATTCAACTGTACGCAAGATTCTACGCTCTGTTCTAAACATGTTTCCGTATCGATTCCAGCGTGTCCAGATGTTGGAAGCGGGAGACTATCAATTACGGCTGGATTTTGGAAATCAATTCCTTATCCGGTACGATGAAGATAGCAGCTGGCCTTTACTCATTCTGTGAACAGATGAGGCGCATTTCTCGTTAACTGGTAACGTCGTGAATTCGAAAAATTGTGTGCACTGGCCAGAGAATAATCCACATGATGTGCATGCATGTCCATTACACGAGGAAAATGTGACTGTGTGGTGTCATATAACGAGTACGTTCATCCTCGGCCATTACTTTTTTGAACAGGTTACTGCCAGTGATCAGTAACGACGTGTACAGTAACGAGTGCTCGCTATCTGGACATGTTAACTTATTACGCGATTCTTGCATTGCAACGGCAAAATGCTCTATCTGAAGTTGTGTGGATGCAAGATGGCGCTCCTCCACATGCCGGGTCTTCAGTCAAACGTGTCTTAACTCAACAATTTGGTTGACAGAGTTATCTCCCGTCATTTCCTGTTTCCGTGGCCACCAAGGTCTCCTGATCGGACACCAATGGATTTCTGGCTGTGGGATATATGAAATCCAAAGTGTATCAGTTTCGTCCTCAAACTGCACCTGATTTGAAAGAAGCCATCAGAACTGCGATTCAAGAGATTCCTATTGCCATGATACGTGTTGTAGTGCTATCCACCATCAGCCGCATGGTAAAGTGTCATCGTGTGTGAAGGAGGTCATGTGGAAAATTTGTGAAACACAATAAAATGCTTTATTTTATGCTGCTTCTCTGTCCTTATTGGTTGCCCTGAGTTTTAGTCTATTTACCGCCTGTGATTTTCATGCTACAGTTGCCGTTTCAACGCTATTTAGGGTTTTTCACAATGGAGATCACATTCCAATATAAAAAACTGGCTGTTGCTATTTAACTTTTTCGAAATTTTCTGACTGTAACCGTAATTTTTTGAGTGACACTGTTGTTTTCCATATCATTCTTGAGCGCATACCTCAAAATACCTTTTGCCAAAATTTCATTCAGTTTCTGTAAATGGTATGATAGTTAGGAGCCCAAATGTCGGGATGTTTTTTTATAATCACCTTGTATATTCGTATTATAATTATAGTATACACGTATCAACAAATTTAGATATTATTTCGAAATAAAAATAAACTGTAATTCCATAGTTCGAGTTCTTTGCACTTTTATGGGCAATTTACTAGCTGTTTATAAATTATCTATACATGATCATGTTAAAGGATGCGTAATGTAAGATTGTTTTCTAACTTTGCTTCCGTGCATTATTTTGAACACTTCCGAATACAGATGTAAAGATTTTATGACTGGTTAGTGTAGCCATTTGTTTTTATGCCATCTGTCTGTCTCAATATGTTTGCTTAAATATACTCGTATTATCATGTAATTTATATATTTATTACCGTTTACTAGGGTCAAGTTTGCTATTTAAACCGAATTTTGAAGCATTTCTTGTTTGTTTAGAGGTACACTCAAAATAAAACTATTACTTTTTTTTAGTTTTTCATATTTATTATGTTATATCTATCGAAATGTATCATTACATTATACTAACACTAAAATGTTCAACATTAAGACTTGATTAAAAAATGATGCTTTCAAAAACAACGTTTAAAATTATTTGAAAAACCCTAAAATTTCACTAAATTGAGTTACAGCAATCACAAAAATATTTTATAGAACGATAGTGTAAAAATAAAAAACATGCGGTATTAAGAACGGAGTATTTGTACGATATAAGGTAAAGCAATAGAGCATGTCATTGCGACTGTTGTTATGTCATACGGTTACTGGCAAACAAGATTTTATTTATAATATATATGTTGATTAGGAGAAAAATTATAAGCAGCATGAAAATGTTCCCCACACAATCTAAAGAAAAATAACAAAAACATCTTATAAAAATTGTCACGAAGTGACCCTACTGAAATAGAAATTATTCTCGGACGTTAGTTTGTCGAGTTATATATATATATATAGATAGATAAATATATCAAATTTCTATATATTTTCTAATTTGATTTATTAATTTCCCCTCTTAAAATTATCTTCCTAATTCTTCATATCTCAAAATGACATTATTCTCCGACTTGTATTTCAACTTCCCCTTATTAAAATCATACTATTTCTAATATTCTTTTTCTTTTATAATTCTGTATATACATATAATTTTTTTTTTCCGAGACCTATTCTAAAACTTTACTGCCTTGCTCAGGCTTCTTTGCCTCTTTTTGTTTACAGAAGTAGCAACTTGGAGCCATCTTGTTATGGTTAACTGGAAATCTAGTTCAATATGTTTTGCTCTGTATTTGTACACGCGTTTGCAACACACAAAAAATCTCAATGAGATCAGACATTGCGCTCGTTTTGTTATCAGGGAAACTTAGATCAGCTTATCATGGAAAATAGCTTCTGTTATTATTGGAATTGCAAACGTTTTGCACAGAATTACTAATAAATTAGTTATATTCGATTGTCATCTGATTAAAAAATAATTTTGTATGTTGTAAAAAAAATAGAGCCTCTTATTTACTGTCAATTATGATCTGAATTAGTTTAACAAACCTGCTCGCTCTAAAGTACATGCTTGTTTATTCAATGGGATTATCCTAATAGAAATCACTTAACCTGTATGATTTCAGACACGAGGTGGCTGCTATTTTTATCGCAGGATTTCTTCTAGTAAATGAATTTTACGCCTGCAAAAATGGAATAATATGATTTATTCTGTAAACGACTTCTAATATGATTATATTATGTCTCATTAAAAAAACACGGCTGGATAAGAAAATTAGTGTTATATCAGCTGTCCGATTTCCATTTTCAATCTAGATGTCAAAAACCTTTCGACCGGAAAACAAAATAAACGATATGTCATGTCTTCGATAATGCAAGAAAATAACAAAATTTAGATGGTTACTAATACTAATCATCATCAAGGTTATCAAGGTCATGAAGCATTAAATAATTAAGAAAGTATCATCAGATTGTAATTTAAGAGTCGATTTTAAGAGCAAGTATTTTTTTCACTAAACAAAAGCACTACAACCCGGAAAAGTAATTGCAAAAGTCTGTAAATTATATTGGTTTACTTAAGTTAGTAAACTTTATATTTTTATGATCTGCTGAGAAATTGTATAGCGTATAACAGTATGTAAATTATTTTTGCTGTCAACGTTTAATGAGTTTACATATTGTTCTTGAGTATATTTAAAGTATTGTCTTTACATTATTGTTCTTGTTTTAATTTTTTATTTCTGATGACCATGTTTTAGTGATCGGGAAATAGAACAAACTCTAATGACAGACAAAATTTAATTATCAATTTATCCAAATAAAAAGCTCTCCATCATATGAAAATTTGGATGATCTAAAAGGTATCAGTTGATAACATTGTATTTCATTTATACCTAAAAAGTTATTTTAAAAATAGTAAAGTGATTTATCCATCAAGGCTTTATTTACCATCTATTGTCCGTGTATCAATAGAAATCTATATGCGTCAAGTGAACTTTTGCAATGAATCAGCCTCATTTGAATTACCTATAATTTGGCACAATGTACTTTTTAGTTTAAAAAAATCAATAAGGATATATTGATTTTCACGTTTGCAGTTGACTATTTCAAGTACCTGCTTTTTTACGTATATGATCTCGTGATTTATATTCTCAAGTTTATTTTCCAAAATTTGCGAGAATATTTTTGTTTATCATTATATATCTTGAAAATGGCGTCGTATGAGCGCCGAAACATATGTCGATCATTAAAAGGTTTCTTTATAAGTCTTTTGTGTTTCTCTTTGCATCAATTAAACATTTTATCTATATTTTTAGTCCCTCTTTTGTTTAAAATAAATTAATTCTGAACCATATCCTAAGTCTTATATCATTCCATGTTCATTATCTCAGGTATTCAATCTTTCCGTTGTTAAAATTATTCGAGTATAATGCTAGTACCGTAAATAAATAAAAAAAAATATAAAAGAAGTCATTTTATTCTTTCTATGTTACTAAAGGTAACTGTAAAAGTGAATTTCATATGGCAGTAATCGCAAGTTATTTTTACAGAATACATTTTGACTATTTCCTTTTTTTCAGACTAGGATATGTGTTTCATCTCACAAAGAGTTTTTTTTTTACGTTTCATATTCTCGCAGTGGCGAGTGTAGGTTTTCAACGTTTCTACGTTCAGTCCTTTTAAGCTAGGCGCACAAAGACAATGTACTATTAATTAGATCTAACCGTCACTGATAATACTTTCCCAGTCCAAATTCCATTTCGTCAATCTTATGGGCTTTGCATATTTTCATCTGTCAGGGGCTGACGTTAAAACTAGTGACTGTTCTCTTGTGGTCCATTCCGGTGCTTTGTATAGTTTACTCAACAACTAATAAAAGAACTACCTAAGCTTCCTAGAGGTGTATATTTGTTTGTTTCCTATAACTAATTTACAAATCGCGTTATGTTTACATTTTACGAAAGCGGTATTAAAAAAAAAAAACTTTAAAATAATCTTGACTGCAAGACATAACCAGACTGATTACCTTATTTTGATACAATTTGTGAATAAAAGAAAGTCAAGACATAAAGGAAATTAGTAACATATGCAAATTACTTAAAAGGCGGGGTGATTTAACAATATAATAATTATTACACAGACAAACAAAAAATTGAAAGAATCTATCTAAAGTTACTAGATTAAAATGTAATGTTAATTATACAACGTCAAAAATCCCTTTGCTCAAATTGTTAGAGTAAGTGAACTACGGGTACAATAATATTCCTCAATCTGTACCTAAAAGATATTCTGCATTTTTACTTTTTAATCATTATGATTCCTGATACATTATGATTCTCACCTTACAACGGTTACCATCCAGCAAGTGAATCTCTTAAATTGCAAAACTCGAACCATGGAATGGAATCTTAAAAGTAAAAGATTTTACTAGACTTACTTCGATGAAGTTTGTAAGAAGTTTTGTTTTTTCTATTACAATCAGTGTGACCTTTTCTTATGTAATTCGAAATTATTAAGCTATTTTTAATGCTATATAAAAATGTTTTTCATCCCAAGGATATTGATAGAAATAAAATATCAGTTCTTCTTATTATAGTTATTATATTGAATCAGAAGTGATAATTGAAAAATTATGAGAATTTTTTATGTCCCTTAAAGCCAATAAGATTACAGGAATTAATACTTAAACGGACCATGTTTCTAAATTAAGTCCTCATACTTGCCTGATTAAATTAAATTATTACATGCGAAAAAACAAATTCAAGTAATAAGTGTAAATTCAGTTAGTAAATATTTACTTTAAGCTATAAAATTAAACAAAATTACTTTGATTATAATTGTTACAAAAAAAGGATTATTTTCTAACATTGTAGATGTATTTTCTGGGGAGTAACTTATAATGAAAGCCTCTATAAGAGCATACTCAGAAATTTAAAAAAAAATACAGAATAGTCTTCTCATGTGTATAAATATGCTTATAAAAAAATTCCTGCGGAACCTGGATATAGCGTCATCTGTAAAACCATAATGAAGATTTCGTTTTTTTTTTTTTTACGATTTATTGTAGGTTGGCGACACAAAGATTTTTTGTTAAATACGCTTTTAAGATAAATACACTTTAAGGAAAGTTTGATTCTACTCTAAATACTGAACTAGTTTAAGCAATTAAATAAATACAATTTTATAACTATCAGATATATCTCTGTGCATATATAATGAAATTCAACGATTGTATTATACGGTTTAGAACAAAATTTAAATTGATTGAATTTGCTTCAAACTCAAAATTAAAATCCGATTCTGAGCAGTTTCAATTTAACTTCGATATTGTTAGCGTCGGATACAAATTAAAACATTATTGTTGCTGTGGTGGTTAGACGATAGTTCCTTTTTTTAAACACTGGAATCTTGTTAATATTCCAAATAATATATATTGGTTTTGTGATCAAAACAGTATAGTGAGTACAGTATTGTTGTGGCCGCAAAAGACCACTTCGACATGACTTTAATTATTAAATCAAAGATTTGTTAAATAATTATTCATGCAAATTTATAATCAAGAACAATGAAGATAAAAGTAAAAATATTACCTGCAGTCATCTGAAAAATAAAGAAAAAAAACAAGTGAAAGAATTTACACTGCAAATTTTCATCTTTGAATAAATCTTTATTCATAAAGAGATTTTCTTCTAAAAAAACATATTACTAAATGGATGATAATTTTTATAGCTCCATTTCTTTTTTAGCACAAGTTAATTCGATGCTTTTTTTAACCTTCCTTCAGGGAGTTTGGAGGCAATCGTGTTAAAAAAATATATTTTCTACGACTTATCACCAACCCAACACAGAACGTCGCATTAGTTGAAACAGAACAAAATTAATATCCGCATACAGGACCAGTAGGCTCTTTGCACCTATCACAAGTAAGAACCACTCATCGCGTCACCATTGTGGAACTGCAAAAATCTTTGCCGTGCTTCGAAGATAATTTATAGGCCATCAACTACCACATTTTTAAAAAAGAAACTTTTTTTTTATTACAGCCTTTCGATATACGGTCATGATTTTATTTTGCAGAAAAAAAGGAACAACCTTCCACGCCAGAAGCAAAACATCCCAGTCTTTTAAAAAAGATATTTTCTTCATATCGTAACTTTCGATGTACGCATAACATTTTTTTGCAGCAAGCCAAGCGATCACCTTACACTCTAGTTGCAAACATCTCAGTGTGTCGAAAGCGTGCAGCATCAGCGCTAACAGGGAACAGAGGGGAGGGGGGTGGTGCCAAAAATTGAAAAACACCAATCGGTAGAAATAACAAATTACGTATGAAATTCATTTAAATTTGATTGGCGAGGGGCGGAGCTTAGAATAGGAAGTGGGCATACGCAAAGAATGTTATCGAAGCTTCTAGTAGAATCCAATGCCGGAAGTACAGAGATAAAAAACGATCACTATCATTTTTAAAAAGCGAAATGTTATGTAAGGAAAAAAACCTTACAGGGGAAGATTAAACAAGTGGGTAAGTGTGATCGAAGATCGCTCAAAAGGGTTTCGTTTAATATTCCTTTCAAAACACTTTATCCTTTCTTTAATAAATTCAAACAAATTTCATTTAGCAACAACAACAATAAAAAAATCATGTTTTTATAAAGTAAAAATTTACTGGTCTATTTTTTCGTTTTATTCGAATATCTAAACCAGCCGGATAGCGGTCCGAGCCCGCTATTATGTTCTGTCATAATAATATCCGTCATACGGACTAAATGCAATATTTAAAAAAATAATTTCAAAATTAAACAAATTGTACACCTTCAAAATGTTAAAATATGCGAATATTTCCATAATAGGATTTTTATCACGATTCAATATGTTTCTCAAACTTATATATTTACTATTCTCTATTATTTATATTGATACTCGCTTTGTATTATTCTCAAACATTTGAAAAATTAGTTAAACTTCCTATATGACGTCAGATTTATTTTTTAATTCTCCAATGACGTGATATTAATCTGCTTTGTCCACTTACACATACTTATACTCCTTGTATTATTGAGAAATCTTAGACATTTTCCGTTTTATTACGACTATGACGTCAATCAATTTTATTTCATATTTATCTTTTTTTTCAATTGGTGAAACTTTTTATTTCATTTTCATTTTTCACGTGAAAATCGTCTGATAGAAAAATAATTATTGTAGAAATAATTTCATTGTCAATTTTAAATCTTTGGCATCTGCTTTTCGAAAAATGTTTCAATTTAATAGAAAAAGGCTGTTAGAATTTTGGTTTTTTATCTCTATTTATTAAAATAATACGAATTTTTCAAATTTTAATATTTTGAGCTCTTCACAGCTGCTATTCAGATTTATACACTAAGTTTCAACTCTGTAAGTTACATACTTTTTGAGAATGGCTCTGTGACGGACAGACAACGAAGGGGGGGTAATAGGGTTTCGTGAGATGAAGGAAACCCTAAAAAGGAAGGAATTAAAATAATTTTGAATGTAAATTTTAAAATTAAATGAATAAGTACTAATAAAACATTTCTGAAATTAAATTAAAAATATCGCAGTAGTTGGAAGAAACCACAACAGTTGCCATGGAAACAAGACGTATTCAATATCAAATGTTCAACCTAAGCGTTCTTAATCACACAGTTAGTTTTAAATACACTTAAAATATATTTAGTCGGAGAAACTGTGTAAAATTAAATAACAGTAGCAACAAGCAACTTGTATATATTATGTACGTTTATAGAAATAATAATAAATTAGTTCATCGTTTAAGTTTAAAATCATTAAGAACTGCCCATTTAAACACTCATTTAAAGAGGAATTTCTAAATCCATCAAACTCGTTTACATTTGGCAAAGAAAAAATGTTGCTTGCCAAACCGCGTATTTTTGCGCCAAATACACGGAAGTATTTCATTTTTTACAGATTTTCTGCTGGGATTCTGCAGCTAAATTTTACTGATCCTTTGTAACGTACGTGGGGAGTTTCATTAGCTTTTTTTTTAAACAAAATCTGAATATGCGCTTTAAGGAGACCTTCCTTGTTAGGAATATATACTTGTTAGATTTTGTTTACTTGTAAAGTTATCTTTTTTCATACAGGTGTAATTAAGGATGAGTCTGGTAAAGATTTCTATTAATTTTGAAAAAAAAAATTCTCTTAATTAATCAAATTAAATATACTTATATTGACTTACAAAAATTATTTATAAACCAACTAATTAATTACGATGCTTCCTTTTCTTGAATGTAAGATATTCGATGTGAATTAATGTTCAAAGATTTTGCTATACAAAGTTGAAGGGAGTTTCTTTTTGTTTTAGAATTAGAGTGACAACTTCATATATAATAAAATGAATAATAGTATTTCAATGCTATGTATTTTATTTTATTTTTGTACCGGAAAATATTGAGAGTAAAAATGTTAATATTATTGTTGTTATGATATTTAAATATGAGTGATTAATGGAATAAAAATTGTATTTATGAAATACTGATATATGAAGAGTAAACGAAAGAAAAACTGAAAAACTGTGGAAATTTAATAACGTTTTTGAATGAATAGTAATTGTTGATAAATGGGGCATAAAGTAGAGTAAATTAAAAATAATACTGATATTTAAAAAAAAAGAAAGCGACTATGGTATGTAATTTAATAAGAACTATTTAGATAATGAAGCTACTTAATAACAACACTATACGTATTATCATAAAGAGTTTAATATAACAATTCGCATATTGACAATACAGTGGATTTATCCATAGTATGAGAAAATAATCATGAATCTGTTATTATGTTTTAACCAGAATATGCAAAGTATGTCCGGAATGCCATGTTTGATACTTGCTAATGTTATAATGTCTTGTCAATATTTCTAACCAGAGAGCATGTAGTTTTGAGATTTTATGCATTAAAAGTATTTATGTCTTATTGGTAACTTATTTGGGGGGGGGATAATAAAATACATTTTAGATTTTCTATAGTTAATTTCTATTTAATTTGCACATTTCCCACTTAGAATATATCATTTCGAATACTTTTCATCTCAAAATTCCATTTTCTACTACTAATATCTCAGCTTCACCGTGTTAAAATAAATCAATTTGAATATTATTTTTGCTTTCATAAGCTTTGTTTTTTTCCAGAATGCATTCTAAAATTTTCCTCGCCTTTTACACCACATTTACTGTTTTTTTAATACAAGGCTTCTTAGTGTCTTTGGGTTCACTGATTGACTGAAAATTTTGTTCAATCTGATTTTAAGACTTTACATTATATTCTTGCACGCGTTTTCAAACAAAAAACACAATGCACGCTATCAGAATTCGGATTTTTTATTATTCTTGTTTTCAGAAAACTTACGGCATTTCATAATGACAAATATCCTTTGTTATTATTGGAATCTCAGACATTTATTTCTGCATTACTAATAAGTTACATAGATTGTATTATCCTCAATTCTTCTAGAAACTGCATGATGGTGCAAAAATATCTTGGTTGTTTTTAAATGTATTAGAAACTCTCAGTTATTGTTTTCTTATGATCTGAACTAGTTTCATAAATCTGTTCGCACTAATGCGCCTGCCTGTTTATTGAAGGGGACTCCATTTTACCTGCCTTGTTTTCAGTGATGGACTGACTGATATTAGCTTTCGCTAGATTTCTTTTAGTATATGAAATTTAAGACATGACTAATGGAATACTAAGATTTATTCCGCTAATGATTTCTAATGTTAATACGTTAGAACACGCACATAAACATACATACACGCACATATATATATATATAGAGAGAGAGAGAGAAAATGGTATATATATATATATATATATATATATATATATATATAGAGAGAGAGAGAGAGAGTAAGAGGTATATATATAGATATATACATCTTATGTCAAAATAGGAAAAGTATATATATTTTTAAAAGTAGATATAATAACACAATGGAAAAAATTTGAAAAACCATGATCATTGTATCTCTGAACAAAAAACAACAGCACAATTTCTTTACTCTTATTACAGGGTGTTTCACAAAGGACCCCTAACTTTAAAAATCAATAACCCGGAAACGGTGATAGATAGAAACATGAAACCAGTGGTATGTTTATTAAAAAAACCGTAAGAATCTTATACGTAAATCTCAAAATTTAGTTAAAAATAGCACCGATAGATGGCGCTGAGAGCGTCAAGAATCCTTCTAAAGAGAGTTCAGAAGCATAGAAAGACTAGTCGTCGAAGATTTCGTCATTGAAATCTGGCCGCTATTAGCGTATAGTGAAAATAATTCCGAAAGTGGTGTATACCGTGGAAGAACGTGTGTATATTGTGTTGGAGTACCACCAATTAAATCAGAGTCCAATGCCACAAGGAGAAAATTTCAAACGCGATTTCAAGTCGCAAAAGTCCCAGATGGAAAAACAATCCGTAAGCTTTTCAAATAAAAAATCAACAGACAGACCACTTGACGGATGCCAATTATTTTCACTATACGAAAATAACGGTCAGATTTCAATGGCGAAATCTTCAGCGGCTAGTCTTTCTATGCTTCTGAATTCTCTTTAGAAGGATTCTTAACGTTCTCAGCGCCATCAATCGGTGCTATTTTTAACTAATTTTTGAGATTTACGTATTTTCTTACGATTTTTTTAATAAACATTCCACTGGTTTCATGTTTCTCTCTATAACCGTTTCCGGATTATTGATTTTTAAAGTTAGGGGTCCTTTGTGAAACACCCTGTATCTATATATATGTATGTGTGTGTGTAGGAATTCTTACTTATAATCCTCTTAATGTAATAAATACCTCTTAAATATACACTTGGAGTATAATTATGAAATGATTTTTGCTCTTCAATCTAAGTTTTAAAGAGTTATTTCTTTCTTTACCGAATAATTGGTTGATAACACTACTCAACATTATAATATATCCGTATACAACAGTAAATAACCTAGAATTACACTTCTAATAATTTATTATACATATATCTCTGATTATTGACCACCATACTTGGGTACAGACTATGGAACAACACTATTTCTCGCATTCCTTTTATCTTTTACGAGGTTCGTAATAATCTTGCGATATCATGTATCTATTAATTAAATCATTGAGTTTGTATTATTGTGACTATTGATGCATAGATGGGTAATATTCAATTTTTTTATCCCTCATTTACACTTACTTAACTTAATTTAACCGTACTTATTTTAATGTACTTAAAGTTTTCCACTTCTATAACAATTCAAATGAATGTAGCTTCCTAACACCAATTAATTCTCCCTTTTAGAGCAATATAGCTTTTTTATGTGCGTTTATGTATGTGTGAGTGGAAACAAATTATGAAAATTATGAAAAAACTATATATTTACTATTGATTTAATGAAATGTGAAAGAAACCCGTAAGGAATAGCTTATTGATATACTGATTTTAAATTTTGAACTTTAAATTTATTTCAATAAAGACGCTTTATTCTGTGAGCAAAGTTTAGAAATATATTAGTTATCCAAACAACACTACCCCACATTCATAATCATTCAAATGAATGTAGCTTCCTAACACTAATTAATTCTCTATTTTAGAGCAGTATAGCTTTTTTGTGTGTGTTTATGTATGTGTGTGGGGAAAAATATGAAAATTATGAAAAAAAAAACTATGTTTTCTATTGATTTAATGAGATGTGAAGGATACGCGTAATGAATAGCTTGTTGATATACTGATTTTAAATTTTGAAAGTTAAATTTATTTGAACAAAATTGCTTTATTCTGTAGATTTTTGTAAACAGGATTTATAATTAATGAATAAATTTACTTTGAACTGAAAGTCATTGCGTTTATCGTAAATATGAATGTACAGATTTTTATTATCAGTAAGTATCAACCTTAGATCAAGGAATTTAGTTGCATTACTTGTGATATCATTTTTTCTTAACATTAAATTATTGTGATATTTTATGAATAACTGATAACGGGATTAACATCTCGAGTACAAAAATATTATATCATCAATATACCTAAAGAAATAACAATCATTAAGGGAAATATTTCGTTCTTAATGATATAGATAAAGATCTGCAAGAATACTTCAAGGTTTACCGCCTTGTGGCAAGCCTGTACATTGTTTACATCATGTATAAATAAAGTTTATGTAATTATGATGTAGAATATAGCTAGTGTTTTAAAATAAGATATAGTAATAGGAAAGTTTAATTTTAAATCATTCTTATATTCTTGGAATAACAAATTAATAATTTTAAAGAAATCTTTTATATCAATATTATTAAAAAAATCATTAAAATCAAAAGTTTTAACATAACTTATATTATTTAAATTTTTAATATTATTCACAAGTTGAAAGCTATATTTGTTGTCATTTTCTATAATGATATCATACAATTTTTATTAAGTATAGTTAAAAATAAATTGCTAGCTTTATTGTTGTAAGTATTACCTCCAATTGTAACAGTACGCAATTTTATTCGATGTTTGTGAAATTTAGGTATGATAAAAATATAGGGATAATAATAGTTGTGGGATTTTATTTTTAGGAGTTTATAAAAACTGAGCATGTGTCTATTTATTATAACTGTTGTGAGAGGTGTTTTTTTAAATATAGTACTTGTGATAAATGCATTAGAAATCAATTGTTAGAAAAATTATTTGCAAATAAAGGCATAAATATTTGGTGATTTGTCAGCATAATTAATAATAAATTTATTTTGTAGATTTTTACTATTACTATTTGTTTTAAATTTAAATTATGATTATACTGAAAATGTTTGTAAAGTTCTATGTGTAATTTGTTTAATACATTAAATTTCTTTTCATTAAAATATTCAAGAAGTTTGTTATAATCAAATTAAATTTTGCATTAAAAAGATCTAAATCAAGATTAAATTGTTTTAATATTGAATTAATAGTTTATTTGGAAGGAGCAAGGAACTTAGCTGACATTATCTTGACATTAGCTTACGTGAAGTACCCTTTTCAACAATACTTAAATCACAATTGATAATATGACCATGAAAAGTGTCAACAAACTTACTGTACAATGGATAATTACAAAAACATCGTGGATTATCATTGTAAGTTAAAGATTTTTCAAAGTAATTATAATTAAAAATACAAAGCCGTAATGTAAAATTGTACTTGTAAGTTTTATGTATAATATATAGTAATTACATTAAGACATTATATATATAATCCACATGTTATATACCTTTATAAAACACACTAAAAGCACCATATGTATAAAAAAAAATAAGGTTCCATTGAAAATGTTATTTTATCTATTAATATCTTAACCGAAATTACTAATGCATTAAACTAGCTAAATTTACTAAAAATATATTCAGTGTAAGATTTTTCCTACATTCTTTCGCTATAATTAATTAATGCCGTACCTCCTTCATCATGAATAACAAATGAAGGCTTTTAACTAATGGGAAAGTTTCAAAATATTTCAAAACATACAAATCTACTTAACCTTATTTTCTATGATTTTAAAGATTTAATGTGTGTTTTATTTGCTCTATTTTGTAATATTCATATAAAACAAACACTGCCATATATAAAAACTAAGGACACTACGTGATTTTTAATGAAGTCAACAAAAATTTTATAAGAAATACTATTCATTTTTCATATTTTGATTTCAGTATCTATTTCAATATTGCTAGTTCTTTGAATTTGAAGAGATTTGTAAAGTTCAATATATCTAAATATTATTATAAATATCGATTGAATTTTCTGATTATATAGCTGAAACACTTTACACGAACTTTGACTTAGTGGCTTGCTATAAATTGGTAACCATATGTATTTGTTGAGTGCATTTTCTAATATATATATATATACAGGGTGTTCTAGAAAGGACTCCCCAACTTTTAAATGACATAACTTCGAAACAGTGAGAGATAGAAATGTGAAACAAGTTGAATGTTAAACAGATAGGTCTGGAATTTGTTATACACGAATGTGAAAAAATAGTTCCAATATTGGATAATAGGTGGCAGCACAAGCACATGGAACTTTAAATTGTACTCAGAAGGACAGAAATTTCATTCGTGCGTCTGTTTCATTGCTGACACGTGTAAAAAAGTTGTATAGAATTAGAGAATAATTCGGAATTCAAGAATATCATGCCGTATTCACCATATTCCCCGGATCTGAATCCATGCGACTTCTTTTTGTGGGGTTACTTGAAGGACGCTGTTTATTCTAAGAATCCCCAAACGTTGGAACAGCTCTAACAATTCATCTGTGAGGCATGTGCATCCCTTTCAATAGAAGTATTGCAACAAGTGATTTCGAACGTTACCTGTAGGTTGCGTCATATTGTTGCTGAAAAAGGTAACCATATCGAAACCATTGTAATGTGATTTTTATCTCAGTTCAAACAGCTCACTTTCAGGAACTATTTCAAAAACACAGCTTTGTGATTGCAGCGCCCTCTCGTGTCCAATATTGGAACTATTTTTTGAAATTGATGTATAAAAAATTCCAGACCTATCTGTCTAACATTCACCTTATTTCACATTTCTATCTCTCACTCTTTCGAAGTTATGTCATTTCAAAGTTGAGGAGTCCTTTCTAGAACACCCTGTATATATATATATGTGTGTGTGTGTGTGTGTTAAATGCCTCCTGCAATTTTCAGTATTGTGTCTTTTAATATTGCTGCTAAAAGTCATTATGATTGGAAAAATAAAACAAAATGTTTAGGAATATAAGTTTTTTTTATAATTAAACATTTTAGAAAAAGTCAAAATTTAAAATTTTTCTGCGAATAATAAATATGGTACATATAGCAAAATATTTATTTTTAATAAATTTTTATTATACAAATATATATGTACTATTTTAACTTTTCTCTCTAAACTGTACATTATTTTCGAAATGAAAAAAAAAAACTGAAATTGCGATTGATGTAATTTTTAAAAATTATTCTAGTATCTAACAGATTTTCATTTATTCATTGCCTTACTTCAGATGGTAGATCCTGCTGTAGTATCCAGTGTTTTGTATAAAAGTAACGACACTTATTTATCAGTTCAATAATTTTCAAATAAATGTGTACCCTAAAAAATATGTATAGATATATTTTAAGTAATGTTTTTCAATATAGTTAATTGTTCTTACGCTTAAATTTTTTGTTAAATTTATTAAAATGAATATTGTTACACCCAAAATTATGAATTCTCTTTGTAGGTAATTTTTCTAACGTATTAAAGTTTAATTCATTTATTTCTTGTTTATTTTATTTTTTTCCTTCAACAAGGTATTAGCTTTCCTTTACGTGGATACAAATATTGGTATACCTTTTCATAATTACATGTATTAGTAAAAAATAATGTATATATACCGTATATTACATGTATACATTTAAGTTTTAGAATCTATAAATAAAGCCTCGAGTCTTCGCTCATAACTTTTCAAATGAATAAGTAAACGAAATAAAATCTAAAACTAAGCGATGTTTGTAATGTAAATGGTGTGATGCGTTAATGTAAAAGGTATTTTAAGATACTGAAACGCTGTTATAATATAGATATATATATTTAAAAGTAACTAATAACATTTATAAAATCAGGTGTTACACAATTTTTATTTTTATTTATTTTATTTTTTTATGTTATTATATTTTTTTGTTCATTCTTTTTACCAACTAAATTAAAAAAAATATCGACTTGCATTAATTCAATAATACAAATTGTAATATACAATTTTCGTTTTGTAATTTTTGTAGGAAAATATTTTATGTTAAATTACACTAATTCTATTAGTTTTGTGCATCTTTTGTTCTTTGTACCTATAAATTTTCTGCCTTTAAATATTCAAATTAATGAGTAAAAAAAAAGTTAAAGCCAAAATGATGTATTTAAGAAAATAAATTGTTTCAACGTGTTGGATTATTTTTTTATACATCAAACATGCATTTTGTTTACATAATTTCATTCACAAGTTTATGCAATGTACTTCTACATTTCTCTATTGCGTTAAATTTTATTTTATTGTATTTCATTTTTGTAATTGGAAATGGTATTGTAAACATTGGCTTGCATTATTTAAAAAAACTCAAATTGCCCTACTTTTTGTAAAATATATTGAGAGATTTTTTACAAATTGAAAAGCTTTTAAAATTTTGTATATATGATTTTTTCTTTATTTTATTTTACTTATGTTATTTTTTTCTACATTGCAAATATAAAACTCTCTCAAATATATTAAAATTTTTCCATATAATTTATCATATGAACACAGTGAACGAATGAAATAATTTGAAAAGCGGAATACATTCAGATAAGTAAATATTTTGCGCATTAATGTACCACGTCATTATGGATAAAAGTTTAAAGTTAGTAACAGGATAACTTGTGGTAGCTTCCCTTTATACCTGGAAACAATTAGCGATCATTATTAGTGATTCATTGGTAGGCGGAACATGTCATTAGCATTCCGTGCATTCCACTGTTACTGATACATTTTCCCTTGTTCCGACTTCAACTAAAGTTGGGAACTTTGTTATCATACATTGCCAACACCTATAACGGATATTTCGATAATTTTTCATGAGTCATTTTTACTGTTACGGCATTTATTCGGAAACACAAAATAATATTATATGTGTTTTGAAATTTTGTTATTTTTTAAATATCATTGCACCATATTTTTATTGGGAAAAATGTTATAATTATATAAATATGTTTTACGATAGTCAATAAAAATAATTGATTTTTTTTCTGTTAAATAAATACATCAAAATCTGGGATGTTTTTTTCATAAAAATAACATTTTAGTTAGAAAAAGGCTTAAACGATAATGTAAAGGAAATTCATTTTTTTTTTAGTTTCAATTTTAAATACATTTGCATATTTACTCGTTATCTGCATAATAATAGATGTATAAAAATCAACTTTTAATATTCATGTAAGAAATTATCGAACAAATGAACAGCTAGTAATTGTATAACATCTGGTGGCATCTCTTTATATTTGTGCCTGAAAACATTAACAATCATTTTTAGTAATTCATTAAAATAAGGAGTATGTTAGTAGTATCCTGCACATTCGACTGTTACTGATTCGGTTTTCTTTCTTGTAATTTGAAGTAAACTAAAAATTTATTATGAAGTACTATCAGCATTTAAAACAGATATTTCTATAATTTTGTATGATTAAATTTTGCTATTGTTCGTGTATAAAATATAAAATTTTATATTTTAAATACATTTAAACTATATATATATGGTATATTTTTTTTCATCATAATCCAATTTTAATGCCATTTAAATTTTTTTAAACCATTCCTCTTCAATATGTTAACTTTTTTTATATTACATTTTTATATTTCTCTGAAAAAACGTGGTCTGGGTGATACTATTTCTCCGAATCCATGATCATGTTATGTATCTATTTGGTATTTATGAAAATTCATTTTATAATTCAAAGTACCTTTCAAAAATTCAAAGAAACTAAAATATTAAAAGCAATATAATGGATAAATTATAGCACTAATACAGTATAACAATGTTTTAAGATCTTTCAAAAACAGAAGAAAAGAAAAACGTCACTACAAAGAAAGCGTATGCACTTTGGATTATAGTAAATATACATTCTGAAAAGAGCATAAATATATCTTGTAGTAAATATTACGTGTTTGTAATTCTTAGGAGTGCAGAAAACAATGCTTCATTGTAATAATAAATATTAAAATGCTATTTGAAATATTTCTTTTATATTTAAAATATATATATATATATATATATCCTCATTATTATTTTAGAATGAACAATTTAAACATACAAATCCCGTAGCTTTAACGTCAAAAGAAATCTGTATAGCAGAATAAAAGACATTTTTAATGAATTATTGAAAAATCTATATTGGTATTTTTATTTTCATTGTCTTCATGTGGGAATATTTTTATCTTCAGGAATATAATTGATATTATATTTAGTAGTAATTGATATTTAATTTTCAAAATATCAAAGAAAATATTAAAGAAAATAAAACTGAAACGGCATTGAAGTAAAAGGACACATGAATAAAACTTATATATATATATATATATATATATATATATATATATAATTTTCTGAGTGACAATATAATTATTTATAATATTTATTACTTTTCTTTAAGATAATAAGAAGCCTTTCTATACAATGACAGAATAAAATACTTATTTTTATTATCACGTATTTAAAGATTTTCAGACATAAATAAATAAAATTGTTATAATGCATAGTATATTACTTTATTAAATGATAATCTCATACTTCTGTCCTGTTTAGTCGAAGGTAATTTTATTTCAGCAAATAAATTTTTAATTTGCACTATATATATATTAAAAATAATTATGTTGTGCAAAAATTATGATGGAACGAATTTTGTCGATATTTTAGCACTAAACCATGACTCAACATTTACATGAACTGCACGTTATGATCAGCATTAAAGGAATGCATTAAATTGCTAGATTTTAAAGGTAAAGCTGCACTTGTATTTTACAAAGCATGCACAATTATAAATTTAAACTATGACCATTTCTTTCGTATGGTAAGTCTCTGTTACGCAAGCTTTGCGACTTTTATTAGAAGTACTAGATTTAGAAACAAATAAAATTCATTATTATTATTATTATTATTATTATTATTATTATTATTATTATTTGTATCACTTAAAAATTAGTTTCACTTCCATTACTGTATAAAACCTTCAAAATTATTACTTTTAGAATAGATTAATTAAATTTTAAGATTAATTAGTTAAGATTTCAAGATTAATTGTAAATAATTATTTCATAAGTTTTTTAAACTAATAATTATTATGCTTAAATCCTTCAAAGATATGTTTAGTTTCATAGTTTAGATAAATATATTCTTCTTTCCTATCTCTCTTTTTGACTTCATAAATTCAAATAGTAAGAATAACTGTTTAAAAAGATTTATTATTATTTCTTTTTTAATTCATAGAAAACTATTAATGCTTCATATAATAGTATAAAATTTCCTATATATTACTTCAGTCTAAAATAATAATAATAATAATAATAGTAATAATAATAATAATAATAATAATAAACATTTATCAGCATTTATCAGCAAATATTTGGATATTAAAATAAATTTCAATAAAACATTCATTTTTAGATTAAAGAGAAAAAGACATTTTTTTTTAATTCTCTAGTTTAAAAAGATATATTTTCAAATATTTTCTTCTTCTTATTATTATTATTATTACATCTTTTTTTAAAAAATGTGGTGTACATTTCTTTTATGTTGTTTTGCTCCCAAATTTTGTTTTATAAATTATACAAATAAATAAAAAGATTTCTTTATGCATTAGAAAATAATAATCAATTTTTTTCTACAAAAAATTTACAAAATAATATGGTAAAATTTAATTTCCAATTATTATATTAGAAAACGTTTAGCAATTATCGCTTAAGATGTAATTTTATTTCTTCGGAAAACCTCCAAATCAATTTACTTATCAACGGCGTGAACCAATATAGAGATACAAATTCTTTGATAACGTGTCGATCCCAATTAATTAGACACAGAAAACAAAACAAAGCGAAGAAAAAACGATCTTCTTTTCCTCTGCATAGCTACATTGCACATTTATCAGACATGTAGCGCCCTCTTTTGAGCCTGAAAACAAATACACGCGCCTGCGCGATTGTTTTCCATGCAAGCAGGAGCCGCAGAGACGGGCCTTGCAGACCGTAGGAGCCGCGGAATCTCTCCGCTTCATGGTTTTCATGCTCCCAATTGTCCTGCATATCTCCAATAACAAATTACACTTTTGCAGAAAATCAACCGCAAGAGAGTTCGGACTTAACAGAGATCGATAGAAATATTTCTCCGAATCTGTGTTTTATTTCCGAAAGTGAAAAGGAGAACTTAAGGTGCTTTTTTTGCGGTGGAGTGTTTTGCCTCCTTCGTTTTACAGGGGTGGTGGATATTCCGTCCGGGGGAGAGATAACACATCACGTGGATCACCGGATGCTACTGTCCCTCTGTAAATGGTGAGTTATCTGCTTCCTTTGTCAAAACTTATTGGAGAGATTTGTGATATTTCATTTGGAGTTTATCTGCAGTTCATGAATAAACGGAGTTGCTAAGAAATATTTTTCCAGAGGTCAAATACCATTCGTGGGATGTTTGACATCGTAGGATGCTTTGGGATTTATCAGTGCTTTGAGATTGCTTCACAGAATGTTATCTAAAAGAAGAAAAATACATATTCGTGTTACTACAAAAATAAGATTTGCAAAGCATTTTTTTTTACAGGTGAACGAACGTTAATATTTATAAAATAATATTTATTAAAACCATAGTAATTACATTGATACTATATAAAAAAAATTGCTTATGTATTAAAACACGTTTTTTTTTCGTTTTTTTCGTTTTCTTTATTATTATTATTATTATTTTTTTTTTTTTTACTTCAAATGTTGCTTATAATTTCTATCTCACAAAACATCTCTTCATTACCAAATTATTGTATCGGTAGAATATTAAGATATATATTTGTCCATTTAATATTTTTTTTTTTTTATACCATAAATTGTTCATTATTTAATATTTAAGTAATACACAGTTTATATATATATATATATATATATATATATATATATATCTGCTACAATTTAACGCAAGCATAATGTAATAATTGTTGTAGATAATATTTCAAAAACAATACAGAAAATTAAAAAATATATATTTATATCCCTAATGTTGCTTAACGGGAAGGTCATATAAATTACATGCAATTATACGCATTATTATAAACATAGTGCTCATTTTTGTTCATTTGTAAATATTAATTTTTTTTCCATTATTTTTTAATAAAATTGAAATTGAACTGTAAAAATTTTCCGTTTTAATATTTTAAATGTCAGTATTGGGTTTTTTGTCTGGTTATTTCATGTAAGAAACTAGATACGTCGTTTTATGAAGATGAATTTAATAATAAGCTGATAAGAAAAATAAGAGAACAGGCATTTCTTTTTTTTTAAACTCTACTCACAAATAAATAAATAAATAAACACATGTGTATGAATTAATGTGGGTGTAGTATCTATGTACATGAACAGGTATATAATGATTCATGCTTTAAATGTGTAAATCTGTTTTTACAGAAGTATAATTTTAAATTTATATAAATATCTAAAAGATCAGAATAACTTATTAATAAAATGTTTTTTTTTTCTTTTTCATTATTTGATAAATTTTAATTCGTTTTCAACGCTAAAAGACTTTTAAAATGTTACACTAATGCTAAAAAAGGGATTTAAAAAGTAAAAAAAAATTAACACTAATACCTGCTGTAATCCATTAATGATAATATTATATTTTGATACCGAAAAATTATTAGTGTAAAAATACATTATTTTGAAAAAAAAGGGTTTGTGTTTTTATTTTTTCTTTCGTATAATGCCACTAGATAGATTTCCATAGTATTTAAAAATATCATTTTCTCAAATTTAAGATAATTTTTTTTAAATTAATTAACTTTTCTTTTGAAAATTAAATTGGAAGTGTGAGTTAACTCTTCTAAAAAGTTTAGTATTTCCCAAATATAGTTCAAAAGCTAGATAATTACAGACATAAATTCCATAAACGACAAAAATTGTTAAAATTTCATTTTAAACAAATAAACTATATTTTTCTTATGTATAATATTTTAATATTTTCTATAAACAATGTATTTAGATGCATGTATACATTGTTAAAATTATTTTTTTTAGCGAAAAACATGCGCAATTCTTCAATTTTTTCATAATACATAGTCTACATTTATTTGATAAAAATATTAAGGAAAACCACAATTTAGATGTTATAACACAGTGTTAAAAATATGCATTGTATAGAAAGATAAAAAATATGATTGCATATTTTATAAAATCTTATTTCATAAAATCAGCAGAGTAATTAAAATGAACACATGCACACACATACACATTAAATATATATATATTTGTGCTTTGGTGATATGCAAATCATTAATTTGAAAGTTATGTACTTTTTTCATATCTTATTCTTCACCAACGTTAAAAATTAATTAATATTTTTTTATGTAATTATAAATCAAATTGAAAGAAAGAAGGAAACACTAAAAAAATAAAGTAGTTTTTCTTTTTCATTATATGCTTTATGTATATATCTTTTTTCTAGAAAACGTTAACATTTATTAAATTCATTTAGAATTCAACTCGAAAATCATGTTAAGTGTGTAACAATCTTAATTACCTTTTTATTGCAAATTTTCAAATAAATCAATGCATATTTGAACTCAATAAGGTTTCTGTAAAAAACTTCTAATTTAATGTTACACTAGAAAAATAAAAAATAAAGTAGTAGAGTTCTTTTATAATTGTTTAATTTTTTGCAATATGTATATATCTTTTCATAGAAAACATTCCCATCTTGTTAAATTTAAAACAAACTTAATTACCCTGTTATAGCAAACTTTCAAATATATCAATGCATTTTTGTAAACAATATTGTTTCTAGAATAAAATCTGATAAAATTTTTAACAAAATGAATGCATTCGTCACATAAAAAAAAAAAAAAACTAAATGGTCTTCATAACTTATCAAATATTACGTAAAAATATAGCAACATCAGTATCAACTTCATGTTGTATGACTTTTATTTATGGTACATCTTTCTCCAAAGGATTTGATAAATAGCTTTCCTTAAGTCACAAGAAAATTGATAGTTTTCCTTGAACCCTGTGATATTGGTTGTTTCTTAGCAAAATATCTTTAAAGTTTCTTTTTTTTTCTGTACATGACCTAGAAGTTCTCTAAAATACATTTCCTAGAATTGATTTTCTTTTATAGATCCAACAAAACGTGCCGTAAAGTGCAAATTCGATGTTAATGCAGATTCAAATCACGTTTCCGCTGGAAAAAATTTAACACTTCGTATCGGATGGCCTAAGTTTGGAATAATGTTTAGGAGAAACTGGTAATGCTTTTTTCAATGTTAAATTTGTTGTAGTATGGGCAAAGTTCTTTCCCTAATGTAACATTAAAGAAAGAAGAAGTTTAAGATGTTACTTTTTTTAAGGTTCAAGATCGTTCATGAATTGAAATGGTTAAAAGAATAATAATTATGTACATATATTTATGAGTCACGCTTCCCCTGGGAAATAAATTAACACTTCGTATCGCATGCATTAAGTTTGGCAAATTGTTCAGGAGCTGTTTCTAATTTTTTTTCGGAATATTAAATTTGTTAAATTATGGGGATAGTTATTTTACTTAAAGTGTCATTAAAGAAAGAACATACAAGTGAATTCCAATTCATTTTTCAATTCATTTTCTAGGAGTGAAATTCGCCCGAAAGTAATGAGTAAGATACAAGCAAGCAATTTTCACTCTTACGGTTTAAACGCTTAGTTTAGCAATAAAAAAATTCCTTGTATGTTACTCAAAGAAAGAATAATTTTAAGATTTTACTTCTATATCCTTTACGAATGTTCATTAATTAAAGTGTTTTTACAAACGTGTTTTATCCATAAATATATATATAATACCTTTGAATTCAAAAGACAACGAACAAGTTCTTTTATCAAATCTGACCAAATCTTTATATATATATAATGAATGAATTGTATTACATTATTAAAAGAAATTAAATTGAACGAATGATGTATATGCTAGTAATTGTTTTTAAGTTGACGTAATTAACCTCATTACCTATAAAGTAATGTATTGAATTTGAAACTACGTATTGCCGCAATTATAGCTGACCATTCAGAAGATGACCAGTTTTGTAAAATGGATTCACACTCAACTTAGACCGAACTAAAGATATAAAAATATAAAATTTCTAAAATGCACCAAAAACTAGAATACGTCTACAGACCACTTTATAAATTAATAGATGCAACTCGCATTAATATTTGAAGTTAACGAAAATTGATGCTATTACAGATTCAAATCACGTTTATTCTGGAGAAAAATTAAAAATTCAAGTCGAATGCATTGCATTTGAAGTATTGTTTAGAAGGTACGTGTAATTCTGTTTTCAATGTAGAATTTTTTAGAGTATGGACAATGTTCTTTCCGTAAAATAAGCCTAAAAAAGAACAACTTAGATATTTCACTTTGTTTTTATGTTTCAAGAATTAACACCTATTGAAATGGCTGTACATATATTTTTGCTCATAAAAATAAACACGTTTCCTTTAAAAGAAATATTGTAAAAATATTTTTTTGTATAATTTAACAAAAAAATAGCAATGCTGAATTCAGTTTCAGTGCAATGTAAATGACAAATGTGTTGCAGCATGGAAATGTGCTTCATTGGAATGCAAATTTATAAAATGAGTAATATAATTCATCTACTAATTTATATGAGAAAAATAATTAAATTATGCTCATTATTAATACCATAATAGATATATATTTAAACAAAGAAGCAGTTTTGACACATCTCCACATTGAAATGCTTATACCATCATGTTTGAGATGAAAGACTTTTTAAATTAGTAGCATAAATATGAAAACGATTATAAAAATAAATTTAATATCCATCTTCACCATAAACATTTAAAATATATATATATAAATTAAACTTTCCGCAAGTATTTTGGATGGCTGCATCAGTAGTCGATCAATTTCGGATATTTCAAATTTTCAGAACTCCTCACATCAATCCTGCTCACTATTAAATTATGTTTATAAAGAATTTTTTTGTATACAGAAACTAACTTTACTCTCTCAAAAAAATTCCGTGAAGGAAAGGCTTATCTACGTTGCTTTTTTTGTTAAAACAAAAAAATGACCGCTTTGATTTACGCATATTCCCCAAAAATATAAAAAAGAAAAAAAATCTAACGTAAATATTACCTGAAATCATTAATCGAAATTTGCATTTTAATAAAGTCACAGGAATGTTCCGGCAAACGCACTCCTTGTTACTTTTTCGCTTTAGATAAGTTTTTTGTACGCATGTTCTTTTACCTGAAAACATGAAAAATTCGGGAGCCGTAGCTCCCGAATCCGTAATTCTCCGGAAATTTTCAAGTCAAAAAAAGGAAATTTCATAAATAACTTCATCAAAATATCTTCTAATTACTGCGGTTTACCGGAAACTTGCTGTCTATAAATTTACTTTTTTGGACGAAATTGTTTTCGATAGTGTGTATATCACCATATTTGTCCACGATGATTGTACTAAGTGGAAAATATGAAGTTTTCCTTGTTCATCCCCTGTTATTAGTTAATTAAATATGATATAAAAGTTGATCATATGGTAGTTGGTAATAATTCAAGTAAGGATTAAAAACGAATGTACAAGACTTCATTAGATATGATAAATATGATCTGATAAACTATTGGTGACTACGCTAGTGTAGTTATCCTAAATTTTCATTATAAAAAAAAAAAAATGTGAACTTTAATGTATCGCTGCAAAAATTTTCAAATTGCTCGAAATTAATTCATTAAACTTTATGATCCAATTTACGCGATCCAAGAAATACATTTCATTTGTGCTGCTTCACCATAGTTTATGTTTGCTTAAGGAACGAATTTATGATACATAAAAAGTTCATTGATATGTAAACGTAACTTCTAAAGGGAATCTAAATACTTGCGTCTCCCATTCATATATATTATATTTTATAATGCAATCTTTATATTTTATAAAATAATATTTATATTTTATAATGCAGTATTTATATTTTATAATACAATCATTATATTTTATAATTTGCATGCAGGGTTTATTACACAAAGAAAACTTAAAGTTATCAGAATGAATTCTTTTGACCTCCGTCTAACGAGAGGTTTTATGTACAAATGCAATTTTTTATTTAAAAAAATTGCTGAAATTCTTTCAGCTGTCGTACTGCCAAGTATTCATTCTTCGGTTCTTATATTGATAAAACATGCAAAGTAAGTAGGCCAAAGAAAAACTGAAAAGAGCTGCACCACATACATGTTTTATTTTTTTCTCAAAAGTTAGTTTACATGCATACATGCATACATAACAATTATCTTAATAATTTTTATAATATAGAGTAAATTTACCAATATATATCTACAGGTAAATACAAAAAAAATTGCAGAAAAGATATCAGAACTATTTTTTTTTTTTGGCGGGAAGGTGAGAGGATACGCAGAAAAAGAGAAGGTGTGACATAATAAAAGGCTACTGCAATATTAAAATATTTGAAAAATGATAAAATATTTTTAATTTCATGTATTTGCTGGGACATATTATATTTTACATATAGTGTTTTTGCTTAGAACAGAATTTGTAAGCGACGAGTGTGTACCATATGTAAATTTGCTACAAAGAGAATACACAAAATCATTATAAAAAAATATTAAATACTTATATTTCCAGCATAATATATATATATATATATATATATATATATATATATATATATATATATATATATATATATATATATATATATATATATATATATATATATATATATATATATATATATATATATATATATATATATATATATATATATATATATATATATATATATATATATATATATATATATATATATATATATATATATATATATATATATATATATGTATATACAGATGCAATTGCTTTTAAAAAGTACTGCAGTCTGTAACATGACTTGATGAAAATGTTCCAAATACCTAAATATTTTGTTTAAAAATATTCGCAGTTTCATTCAGTAATAATGTAAAATGTAAAAGATAAATTAAATCGATAGAAGTTTATGTATTTTAGACTATATATATTATAAATCATGTGAAAGAAATCTAAATACTTGCTCTTATTGTTTAAAATAGGTACGAGTATAAGGTCTATTAGGCAAAGAAAAAGAAAACAAAACGTATTAAAGAAATTACCGGTCTCTGCCGATCATATCATCTGGTAGTTTGTATTAAATAAATAAAAGTTTTTTTATAAAATAAAAACCTAAAATATTAAGGAGTAATAAAATTTAAATGGTGTCTAAATACACGCGATTCTCAATTATATTCGCATATTTTGTTCATTTTGCATGTCCCCATTTTTTTACTAATTTTTAATGGTTTTTATGTAGTATAGCTCAAATTTTGTAACTTTCCAGTTAATTATTATAGCTCGTGCCAGGTGAAATCATACATGTTTTGTATAATCCATACTATTTTGGGCAAAACATGCCTACAATCGATTTCACGATAATTTTTTTTTCCTTTTTGGATACTTTATCATATGTTTCTTTTTTTAATTTCCCCTATTTCAGTATGATGAATTATAATGACGTCTCTCATTGTTAGAAATATACATATTTTATTCAAAAAAGAATCTAAATATATTAAATATACTGCAATGATAAATTTTCTCTCGTATGGTATACATATAGATTAAGTAATCTATTCCCGTATGTCATCCTTTCATTGATATAACTTCCTGCATAAAACATACTCTAAAATTTCATATTTAGAACGTGAAATAACGTCAAAACACAAAAGATCAATTGAAGCGGAAAATCTCTTCTCCCTCAGAATTCGTATAGAGTGATCAATCTGTTCTCGTGTAGTAAATATATTAACATTCGTTAAAACCTAAATTCATGCACAAAACACAAAGAAACACGTTAAAGATCGAAACATTCATATGATAGATATCGATACTCGAAAGGAAATGAAGGATGAAATAAATCACCGTTAACAATCCTAGAATCTAAATGCATCACACGCATAGAGAATTCCATACATGATATTTCATATCCAGTTCAGATAATTATACATCACGGATGATTGTGAACAATGTAACCGAACTCATGAATATTTGCAAGTGCTCCATCTCTATTCTCTATAACTTATTCTCAATTTCAGGTATGATATGTCATTGAAACGACACGTAAAGTAAGAGAGATAGATGATTTTTCTATTGTATGAGCAGCTTATTATTTTAGGAATGGAGGATTTCATCATGTGGTTTATTGAATGCAGAGCTATAAATTAATGAAATATAAATATCTTGTTTTAATCTCGTAGACTTTTAAAAAACATATATGTGTTAGTTGAAGATTTTTATTGAATTTTCAAATTACTTTTATTATTATTTTTAAATTGAACAAATAATTATAAGTTCAAAATATCTTATGATATATAAATTTTATGTGATCAGTGAACATTGAACTGTCAAAACTCCGCCGCAGAACTCGCGGAGCGCGGTGTTTTTCGCGTGATAGGTCCCTTTCTACGTCCCTTTTATACCGGGACACTTGCGGATACCAGGTATAAAGGTACTTACGGCGGTATTATAGCGTGATGGTCTTTTGCTACGTCTCTTTTATACCGAGACACTTGCGGAAGCCAGGTAGTTTACCCTTGTTAATTTAGGAAATTTTACTCTCTGTTTGAAATTTTTAAAATAATTTTTTAAAAGATTGCGTTTCATATTTTTTTTCTTCGGTGAGAAATTACATATAGTTGTTGAATTGAATGATTTATGAGATATGGGATTTAAGACACAAATAAACGTTTGTCAGTAGTCCCATGCATAGCTTTCGCAATGCAACTTTTGGGATTTTTGTTGATATGTTTTTCATTATTTTCATTTGCATGCAATATTTAATTAAACAACGTATTTTAAAGGAAATGTGAGAGTCCTATGCGAAATGTCAATTCAAAAACTGTTCCGTAGATACCCAGCTCGTAGTTCAGGTTTTGCATATATATATATATACGTGCGTGTGTGTATGTGTATGCGTGTTTCCCAGAATTTGTGCACTATATCGGTGCACTGACAATTGTTGCACTGACAAAATTCAGCTATAAATGCTATTTTTTAAATAATTATTCAAATATTATTTAAGTACGTGACCTACTCCCGCCATCAAAATTGTATTTCTCAATAATTAAAACAGATCTTCAGCTATGCCAGAAATTTGGGAAAATTTTTTAAACATGCGTAAACATTTATTAGAAATATGAGCTGAAGGATCAACATTGTAAGACATTTTAAGAACGTTTATGTTCCATACAATGTGCTTAAATTTTAAGAAAATCTGGCTAGAAAGTTTTACAAAATTAAATTGCTCAATAAATGTTTAAAAAAAAACAACATTAGTAATGCACTCTGCATATGCAACAAATGATGATATCAGATGTCTTTAAAGGAAACTTTCGGATTGTTTCAATATTTTGAATGCGTTATATATATATATATATATATTTATACCTTAAAGAAATTTAAATACGTCTTATAAAAAATATTTTAAGAGGAATATAAGCTGTTTGCTTACTCACATAAACCCTTTTAATCTGACTAATCATAATTAAATATTCTCAAAGTATCGTACTAATCATAAATTTTACAAATTTCTCCGAAAATTTGAGAAAATGTTATTGTGTCAGAGAAATGCTATAAATTGACGATAAGATGTTTATTGTAGCTACAAAGCTGTAAAATATATTGCTCGAACATTTCCTTTAGAATTAGATGAAAGCACTAAAGCTTCCTTCCATCTTTTCAGTATCAAGTTATGGAGAAAACTGCTGGAATCAAACGATAAATGCCGTCGCTATATTTTATTTCAATAAGCGGTATAAGTAATGTTATCTTGTGACACCGTGAAATTATTGAATACTCTTTTTAATGCAGAAATATTATTTTATTTCATTCATGCTATCAATCATATCCGTAAAACGAACAAACTGTGTAATAGTTCAACAAATATTTTTGAGAGGCTTTTTATGATTCTTTAAATAAAAGCAACATTTGAAAAAACATTTCATTCTGTCTTTTGTAAAAAAATTATACGAAATGTTAATGCAGGTGTTTCCAATGTTGGTACGCTTGGGAATACTAAAAGAAGTTCTAGGAGGTAGGCGAAAATCTGTGCCAGTAACCAACACATCAATCCAAAGAGTGTAGTCAGTAAAAAAGTTTTTTCATCTTATTCTTTATATACTTCTTTTAATTTCAAAAAGGCGTAAAGTAGAATATTTATTAACAGTAAAATAAGTTTATTAGACTCTTGATGTGTTTCGGCTCCATCCGAGCCATTATCAAAACAAAAATGAATATTCTCGAATTGCACCGTTTATGAAGAACAGAAGTATAATGCTATAATGTTTTGTATTCTCATTCTTTGTTTTAACAATACACTGGATAATGAAAACAACTTATGACTGTACTTCGGTAAATTAACACCAAATATGCAACAGTAATGCACTCGTATCATGAAAAAAATTTCTGTAAAGCTTATATTAAATATAAGATAAAAACTAACTTTGTATACATTATTTGTTATATTTGCTTATATTTTTCTATGCATGACTATAACAAATAAAAAAAAAAAAAACAATATTACATGCAATTCATGTAATTGCATGTTATTCAATGTTATTTATTTTACATGTATTTCGGCAAGGTGTACGCGAGTCATAAGAGTTTGGGAAACATTGTGATGATGGATTATTAAATTATCAATTTTCCAGGTATGTACAGTATAAATATTACAATAAAAATGTAACCTTATTACTTATCCATATCAGTTATTAGACAGTTTTAAACATTACATATTAAAATGTAGTGAATTGTTTGCATTTTTATATGCACAGAAGGTACTATTTACACAAAGCGACCGACAATTTATTAAGCAATAATTATTTATACATACAATACGTTTTAATGAAATTACTTTAAACAAACTTTAAAGAAATAACAGTTTAAAAACACTAATTTTTTATTATAAGAATTATTATAATAGAATGTTATAAGATTTTTTTATTATTTTATAAAATTATCTGATTTTGTTTTTTGTTTATTAAAATTTCAGGGTAATAATATATTTTTAAATGTTTATGATTTGTTTTTAAAATGGTAACACTTTTTTTATGTTTCTCGATTACGATTGATTAAAATAATAAACGAGTAAAATTTTTATAAAATGATGTATATGTTTTTAGAACATTTATGTAGTTTTTAGTTATTTGTTTGAGTTAAGCGATGCAAAATATTTATGAACATGATTTGCAAATTAATGTTTACAAGTATCCGCCTATTACATGTTTTACAAAATAGTAATTTTATTCATCTTGATTTTGATATCCACTTCTTTCTCATATTTTTGTAAAATGGCGTTTTAAACTAAAATCTATAAATTCCATCTTAAAAGTTCGTGGTTTAGTAAAATCACGTTATTAAATAACTTTAGGCCAAAAGTAACCTTTTCAAATAAAAAAGTCCTATTGTTAAAAATTTGATGATAATGTAATAAGTATTTCATCTAATAATCTGTGTGACAAAATTGATCTGATAGGAATCTGGTCATGCCATAAAAAAGTGCAAACTTTGTTTTTGCTGCTACATTATGAACCTTATGAATGTGGTTAAACATTTGTCCACCAGAACATTATAAACACAAAGCTCAGCGATAAACATAAAAGAGGTTTTCTTAAAAATCGTTTTTAAATTTACTGGAAAATATATTTGGTTTCGTAAATAGATTCTAATATTAAGAATTTAATAAAAAAATAAAATTATTTAATTATTATGTATATATACAAAGAAAAATTTCAACTGATTGTTTTTTAGATATATTCAGGAGTTCATAACACTTTATATTAATGTAAATAGATCCCAGTGTATGTTTTTAAATTTTTGTGAGTAAAATGAATATTTAAAACTGTTATAAAAAATAATTTCAATAGTAATATAAAATGTGGACGTTTATTGAAAAATATTTATTAGTAATCAAAATAAACCAAATAAACAAAAGAGCTTACAGAAGTAAAATGGAAAAGGTTTAATTCCTATAATCAGTAATATTTTCGGAAAGGATATTTTTGGTAAAAATTCCGGTACAGAACATAATGTATAAGACAAAAATAAAATATGGTATAGACTGATACGTTTTTACCGTTTTAACTAAATTCAACATCGTAATATAATTAGACTGGATAACTGTGAAAACTTACGTTCAAAGACTTGTTATCTTTTTAGCTTTTTGGAAATATATTACTGATTATTCAATGCCATTTAAATATGTTATTAAAATATGCTAATATTTAAATTTATACTACCACTATTTTTCAGTATTTAGAAAGTTTTAAATCAAAAGGATTTTTAAACCTCCAATGCAGACATGATTTTATCATTCGTATGAACTAATGCTTATTTATCATATAAATAGGAATCATCAAAATTTAAACAATTTCAAAACATTAAAATACAAGCTATTTTCTTCACAGATAATAGTAACTTTTAAGCTCATGGATATCTTTAAATATAAAAAGTTAATTCCAAAATCTTGATACTGAAATATTTTGTGGGAACTGCAATATTTTTGCATAATTAAGACTGTTGTAATCAATAGTAATTTAGTGGGTTTTTTTTTCTTGCTATTCTGAAAATAAGTTTTCAGATAAATTAAACTGTTACAAGAACGAAACTACTACGAAGATGTATAATTTTGTAAATAGTATCTCAGAAATTAACATATTCTTTATAGCTAACAACAGACATAATACGAACCATAATTTCGAAAGAATGTAACAGAACATTTCTATTCATAAGGAAATGAAAGAATTTACTTGCAAAATAATTTTGTTTCAGAGTTCATAATTATAAATTTGAATTTGAGAATAGTTTGAAAAGAATAATTAGAGATGAAATGTAATCGTTACAATTGAAAACATATTTTCAAATAAGTTAAAAAATTATCATTTTCTGCAACGTTATCAATTAAAGTAACATATTCATGATGCATATTGTTTAACAAAAAATAGAATTGTTATTCACGAATAAAAATATTTTTAATGGTTACAATTTTTAATAGTTGGGAGATTTCTTTACTTAAAAATCTTTAAAAAATAAGAAAAAAATTGTGTTTTCATTCTGGATTAAAATTAATAATTAACCTGTAATACAGTGAAAAAAAATAAAGGGAATAAAGCTTTTAAACAAAATATCTGCATATATGCAGCATCTATCTCATTTAAAAAATAGATATTCCATTCGAATTTCAAAAGAAGAAAACACAAAATATTGCAGAAAATGAAAAATTAAACTGTTCATTTGACTTTAGTTATAAATTCTTAATTAAAACTTTTATTTTTTATATGCATATGCAGTTGCTTTTAAGAATTCCTTCTCTAATTTAGAAGTAAAAAATGAATGACATTATTAATTTTAAAACCTTTATCTATTTTTCATCCTTACTTGTAAAAAAATGTTCTAAATCAGATAAAAGAATCTCTACTTTTGTTTGAATAATTAAATTTTAGAAATGTTTTTTACACGTCTAATGAATACGTTCAGTTACATTTATAATTTTTAATTAATGGAGACCAAATAATACTTTTGAATTAATTTAGATTTTTTTTTTCAAAGTTTGAAGACCTGATTCGTATTATCATTTATTTTAATTACACAAACATTCGGTTTGGCATGCAAATGCAAGGTTAAAAATTTATGTTTTTTTAAGGAGACGGTTAACTATGGAAAGAACCAAAGTTCCTTTTTTTTTTTTTTTTTTTTTTTTTTTTTTTTTTTTTACAAATTGCCAATATAATGCCATATACTTGGAAGAAAGAATATTTTGATATTTCTTATAAAGAGAGTAATGAAAATGATTTATTTCAAATGCATTTTCTATAATCAAGTTTTCTGCAATCTGCTCATTTTTTTTATAATTGTAGAATTTAAACCCAGATAATTAAATGAATAATTTAAAATATTATTGTGAAACCTCATTTGTGAATTTTGATTATTCGCGAACATGAAAATTCGAAAAAAATAATAACATTCGCGTGAATCTCACTTGATTATTCACGATTTTTTTTTTATTGTCTCTTTCTTTTTCAGAATTTAAAGATTATTTTCCCTGTGTTTTCTGAGTATTTATTTACAAATCAATTTTCAGTTGTCAACTGAAAAAGGAGCGAGTGTTGAAGGAAAGCAAAGTAATAACTTAAAAATATTCATTGAAATGGTGATATTAGAAGTGGTAAGGTGACGACATCCTCAATCTATTAATTTAAAGTATGGGAGTTCACTTAGATATGGAGCTGAAGCTGCCCTAAGATTTCTGAAGTATTTAGCCGTATTTAAGTATGGCATTTTAATATTGTATGGCGTACTGACCAACTAATGCATTATGATCTCTTTGCGAATACAGATAGTCGAAATAACTTTATACAGAACCTATGCTTTTTTAGCTGTAGTCATTTAATTTGAATTATCTTCAATAAAGAAATTTCATATTTATGAATATGTGTGTACATTCACCTTCTACATACATGTTATTCCTAACGTATGGTTTATTCGTATATATTTTTGTACTTTGAAATTCTGTGCCACTCTAATTATAACGTAACTCCTTTTTTAGTGCAGAAAGATAGACTCAACATTTACGGATATGACATTCGCGAGGTTTTCCTCTGACGTAACCCTCGCGAATTTTAAGGGATTATTGTATGCCACATAAAGAAATTTTTTCACTTGAAATTACTCATCTATAATTGACTAGAATTTGTGTTCATCCTGAATTTACTGTCTTAAACACATCTCACGAAAAATATTTTTAAATCCTAGAATTGACTGTCTAGAACTTGAATTGACTGTCTACAGTTGACTGACTTGAACACATCGGAGCAAAAAAAAATTAAATCCTAGATTTGACTGTCTAGAACTTAAATTGACTATCTAGAATTGACTGTTTTGAACACATCTCACCAAAAAAAAAAAAAAAAAAAATCCTAAAGCTGCAATAAAAAAGACAATGAGTAAATAATAAATATATATGGCTTTACTGGAGCCTAAAAGACAATAAATAAATATATACCATGATATATACATACATACATTTTAAATTTTAAGATAAGATAATACATGGTAGAATCAAAATCAGCTGACGATAATAGAGAGAGGAAACCCGGTAACACAGAAAGGGTGATCAATAATTGGCTACTTAAATTCATAATGATGGGAATCTTATGTATTGTGCTATCCATATAGAGAAGCTTTAGTGTCTGAAACTTTTCTACAAACATATAATGAGTTACTAATCAATTATTAAATGTGAAAATTCTACCAATTTTAATGTCAAATGCGAGAGTTTCTTCAAGATATTTTGTGAAGGTAAAATTGCAGACCATATAGCACTTTTGTTTAACACTTACAGACTATTTATACATTAAGTTGGAAAGAAACAACAAAACTCTTTTTGGTATGAAAGTGAAGATATATGTCATCATTCCATTTATAGAGTTATTATGCTAAAAAATATATGTGACTGAAAATTCACCTGCTAGGTAAGTAAAAAATGTGAAATGACTTTCATTTTTCAGGATTTGTTAGGCTTCCTCCTTGTGAATATACAAATTCACTTTTTAAATAAGATACATATGTTACAGAGTGGGGAGAACGGCGGGGGGCTCATGATTTTATATATGCTCGATGGGACATGCCATATAAAAGGTTAGGAACTACTAGTCCATCGGATTAAACAATAGATAAACCCATTCCATAGCAATATTAAGTAATTTGAATAAAAAGCAAAAAGCAAGAAATGTTACAGAGACGTATAGACTGCAGATGAAAATGCCTTTCAAGCACAAAATAATATGTTATTTTCATTGCATACCTTTAGAAGAAATATAAAGATACATTTCAACCAAGTATATGGCAATATTTTAACATATTTTTGTTTTTACGGTTTAACAACACATTTTTGCACAAACATTGTACTTTTGATCATTTTCAAAGTCTATTATCCCCTTAAAATGTCTATTTATACATTAATTGCACCCTTTGTAAATGATATGTGCAACGATTGTTGAATGATAAAACGACAAGCCCAGTTACAAAATGGTTCCGATGTGCTGTGTTAAGGTATGAACATCTATTGTTAATTACACTAGAGAATTCTAAACTGCGTAAGTGAATGCAAATCTGCTGATGCTGCCAAAGCGTTTTAAGTGAGTAGATTATCATAAATCTGCTTACAGTGTATACAGTTAAAGCTTATAATGTTTCCAGTATAAGCTGTTTGGAACTGTTCTCGAATGTAAAGAGCTTTTATGCTTACTTTTCATTAGAACGCTCACTTTCCATTCTATAGTTAACTTCGATTATAAATAATTATAAAAATAGACTATCACTTATTACAAATTATGTTCTATGATTAGATAATTTTATCGATTAGATAATTTAAATATCAATTTACGGAGACAGTATGTTTCTATCACGTCAAAAGTTTAAATTGTCTATAGACATATTTAATGAAATGTATTTTATATCTTAACATTATGATTAAAAAAAAATGTTGTTGTGGGGGTTTTATTCAAACGTATCACACAAAGAATAAAAGTATTTTCTATACATTTTTCTTTACTTCAAGTGTTTTAAATGCTTTTAACTTGGAATAATAATTTTTTAACTGTGCACTGGATTTCTTTCCAAATACTTTATTAAGAGCCTACATCAGACACGTGAAAAAACGTGTAAGCTAATGTTAAGTCTATGGGAAGGTTCGTGCGCGATTTCTCGCTCGCATTTTAAGATAAATGTTTTTTATGCATAGGATAGCTGAGGTCGATCTCTAACTTTGTTAGGTTTTACTTTTTCGATTTTGGTTCCAGTTTTTAGTATAAGGGTACTCACTAGTTTTTAGTATAAGGGTAAGTCACTTTCAGAACCGGTTCCAACCGGTTCCAAAATTGAAAATGTCCGCTTATAAAAAAACTATAAGCAAAATTAAAAAAGTAAAAACTAAGAACGTGAAAGATCGACCTCAGCTATACAATGCAAAAAAAAAATCATTTAAAAATATTAAAATGCGAGCGAGAAATCGCGAAAGAACCTTCCCATAGACTTAAGAGCCTACGCTAGTCACGCGAAGAAACGCTCAAGTTAATGTTAAGTCTATGGGAAGGTTCTTGCGCGATTTCTCACTCGCATTTTAATATTTTTAAATGATTTTTTTGCATAGGAAAGCTGAGGCCGATTCCGAACGTTGTTCGTTTTTACTTTTTCGATTTTAGTTACAGTTTTTTTTATAAGCGGATATTTCTAATTTCGGAACCGGTTGGAACCGGTTCTGAAAGTAAAAGTACCCTTATATAAAGAAACTGGAACCAAAATTGAACGTTAGAGATTCACGTCAGCTATCCTATACAAAAAAAATCATTTACAAATATTGAAATGCGAGCGAAAAATCGCGCAAAAACCTTCCCATAGACTTAACATTAGCTTGCGCGAATTTTCGCGTGACTGATGTAGGCTCTTAACATTAGCTTGAGCGTTTCTTCAAGTGACTAGCGTAGGCTCTTAAATGTCTTCAATTTTTCAGAAGTCACAAATATTACAATGTCTTGTTCACTGAACTATAGACTTTTATATAAATACATATTTAATATTAAAAATTAAAAATTAACATGAAGAAATTTGATATTATTGGAAATTGTAAAACAAAGCTTCTCTTAAAACATCCATTAAGTTATATTCCACAAGTTCTTTTTAATGAAATTGTATGATGAGTCCCAGCTCTAAAAGATAAACAGCCTAAAGGTTTAAAAAATAACAAACAGACATATGTTTTAACAAACATTAAAAACTTTTTTACTTTTACTTTTACACTTTATACAGTTTTTGTGAAACAATGCCTCAGAAAAGCAAACATATAATTTCAGAAACTATTTCAACCTTATGTACATCATTGGCAAAAAATAAATAAATATACACTAAGTGGCCAAAATATTAGAGACACCCTGTAGTAACGATTTGGCCCACCGTTAGTCTGATCACAGCCGATAATCTTCATGGTATGGACTCAATAAGTTGATGATACCGTTTCTTAGTAATTTGGCCCTTGCTGACATACTGGCAGCTGTAAGTTAGGTCAGATTGGTTGGTGGCGTTTCCAAGCTTTGAAGTGCTATTTCTACTTCGTCCCACAAATACTCAATTGGATTGAAGTAAGAGTCCTGAGCTGGCCTTGGAAGCAAGATAAACTCTGAATAATGTTACTCAAAACAATTTAAAACCAATCGAGCACGGTGACAAAGTGCATTCTTCTTCTGAAAGTGATAATCTCCAAAAGGGAAGACTATAGCCATAAACGAGTACACGTGATAGGCAAATATGTTGAGGTAAGCTGTTCTGTTGAGACCTATGTCCACAGCTATCAAGGGGCACAGTGTACTCCGAAAAAATATTCCCCCACACAATACTTTTAACGCCACCAGGCTGAAGTGTTGTCATTTGGCAGGAGGGGTCCATGAATTCGTTCTGTTGGCGCCAAATTCTGTTGCTTCTGTCTGAATAGTGGAGCAGGAAACAAGAATCATCACACCAGGATACTTTTTTTCAGTCCTCAATTGATAAATTTCTTTGTTTCTTTTCCCACAACAGACGTCTTTCCTTATTTGTCTGTGATACCAAATGCACCATTGATGGTCACCTGCTGTTAAAACTCATCGGTTGAAAATCCGTCTTGTTGTGCGTTGGATATGCTTTGTGATGCAACTGCAATGATTTCAGCTGTAATTGGGCCTGGTGTCGCCCTTCTGTTGCTGCGTTCTATGCGTCCTACTTGCCTTTCACCTCTCTCATTCGCCAGCCTTTTTCGAGCAGAAGGTCCGTATCACTTGAATGTTTTTTTTCCTCAACTGGCACTCTTTACAACCGAGATAATGTTGGGCAAAACACTCCTAAAAGAGTTGACGTTTTAGAGATGCTGGCACCAGCTCTTCTTGCACCGATGATCATCCCTCGTTTAAAGTCACTTAAATGTTACGTCTCACCTGTTTTTACAGTAATGTCTGTGCTAATTACGTCGTGCGAAGCTGAGAGTTCTTTATATAAGCAATTCGTCAACGTTGTGCTTGTTTAATTTCAAATAATCTGCTACTTTTTGGCCACTTCGTATATATATATATACACGTGCCATGAAATTAACACAGCAGTAGCCGAGGAAGGTGTAAATAGAAGAAATAAGAGCACCGTTGAACTGCAATCCATTTATTGAAATTTCATCATTTTAATTTCTGAGGAGTTCTCTCCATAACGATGATCTTAGCGAATCCCCATGTTAAATAACACTAGAAAACTACAAGGTATATGATTTTTCACTCCAACGCCAGTATAAGTCTTATTAGATACTCTATTCAGCGGAAAAACCTTACTCTTCTCCCTCCGTCAGTTCATGTTCAGCTAGGAGCGCGGAAGAACAATTCCGTATTACGTGACCTATTTTAACAAATGCATGCTCAATTTCGTCTCGTACATACTTTTAGCTATGAATTAATATTGAAGCGATGCATCTCTCAGATGCTTTTGGCCGGAAAGAATGTTCCAGAGTGTCATGGAAAAATAAAAGCATGGAACAATTTCAGCTTTTGCGTATTCAGACAGAACACATTTCTCTATAACAAAATAATTTAAAAGAATGATATTTTATACTATTAGGAAAGGAAAATGGTGAAATTACACAGATTAAAAAAAATAAAACAGATTTATATACGGGTATAAATAGGAATAATAAAGATACATAATAAATAATAAAAAATTAAGAAAGTAGGTTTTTTAAGAGGAAATATATAATAATGAAATATGATTTTTACATGTTATTTTGACCCGAAATAAAAGGTAAATTTAAATAGGATAAAAATAGTTTTAAATTTTGACATTAATGCAATAAATTTAAGGAAAGGATTATTTTAATAAATTAGGGTTATGAATAGAATAAAAGGAATTTTTTATAGAATGGATTTAATGGAGTATGGAATTTTAAATTGTGCAATATATATGTATATATCTATTGCCTCATTTATGAAAATATTACATGTCAAACAATGAATTTGGAAATTTTATTAATTATTCAAAAATTAATATATTTATATGGGTACAGAAAACATTTTATTACAGAAATATCCGTAACCACTATCAAATAATAAATATTTTGCATAGAAAATGATCATTAAATGTATGAAATATTTTTAAATTGTTTATGTGCACGATTTTAGAAATTAGGAAACGTTAAAAATACTTTTAATTATTTCTTTAGTGTTTAAATAAAAATGTATTTAAAAAAACTTTAATGTGAAACAAGTGAAAATAATTGGCTGTTTTTTTCTTAATGTGAACTTACTTAGTGCAAAGTTACTCTCCATACATAAAATACAGCATTACATTTTTCTATTATAAGATACACTTTCTTAGTGCCTATAGTTCTTATTGCATATACACAATGCACTCATGTTTTTTTGTGGAATATTTTACATTTCTACGCATTTAATTTCAGATACATTTAATTTCTTTATTCGTCAATTTTTGTACTTAACCAAACTTAGAGAATATAACATATCTTTTCTCGATTCTTTAAAATGTAAATATAAATTATTTTGAAAATATTTCTGTAATCCAGAAACATTACTCTATTCAAAAATGCAAAATTAATTGCGTAAGCTTCCGTTTTATGATTGTACTTAATTATTTAATGACATAGAACGTGAAGGAATTTGGGAATTTTTTTAAATTTATTTCTGTGATAGTTTAAGTATAATGAAAAGTACATAGCAACATGCAATACATAATATAAAATGTTAAATAACTTCTTTATAAGTTAAACTTTTAACTGCGTTCCTTGCAAAGTTGATGCGCAGCGCAGAAACCAAGTTACAGCTATTTTTCCGGTGGAATTTTTTGGCATATTGCATAATAAATGGCTTGTGATTACTTTAATCACTCCACCTTATGATAATTTTAACCGCAAGAGTATTTAAAGCTTTGCTAAAGACTGAATTTTATTGCAGCCAACGCTTACGACAAATTTTAATTAGAAGGATGTAGTTAATTTTAATTACCTCTTTAACTTCTTTCGGGAAGAAATTGTAAATTGCTGTTAAAAAACTGCAAGCTTTACGGAAATTGTTAAAAGGAAATTAGAACCATTTTCAGCAGTTTATGACCCTGATTTAAATGATCTCATTAAATTGCATAACATAGTATAAACATTACTGTTGTTAATGTCATTTTTATATGAAAAAAACCTAATTTTTTTTTAGTTTACATATATGATTAATCACATTTTTTTATATTTAAAAAAATGATAAATAAATAGAATAAAATGAACGTAGATCAACATTATAAATACGTAAGAAGCTCAAAACAGCTTTTAAAATAATTAGAATAATTTTAAGAAAACCAGTATTGTTATCAATAAAATAAAGCAAATGTATAACTATTTGCTTTTTTGCAATTCCCAAACAGAAATTTGAAATCTTATAGCTTTTACTAAACTTATAAGATTTTCTGTAAGATTTTTGCATTTTATCAAACTTTTAAAATGAATTGAAAGTTATTAAAAATTTCTTTATCAAATTTGTCAATATATCATACGTTTTTTCTATTTTATTCCATAATAATAATATCTCTTTAAACATCCATTATATTTGAGTTTTATAGTTTTTCTACACCTAAAATATTTTAATAAGAATTATTATTACTTTTTACTTTTCAATATCGTAATTTTTAATTAAATAGGAATTGGAAAATAGTAAGATTCAATCATATTTATTCTCCTGTAATGGACATAATAATTCGAGCCAGTATTGAGTATTTCAATTATGGAAGCAAATACATTGAATTCTCACGGAAAATAACATTTTCCGTACAATATATTTAAATAGTAATTAACCATTGAGAACATAAATAAATATTTTGATTAAAAAATAATGGTATATCAATTAAAAATATAAAATATTGATTGATTCTAAAAATATTCGATAGAATATTTTTTTCTTCCACATTTTTTTTTTTATCAGATATGCATACAAGTTTACGATCTATAAATTTACCTTGTAATTGTCTAACGATTTCAATAATAACTTAAAACAAATGTCTTAAGAAAACCCGTTAGAAATGACAAACAAGGAATGAAAAATCTTGCGTCGAGCATAGGTTATAAAACACATTCCAACACATTTACTGTAGCAAAACCTCACAGTTTACTACGTGAACAATGTAGAAAATGCATGACACATTTGAAAACTAAATTTTAGCAATTACTAGCGATAGCCGAACAAACATCCGAATTCATTTGAATTTCCCTGTAAATGAACCTTACCTTCTATGCACAACATTTTAGTAAGTAGCTTGTAGTTCACATTAGTGTCCCTGTAAACGAACAATAAATGCTACATACTTCATTTCAATACCAAACATTCCATAGTAAACACCAATAACATTAAATTCATTGCAATCCGCGTATATTTATGAGAATTAGAGCACGGACAGAAAGACGGCAGACAGGCGGAAAATCAGAATTCATTAACACTTTTCAACTAAGTTGGACGTCATATCAAATACGTCACATTTAAAAGAAAACAGGTATTTTCATCAACAAAGCTGTTACATTTCCTTTTAGTTGAGTCATTAATAATTTCAATTTTTTTTATTTAGATGATTCTGAATTTGTGACCACTGATTCGCTGTACTAAATTTAGGCTATCAAGTGAAGATGTCCATAGCGTAGAGGATAACATGATTTTGCATGCAAAGTTCTCGTCGCCAAATATGACAGCAATTTTAAATACTTCTTTTTAACCTCATGCACGTTAAAAATAATTAAAATTGTACCAGAAAAATGTATGAAATGCTTGTGCAGACAATGATGCTATGTTTATTTTTCACTGATAAATATTTAACAGCTTCTTATTTTATTTTTATGCAGTTCAATTTTTTATTTACACATCGTTTATTATTAAATATTTTAATTGAGCTAAATAAAGTTTACTAAATTCGAGTATCTTTGCAATTATTTTTAAAGGCACTGCAATCTTGTATAATAAATGACACAAATGAATAATTTACTTATATTTTTGTAATGAATCATGTTTAATTCCTGAAACGAAATTTTGCAATAAGCGTACAGAAATTTAGCATTATTACATAAAAAATAAATATTCTTTTTTAACAAAAAAATTTTTATGTGCAAAGCTTTGGCGTTTTGTTAAACGATTTTATTACGTTGCCTGTACTATTTTGTATATAATTGCGAAACCAATATTATGAACTCCATTTATTCAATTAGTTTTCATTTTACAGTTGCCAGTATTGACAAATAGATGATGTTCCAATATGTTTTTAAAGCATTGGACTTGTAAGAATTTATTTCTGTGAATTTATACATTTTTTAACGATATCTACTAACAATTATTTCATGCTATATATGCCTGTCAGAGAGACCAGCAATTTCTTTTAATTCGCTATTTATGCAGTTTTTATGTCGTTAAAAAGCTTTACATAATTTTTTTTTCATTGCAAATTATTCAATTTTGAAGATTTAGACACCTAATGTTGGATTTCTTCTAATGTGATCATTCCATTAATCCTTCACTTTGCCAGAGAATATTTGACGTACATTTTATTTATTTCCGGTAGTAAAGAACTTATTTCTGACAAGTTTTGTTATCAATCCTTAAAATATTCTCGAATATGTTGCTCATTTTTCAATCAATGACATACTTGTACATGACAGTTCTTCTACCATATTTATCTTTATAATTTATCATTTTATACGAAGGTTCCGAAATATACGCATAAATCTATTATTTCAATTTTTAAAAGTGTTTTTTCTGCACACAAACAAACTATTCTTACTGTATTTACCCTTAATGTTTTATTTTGTACAGCGTGATCTAAAAGTCGCAAACGAAATAGAAATTCAATAATTTGTAAATTGTAAATTGTACCCATTAGCATTATAAGATTGTCAGATAAAAACGCAGAAAATACATGCGAATTTTAGATAACAACCAGAGGGCCCGTGCGAAGATTTCGCACTGAAATCTAATATTTTTCAGGTACTTCTCTATTAACCCGTCGACCGCTTTTCATAACAAAAAACTACCGCCAAACTGTAAGATTAAACGCCAAAAATGCAGTCCCATTTACTTGATGTCAGAATCATTATGCGTGTTTGTTACGTCATCTAGTGGTATTACATTCGACATTTGCGTGTATTTTTCATTATGTTTTACTGATTTAGTAGTTATTTTATTAATTAAAATAACAATTGTGTCCTTAGATTCTTATATTTTATTTATTTTTTGATATTCCAATGGCAACATTCTCCCGTTTATTTGGCGATAGTTTTTTGTTATGAAAAGTGGTCGACGGGATAATAGAGAAGTATAATTTTTTATCAATATGTAATATTTATTAAATGCAGGTTTAAACTTCTAAAGAAAAAGCAAGGATAAAAATATCTGCAAACAACATTTAGTTGTTAGTCAAGCCAGAATATCATCTAATTTATTCCATCAAAGTTAGACTAAAAACTGATCCAAGATTGCTAAAGGCACGCGCGAGAAAAAAAAATTTAACAATCGTATTTTGACTGCATTAGAGGATGATGTCATCCGCTTCGGGAAAACCATGGGACTTAGAAATATAAATCTAAACATTTCAATTTCAATTTCGCTTTTTAATCATAAGTATAAAATAAACCCGTGCGGTGTTTTTTTATAATAATTGCTATGAGCATCATATAATGTGGTATTTTATTTTTGTGGCAACAATAATTTCAGGAAAACCTTTCATTTCTTTCATGAAAACAATGCCGATTTAATTTTTTAATTTCAGCAAATTTTAATCAAAAACATGTTTTAACGAATTGTTAAGTGGGATATGTCAGAAGCCTGTTCTAAAACCTTTCATATGGTATCTCATTCGTTGTTCTGCATTTCACATTTTCTGAGTAAAAGGGATGTTGACAGGAGAAATAATATATAAGGATTAAAGAAGCTCCAGAATAACTGAATTTGTCTTCAACAGTTAGCAATGAATTGATTCCAAAGCAGCAGTCTGTCGCGATTTAAACTATCACTTGACAAGAATTACAGCGGGTATCCTTCTATCTATTTCATTTCTAAAGGCAGCGGCCGCAAGGTCATACATTTTTTTAAATATTTGCTACCACTATATATAAAAAAATCTTACAGGTGAATTCGTATTGCATATGTTTTAGAAAGCTACTACGAAGTTTAGAAATAGCAGTAGCAAATATATAAAACTATACAGGACGCTGCGACTCCTAGTAAAGACAACCGTCAAATTAAAAATGTGAAGTCTTAGGTTTGTTGTGAATTGTATTGTGCACCTGCACAAAGTCCTCGGCCAACTGAAGCGTCACTTTCTGGTGCTAAATGTAATTATTGTGGCACATTGTAAAATAAATTTTTTAGCCAGGACGTCAATAATTAAAATATAATTCAATCTCAAATATACTGAAAAAAATTTCTGTGGAATATTTTATGATTTTTCGACTGCTAGAATTATTTCGTAAATATTGTATATACTTTTTATCCGCAGGTCTGTTTCTAAGCACAAAATACAAAAATCTGTTATTTAAAATTCTGTTATCAAAAAGACTGTCAACCAGAACGCCAGGTAAAAACTGTTTATTTTAGATAAAATCTGTATTTATTACTAACTTTCTATTATTTTGACAGTTTTTGCTCGTAAAGTAAACAGTTTAGAGATATCCTTTAAAGAAAAATATCTATTTATCACGAACTTTCATTTATTTTAACAGTTATGTACTGTAAAATAAAAGGTTTATTTTTACAACGTAATACATTTTCCATTAATTAAAAAGTCTCATGTCTTCCTGTACAGTTCATAAAAGTCGCATCTTGCTATTGCTTTTTGAATTATTGGTATTTAAAATTTTTTTATGACTTTTGGGTCCCCCGATATATTGTAACGTTCATAAGAAAAAAAACAAAAGAGTACATAAGTTTATCTCTGTTAAGTATCTAGTGTTTATTAAATATAGAAATATATCTTTTATTGTTCAATTTTTTTAATATTTAAAGTAAATATCATAAATCTAATGATCCGGCAATTTAGCAAACATTTTAGGGTCGGCTATTTTGGTAAATATGTTCAGATTAAATAGTATAAATAACGTAACTACCAATCAGAAGACGCATCAGAGGAAGTGTTTTCATAGAAACATTCCTCAGTTTGCTAAATTGCGAAATAAATTGCAACTGGATTACTGATGCCTGCGTGACTGAACCCCCCCCCCCCATCCCAGCTACTGTGCCAGCTCACTGAAAGTTGGTTACCTGTACTATCTAATGTAACATACCACCAACATGTACAACAACATGTACTAAAATCAACGACACGGAAATTGATTTAAAAAATGTGATGCTGCCTCCCGGACTACAACATTTAATGTTTTATTTAATTTATAACAATGCCCTTCAATCCGGTCTACCCAGGTTAAAAGTGTCCGATATACTGTCCAGTTTACTGAATGTAGATGAAAATCATTTTTAATTGAGAACCCTAATATATTTGTTTACATTTGTTATCTTTCCTTAGAATGTCCACCAGCTGCACCAAAAAGAACTTTGGGTACTTTCGTGTTAGTCGCATGTCACCGGTTATTCGCTGATGATTTCTGTATTTTAGCAACACTTTTTATTTTGGTTGTGTAGGTGTTTAAGCGTATAGATCGGTTACATGTCTGTTAAATTCGTGTTTTATTAATAAATTTATTTATTTGTAAAGTTTTAGTGTTGCCAATTTAGTTAGCGAATATTAGAAGAAAATAAACAAAAATTCAGTTATATACATTGTTTTAAGTACTATTTTAAGGATTAATATTTCTTAATAGGCTTGCATGTTGATTTTTTGAAAAATGTTTCAAATATATTTTAAAACACCTAAAATGTCAATAAATTGAGATACAGTAAAAAAAATAAAGCATTTTCAAACTACATTTTTTCTCCATTTGACGGTATAAAAATTAAAATTGTGCGATTTTTAGAATTTTTAAAAAGCAACAAAACGACATGGGCTGTTCTGTTCAGGTCTTTTCTGACGACTGTATGACGTCAGCGTTATTTACGGACTTGTTTATGCTTCATAATTTAGATTGTTAAATGTTTCATTATAAGAAAATGTATGCAATTTTGTAAAAATGTACATAAGTTTATTCTTTGAAAACAGACTTTCGAATATAGTGTGATGTATTTTTCTACCAAATCTGCATTTAATTATAATACACATCATATCTGCATAATTTTGATTGTTGTTTCTATTATGGGAACGTTTATTTATATTTATTATTATTTTTTATTTAAATGTTAAAAGTAGATCGAGTAAACTAAATTGATTTTAGTCCATCTATGTTTGTTTATCTTGCTATACATCTCGCATCCCACAAGTGCAAACTTCAAGGAAGACATTATATATCTGCAGTTTTTTTTATATCTATATATATATTTTAGAATCGAAACATTTTTAAAAGAGATTCCATATATATATGTGTAGAATTTTATATCTATCTATATTTTAGAACTGCAAAATTTTTAAATGTTTACATCGTATGTTCATATGCTATACAGTTGTGTTTTTCGGTATGTTTTTTAAGGTGACTTAATGGAAAACCGATATTACAAGTGCATTCCATTAAGTTGTATACCTGCTCGATAAAATAATTCTAAATACCACAATTTTAATTTCATTTTTGTATTTCTAAAGCATATAATATGTCTTTCAGAGGAAAAAGTATGTATGAAGAATAAATATATTTTTAATGTTTCATATATGCAATATATACTCTAGTATATAATAATCGCAAGAAAATATAAATATTTATGAAGCACTCGTAAAATACATAGCATAATTTGTGAAGAAATCTTACCATTTGTTTTAATACATTGCATGTTTATGCTCTTAAAATTATTTCAACGTAGATAGTTAAGTAAGCTATTATCATAAATAATTATATTCCATTCTTAATATCTAGTTATCTGCCTATATAATATAACAAAACATAACCACATCATCTATTTGTTCTTTATGTTATATCTGTCGGTTATCGAATGCTCCGAACTAAGCCATTTGAAAAAAGAAGCCTTCTCCGACAACATATATAAAATGCAGGGTACCCATAATTGATTGTCCCGTTTTCCATGCCTCATAACAAGGGCTATACAAATTTGATAAAATGTGATAGCCAGTAAAAAATTCTAGTTGCCAGTAAAAAAATGTTTACCCCCACCCCTACCCCGTCATTTATTAAAAAGACACAATTTTTTTATGAATTAATTTAGAAAAAAATAATAAGAAGCATAGTTTAGAATTATTAGTTACATATTTTAGAATACTAAACTACATTAGTACTAAACTAGTAATAGGTTATATTCTTGAAATTTTAATTATGTTTGATAAATTTACTACAAATGAATTACTTATAATCATTAATCTATTATTAGTCTTTAAAATTAATGTTATCGATTAATCAGTTTTAATTCCGAACACAGAAATCTGATTTGAAACTTACACAAAAAGTTAAGCATTATTTAGCATTATAGCCCATTTTAGATGCCACAGAAATATACCTTCCTGACAATATTCTTTACTGTTTTATTGACACCATCCCCATTTTAATCATGTGAGAGCTGAAAATAATGCCGTCTTCCGTGCATGAGATGGAAAATGCTTTTTTAACTAGGTTCATTCATTTAAAGTACGAGAGAAAAGGAAGATCACTGCTTGCAGCCCATGAGTAGGGGTGAGAGAAAAAATACCATTTGTACTCAATTTATGTGCTTAAAAAAACATACAAAAACGCCTGATGAAACAACTTGGTCGCCAGTGGTGACCTGGGGACCGCATTTGTAAGGCCCTTCTCATAACTTTTGATTTAAGAATATGACATATTCGTAAATTACAACTTAATACGTTTTTCTTAATAACACAAAGTTACATATGGATATAGTTGCCACTCGAAACGCTATTAATCAAATAAGGATTGTAATCAAATAATAATTAATACTAATTTTTTATCAAATTTATCACAAAAATTAATTATGAGTAAATCTTAGATAGATTGATATTACATAATTGAGTAATAATTTTCTGATAAATTTGATAAAATGTTAATATTAATTTTTATTTGATTATAGTTGTTATTAGCTAAATATAATTTTCAGTTGCAACATTACGCATATGTAACTTGAACTGTGTTATTAACAAAACGTTTTGGTTTGTATAGTTTAAGAATACGTAATAATATTTTTCGATATATATTTAAATAAAAAGTTATGGGGTAAAAAACCTAGACAATCATTTATGGACGCCCTGCAGATATAGGAATATAATTTAATTTTAAGTACCAATATTTCCTAGATATCTAGTCTCGAATTTAGACGACAATAACTAAATAATAAGAATAAATAGACATACTTTTGATATTTTTTCATATCTCAAAATATACGGCAATATATCATATTGACAAAAGAATATACTGCATCTTTATTAATCACTCGTAAAATGTGTAGAATGATTTGTAAGGCTGTATTACCATTTACTCTAATAAATTATATGTACGTTTCTGCTCTAAAAAGACTTTTAACGTAAATAGTTAAGTAAAGCGCTTTTCTTCTATTATCATGAATAATGATATTCCATTCTTAATATTCTCTATAAAAGATAAGAGTATACAGCTACATAATCGATTTCTTTTTTTGTGTGCTATATCTGCTGGAATTCGAATGCAGCCAGCTGAAATACAGCGCATCACAACATCTGAAAAAAAATATGGCCGCTCATATGATCGATATGGAATAGTTGTAAATCCATAATTTAACATGCGATACGATGTTTATAATCAATATTTCATTTTTCCCTTCAGAAAAAGAAGGGAAAACCTTCGTTTGAATCATTAAATAAAAGAAGTGTAATTCTTGCGCTGCATTAGTTTCAGAGCTACTTAAAATTTCATTTGTTAGGAAGTGAATGAATTCCTGGCGCGCTTCTTCTAGCTTTAATAAATCATGTGTGTCCTACTTCCATTTTTAAAGAAAAATGTTAGATAAGAAAATTTTGTTTACCTATGCACCAATAAATCTTTAAGACATGAAATCAATTTCGTTAATGATTTTGCGATTAAATTTATGTGAAATACGTAATAAAGAAATAATTCTTTATGTATTTCTAGAAATATTAAATTGATGACGAATGTACAAAAAGGTTTTCAATTAAGAATACTAAATCAAAGATATTTAATTAAATATCTCCCTCTTACTCTGTCTTTTTGTATATGTGTGAGCATGTGTGTGAGTCTTCGTGTGTGCGTCTTCGTATGTGTGTATGCGTGTGCGTGAATGCAATGCATTTTGGTAGTGATTTCATCTTTAAATGTATGGAAATTGTAATAAAGAAATAAACTTTTCATTTTTTTAAAAGTGTTTGAATTGAATTTAAATGTTAAAAAATAATTTGATTCAAAAAAGTAAAGGGCACTTATTTGTTAAATATCTTTCTCTGGGATACACAGACGGATAAATAAATACATAAACAAATAAATGTAGACAAAACTGAAAATATTTTATTATATTGGGAGTCTGGAATATTTTTTAAGAGGATGATATCTAATCTATGATATCATTTCACTGTACAGGATGTTAATTATTTTCATGTTAATAAAAAGCTTACACAAAGCATTTATTTCTGATCAATCTTTTGATATTTACTTCAAAATTAAATTAAATTTCTTTTTTAAAGAGTTTTCTGAAAGTGCAGAAATAGGATATAATGGATATATTTACTCAGTATAATGTTATTATTTCTGAGTTAAAAGATAAAAGAAATATAAAAATGTGAATAACATTGTCAGTTGTATAATAAATTTTTTTTATTATAATTTAGAGCAATATTAGAGCAATATATTGTTTGATAAATATTTCATAAAGAGTATATTTATTATGCAAATTATTTTAAATCGTTCGCAAACTATAACTTTAGACATAATTTGTTTATCAAATATCTATATGGCAGCATATCACAATATTATGGTATTGTTAAAATTATTAACTAAATTAACTAAATTAAGCTATTGTTAAAATATTTATGCAAAAATGCATATATCATACAAAATAAAGCAATGAATCAATTAAATATCTTTGTATGCCAATGATTTAAATATTATGAATGCAAAAATATTGTATGAGATATAGTATAAATTATAGTTTCTAATATCTAGCTAAATTTTTATTTTTTAATGTAGTCATTTGTATTTTGTATATTTCAAACAATTTGTGTTTTGTATATTTTTAATTTTGTATATTTGTTTAATTTTACATTTTTCAAAACATCTTTTTCTAGTAAAATATTTACTGTAGGTGAAATGAATTATTTGAGAAATTGAATTTATTTTCTAAACCTGTGTAAGCTTTGTATTTCCGAAGCAACAGTACCTTAAATTAATGCATAAATGATGTATTTTTAATGGCAATGTTCTACATCTTATTAGCGTAAAAATATTGCCAATTGCCTATGCATAAATTATTGTTTATGTTATACGTTTAACATATTATAGATGTTTTTACAAAATCTATATAAAGCTAGTAAGGCATTTTGTCTTGTTACATATGCATAGTTTTACTGTTGTATACTGGATACATCAACGTTTTTCTATTTTTTTTTTCTCACATCAAACTAAGATTTGCTCGTGTGATTAGCTTGAAAAGCTCAGTTTCTGTTCGCACGCTACTCTAATAGAATGGGTAAAAAAAAACATATTATTTGTATAAGTTGAAAATATTTTGTATTTTCCGCTGACATATTAAACAAAATTAAGGAATGTGCTTTTATTTCCATTTCTGTTATAAATATTATTTGAGGAAAGTATAGGCATAATAATAAAAATGAAAAATTATATAAATGAATTGAGAAAATTACAAATTATATTTGTGAATTCAATTATAGTACATAATAACAATATGTTGAAATTCGTACAATTATTACTTCATTTATAAATATATTCCTTCCTATCCAGGAATTTTTGCAAAAAGTTGCAATATAAGAAAAATGTACGTTCGACTTCTGATGTTTTGTAAAAATCCAACTATGGAATTGAATGAATTATATTTTATGTTATTAGTCTTATTCTGTATGTATTCTATTCCGCGTACGAATGACATTTCAAGAAAGCGAACAGAATAGAACTGAAACACGATTCAATTCAATGGATAAAATTGCAAAGCATATTTTTGTATAGAAATTCTGAAACGTAATAATGTCTTATTAAATTCTTAGAAGGATTACTTCATTTATAAATGTAATATTTACTATGCACAAATGTCTAGGCAAATGACAAAGTAAGAAAACATATATTTTATTGTTCTGATTTTTTTATATGTGCTCCATTTTTTTGTATGTCCATTTGCATAAATTATATTACAGGTTATTAATTTAAAAACTTACCAATATTTCTACAATAACTATCAAACTGGTGCGGTATCTGTAATTTCACTGCAGATGTAGTTTTTTGTTTTCTAATCTATTTGTCTGCTGTATATTGAGTACATCAAACATTTCCCAAAACAAGTTTTCACACAACATATCGATTACAGTTGCAAAGAACTGTTTGAGAAACTGTGTATCTCTTCTGAGGATACTTTGTTCAAATACTTTCGATTTCCGAAGGAAACGTTCCCTTAAGCAGTAAAACAGAAGAATATTTTCGGTGTTGTTTGATCGAAAATATTTAGTATTTTATGCTAAAAATTCAAACCAAATTCTAAACTTTTCTCCTTTTAAAAGAGTATTTTCAAGAAAGTTTGTTCAGTATAATTAAAGTAAAAGTGATTCAATTGAATTGAGTATAAAACTAAATTATATTTTCCGTAAGATTTATTGTAAGTAGTAATATGTTTTTTGAAACATTGAAAGTTTGAATGCAGTTTTCAAAATTATTTTCTTCTATTCAGAATGTTTCGAAAACAATATGTTACTTTACGAAAATCAAGTGACTCTCATGTAAATCGCAAATTAAGAACAAATCTATCTCATATAGTATGCAGCTAATTTTTGTAAAAAACGAGTTTATATAAGAAAAATAAATTAATAACAGTAATAAAGATAATTATTAAAAAATTACTTTATTTGTTTTACATTATTTTATGCAAATTAATGTCTTTGTTATAGAAAAGTGTGTAATTTGTTACTTTAATGTTTTTTATTCATGCTTCCACATATAAGAAAAATAAATTAATAACAGTAATAAAGATAATGATTAAAAAATTACTTTATTTGTTTTACATTATTTTATGCAAATTAATGTCTTTGTTACAGAAATTTGTGTAACTTGTGAATTTAATGTTTTTTTTTTAATCTTTATTACATTATTTAATTTAAATGTTTTACATGCATAAAAGACATTATACTAATCCTTACATTGTTACTTCTAAAATTTATTTTTTTCTAGTGTGTGCAGTTGTAAAATGTCTTTGAAACATAAATGTACAGATGAATAAATGAAAACTCTTACAAATTCTATCGTTTGAAACGTTAAAAAAACATATATACACTTTTTACATAATATATTTCTAATTTTAGAAATAAAGATTATCAGTACGAGTAAATTGTGAAAAAATTAAGAAACAGAGTATTCATTCCATTTAAAAAGAAATTCACATTTTTTCTTTGCACTTCCTTATAAAGACTGACTGCTCTTTTTGAAATCCAACCATCTATCTCAAAACTCTCACACATGAAATACCACTGACACCACTCCATAACTCTATACAACCAAACTGTTCCTCTCTTTTTTTGTGCATTAAGCCATTGCCAATCTAGCATTCTACTTTGAATTTAGAACTCAAGTGTATTCACACTTGAATGCCCGCACCAAGTTTTCGAATTAGGTTCTCTCTTTCGTAAATGGATATTTTTTTATTGCTGTTTTCATTATTACTTTAGAAAGAAAAGAAACTGAACTTGATTTCTTTTTTCTTCTTCTCAAATTTCGTAGTTGAATCTGATTCTTTTTTCATTCTTTGAGAATTTATATTTTGTTTTTTTGGCATTAGTCCCAATTCAGCATATTTCTTGAAAAGGTTCTAGATTACCTGGAAAAGAAGGAGGAGTGAGAAAAAAGAAAGAAGCTTAGCTGCATTTTTCAGGATACATGAGAGTCTACTTAAATATGATAATGCTGTTTATATATCATTTGAAGTTTAACAAACATAAAATGAAGTTAAGTGGAATGAATGTTAAGTCAATAAGTGATTTTAGATTTATTTGATGTTTTAAATAAATAAATGTTATTTGGTCGTTTGTTCTTCAACAAAAAGTTTATTCAAAACTAAGCAAGCAGATTAATGCCAAAGTTATTTATTACTTGTTTGTAAAAGTAATAAAAGTTTTCTCACAAAACTTCAAATATTTGCATGATAAAAGTTTGAAAAGTTTATTCAAAGTATTAGTGTTATTATAATGACTGGTAGTCAGTGAAAAGAATATGTTATATCGTTTTAAGTATGTAAAAAAAGACATTTTTGTCTTTTGCCTTTTCTTCTTACATCTAAACTTTTGTTTAAAAGAAAACAATCTGACATGAATAAAGAACACATCAAAAATCTTTTAAAAATGTTAATGTCTTCATAACTCAAACAAAAATATATAAGATATTTCGGCGCATAACGCGAACCTATGGTTTCAGTCTGTATTTTCAAAATTTAGATACATTGATCGTATTACGTGCACCCTGTTTTTATGCAAAGAAACCTTTATGAGATGTGTAGCATGAAAATACAATCAAGAGCAATAAAAAGTGTAATAACTAGTACAAACATGAAGAAAATAAGCAAATGGCGAAGTAAAGACATACGCTAATGCCAAATCTATCTGCTTGAATCCCCGCAAAGCATTTGGAATCGTACTCTCGTTCATTGAAATAATCACTACTTCTTCTCAAGTTCAATAACATAGAAATTTCAATTCTTATGCCTAATCTTCAACTTCCATTTTTGTACCTGGCGTATAAGGCCTACCTATAAAATTTGAACAAAATTTCTTGTTTTGAAAGTGAGCGTTTTACGCCGAAATATATGGAATGTATACAAAATGAATGTAATATTTTCCCGAAAAACACGTGTGTGTTTATATCGTGAAGCATACAACAATAATAATTTACGTTTATGCGTATACAGTGAATGTTATTGTACCGTAAATTTCAACTCTACAGAATTATTGTAAAGGCATTTAAGACGTTCAGAATCCATTACTAAATGATATTTACCAGTGAAAAATCTCAGTATTTATACTTACAGATTGTGGAATTTTTTTTTTGAATCTCTCCTATTAAAAGTTAAATTCTATTCTTTAATATTCAGTATCATGATACACATACAAATATTTAATCGGAAAGCTTAAAGGATTTACATATATAATAAAGACGAACATGATATATCTTAAAAAATAAAATATCCAGACTCCCTATGTTTTTTGTTGTTTGTTTCGTGTTATTTAATCCGATACAAATGATGGATTACAAAAGATTTCTAACCAACAATCTTACGCAATAGAATTTATAATGGATATCTTAAGAAAGGTATTTCTGGTAAATGGCTAAGGAAAAATACATAAACTTATTGGTAGTGAATATGAGTTTAAAGACAAATAAAAACCAAAATATTATTAACTGTATGGCAGACATGTGTAGAAAGTTAAGAGTGTACGTACCCTCATGATAAGGCAATGACAACTACTGGCGTTTTTATTAAGAGTTACATAATGAACAGGACAACAAAGTGCTTTAATAAAAGCGTCAAGTGAAATCTCGTTAACATTTAGCCGAATAAGTACAAACATATTCAACGGCATCGGAAATTTAAGAAATTGGAATCAGTTCAATAATGTTACAATTCGCAATATACAAATATTATGCATTCCAAAAAAGAAATATTACCGTTATGGAATGTTATGGTAATATTAAAAAAATACAACAAAATGTTTTCTTAACATAAGAATTCAAACTTGAAATATATAAATACGAAAACTGACAAAATAATAATACAACACTTTTTATTTTCACTGGAATATAATTCTGTTTTAACCTTACATGGTTAAGTTGGTGAATGATCCTGTGCCAATCAGGCGATTTTTGAAATAATTTATTGCCTGAAATGACTTATACCTCTCTTTATTATTCCCCTTTTTGTTATAATTTATACAAGCCTAACTGTGTCGTTAGTACTTAAGTAAACATTTTCAATGCGTCATAACAAATATTTGTTTGTAGGAAGATCATCTTCCTCTGTCAACAATAAGGTTCCTACATTTACATTGTCTTTTGTCAAATTGACAATTTAAATGCTGATGAAGATTATGCTGTTCAGATATTTACATGTTCTCTATGGTAACAACTCCATATTAACTGAACAATCCTAGTAATTCTGTGCCATATAGAAATTCTATTTTCATTTACATTTAACTCAGATTGAACTATGGCCGTCTTAGGTCTCCCGATTAGGAATTAGCCTGTTATTAAAACCTCCAGATCATTCACATAGGGCGATAATGCGGCAAATGGGAATTAGTTTATCTTCGGCTCTTTTTGAACAACTATAGTTAGTATATCCTCGAAAATTAGCCTTTAATTACCTACCATACGCCTTAGGGCCCCGATTAGGAAGTGACCTGTCGTGAAACCTCCAGATCATTCACATAAGTTGATAATGGAGTGAATGAGAGTAAATTTAAAAACTGTCCTATTTGAATCAGTACACTCACTCAGTATAGTATCTTCAGATATTAGCCTTACATGTGTCTTAAATTATATGTTTCTGACAAATCCCAGTCAACAATAAACCACCAAAAATATGTGGACGATAGGTGGATAGGGATTAAATTTCCAAATGATAGTAACTTCTGATAAATAATTTACTAACCTTTATTAAGGACACTTGAGGTAATTATAAAGTCTGTAAATTGACATTTTTGTCAGCGAAGTTTCTCGCGTTATCAGAAAATATTACTGGGAATTTTCCACATCTATCAGTGAATCTTTTTAACGTAGTAATAAACGCATCCACCAATTGACAGTAACTCTAGATTGTTAGCCTTAGTTATAAAGCAAATTAATGTTGCCAAATACGCCTTGATAAGAATTAGTTTTGTTATATCTTTGTACCTTATAGAAAAGATACCGTAAAATATCTGCAAACATAGTTTAAATTCGAACAAGGATTTACTTACTCTGTTTGTAGCGAAACCATACTTTGTTGTATAGATATAGGTGTTAAACACTGATGTGTTATTTTTCTTCCTAAGCTCCTGCTATGTAATGCCAGTTATTTGCGTCGAGCAACATAGCAATGTTTGTGAACCTATGTTAAAGTATTTTTATGGTAATAATCTACAATAGCTTACACAATGTACCTGTTGCTGGCAGAATAAATTGATGTTTTTTTGGAAGACTGAGGTCGGCATGGTTTAAAAAACCTTCAATTTTAACCACTCTATTTGCATCGAAAAACAGGTTTGGTGATTGTAATCTAGTTTTGTTAAAAGTTAGATTACCTCCTAACATTGCATTATACTCAGCATCAAATTTTATTATTTTTATTTTTGTTATGAAGTACAGCTCTGCATTATCTATTTCTTCTATAATTATGCATCTTATTCTTTTATGAGATAGAATTTTTATGTTGTTCAAGAACCTAAATATACAACTTAATGTCTTAATATTTTAGTATTCTTTTTACTAAAATTTAAGCGAATCGTTTAATTGATCTATTTTTGTTTATTGAAATTCCCTACAATTACACTACACATTTTATCGCATCAGTCTTAAATGGCATTTATACGATGTATCTGACATCCTCTCCTCTAAAGTGAGTACGAAGCAAAAAGTGTTCGTATCTTCTATATCTCTTCTTAACTTTTTATTTGCTTTGTTCCATCAACTCCTGCTATTTCAGAAATTATCTTCATAAAATTTGATAAGTAATCCACAGATTTAACCCGATTTTGATAGCGCTGGGTATCTCACACCCAGTGTCTTCTTTTTCGCAGTTTTTCTTCCCAACCGTTTTGCAGACATGAATGAGTCTGCATGTTGCTGCATCAAAGGTTCCTTGGAGGGGGACAAACGGTGAAAGAAATTCTAAAATAGATTTACCATAAGCACCACGTATGGGTATCTCACACATAGCGCGAGCATTTCATTAACAGCTCTGAGTACAGGTAGACGCAGTTAAATCGTTTTTCGTTATGGCGCGTTACTGCACTTATGAAGAAGGAACGCGACATTTAAGAAATTTACTGGATATTTTTTCTCCAGATGAAGAAAATATCGAGGAATATAATGAGTTTTCGGAAAACGAAGAGTAAGATCTTGAAGAGTATTATAGCGATCACGATTCTTCGTCTGAAATCGAATTTGATTTAGAAATCGATGCTAAAAATCGATGATAAAAATTATCGTTTGCAAGGAAAGGTTGATACAACAAAAGGGAGTAAAGAGAAATTGTGTGCTAATGTTAGAATTTCTGCTAAAAAGATAATATCGAAACTCACAGAGAATATATACTTTTCAAAAGATGTCACTTCTACCGTAGAAGCTTGGAATCTTCTTATATCTTCAGATTTTATAAAGAAAACTGCGCACTGGACAAAAATGCTTATAGACTCGATTCAAGATCATTTTTCTCAAGAGGGAAATGCCAAAGAAACTAATAAGACTGAAATTAAAACATTTATTGGATAGCTTTATCTCATTGGTTTGCATAAATCATCACATGTACATATACTAGATCTTAGGGCAACAGACGGCATCGGAAAATAAATATTTCTTACAACTATGTCATCATCACGTTTTTACTTTTTAGCTCACAGGCTATCAAAGCCTGAGAGCTTATGTGCCCGCAGGTTCTGTATGTATGTACATATGTACGTACGTATGTATGTACGTAACGCGATAACTCTTCATAGAAATATCCGTTTTTCTTCAAATTTTGTTTATAGATTCACTGTGTTAAGGTGCTTCCCTGATTAGTTTTCGGGATTGATTGGTTAAGTATAAACGGGGGAAAGGGGGGTTAATCCCCCTTTAATATATGTAAATGGGTTTTTCATGCAGAATTATCCGATTTTCTTCAAATTTTGTATATAGGTTCATTGTGATAATGCGCTTCTCTGAATAGTTTTCAGGATTGATTGGTTAAGTATAAAGGGGGGGACGGGGGGGCTAATAACCCCTTAATTTACATAAATGGGTTTTTCATGCAGAATTATTCCGTTTTCCTTCAAATTTTGTTTATAGGTTCACTGTGTTAAGGCGCTTTCCTGATTAGTTTTCGGGATTGATTGGTTAAGTATAAAGGTGGGGAACGGGGGGGCTAATCCCCCCTTAATTTTTATAAACGTGTTTTTCCTGCAGAATTATCCCATTTGCTTCAAAATTTGTTTATAGGTTCATTGGGTTAAAACGCTTCCCTGATTAGTTTTCGCGATTGATTGGTTAAGTATAAAGGGGGGAACGGGGGGGCTAACCCCCCTTAATTTATATAAATGGGTTTTTCATGCAGAATTATCCCATTTGCTTCAAAATTTGTTTATAGGTTCATTCGGTTAAGATGCTTCCCTGATAAGTTATGAGTTTGATTGGTTAAGTATAAAGGGGGGGGAGGAACCAGGGGCTAATCCCCCCTTATTTATATAAATGGGTTTTTCAAGCAGAATTATCCGATTTTCTTCAAATTTTGTATATAGGTTCATTGTGATAATGCGCTTCTCTGAATAGTTTTGGGGGTTCATTGGTTAAGTATAAAGGGGGAGGGGGGTAATCCCCCCTTAATTTAGATAAATGGGTTTTTCATGCAGCATTATCCGATTTTCTTCAAATTTTGTATATATATATTCATTGTAGTAAAAGGCTTCCCTGATTAGTTTAAAGGGTTCATTAGTTGACTATGAAGGGGTAAGGGGGGATGACCCCCCCCCTTAATATATTGTCGATTTCTTTATATTTCGAGAGGCGTATTTCAAATTCTTTGAAATACGAGTATAATATGCAATTATACTCGTAACTTATAGTGTAAATAGCCTGTGAGCTCAATGCCCTCAGTTTAACTGGGCAGTTTTCTTTTTATTATTAAGATGCTTTCGCTTTGATAATATACAAACTCGCCACAGCACAAAAGAATTGGACAAACTGGCTCCAATAAATGAATTATTCGAACATTTTGTAGAAAACTGCCACAAATCGTACAATGTTGTTAAATACGTAAAAATAGATGAAAAATTAAAATATTTTAGAGGGCGATGTCCACTTTGCCAATATATGCCAAAATACAATCGAAGTATGAAATAAATGTTTTTGCGCTTGTAGATTCAAGAGTATTTTATACTTGGAAAATGTAAATATATGCAGGCCATCAGCCAAAAGGCCCATTTCAACTATATGATACTCCCAGTTGTGTCTTTAAAAGATTGATAGAACCACTGTATAATTCTGTGTAAGAAATCTGATCATGGATAACTGGTACACTTCTTATCCAATTTTACAAAAACGTTTAAAAAAAATAACACTTTTTGAAACTTTCAGAAAGAAAGAAATTCCTCCAATATTTTTTAATACTAAGAAGAGGGACATCTACTCAATGAACTTTGGGTTTCAGAAAGAATAGAATTGTTTCATATATACCAAACAAAATTGAAAAGTTCTTCTGCTTTCAACAATATATAATGATGATGCAATAGATCTCACAACTCTAGAATCTAAGAAACTGTAAATAATAACTTTCTATAATTTAACGCAAGGAGCTGTCGATGTCGTTCATGAAATGGCTGTAATATATTCAACGTCTTAAAAAAAACAAATTGTTGACCTATGCCGATATTTTATTCAATGTTGAACATTGCTGAGATAAATGCACGAAATATTTTATTATCCACTAGGAAACCACCGGCCCAGCACCAAACCCGACGTTCATTTTTAAAAACTTTGGGATTTCAACTTATTGAAGATTACAAGAAGATTGGAAGCCAATGCTCCCAAAAAGTCTAAAAGTAAAACTGGCTAACATTGAGCACACTTATTCCCCTCATAAGAAGGCAAAAACAACATATAAAAGATGTGCTAAATGCAGAGATAAAAAGAACAAAAAACTAAATTTATTTTTACAAAAATGTCAAAAACATGTATGCCTGGAACATATGGTAGGGAACGAAAATGCGCAGAAGTAAAACGTATAGAAGGAAAATATACTGCAAAAAATGTACAGAATAAATGTAAGTAACATGTTGAATATGTATTTAAAACTTTATTAGCTCTTCTCTTTTTCTGATGTTTTATGTTTTATATAGACATTACTGTAGAAAATAGGAAGAACCTCTATGGGTATAAAATACCCAGCGCGAGTAATCTCGTCCAATTTTCTCGCGCGTGTAATGCCGGGTTAACAAGACCACATTAACTATCAAAATTCCTTTCTTATGCCATATTGTAATACAGGAAAAACTGTTTCTTAGCAAATCAAAATTTGTGTACTTATTTCATTTGTTTTCATCAAATCTAAAATACTTCGTTTGATATTAAAGCATTTATCTAAGATTGTCAAACAGTGAATTTTCTAACTGAAATGGTTGTATTTCATCACTATATATGATAAAATGTTGTTTAAGTATCTTGCCGGCGTAATGGGTGTTATTTTTTAAAACAAAGGAAAATTCCAAATGTCACAATTAAGCTTTTTCTGCATTAGTGATATTTGTTATGGCATTTTTTAAAATTCTTAACAGAGCCATTCGACCCTGAAATCGGAGCATTTATCTTCTTTCCCCTGAAACTGAAGGATTCGAAACATTTTGTGATGAAAGTATTTTGATGTCCTGATTCAAGAAGTACCCTAAGAGGAACAAACTCTCATCTAGCATTTTTTACAAACTTGTTATCGCAGTTAAGATCAGTACGTATTTATTATAATTTAAAGTCGAATTACTCATTAGAGTGCTACTATGGTTTGATGTGTGCTAATAGAGTTTGATGCACACGAAGTGGTGACTGACGTCTGGTTGTATAGGTCTTGGAATTAAGCGAATAAATTACGTTTGTGGCTGATGTTTCGTTTACATTGTCACCTAAGTCAAAATGATCTTTCACAAGTGAGCGAGCGGAAAAAAATCTTTGTTTTCTCATACGTAGAAAATTCCCAAATAACATATTATTGCTACTTTTCATACTGGAGTGCTCCGTTTTCTGGGAGTATACTTAATGGACAATTCATGAAAATTCCGTGTAACAACATAAGATAACAAAGTTTCCGTAAAATATCACATACAAGGGATTATCTTTGTTTAATAACTGCTGACAAATAATGCATAATGTATTCGATATGATGTATATCTTTTTAACATGCAGTGTTTAAAAGACGTTCTTTTAAGAAGTCTCAGTCTTAAACAAATATATGTATGAGTTTTTTAAACGTTATTCATAATTCGACGAATACACTTTGCCACTTCGCCGATCACCCATAGTTTGATATGCTAACCAATCTGCGCTGAGATATTTGACATTCTAATAATTCATTTTCACTAAAAGGGCTGTTTCACGCAATTACACAATTTCAGCGTTATGAATACGGTTACCCAACCGATATAACAATACCACTCATAGTATCTTGTTTGAATTTCACACATAGATGGAATGTTTGTCAAGAGGAATCTGTTCTATAACATGACAGTATAATTTTATGAACGTAAATGCACATATTTTAGTAACAAAACCTTATTCATACGAAAATACTTTCATTCCTTGAGTTCTTTTAAATCGCTTTTTCTGGTTCCATTATTTAAAGAATTGTACAATTACTTCTTTGTCAATCCCCGGTATGTATAGTGATTTATATACTATAATGTATAGGTAATGTATCTATCTGATAGCATAAATGTTTATTTAAAAACACAGTGTTTTAATTTTTAAAAATATGTGAATATATACATGTACATATATCTAAAAAATAGTATTTAAATTTTATTATATAGTATGTTATAATAAAAACGTTGATACACAGTATTTTTAAAGTAGTCTTTTTGTTAATTTCTTTATTAATTAAATCTACTGAATAATAGAAGATTGTTGATTATATAATAAATGAGGATTTTTTATTACATTGTGCTAATGTATAGCGAATGCAAACAGAAACAAAAAAAATAGATACGAATTTTCCAATACATATGAAAAACAATCTGCGATAAAAATTCTGCAATTAACCCTACAGTGAATAAATTTTTCTTTTAGAATTATGTTTTTTATACTTATATTAAGAATTCGGCACCAGAAATTTTAAGATAGATTTTTAACTTTATTTAGTAGCATTTTTATGTTATGTTTAGACGATTAATATTTCTATATAAATATAGTGGTTCCACAATGAACTTGACTTATTTATTAAAAGTTAAATAGAAAGTATTGCAAGTTGGCTACACTATGCACTGTAGGGTTAAGCAGCATAAGAAAATAAATGATTTTATTTTATATATATACAGGGTGTCTCAAAAGGTCGTTTACAAACATAACATGCTGGTCTGTCATATCATGATAAACAAGATTCACATAGGAACATGTGTTCGAAAATGCAAACTGCGACCGCTAGAGGGCGATGAACGCAGACTTACGGGAGAGTGGAAAGCGCAATCCTTTCAGGCGAAGACGTTGCAGGAGAAAGATGAATCGGTTTAGTAACGCAGAATTTTCCGATATGCATTACGTATATGGCGCCGCGGATGGAAATGCCCGAGCCGCGGTACGGATATACCTTCAGCGTTTCCCAAGCAGACGTCAGCCAAGTCATGTTTTGTTTGGACAATTGCACCGCAGATTGCGTGAAGCAGGAGCTTTCCAAGTACGTAGCTACATCGGTCAAGAACGCACTACACGCACGCCTGTCGTATAAGAAACCGTGCTACGGGAATTTGACAGGAACCCGCAAACAAGTCTCCAAGCAAGCGAACGCGTCTTGGGTGTACGTCGTTCCAGCATTATGCGCATACTGCATGAGGACACGAACCACCCCTACCACTTACAAAGAGTACAGGCATTGTGCGTTGACGATTATCCCCAACGCGTTGCATTCGCACGCTTGTATTTGCAACAACGGGTCACACAGCCGGATTTTCTCATTTTGAACTGACCGTGAATTCATGCGTCGACGTTGTGAAGCATGCATTGTGGCGAATGGAATGAATTTTGAACATCTTGTGTAAATTAAACCATGTTCTTTAATAAAAGTCGTATTAATACCTCTTTCGATATACTTTCTTTCTTCCCCTCCACACCTGCGCCCCTCTAGCGGTCGCAGTTTGCATTTTCGAACACAAGTTCCTATGTAAATCTTGTTCATCATGATATGACAGACCTGCATGTTAAGTTTGTAAACGACCTTTTGAGACACCCTGTATATGTTGTTATATGTGTCTGAATCGTGGGAAATAAAATTTTAATATCCCTTTAATCTTATCAAGAATGCTTTTTGAATTTTTATAATTGGGTTCCTTTACTCAAAATATGAGGAAATTCTAGGAATCAGAATCTAGTAATTCAGAAATCTTGCAATTTAGTGTAAAGTATATTTGCAACAAACGTTAGTTTTTAAGTAATATTAAGAATTATTTTGTTATTTGTTTTTCTTTTAAAATGTGCTTTTAACAGAAATGTCTTTGAAAAGATTTTAAAAAGTTCCTCTATTGAAAACAATTAAAATATGATAGTTTGTGAAATATTCATATCCCTTTTTTAAACATCGATTCTGCAGTTAGTGTAAGAGAGACAGATGTGATATTTTAATATAGTAGACTACTTTTGAGTAGTGTAATTAAAACATCTTTTTAATGTAACATTTAAATGCAAACTAACTGTCAATTTATAAATGAAGATGATAAATGACAATGATAATTAGAAAGTTTAAGATGATCATAAAGAAAATAAAATTAGCGAAATAAGATACATTGATAAACATAATTGTGTGAAAACAAGAAAAATAGCCTAAGCTACAGCCAGATTTAATGCTACATATTTATGTATGATATTTCTTTTTATTGTTTATTAAACATACTTTCAAATTTTAAAATTGTATTTAGTCATAATAAAAAAAAATGTTTTATGTATAACAATTTTATTTTTTTAGGAAGCTTAATTTTAAAATTTAGATTATAAAAAATTTTAAGAAAAAAATATCGAATGATGTATTTAATTTCTGTTTAATTATGTATATATGTATAAAATTTAATGAAAAAAGGAAGAAAAAATTTACAAAGTCTTTAAAAGAAATTAAGAAACCGAAAAATAAAATATTTACTTAAAAATAAAAGATAAAATAACTTTTTTTTTTTTAAATAAAGAAAGAACATATTATTTTTCAATAATGAGACAGTTGGTTTTTATCTGATCACTTAACATATGTTTTGAATTATATAGCAATGTATTGCAAGGTATTTTGAAAAATAAAGATTATTGATGCTTAATGAAAAAAAAAATAACGCACTACAAAAAGACTTGTCATTAGATATTCATTAAAGTTAAATATCTTGAAATAAAAACTATGGAAGTATCTTTTTTTTTATCATTTTATGAAGTATTACAATAATTGGAATAAAATGTTCAAAACTTAAAAGGGAACAAAGCTTCGATTTAAAATTGAAAAAAAAAAAAAAAGATCTATATCTTCATATAGGAGTATAGTATTTTTTTTCACTGTCTCATTAGAAAATTTCAGAATTCTTCCATTTGATGTTTTTTTATGAAATAATAAATACGTCGTTTTAAGTGTATATTTGAAAATTTTCTTTAATTATGCTTTGAGTTTTTCATTAAAACTTTAATGAATTCTATTTTAATGAATTCTTTCCCTAATTGATAGTGCAAAATGGTAAGATGGCTTTGTAGACATTTAATAAAATATCCGTTAATTATCATATCTATCATTCAACATACATATGAAAAGAGGTATTTTAATTTGAAATTTTTAAAACATTTCACTTATTTTCAGTAAATGTAATGCATGCCTAAAAGGTGTATTAAAAATGCTATAATTAAATTTATTGTTTGTAGTTTTTCTTCTTTTATAAATTAAGGACTGGATTATCGATTTTCATTATTATACAATTTTAAAAGTTCCTAATTCAAATTTTTAGATTCGTCTCATTTTAAACAATTGGTTAAATATTTCAATTATCATTTGCAGTATAGTACAGTTTTTTTTAATCCAAAGCTCGCTGTTACAAGTGCAAAACTGTGTCACTAAAAATATTGTATATCATAAATTTAATTTATTTATCTAGTATCGTCCTATGTCTTCCATTCTTTTCAAACCTATGTAAAGTATTTTCGTATGAATAAATATTATGAACCGTATAACATGTTTACTTTTTCATTATTCGTAAACAGAGAGAAATACTTTTTAATGTTGGTTTGTCAATGCTTAATCCATCGGAAAATACATCTCAATTACTAAGTGCAAATTTCGACTTTGGAAATAAAAATAAAAGGTAAAACTTATATATATTGCTTTATTTTTCTTATATATATGTCTATATATGAACGTGTGTGTGTGTGTGTATACAATAAAAATCTCTGAATAACGGACATTTATGCAGCGCAGAATTTGTCCGTTATTCAGAGGTAAAAATGCACAAATATATAGATGTTTGGGACAGAAAAATTGTCCGCTAAACAGAAGTGTCCGATATGGAAGTTCTGCTGTATATATAAATATTTAATTTAATTTTTCTTATATATATATATATATACAGTAAAAACGTCTGAATAACGGATAGAAATTTAGCGCAGATTTTGTCCGCTAACTAGAGCTAAAAATGTACAATTATATAGATGTTGGGAACAGAAAAAGTGTCTGCTAAGCAGAGGTGTCTGATTGTACTGCATATTACATAAATACTGCGGCAAAAGGATTAAAACGCACATTAATGTTTTACTTGTTGGTTAAAAGAAAAAAAATAAAATCATCAAACTTGCATAATATATTAATTATAATTTTAATATCAATATACGGACATCTAATATTTTCTCTGCTATTATTAAATGGCAGGGCTCTAATGACCATATATTTTTTATTTTTTTTATAAGTGATACGTTTTATAGTTTTTAAATAAAATGTATCAAGCGTATGTAAATCAAGTAATCAGCAACTGTATTTAATTAGCATATGTGAATAATATTTTTTTTTCGTCTTACACACACACACACACACACATATATATATATATATATATATAATTACAGATTTGTGATTTTATGAAATACATATTCATAAATTTTGCGTTAAAATTAGTTCATTTTAGCGATCGAAATGTCATACGTGCCCTTAATTGTAAAACTGTTTAAAATAAAGTAGGAATTAAGTTAATGTAGATGAAATAGCAACTCTCATAAATTTATAAAAGTTATATTGTAAAAATTTTATTCGGTCCTTGGAACCTATAATTTAAATTTAGAAACAATTTATCCATGCTCTAAGTCAAAAGTCGGAATTATCGAATCTATTTTATGGCACTGTAATAAAAAAAAAGATAAATAATTCTTAATTTATTGAAATATAATATAACAACGGACGAAACTATGCAATAACCACTTCTGAGTTATCCATGATTCCGAAATGCATTTTTTACCTTTAGAAACCTCGAAACCTCAAAAACAAACATATCAATATGTTTTTTTTTCTGCAGTCACGCATTTTCGGAAACGTTTCTGAATAGTTTTATTGTCTATCAGTTTTCTCAAAGCCGAAGATCGATTTTTATTATGCCTTTTTATGGTTTAGTTCACAATTAAATAGCATTACCAGCTGCGTAACGGAGTCTATACATGCTAGACTAACACAATAATATTAATTTTAATGTTAATGCTGTTAATTTATCATGTTTGTATGTAAAATATGCTTTTTGAACATGAAAATGTTTACTTAAGAATTGATAATGTCCGCTAAACATATATTCCAGGTTGATGAAACTGATTAATAAAAAATAAAATAAAATAAAAATAAAAAATAAAACACTCGGAAACGTTTCCAAAAATCGGTACAATCAAGGGAAATTTTTTTTTTATCAATGTTTCTTTAAATTAAGAAGATATATTGGTTTAATTTTTATTATTATTTTTTTATAAGATTGAAAACGCTTTTCCGAAACATCGGTAATTCGGAAGACGTTATTGTATATTTTGGTTTGTGATTATACTCGTATTATTATTTTCTTATATCTTTACAAGAAGAAAGTATTGGATTCATGAAAATTTTCGACTTCCGGTTTTCGACGGATTTATACGTTTTAGAAGATTCTGAACACGATTTGACTATTTTTAGAAAATGTCTGTCGGCGACTCTGTCTGTATGTGACAAAAATTTTGTAGTTCATCATTTGTAGTCATTTTGTAGTTCTCTATCTCAAGAACTAATGCTCGGAATTTAATAAATCTTTATATTTAGTTAGTCTCTGATATAAATTGGTGTTGATTAGTTTTTGGTAAAAATCGCCGAGCAGGTGGCACTGCTATGCAGCATTTTTCGCGATTTCCTCAATAGCTCTATCTCAAGAACTAATGCTCGAAATTTAATAAAACTTTATATTCAGTTAGTCTCTGATATAAATTGGTGCTTATTAGTTTTTGTGTAAAATCGCCCAGTAGATGGCGCTGCTATGCAGCATTTTTCGCGATTTCCGCAATAGCTCTATCTCAAGAACTAATACTCGGAATTAAAAAAAAATATATTCAGTTAGTCTCTGATATAAATTGGTGCTGATTAGTTTTTCGTAAAAATCGCCCAGCAGGTTGCGCTGCTATGCAGAATTTTGCAGAATTTACACTTTTTTAGCGATAGTCATATCTCAAGAAATAATGCACGGAATTTAATAAACTTTAATTTCAGTTAGACCTTGATATAAATTGGTGCTGATTTTTTTTAGTGTATGCGAAATCTGTGTGAGATAGAAGAAAGTTTTGGGATTGACACATCCGACTAGTTTTTTCCTTGATAAAGAAACATTTATATATTTTTTAATGTGTAAAACAATAAAATTTCATTCTTCTACGACCAAAAACCTTCGAAATATGAAAAGTATTACGTAAATTGTACGAAATTTACTACTTTCAGCGAACTAAAAAAAAAATCTGTTCATTTTTAGTACCAGAAAGCTTGGAAATTTCATAAAATTCAGACCATTTTAACTTTGAGAGTTTGAATCGTAATAGAAAGGAATTTTTACAGATTTACGTGCCCGTGCAAGAAGTAAACATTTTGAAATATGTAAATTATAGGACTCAAGAACTGTACCAAAAATAAATAAAACAATTTCCCTTCCCATCACCAACAGGTAAAATATTACAGAGTATTTCACCTTTTTGGGACAACCTGTATATAATGATTCATTTTAATGATGTATGTAAACGTTATGAAACATTTCTGATGAACTGCTATAGGCATAAGTAATGATTTGGATTTCCCTGGAGAAATGTAACTCACGCAGAAAATCTGTCGAAACTTACTTCTGCTGATTAATCACAATAGATTAAATCGATTAAATTTGTGTAACATACGAAGGATTTAATATCAATTCATGGAAGGAGTTACATTCTTAAATTTTATACGACGATATTTCCTACTATGTAACGAAACAGTGCATCTACGAAAAAATATGTTTTCAGGTATTGAAATTATTTGCATATATATCGTGAGCATTTTAAATTGCAAAAATGCCGAAATGTGAATTAGTGTAAATATTCAATACTCCAATTAGTGTAAATATTCAATATGCAATTTAAACGCTATTAATCAACTTTATTTATTTTTTTTATTTTTTATTTTTACCAGAGAAAAACTGTACTGAATGACTATTGTTATTACTATTATAATTATTATTATCATTATTATCTCTATTATTATCTTTATTATTATTATTATTATTTTAAATTATCGTGATTGCATGGATGCTACATGAGATAAATTTATAAAACATTAATGGATTGTACAACAATTAAACATCTCATTCAAAATAGGATTTTTTTTTTGGATAATAGAAAACTCCAATTCTGAAATAAGGCCAGGATTTATTTTAATTTGTTAGACATTTTTCTTTCTGTCACGAGACACGTACATAATGCATTAAATAATGTCGTAAGAGAGTAAAAAAGAAAGATAACTGTAAACATATAAATAGTAGATTAACGAAATTCTCACCGTATAAGAATAAATGTTATTGAAGCAAAATGATTGGTAATATTTGGAATAAAGAGTTAAGATTAAATGAATTAATACAAAAATTATCATCAAAGATTAATTGGATAATACGGTAGTTAATCGTTTGTATTAGGTAATTGAAAGCATTCATATTTCAAATAGTTTTTTTTCATTAAAAATTTTGAAGATAAAACATTATTATGTACGAGAGATGAATAGCTAGATATTATATCTGATAAAGCCAACGAAATTCAGGAAGGATAATACGGAATATTATTTCTTAAGCTATAAAAACAAAATGTCATTTTTGGTCCTATTGATATTCTGTCCGTATTTTACTACTATTCTTATAAATATGCCAGTAATCTACGAAAAACACACAACGGTGAGGTGTTTAGATCTTCCTTGTTTGTTTCAGAAATCAGCAATCATATTTTAATAATTAAGAAAAAAGAGTTAAGATTAAATGAATTAATACAAAAATTATCATCAAAGATTAATTGGATATTACGGTAGTTAATCGTTTGTATTAAATAATTGAAAGCATTCATATTTCAAACAGTTTTTTTCATTAAAAATTTTGAAGATAAATCGTTATTATGGATGAGTAATGAATAGTTAGATATTATATCTGGTAAAGCCAACGAAATTCAGGAAGGATAATACGGAATATTATTTTTTAAGCTATAAAAACAAAATGTCATTTTTGGTCCTATTGATATTCTGTCCGTATTTTACTACTATTCTTATAAATATGCCAGTAATCTACGAAAAACATACAACTGTGAGGTGTTTAGATCTTCCTTGTTTGTTGCAAAATGAACAATCAGATTTTAATAATTAACAATAAAGAAATAATGTGTTTAACAAATAAGGGATTAGTATTTAACCTTCCTAGGTCGTTGCAATGAAGCAAACCCCTAAGATGTTCTGGTCAAAAATGACCCATACTGTGATATTTAATGTTATGGAGTTATATTAACATTTTATTTGATATTAGTAATTAATTTATTGCTTCAGTTATTGTTTTATTCACTTTTTTGAACTTGTTTATCATTTAATATCGTCTTGCACGTAATTTTTCCTAACCCCAAGGGAGTACGAATTTAATGAACCTCTCTGTATTTATGGAATAAAAATGCTGTAATTTCATTCACCCCCGAAAATCACTGTAAACGTTCAAGTAATACAATGTAAGACGTATCTTTCCAGTATTTATTACATATTTCTATTTTTAAGTTCGTTTGATAGAACAAAAATTTATAGAAAACATTGAATTATGCACAATCATTACACACTTGAATGAAATCTGTTTTACTAGTAAACTTATCACATTAACAACACTTTACAGAACTTTAAATCGGTCCATGGGCGCACGTGACATCTTTCAATTTTGCCAGTATTTGCTACACTTTCGGATGTTTCATGTCAGGGTTCAGGTTGACCTGACTTTCGAATACTCACTGCGAATATTCAGGTAACCCTTGCTCTTGGCACATGTTTTTTCCTTCACTATCGTGGGAAACCAAAGTCAAGCCAAGTTTTTCATTCTGAAGATTGTCATTCCGTGAAATGAGTTCCTATTCCATGCTGGATTGATTTTTAGGAATAATACAAATGTATTATACTCAGAAATATCTAGGATATTAGAAAAAAAACTACAATAGGCTATCTGTGTGGCTGTCTCTGAGAGGAATAGTAGGAGGCCACTTTATCCAACGTATCTGCTCCTCCTTTGGGCTGTTGTAATCCAAAATGAGTTGAAATTTTTTTGTTTCTATCTCTTCTATTTTTCTATCATGGTGAAGAGTGCTCCGCATGACTACACACTTCCCTCTCTTCGGGATATACGATACAAGAATCGTATCCTTAGTGAATGCAAATATCGATGTGTACTTTTATGTCTCTTTTGCAAGCAACTGCGGAGGAATTGTTTATTAGTTTTTCTCATTGTTCCAATCATTGTCATTTTCTTTTCTAACGAATCTGTTTAAGGTCATACGATGTGAAAAAGTTATCACATTTTACATTATATCCTTTCAAGTCTCGAACGAGATCAATTACATCACCGTGTTGTTCCGGTGTAGAACCAGGCTGCTTTCCACGATACGGCTTCATAAAACAGGCATATCTTGGTTGGTTTGCTGGGCGTGTACTGGTGGAATGGACATTTTAATTGGAAAGCTACGAGTTGTTCATCCACAGTAACGTACATTTCATACTTATACAACTTCGCCAAAATTTCCTCCTGCTTGCCACACATTTTTTTTATGGTTAATTTTTTTGTAATCAAATTACTCCGTTTCCCGTCTTCTTGGTCGTATCTTTGGATCATCAAATCGCAGAACCCTCGATATCATAATTAATTTATCTTAGCAACTGCGATGCTCTGAAAATATTGCGTCTCATTGCAACATCCCAAAGACACTTTATCGACTCGTTTCGAGATTTATATACCCCCCAGATAGCAGTAACAAGACAAAAAATGCTCCCAAGTCAACATTATTCAACATTTTCCAGCTGTCACCGAACACCGCTTTTCTTTCTATGTTACTATATTTCAGTATGATGTTCACTATTGCTTGAGAAAAAAACATGTAGGCAGATAATTAGTCTTCAGTGCTAGATGTAACGTATCTGTTTGATCTTGGAGTCATTTTCCCAACATTTTCAGTGTTCCGTTTACCACATGCGACTGGTGGTTCTGATTTCCGCTCGATTTTACCGTCTTTGCTAAGTAGAATCGAGGTCAGACTTGCCGGCTGGTTAGATTCCTCATCAGATCATAGTTGTTTTCGGAAACGTGATCGTCGATTTCTGAAACACCTTCTTAGGTATATCGTACATACACACTGGAGACTTTATAACTAGGACTTCCCTCAAAGGGATTAGTCTGAGTGCTATTGCGGAGAACATGGGGTTAACAATTACGATATAAAGAAGATGCAATATATGAAAAGGAGCAAATCAAATGATAGAATTACAAAATATCATATATAAATTCATATATACTGTTATGTTTTCATATATATATTTTTTATAAGATTTGGCAAAACATCTCATTTTCTTAAGCGGGTATTGCTCAAAACTTTAAAAAAAAGCCGGATCTTTTAAAACGCCAAGCTTTTTAAAGTTTCGTAATCGGATTTGCAGCAAAGAGCGTATTTTAGCAAGCGTAGTTTAATGAAAATGCAATTTCATTGATGCAACATTTTCTTTGTAGCAAATATTTACATTTGAATTAAAAAATATTCCTGCTTGTTTATTTGAATAACTATTTATAGAAACTCGTACACTTCAAACCACATTGATAACATGCTTTGCTACAAACCTGATTACCAAATTGTAGTCTAAATTCCTACTAAAGTACATAAAAAATCATTCGATGACTTCTGTAAAGATAAATTTCACATTAAATCTCCATATCGGCAAAATTGAAAAAAAAAAGATAATACTTCTTGACTATTTTCTAGGATGCTCTCCCACATGTGCCTGTACTACTTCAAACCCCAGACTTTTCTTCTGCCTGCCTGTCTGTATCTCTCTGCAAACTGTTTGTTTCCCTATCCGTTCCTCTACCCATCTCTCTACCCGATTGACTCTCTCTACACATCTCTCTACATGTCTGTATATTTTTTTACTGGCCTCGCTACCCGCCGATCTGTTTCTCTAACCGTCTGTCTACCCGTCTAACTACCCGTATGTCTAGCCGTGTCTCTATACCGTGTCTCTCTCCGTACCCATCTGTCTACTGTCTCTCTACTCGCCTGTATACCCATCTCAATATCCGTCTCTCTTACTACCCTACTATTTAACTGTCTCGCTACCCATCTGTCTATCCGTCTCGCTAACTAAATCGCTTCCCGTTTTGCTACCCGTCTCTCGACACGTCTGTCTGTCTATATACCCCTCTCTCTATCCGTCTGTCAACTCGTATCTGTACTCATCTCTATACTCGTCACTCTATCCACCACGCTACCTGTCTCGCAACCTTTCCCTCTACATCCTGTCTACCGGTCTCACTACTCTACTCGCTACCCGTCTCCCTACCCATCTCGCTACCCATCTGTCAACCCTCTTTTTTACCTGTCTCGTTACCCGTCTGTCTATTCGTTTCGTTACCCGTTAGCTTATCTATGTCGCTATCCGTATCTCTACCCGTCTGTCTACCCGTTTGTTTACACGTCTCTCTACCTCTCGCCACCTCTTCCCAATATTTAAACAATTTAGTATACAGAAGCCGTTCATCTATTATTAAATGCAAACAGGAGTAATTTATCTAATAAGAGTAATCAGATGCAACTTTTTAAATATATACATAAACCTGCATAATAAAGTTTATTTTCATAGTAGTTTATGTCATTTGGCAGTAAATATCAACTTCTTAAACTCGAACTGCGTCAAGCTTTTTAAAAAAGCCCCAAGCTCCGTATAACTGGGAAGGGAAAGTACCCTCAGGGCTATTAGATACATGTTATTAAGTTAAGTGAAAGTTTCGTAATCGGGTTCGCAGCCAATTGCTTATGTCAGAAAGCGTGGCTTAACGCCATTTTAAATTAATTTCTGTATTTTTTTTTTTTTTGGCGGGGGGAAAGGTTCCAAATATTTACACTTAAATTCAAACTTTTGCCCCCCCCCTGTTAATATTAATGTTGTTTGTATTATTAATTAATACTTTGGTGACAGAGCTCCATTCGAAACAAATGTAAAATACTTCAACTACAGTTTTTTTTTTCTAGTAGAAACATCCGTAATCGGGCCCAAAGCTAATCGGAGAATTTAATGTCATTATTGTTTGTAACTCTTATAGAGTTAAAAAAATATTGTTGCTGGCATTACTCTTGTTTGAGACCAGCCTTGTCTGTGTATCTAAATGCGGAAAAGTTCCGTATAATGTGCTGGTTGGCGCCATTGGGGAAAAAAATTAAAAATGGTGCTAAATGGCAGTTTTAGCATCTTACCAAATTTTTCTAGAGAGTGGAAAAACATGTTTTTTCAAATATTTACAAATATAAGTTTATTAAACCATGTTTTTGTGCCATCTTAAAAAATTAAGTTCGATGCTAAAATAAAATTTTATTGCCATTTTTGATATTTTAACAAGAAATGAAAATACATAATAAACATATTTAACAAAACTAAGAGACATTTTTGTGATAAATAATTGTTATTGTCAGGAGGGCAAATTGTAAACAATTAATAAGCGAACTAAAAAATTACCGAAAATAACTTGTGGGAATTTCAGGAAAGAAATATCTGATATACATAGCATTTAAAATCTTAAAATGGAGAAGTGGTCCATATAAAAATGCAAAATATTATACGCCTGATATAAATAATTTTTGGTACTACTCTATTATCCCGTCGACCACTTTTCATAACAAAAAACTATCGCCAAACTGTATGATTAAACGCCAAAAATGCAGTCCCATTTACTTGATGTCAGAACCATTAAACGTGTTTGTTATGTCGTCAAGTGGTTTTTAATTCGACATTTGCGTGTATTTTTCATTATGTTTTACTGATTTATTAGTTATTTCATTAATTAAAATAACAATTGTGTCCTTAAATTCCTATATTTTATTTATTGATTTATTTTGATATTCCACTGGCAACGTTCACCCGTTTATTTGGCGGTACAGCTTGGTGATAGTTTTTTGTTATGAAAAGTGGTCGATGGGATAATAGAGAAGTACCGAAAATTGTTTTCCGCATATCTTACGTCAATTAGATGAAATTATGAAACACAATTCTTTTACACAAGCATATAAAATGCTTAGTGAGTTTGAACTTTAATGGCAGGAACCTGTTAGGCGATACTTCCCAGCTAAAAATGAACTGCAGTGAAACTACAAAAAAAAATGCAGTTGGAAAACTGCGGTGATTTGGCACAAATCCCTGCAGTTTTTTTGAAGTCGACATAACTACAAATTTACTGCAGTAAATTTGTAGTTATGTCGACTTCAAAAAAACTGCAGAGATTTGTGCCAAATCACCGCAGTTTTCCAACTGCATTTTAACTGCACACTTACTGCAGTAAATTTGTAGTTATGTCGACTTCAAAAAAACTGTAGGGATTTGTGCCAAATCACCACAGACTTCCAACTGCATTTTAACTACACACTTACTGCAGTAAATGTGTAGTTATGTCGACTTAAAAAAAACTGCAATGATTTGTGACAAATCACTGCTGTTTTTCAACTGCATTTTTTTGCAGTTTCACTGCAGCCTTTTAGAAATTTATTACAAAATATGTATATATATAAAATATTAATTTTTCTGTATGAAAAAATCAGCACTAAAATCTAATTAAATATTTTTTTTCATATCTCAATTTATATGCAATCTGTGCATAAAATATATCATGCATACAACGATTAATCATCACTGAAAAATATTTTTTGATCATGGCTGACTTATTCAATTATTATGGTTACCTTTTGAAAAATGAAAGAATTCAAGAAATTGTATGAACGACTTTACTCAAAATAATAATATTGAAAGATGAGTGAAGTATTCATAATAATCATAGTACTTCAATCTTTAAGCAATGATTTTTTTATGGTATTGAATTGTTTTTATTTTTTCAATAGTTTCATTACTGGGCAATTTCTTTGAAATCAAGGACACATGGTTATTGGCTAAAAATTAAAATCTTACTTTTAAAATTTTGTAATAAAAAGTGCAATTTTATAAATAAATTCAATGTGAAGAAGAAAATTGATAATGTGTATTTAGTAATTCCATTGCAACAATAAAAATTGCAATTAAAAATAATTGTATATGAATTTTAAAAAAATAAATTATAATTCTTTATATAATGGCATATCTTTTCAATCCTCTACAGAAATTTCAAATTGATAAAGCAAATAGATGCACAAGAATTTAAATCAGAGTGGACATAACTTTTTCTTTGTCCATTGTAATTTTGTTACCCAAGCATTTAAACATTTTAAGAAAATATCATTGTTTTTTTAATTGCTGTAACTGTTTGATTATTCAATATGTACTTACTGCCTCCCCCCCCCAAAAAAAATGATTTTCTTTGTAGCTTGTGAGAATATATATTACGAAGCTTGTGAGAATATATATATTGTGTGAAAGGGATTACAAATTTTTAATCTCATAAGCAATTCATAATGAAGTCTATTGTGGCAGATTTAGATGATAATTTTAAATATTAAATGTAGGGGAGACTGGTACACAGTGGACCACTTTTTAAGTTAAACTTTTTTTTTCTCTTTAATGGACAAACCGATCTGCATAAAAAATATTTTTGAATATTCCTTAAGCCTTTATACATTTATCATAACATAGTTTTCAATATATTTTTCAAAAGAAATTTTTTTATATGCATCCGTAAAGTGGACCACAGTGGACCGCTATTAGGTATTATCTGAAATATACAATATAAGTCTATTTTTCATTAATCTAAGTCTTTTTTATTTTCCCTTTACCCACAAAATAACATAGTAATATAAATTTACGAGTAACATTTTGAAACAAAAACAAAATGAATTATATTTTGAAAATAATAACAGATTAATACAGGAACAATTGCAATTTAGTTGAAGTTATTACTTAAGTACAAAACAATCAGCGCACATTACAATTTGCAAGTGAAATTCCAAAATACGTATGAGTATGATTGAGCCTGGAACTTTCCTGAAATACTTTTGGGTCTGAGAGCAATATTATGAAATCATTGACATCAACAATAGATTCATCTACAGTTTCGGGAAAAATAAACTGATTTCCATTCAATTTGCATCTCACGAATCTTACTTGAATAGAATAATCACCAATTTAGACTACAGTTATATTTATCAAAGGCAGTAAATACAAAACAAAATATTTCTTACTATATTAAATAAATTGTCATTTTTCTTTGTTTACTTTATTTTACAGTTAAATAACTACTTTTAAACAATATTTCTTTATAGTAAATAAGCAATTATTAAATATTTTGAACATTCTGCATTACAGGAGCAGAGTGGATTGTGGACCACTGTGCCCAGGAGTGGGTGGTCCACTGTGACCCATGTTGAAGTTCAATAAATAATCGTATTAATATTGTTTATAGCTTCCTTTTAAACATATTAACTTTAAAATTAAATAAAAACAAGTATCTTATCTTTACAAAAAAGCTGTTTTATCTTATTTATCTACAACCTTTAATTACTAAAAAAATTCAAATATGATGAAAAATTTTACTTTTAGAAGCTCAAAACAACCAATCAGGATAAAATAGTTCAATCTGAGCTAAACATATTTTCTGAAGGCTATAAATAATCAGTGCAGTGCTGTTGTCTATTAGGATATAAGAGAAGCTTTTAAAAAGTTTAAATAAATAAAATATTAGGGGGTGGTCTACTGTGCCCATAGGTCCAGTGTGTACCGGTCTCCCCTACATGAAATTTAAAGCAAAAATTAATTTTAATTGCAACTAATTTTTCCACAATGTAAATTTCAAATTTGAATATTTTTGCATCTCTTAAAGAAATTATCTATATGTGCATTGAATATTTATATAATTTTGAATATATAAAATAAATTATATGAAAGGATACATACATATATGTAAATTTCTAAATTATATACCATTTACTATGAAATAAAATGTATTACATATATTACAGCTAATAAAAAATAACTGCTTAAAATTCATATTAAAAGCAAAACAAATATATGCTTTTCTATTTTTCTAAAAAATTGCTAAAATTTACAAAAATTACTCTTACCTGCGTCCTGATTTGTCCTTCCAATTTTATCTTGTATACAATTATGGTGCAAATAAGGTTTAAATTTAAAAAAAACCATTTTATTAACATTTGATGTTTATGCTTTATAATTTACATCGTATTTAAATACCAAATGTATTTACAAATTCTTCTCACATTTCACAGCCTTTGCTGCCGAATTTAGCTTGTTTCGAATAGTGGCACGTACAAGTGATACATTTACAACAAACTTGCAGGCAACATGGCCCTGAATATCCATTATCCTGGATCCCATTACCAGAGGAGACCGCAAAAACACTTATATAAATGCAAATATATGCAATTATCCGTTACCGGATTAAGCAGGTACATTAACCGAACATTAACTCTGCATACATTAACTGAAAAAAAAACCCTGGATGCATGAAACTCACCATGCAGCAATCTCTAGAATGCATAAAATTCATTCAAACAGCAGTTAGTAACATATATATGTATGCTTCGCATACATTAACTGAAAAGCCCCACCAGTGGCTGAGAGGTTCTGCTCTCGAAGCTGGTAGACGGGAGGTACTGTGTTCGATTCCAATCGTGCCCGTCGGCCTAATCGTTCGGAGTTTTCATGGTTTTATTCGAGCCGTGGATTTATCCATGCGTACATACGGGTTAGGTTCCCTTAGAAAGACCCCCACGAAGGGCACTCCCCCCGGGTCTATATCCCTAGTGTGGATAACTGGCCGTCAATAATCAACCAAACCCAACCCATTAACTGAAAAAAAAAAACGTGGATGTATGAAACTCACCATGTAGCAATCTTGAGAATGCATGAAATTCATTCAAACAGCAGTAAGTAACACACACATATATATATATATATATATATATATATATGTACGTTTCGCCTACAATAACTCCCCCCCCCCCAAAAAAAAAAAAAAAAAAAAAAAAAAAAAAAAAAAAAAAAAAAACACTCCTGGATGCACGAAACTCACAATGCAGCAATCTCTAGAATGCATGAAATTCCTTCAAACAGCGGTTAGTAACTTATATATGTATGTACACTTCACGCACATTAACCGGAAAAAAAAACACAAATTGAATTTCGGAAGAAAAATTACAAATTTCACCATTCAAGAGTGCAAAAATCCTGAATTTCATCGATAGTGCGTGTAAAATCATGAATTTTCTCAATCGTGTGCGTAAAAATAATGAAGTTTGTCGATCATGCTCAGAAAAAGTAATGAATTTTGTCGATAGGCTACGTAAAAAAACTTCGCCATTCGGGAGTGTAAAAATCCTGAATTTCATCGATCAAATGCATAAAAATCACGAATCTCGTCGATCGGGCATGTAAAAATCCTGATTTTTAGCGACCGAGTGCATAAAAATCATGAATTTTATCGATCGGCGTGTAAAAATCATGTATTTTGTCGATTGGCTACGTAAAAATCAAATTTCGTCATTCGGCAGTGTAAAATTCTTGAATTTTGTCGATCGTGTGCATAAAAATAATGAATTTCTTCGATCGGCCGGAGAGAAATAATGAATTTTGTCAATTGGCTACGTAAAAATCAAATTTCGTCATTCGACAGTGTAAAATTTCTGAATTTCGTCGATCAAACGCATAAAAATCATGAATTTTATGGATCGCCACGTAAAAATTATGAATTTCTTCGATTATGCACGGAAAATCGTAAATTTCTTCAAACGGGTGCGTAAAAGCCATGAATTTCTTCGAACGGACGCATAAAAATTATGAATTTCGTCGAATGGACGCTGAAAAATCTTGAAATTTAGGAGAAAATGGTAATTGGGAAATCCTGCATTTGGCTTGTGCTTTCCACATTTTTAATCGCCAGTTTTTAAAGTTTAATCAACAACTGGCGACTGCTTATTTTCACCTTTAGGGGGGGGGGGGGGGAATCGCAAAATTAGTCGCTCAAGGATTGCCATGGAATGTGTTACCTGAAAGCAGAGGTGGTAAACAATGATAATGTTTTAATTTCCGTTTTACAACTTTAATCGCTATGTGGTGAATAGCTACTGCTAATTTTCACCTATAGCTAAATTCTAAACCTGTTTACATTTTACATGCGACTCTCGGCATTGAGCAATAAGTGACAGCGTTCGTCCATTATTTTCTGTAATTCGCTAACTTTGTTAATATAATAATTAACACCTTAATTCATTTTTTAAATGTTTATACATAGCCATAAGATAGCTAAAAATATGTACCGACAGACACTTCTTCAAAACTGGTTTCTCTTAAAAAAAAATTAGATAGATTCAACGTATTTATAAAAGCCTTACTAGAAAAAATATTTCATAGGATATTTGTATTTTCAAAGTTTTGTTCATATTATCTTATTTTAAACTTTTCTTTAATAGTGATGGAGTTAATTTAGAGTTTGTTATTGTGAATTCAAATAACTCCTATTTATTACAAAATTAAATTAAATATTTGAGCCGTTTATCGTTACAATGAAATTTATAATATTGTTTGGGTTGATCTTGACTGTACTTAGCCTGTGTGTCAATACAATTAATGGTTTCTCAAGGTTTTTACATATATTTTCAATTGCTTTTAATCAAAGTTTACAAATAATATACCAGGAGGAAAATAACTTTATAAAAATTATAATTTAATTTAAAGTAATGCTATTTTAAATATTGTCCTCCTGAATGATATGTTACATGAAATGTGATTAAAAGCTTTTTCTTCTTTTTCCAAGATAGTTTGCCAAATTGGTATGTTACAGGTGTCAGTTAACATTTTTCAATTAATAACAAAATATTTGTTGCTATATTTTTATACTTGATAGCAGGGGTGTAAAAATCTAGTCGCCAATGGGTAGATTACTACCACTAAATTTTTAATATTCTTCGACTAATAAGAATACTGATAAAATTTAGGTGAAGTATAATAATAAAATTTAGCTGAATAATACTAATAAAATTTAGTGGTGAGAATTGGCCCATTGACTCCTAGATTTTTACACCCCAGCTTGATAGCTTATTTTAAAATTTTGGATGCTGTTACTTGTTTGTAATAATAAAAACTTTGGATTTAAAGAAAATAATTTTTTTTAACTTATTTATCCATTGAACACCATAAAACACATTTCAGGATTCATTTTTTGCATTTTTTATTACAAAATAATGTAAAATTAATATAAGAAAAAACATCTAGTGACCAAAATTTATCAAATTATAAAGCATATATGACATTATAATAATACTATATGTGTTCAACATTTCGTGATTTATGTGGCCGAAAGTTATAGTCATATGATGCAAATAATATATATATAATGACGTATTAATTACGCATAATATGAGTGTTTGGTGTGTAATATATATATATTCATATATACGATGCATTGGCGATGATTTTGATAAAATCATAGCTGCAACCTTGGCATAATCGTAATTGTAGGGGCAACAAACTTTAAATTAACTCCATCGCTATTACAGTATTTTAAAAAAAAAGTCTAAAATAAGACAATATGGACGACACATTGACAATACAAATCTCCTCCGAAATAATTTTTTTTGGCAAGACAACGTGGTACTTTATAAATACGTTGAATGTATCTAATTTTTTAATCTATCTAGATTTGTAGAGGTGTCTGTCGGTACATATTTTTAGCCATCTTATGGCTATATATAAACATTTAAAAAATTACGGCATTAATTATTATATTAACAAAGCTAGCGAATAAGAAAAATAATATACAAACGCTTGCACTTACCGCTTACCGCCGTGCTGTCGCCGTCAAAATGTAAACAGAATGATCAGAATCTGAGTTGAGTTGAGATGTAGCGTTTCTTCACATAGTCAGTTACGAAAAAAAAAATCAAATGTTCAAAAGGAGATTTACATTTTTCACTTGTTTTTTGAAGTAAAATTTTCTTAAAAACTGGAAGTCATCATGCCTGTAGTTAATAAGTGGAAAGGCAATTTCCCCCTCCCTCGATTTTGAAATTTAAATAATTAAAATAACTAAAATAAATAATAATAATAATAATAATAATAAACTTAAAATAAAAGAACTAAGAATTTTTCGTTGTGTGTAGGGTGTATATGTGTGTGTGTGTGTGTGGGGGGGGGGTGTTCAATTACTACTTTCTTCCTGAATTTTAAAGTTTAAGTAACTAAAATTACGTTTTCTCCGTTTTTGAACAGCATAATAAAATTGGTTCTTTTGAGTAACTTAAAAGAGGAACTAAAAAGTTTCCGTTGGAGGGGGGGGGCGTCATTAACCCTCCCTGGATTTTGAAATTTTATTTAATTTTTTATTTTGACCGATTTTGTAAAACAGTAAATTTATTCTTTTATCGAGTAATTTAAAGTAATTAAACACTAAGAGAAAGTACAAATTTCCAGTTGGGGGGGGAAGGGCGGACTTTCCCCCCTTAAATTCCCCATGAAAGTTATTTATTTGTTATTTTTTATATTTATGTGTTAAAAATTTATCTCAAAAGGGGTGGTTCAAAGCAGTGTCCGCTACTTAACTCGCTGTTCCTCGCTTAACTTAAAAGAGGAACTAAGAATTTTCCGTTGGAGGAGGGAGGGGGGGGGGTTGCGTCATTAACCCTCCCTGGATTTTAAAATTTTATTTAATTTTTTATTTTGACCAATTTTGTAAAACAGTAAATTTATTCTTTTTCCGAGTAATTTAAAGTAATTAAACACTAAGAGAAAGTACAAATTTCCCGTTGGGCGGAAGGGCGGACTTTCCCCCTTAAATTCCCCATGAAAGTTATTTTTATTATATATATATTTATGTGTTAAAAATTTATCTCAAAATGGGTGGTTCAACGCAGTGTTCGCCCCCCCCCTGAGGATTTTGATTTTTGTTCAATTTAGTCCCATTAAACTAAAAGTCTTGAAAACAGTGTTAATTATTAATAACAGAGTAAATACGCAATATTGTCAAAAACTGAAAGACTTTAATATTGCTTAGCTTTTAAAACTGCAGATAAATTGCAGAAAATATCTCACAAACTTACTAAAATTAAGTTCTGTAAAATTACCTTAAAGTAACTGCAGTTATACTGCAGATACATCAGAAAATATAATACTGAAATAATGACTGTAAAAATACTTCAAATTTACTACAGTTTTACTACAGATGTAAAGTCTCATTATTTTTTTAATTTATGATTATAACATAAATTCACGTAAACTGCAGTATTTTTGCAGATAAAAGCTCACAGTATTTTTGAAATAAATTACTGCAAAATTACTTCACATTAACTGCAAAATAACTGAAGTATTTTTACAGTCAAGATTGCACTGCAGAAAATCGACAGTTGCCTGTAGAAAAACTTTAAAAATACTTCACTTCTGTAGAAAAACTGCAGTTCATTTTTAGCTGGGTTATTAAACATATTATAGAAAACGCTACCGCGTTTGCTATGATATTCATAGATATTAATCAATATCGGTAAAAATTATTTCAATTTTTTTGTTATAAATATGGCGTCATATACAATTGCTTCCTGTATTTATTCATATTGATGCTCCTTGTATTATTAACAAATGTATACTGAACTAAGAAAATGTTCTTTTTGTTACAAATATGGTGACATATTCACCTGCTTTCTGCTCGAATTATAACCAAATATTTGAAAATGTCCGTTTATTTAGAGTATGATGTCGTGTTGTTCCATTTTTTAAAACGTAAAAAAATCTAATTCAGTTTTATTTTGATCGTGGAAATCTTAATCGCCGCGATAATACAGAAGTACCATTTCATTTTATTTTTTATTTTAATTCTATAGATTATTTTTATATGTATATGAATATTTATTTATATCAAAATATTATTTTTTTTTCCTTTTTTAAAATAATAGAAGCTATTTCATTTATTACGTTACTTTATTTTTATATTGAAATAAAAATTCACGTGCTATTATTGCACGCTATTTTTTAACTAATATTCAAATATAAAGTTACCGCCAAATTGGCGGGGTAAACATCGAGCCAACGTGGTGTGTATAGGACATCTGTGCTTTGTTTTCATTTCACATATGTATATTTACTTTCATGTTAACTTGGCGCAGTTGATAAATAGCCAAATATTGTGTTCATAACATCTTAATCTTTCATTAATTTCATTTAACTAAAAACCTTTCATTCATTACATTTGAAATACATACATTAAAAATACATGTATTTTACTCATTTAATTTAAAATACATGCCTTTCACTAATTCCATTTAAAATACTAAAAAGGAAAAGAAAATAAGAAGAATTTAATGCCACAAATCAAAACCTTTTATTTACACATCAAAGAAATGTTTCTGATTTACACACGCGAAATAAAAAAGCTAGGCTAATGGTGAGATTTACGCCAAATCTCTAATACTAAGTTATTGAGGGTTTTTTTCTTTCAAACAGAAAAAATTCCAGATTAATTTTCCATTTTTATTAAATGGAAATATGCTTTATTGTACTGATTTGATCATTGTACTGATATTGTATTTCACTGTGCGTGCATATTTCTTTGCTCCGTGTTACTTCATGAACTTTTCAATTCCGATTGTCTACGAAAATCTCCCGCCGGTGAAAATGACGTACGCACAAACATTTCGTGACGTATGTACTTTAAATGTGCTTTTTTATCTATTTTTTTAATATAATTTCCAAACGGTTTGACATTTATTCTTGGTAATAAATAGACGTCGTTGTCACCTTTATAGGTACCTGCTGTAAAAATTTGAACGAAATCCGTTAAATATTTTTTGAGTTATGCTTGACGAAAGGTTTTAATATCCATCGTAGCTATATGGGGCAAAGTAATACTGCGCTGTGTATGAGTCTTCGTTGCACTCAGACAACAAAACACGTTAAAAATAAATAAACAGTGAGAAGACGAACATCCCTTTACGCAATTTACGAAAGCGGTACGTAAGAGGAGAACATGAAAACGCGTGAATCATGAGGGAAGGACAGGACTTGTACGGCAACCTATTTTGCATATTTTTAATCAATAGAAAAACATATACTGAACGGAACAAGATTACGGATGTGCTGTCACAGCAATAATAATTGAATAAAATATCGAAAATCACTGTACTCGTGTATCTTATGCACTGAAAATTCCACACAGGCCAAAAATGACCCGAACGACTTATGTGTTACATTTTTTACTGTAAAAAAATTACTATATGAAATGAAAAGTTACACATAACTAAATATTTATTACGGCTATGGTAACAAATTTTTGAAAAATTTCAAAAATATATAATAGATATGAAATAAATAAATTTGATATGGGTCAAAAAAGACCCGAACACCCTAAGAAGGTTATAAAGGAGGTGATTCGGAATTGATTAAACTATGTCTCAAATTTATGGATGGGTTGCTGATATAGTTCCCAAACTAATATCACTTGTAAAAACAAAAACAAATCACTATTGCATTCAAAATGTATATAACAATCGCTAGTCACAAAATAATTCTATCTTCAAAAAGTATATGAAATTCAATAAACGTTCCGTACACTTAAAATATATATATATGCAGTTTTGTTTAAAAATACTGAGATTTCTATTCATATCAGTAAGATATTCAATTTAAGTTTCAATTTTAAGACTAGCTATAGCAACTTACCTCATCGCAAAGATTATTCCAAACTTAGTTGCATGCAGAAACAGAAAACTGCTTTGAAAATCCACAATTTGTTTACCGAATCTACGGGATGCCTCTTTGCTAAAAACTCACTCTAACCAGTAAGACTTAACATTGTACAGAAAAACAACCATATTCTACACAAATTATTATAAATTTTCAATTTCGCTGAGAACGCTCAAAGCGAAAGAAGTTTAAAATATCAACAGGATAGACCTGTCACGCCATTTTTTTAAGTTGCAAATATTAGACGTCCACATAGGGGATACAGATTAGCATTCATAACTTGATAACGTTTTACCAAAGAATAACGAATGCTCTATTTTAAACATTCAATTTAAAATAAATCTACATTATTTTTTCTATATATATATATATATATATATAATTTTACGGTATGGAGAAACGGTTACAGTTGAATCATGTGTTATTTTTGTTTTAATCGAAATGTTATTTTTGAATTAATTCTAATTATGGAATTGTTTCTTATCGGAAATTACTACTAATAAAGCAATTTCATCGTAATTAGCATTTTAATCAGGAAAAGTTGCTGTTTGTTTGACTAATTTATTCTTCTGTTTTTAATTATCACAGCTGCCAAAACTAGCGGATTTTTTATTCATAAATTCGGATTATCACAAGAAAGCTTAAACACTTATTTTGCCTAAAATAATAATAAACGTTCCTTAAATATTATAAAGCATAGTACCAATGGGAAGTTTCTGGTATGAAATTGTAATTAAATTATACTGCTTTAAAATATAAGGAATTTGAACAATTTATATTAGATACTTTCAAAAGTTCCTTAAATATGTTCAGAAATTCGTTTACAGGCGATATAAACTTTTTTTTTGCTCGTGAATTGCTTTGAAACTGTGCATATTAATCTATTACTGCTCATAGGAGGAAATACAAAAATTAAAATAAAATACAATATTTAAATAATTAACAAATTAACTAATATTATTTTACTAATGCATTTTCAATACGCTCTCTATTCCCAGAAAAAAAACAGTAAATTTAGTGCGGGGGAGGGGGAGTCTGTTGCACTTTTTACATTAATACACAAACATTTTCGCTTTGAATTATCTATTTCCCTGCAAAATACAGAAAATTCTCCATTCTAATGTAACCATTACCTTAAATCATAACATAAGATGCAAAATAAAGCTGCATATTCGTCAGGGCGTTCTGGTGACTGTGCTGCGTTTTACTTTTTCGTATTAGAAACGGAATATTTAGGTATGTCTTTTTTTACCTTAACGCCCGAAAAATTCACGTACCGAAAGTCGAATTTTTATGAAAACTTTCCAGTCAAAAAACGGAAATTTCTTCAAATCACAGAAAATTCTCTTCTAATCACAGGGGTTCTCTGACAACTGTTTGCCTCTACATTGTAAATTTTTTGAAGAAATTTTGAGAGGCAGACGCTTCAATTTTTGCTTCAGACCTCAACATTTTCTTCTTAATCTAGCGTTACACAGTTATGTAAAACATTGGTAAACATTTTGTATTTACAATCATAACAGTAGGAGAAAAGATACTTTTAGATAAACATAGTTGATTTTCAGCCGCTTTTCATGGAAATTACTCAAATTTTTAAATATTTTTTTAAGTTTTAAAATATTATATATAAAATCTATTGCCAAGATTTATGTTAACATGCATAAATAACATTTTCATCAAGTTTTATGAAGATTCAACACAACTTAAGACACCCTGAAGAGTTTATCGATGCAGAAAAAACCTAAAAAGAAATTTTTATAAAATAAAACTAAAGGTTTTTTTTCTAATTTTGTTAAAAAGCAATTAAAATTTCATTTTTGTGAGCTAAAAATATTCGGATCAACAGAATTTCTTTAAATTCAAATCTGTTGAATTTTAGACGATTAAAGCAAAAACAAAACATTTTGAGGACATATGTTCCTCTATCTGAAAGCCCACCTTCGGCTGAAAATTACAAAATAATCCAAAACACCCTATGTAAAGAAAAACTCAATCCATAAATTTATGACCCAAGTTTTTATGGGTACATTAAAAATTATTTTAATTTCCAATCATTAGTATTTTTGCAATTTTGGGGAAACAAAAGCATTGTTTACCATTCAAGCTTTCATAATTAAAAAAAGTTCAAACACTGGAAAAACAGTAAAACTTAATAGCAATCGTAAAATAGTAAAAAGATAAATAAAATGTTTGGATGTATTTAAATTTTATTGTTACGAGATTTAAAGCCATTCAGTTAACCCGACATACTTATGCATTCCCCCCCTTTAAAGCATAAAATAAACAGTAAACAGTTCTGAGTATTTATTGCTCTATAAAATGAGTGAATTCCCAAAAAGCTAATAAAACTTATTTCAGTAAAGATGGGAAAAGGTAATTAAAATTAATTAAAGGAATTAAATCATTAGAATAATTTCAATATGACATAAAGATTATGACACGTCCAATAAAAATAAATTTGTGCATTCGTACTAGAAAAACCAAATTATAAATTACAAATAGCAGTATGTAAATTAAATGTTTATATCGTAATGTATATAACGATTTATCTAATGAATATAATGATTTATCTGAAATATAACAAAACAATATTTATAACAAATACATATTTTTATTCGAATAAAAATAAAGATTTTTCAATCTTAATCTTATCGAAATTATACTGATTGATAGAAATTTTGAAATTATTAGTGATCTGAATGAATCATAAAAGTGTTTCTTAATTCCAGTTAGAAATTGCACAGCATTTCATGTATTAATAATATGGATAAAAAAGTTATGGTATTACTTTTTCATAAAATATATAATTGCGAGTTTATTACAACAATTATATAATTTGTTTTCTGATAAAGTTCATTCTTATATGAGTTTAATTTTCTAGCATGTGTTCTTTTATAATCTAATTAAGTGTAGTTATATCTTTTAAGAATACATTTTTGTTATAAAACAGTCACGAAACTTACTAATGTGTGAAACTTCTGTTCATTAAAGATTAAAATATTTTTAACCAGTGGAGAAATTAACAATACAAACTGAATAACAGCTGCAACTTTCTATAGTAAACTAACGCCTAATAGTTAATCTAATCCATAGTATTATTTAAATGCATTACTCTTTAAATAACTTTAGGTATGATGTTAAATATCACCTTAATTAACACCGGTATATAACTCTAAGAATCAGACATTACACTGGTATTTGAGCCGGTTAATGTGATAGCTGTCTTCCTATTCGCTATAAGTTAATATAAAAATACATATTGGGCAGAATTTATAATAAAATGTTAACATTCTAAAAAAGGGTGTAATTTCATGTGTAGGGCTATTTTACTGTTGTTTTAGCCGTATTTGAATGACTTCCAGATAATGAAGGGTGTGTACTTCTTTTTAACTATTTTTATACTAGGACAGTACAAACACTGACTACAGGAAATGCGTTTTATTCTAAGAAATATATTAGGATTCATAATAAATATCAATAATATTATATAACAATGCGAATAATCTAATTCGTTCTTTATATAAAAATGTTTAACTTTCATTAAAAGGCATCATATATATAAACTTCTGCGTTATAAATGGAAATATTGTTGAATTGAAAATACAAAAGAATATTACAGTAAAATATACAATTAGATTAAAAATACAAAAAAATAAAGAAAAAAAGAAAACAATGAATGTAATATAGAATTGTCAGAGGAACCTCATATCCACAAATCTAAGTGAATAAATCTTATTTCATCAAATATTGTCGGCATAAGGCCTAAATGAATAATATTCAGCTCCATATAAGATATCGAAAAATATTTCCAAATACAATTAAATAGGCAATAACTCACAAAGTAAAAAAAAGGGTATAGATTAAAACTGATTCATACCGACACCATGTACCATGGGCTAATGAAATGACATGATCTATGTTGGACAAAGAATGAAAATAAAATACAGATAAACAAAAATGCGCTGTCACCTGCAGATGGTATGAATAACTTACGTAGACACAGATACACACACACACACACACACACACATATATATATATATATATAACACGATACCACAACAATATTTAAATAAATTTAAATAAGGGCAATTGTTTTTCTCTGTCATTTACATTTTCTAAATTTAAAATGATTCATCTGAAATGCATCGTGGCATTTCTTTTAATAAATATTGTAGCTCCATATGACTGATATGAAATCTTTATAAATCCATAACTGACAGTGTAATTAAAAATTCTTAATATTCCTTCATTTTTTTTTAAGTTAGAACAATCAGTGTTTAGATTATGTAAGAGAACTATTACGTCTGCGAAGCTTATTCCTGGGCTTAAAATCATTCAAAATCACTTAAAATTGCATTTTATAAGAAAGGAAGGTGTATTCAATACATTCTGTCTGGCAGTAATAAATCATGTTTTTTCCAGAAATCCTTAACTGAAAGTGTAGTGTAATATTATTAATCAGTATTTAATTTCTTTTAAAAAAAGGAAAATATCAAAGTTTAGATTATGTAAAAGATGTATTACGTAAGCGAAACGTATCTCAGCGCTGCATTACTTTCAAAATCACTTAAATTTTCATTTATTATGAAAAGAAAGAATATTTGGTACATTTCATCTGACAGTAATGAATCATGCTTTTCCCTTTATTCGCTTTTTTGCTTTTTAGGAAAATAGTAGATTGGAAATTTCAGCCTGTTTTACCTCAGCAAAGATAAACCTTCAACACAGGAAATCAATTTCGTGAAAATATTTCATTTCAAGTTTCAAACTGAAATTAAAAATTTACTACTTTGTTATGTAAAAGATTCTATTCGCATCCATATTTAATCGATTCGCATTCACATTTAATCGAGTCGCATCCCTATTTAATCAATTCATATCGATATTTTTTGTTTTATTAAGCATGGTTAAAGATAAAATATATTTTGAGAGAAAATTCATATGTAGGTTTCAGTTGCCGCAAAAGTTGGTGATTCATACAACGGTATAAAATTGAGATTTATGTATGGTTTCTTAAAAATAGTCAAATATGTAGTTTTGTTATTCTGGTTGACTATCATAGTATAATATCTTCTAAAACATACTACAGTACCGATTGAAGATATATCTATAAAATTTTAATTGCAAGTATGATACAATACTCAATTGTAATTTAAATCTGCTTTTTCCTCAAAAAATGAAAACAAAATCAACATTTTAATTAAATAAGCAAAATATTACGTTACATAATCGTAATTCTATGCTGCATCATTAGTTCAAATTTTGAATAATTGGATATTTTAGTATTTTTAGGAAGGCAATTTTGTATATATTTGATCTGAAAATAATAAATTGCGCATGTTGCGCTTTATGTTTTTTGACTTTTTGAGTATTGAAAAAAAATTGATTGCTTTGTTCCAGTAAAGATAATCGTTCAAGACAGAAAAAAATTTTAGGCAGAGAGTGTAATAAAAACCTTAACTGAAGACGTAATTCAATATCCATAAGAGTTATTAATTGTTTTTGTTTTTTCAAAATATTCAAAAAATTTCAATGTTTCGGTTACATAAGAAGTAATTACGTTAATGAAGCATATTTCTGTGCTGAATTAGAAAGGAATGTTAAGTTAAGAAAGGACAAGAATAATTGAGTATATTTTATCTGATAGTAATAAAATCATGATTTACCGTACATTAAACTTTTCTGCATTTGATAGGAAATATAAGTCAGGAAAAAATTATTCTGCTTTATCATCAGCAGGAATAAACTTTTAAGACAGGAAATTAATTTTATTAAAATAGCGAACTTCATGATCCAATCTGTTCTTGAACATTTACAGCATTGAGATTTTGAAGAATGAATTCTCATTCATTTTCAATTTATCTGCAGCCATATTATTGTAATTATATATATGTATATATAATATATATATATACAAAAGTCACGCTGAAATTTTTGAGATAAGGCTAAATGGTACAAGCTAAACTTACCAACTGTTAGGGGTGTTCCAAATAGTTTCCTCCAAGATAAATTCACTTTATTCACTTTTTTAGGCGAATTTTCCAAAGATTAAATGCATCGAGCCATCTATTTCTTGGACTAGATGAAAAATATTATTTTATAGCCACATCAATCTCATTTTCGAAATTAAAACAACGCCCACGTACATTTTTTTAATTAAAAAATATTCAAAAGTCACACATAACAAGATCCGGAGAATAGGGTGGATGTTCTATAACTTTGATGTTTTTTGTTCAAGAAATTCGACTGTATTCTTTGCTGAATAAGAAGAAGCATTGTCATGGTGTAGCATGAATCCCCTAACATTCACCTCTAGAAGTATTTCTAAACGACACTTAGTGGTATACCAGTTATCTGTAACTGTTTTCCGTCCCTCTAGCTTAATGACTTTGACCAGACCTGTATTTCTGATGAACACGACATACATCACTTTTTCCATTGCTCGTTGTCTTTTCATCATTGTTGGTTTGGAATCATCTTCAAAGACCCATACTTTATATTTTTAACGTCTTGGAACATAAGAAAATGGATGTACGTCTCAGAAAATGGATGTACGTACAGTTATGATTTTAGAAATAATTAATGCAGTGGCCACCATCATTAAGTAATTTTAGGGTTTCTTTACTACTTCTTACATGCTCTGCATTTTGGCAATCTTTTAAGTTATGGGGACCCAAAGACCAACTATTTTTTTCGTATGCAGGTTTTCATGAGTAATTGTATGTATAGCTGCAGATCCAATGTTAAGATCCTTTTGTATCATTTCGTAGGTACAGCGATTATCATCGATTAAATTTTTTTTGTACGGAAAACGCATTTTCTGGAACTACAGTTGACAATGGTCTTTCTGTGTGTTCTTTATCCAAAAGAGATTTTCGGCATTTTCTAAATTCTGTAAACCATCTGAATAGAGTTCCGCATTAGGGAGCTTTATTTCCATATCATAATTGTAGAAGTTAAAGGCATTCTTTTTGTTCTAGCCCAACTTAAAAATCATAGTAACTCATAGCTTGCTAATGCTCTCACGTCAACTTTATTTTCGAAATTTATTCTACGATTGTTAAATTGCAATTGTTGCCACAAATTTTGTCTGCGGACATAAAAGTATTCAAATTTAAATATCAACATTTTTTTTTGCGCATATCGTCTGCCGCTGTCTAAAATATTTCAGAGTGACCCTTGTATTTCATAGATCACGACTGTTCTATATACTAATAAAAACAATTTATTGTTTCTGATTTCATACGACGAAACAAAACAATTTTTTTGCTCCTGTTGACTATAATCGTATAAGATATATATATTTTTTATAGATACTACAATATAAGTAGTATTCGTAATCTTTAATTAAAACTTTTTTTGGCTCCAAAAAGGAAAATGAAAACAATAGTAAAATTAAATAAGTGACGTATATAACGCAAGAGACTTTTAATTTCAGAACCATTTAAAATTTCATTTGCTAAAAAGGAAAAGAATAGTTAGTATATTCCATCGGACACTAATAAATTATACATTAACCAGCATAACTTTTTCGGTTTTTCAAGGAAAATATTAAATTTCAAATTACTGTCTATTTTACCACAGTCATTGTTATTTTTTTACAGAAAACTAAATAAATCAATATTTATATTAAGCAAGAGAGTTATTACATAACAGAAGCATACTTCTGCACTGCATTACTTTCAAAATCCTTTAAAATTTGTCTTATTAAAAACTGAAATTTTATCTGTTATATTTTATATGGCAGTAATAAATGATGCTTTTCCCTTCATTCGCTTTTTTTTTTTTTTTTTTTTTTTTTTTTGAAGCAGAATCTGAACTGTAAAATTAAGTCTGTGTCACTTGAGCATATATAAACTTTCAAGACAGGAAATAATGTTCTTAAAAATATTGTACTGCAGATTGAAATTAAAAATTCTATACTTTGAAATTTAAAGGAATATTATGGATTCATTTGCAATTTTAATCGAGACGCAACGATATTTTTATTTAATAATTTGAAAGTCGAATTTAAAAATACTTTGCAAGAAAAATCATAAATCTCAATAACTAAAAATGTTTTATCGAGGGCTTACAGCGTTCTTAAATATTTCTCACTTTGCTACGACTATTTTAAAACGATATTCTTTATTACAGACTTCTACTGCAGATGTTAAAAGAATCTGCTATGAAGGTTTGAAATAGTGGTAGGAAATGTAGAAAAATTTAGGAGCGCCATGCGAGGCCTGGTTATTTCATACATTATTTTAACATTCTGATGATTTAATATAATATTAAGTGAGAGATTTTTTTTTTCGTATTTCATAGATGGAATCAAAGAGCAAATTGTTTATTCCTGTTTTATTTCATCGCAAAATATCTCCTAATAACTACTACAATATGATGTAAAATACCAAAAAGTAACAAACAAGTGGATTTTTCATTGCTAAACTGAGAGTTAAGCCAACAGAGTAGAAAATGTTCCAAGCCGGGAATCGAACCCGACACCCCAGAATAGCGTTCTGAGTCTTTACCACTGGGCTACAAGGAACGATAGCCCAACACGGAATCTCTCACATTTGCCATTCAATCTTATGCCAATCGTTAACAAATCCGTAATTGTTGACAACAAAATCCACTAAAATTAAAAAAGCGAAGTGCATAGTTAGACAAGAAATAAGTTACCCACTTGAAAAGGCTATGAAGCACAATATTGACACCAAATTAAAACTATAATTAATTGAAATTATGCTCTTATTATATATTAAATAAAAATGTTTAATTTAAATATTTTTCGAAAAGCAATGTTGTGTAGCACTCAAATAAATATCCAACAACATTATACATTTTAACTTCCTATATGTCTCCAGATAAGTGTTTAATATTTTATCAAAAATGATTAATTTGCCATCTGCATTGTCAAACCGTGTTATAATCAGAAAACTCTTTTGCTGATTTCAGCTTGTCTGTCCGCCTATTTCGAACATAGTAAGAAATACTTTTCTTTTAGAGCTCGAATAGATACGAAAACCATCGGATGATTTTCGATTGCAGCATGTTGTTCATAATGAAGTGGACTTACTGAACACTTATTGCTGTACATTAAACTTTTATGGAAATGCATATTGGATATTAAAATGTATAAACATTAAGAATATATATTTGAGTTCTACTACTCCACCTTCCAAAAAATCTGTACTAAAAATTTTTATTTTGCAAATTATAGGTGCTTCACTTTTATTAGCGTTAACGTTAATTACGTCTCAATCAGAGCATTACACTGTAAAAAAAAATTGCATTAAAATTACGGGCAGAGGCCGGCAGCAGAAATTCCAATCATACCCCGAAAAAAAAAAAATAAAAAAAAAAATAAAAAAAAATCCATGCCCATTATTTTGTGCAGCCTGTTATTTTATGGGACAAAGTAATGCAGCATTATAATGCACAGGATATAATGCACTTTAAAACACAATAACAGTTTGCTTACTGTGCCGTAGCACGTAGCACGTTAGATAATCATCACAGAATCGCTGTTTTGGCGGGTTAAAATTTTCAAAACACGAGTAAAATGAAGGGTTACACCCTAGCGGAGGACAATGTATGGGGTAGTACCGTATTATTGCTAACATATGGGCTAGAACTGTAAGAATATGTGGATTGCTTTTAATTTTATAAGTATTTAAGGGATAAGGCCGCTTATTTAGTAGATCAGACTGTTTTTCATCAAATAAGGCTGTTGCCCGTGAAAATTGAAGGGCTAACGCTCATAAATTTACTGTTTTTTCTGAGAGTGTAGAACACAGTCCATATACTCTTGAGATGGGTAACGTATTTCTTTCTAACACATTATTACGCAAAGTAATCGTAATTCTATGTTCCATCAATTTCAAAATCCTTTAAAATTTCCTTTGAGAAAGTCTTTGCGAACATAGAGAACATAGCGAGAATTTTTTTTTTTCAGAGATTGCATAGATACGAATGCAACAGTTATAATTTTGGAATACAGCATGTTGCTGATAATCAAGAGGGCATAATGTGGACTTATTGTAACATATTAAACAATTATTCACAAGTATGTTTTATATTAAAATCAATAAACCGAAAAAACATATAATTGAATGTTACAGCGAAAGCTTTTCGAAAAAAAAAATTACTGAAAATTTTTATTAAACAGGGTGTTGCCGAATTCGACGGACAGATTCAGAGTGGTGATAGTAAGCATCAAGAGGATGAAGAATTACTATAGAGCATGGTGTCGCAAACCAAGTTCAGTGGGAGAAAATCGCAAAAATAGTTATGAAGGGTGTGATGTTGAGTGGAACAAAAGGGCAAATAATAAGAAGAATAACACTTAATTTCACGCAAGATTTATTTCAAACATGATGGTGCACCACCACATTTTGCGTTTGCGGTGCGTAACTACCTGGATGCTATATATCCCGAGAGGTGGATTGGACGCGGCGGACTTGTTTCTTGGCCTCCACGTTCCCCGAAACTCAATACCTTTGATTTCTTCTTCTGCGGCCAACTGAAGTCGATTGTTTATTAGATGTCTGCGGATACTAAGGATAATCTGACAGCACTCCAGCATACATCGACAGCACAGCGGATATGTTTGAACACGTCCGGCAATCCTTCGTTCGTCGGTGTCAGATGTGCAACGACCTTCGCATCCGCAACTTCGAACGATTCCTATAAAAATGTCTCGTCGTCTTTTTTCTGACGTTAAACTATAACCCATCGCAATCCTGCTTTACGCAAATAAATGATTTTCTACCTTTTATTGGCCCTTTTTGTTCCACTCGACGTCACACACTTCATAACAATTTTTTGCAATTGTCTCCCACTAAACACGGTTTGCGACCCCATTTTCTATGGCAATTTTTCATCCTCTTGATCCCTACTATCACTCCTCTGAACTTGTCGGTAGAATTTGGCAGCGCCCTGTATAAATGACAAGTGTATCATTTGAATTATTTGCAGCATTAATTTCGTCGCAATGAGAACAACAAAACGCAGCCCAGAGACTATTGAAAACGTAATTTATTACATCTAACATTTTATTACGTAAAACAATCGTATTCGAACGTTGAATCATTTTCAAAATCCTTTAAAATTTCATTTTTGATGAATGAAAAGAATATTTCGTATATATCAACTGACAAAGATAAATGATGCGTTGCACTGCATTTGCTTTTTGGCTTTTCAAGGAAAACATTAGATTTGAAATTTCTGTCTGTTTTACCGTGGGGAGATAAACATTTAAGACAGGAAATCAATTTCTTGAAAATATTGCATTTCAAGTCTCAAAATGAAATTAAAAATTCACTACTTTGTGATTTAAAAGAATCGATTCGCATCCATTTTTATTAGATTCGCATTCTCATTTTTATTCAATTTAGCGTGGTTAACATTACAAAATATTTTTCAAAGAAAACTGCCCTTCTAGTTGTAATTGTTATAAACGTTTTATAGTTTGTTATTTTTGTTGTGTAATATTTCCATTTTGTATAAAATAGATATTTTTTTCTGATTTCATAGATCAAATCAAAGATAAAAGTACAACTTTTCAGCAGTAAAATCCTATTTCTTTCACTAGGGATATTTTTGTCGTCTTCAAAAAATAGTATTTCACTTTTGGACAGCTGCCAAAATTCAGTAGCTATCTTTAGAAACGTATAAGGATAGTGTCAATGACCGGTGCTATGGATTTCGATTCCATTGCTCTTACTTCACTTCTAAACATTGTATAATTTCAATTTTTACATCATCGAATAGGGTAAAAATGTATTTCAAATGACATTTGTTTGAAAACTATATCTCAATTAATATAAAGTTGTTAATATAAACTGTTGTAAGAATTATTTGGTTATCTACATACTTTTAAAGTATTTTCGAAAATCTGTGAAATTATTATCATTAAAATTCGAAAATCGCGCGAAATATATTAATTCTAAATTGATAAATATGCAAATAATCGAAATATAATAGGAAATGTAATTTATGAAATGATCGTCTGAACGTTTAATTCTTAACATAGTGTCATCTAATAAATATTACACTATGTGTTTGAAATGTCTATGAACCTTTAATAGTAAGTATCATACAATTTTCTTAGTCTTCATTCAATTTTATTTCTAATAAAATTGAAAACACTGTCAACATTTAAATCTATATTATGAAGCAAAAACAGGCCCGTGAATACCGATGACGTTATATTGACAGTGGCAACACATGATTAATAAATTGCTCTTGTACTGAGATTGTTTTAATTTATAAACATTCATATAATGTCACTTTTTTTACAGTCGAATCGAAAAAGTAACTTATTGAATTTGTATGGTTTTTAGGTGCGTTCGTAATTATATAAATACGTAGCACCTATTGTCGTCGTCTGGTCCGTCCGTCTGTCTGTCCGTCTGTCTGTCCCTCCGTCCGCATATAACAACGCAAAAACTACCCAACCGAATGATTTGGAATTTAAGATATATTATCTTTGCAGAATTTTGTCGAGACATTTCAATTTTTTTTTAATCGAATTAAAACTTTAGGAGATATTAATAAAAATATTTATTAAGAAATCTGAATTAAAAGAAAAAAAAATCGGTGCTTTCTTGTTAGAGGAGCTTTCGAGGTTTAATCGTCCAGCGACCAAGATACTTATTTTATGACAGAAATTAATCTGCAGACGATATAATTCAATTCACAGAATTAAAAATCATCAAGATCTGAATATTTATATAACTAGCTATAGTACGAACGCATATCATTTGTCACGTTTGACGTACAATTTCCAACTTGTTAAAATTAATTTCAAGCATGACTTTTTTAAAATCTCTTCCTTTCTTGTGCAGCCAGATTACGAAAGTTTAACCGTTCACATTTAAAGAATATTAAATGTTTTAAACAATATTAAATATTTTAAAATATTTTAAACAAACAAAAAACAACATTTAAAACAATATTAAATTAATATTATTATATCAGCGTTTGTTCCCAGTAAATATTCCATAACGGAATTAAAATTTCACCAATAACAATAAAATAAAATAATATAATATAAATAGAACACAAATTTAACAGACATGCATTCGAACTACTCACTTAAACTAATGAGATTTTCAAAATCAAATAGGCAGTTTTAAGTAGTGAAATCTTTGACGATTTTTGCGATTAATAATCTCTGGCAACCGGCTAATACGATAGTGTCACTTTTAATGAATTTTACTTGAATATATTATTGATATTTTTCATATAAATATTATTCTTTTTGGAGTTGTAGTGGGCAATGTAAAAATATATTGTATGTTGTATGTAAAAATCTATCAGAGTTTTTTTTTTTTTTAAAGGTGTGGGGGAGTTACCTATTTTTTAACCTGGGAACCTTGGGCTGTATCCCCTATTTAAAATAAACTAAGTATTAAGAAAGATGATTGCATGTTTACATTGCATCATTTTCGGAATCAATCAAAATTTCATTTGTTAAGAATTAAAAAATTGTTTTATGTTTTTTTCATCCCACAGTACTCCGTTGTCCTACATTCGCTGTTTGGCTTTTCAAGAAAATGTTAGAATTTATGTCTGTTTTAACTGAAGAGATATACACATTCAAATAGAAAATCAATCTCTTAAATAGAATTTTAAATTCAAGGTGCAAGTTAACATCGAATATTCGTTACTTTCAGATACGAAATAATCCTTATTTAATACAGTGTAACTGGAACATATTTAAATATTTACTCGATAAAGAAACGACTAAATTCCCGACCTATTTTGAAAAATGTCTAGTTTCAATCTCTTTTTAATATTTTAAAGATTTATTTACAACAACAGGCATCTTATTTCGAATAAAATATGTAAACTCTAATCAAACATTTCTCGTTACTTTTAAATAATAATGATGTTTCTAAATTAATTAATATGAAGAAAAATTAATACAATTTTTTTCTTTGTCCAATACAACTGCCAAGAAATAAAATACAATCGAATCATGACTAAAGTAAATAGCTTGTTATAATACCTGGTCGTTTAACTAATTCGATTTAAAACTTTTTTTTTTAAATGATACAGATAATTTTAATTTAATTAAAAATAAAATCACGTGTTATATCACTTCGTACTCCATAGTGATAAAAACCTTGTTTATTTGTAATCAAATTAATATTTCATGTAAACGCTATAACAGAGAGTAGAATAATCATAAATATTAAAAATAAAGTAACATAATTCTTCAAAAAACATAATCCCGATTACCTTTCAATTGTCTTCCTGTCTCTTTTATTTTCTGAATTCAAAATGAATTTCAATCAATCTTATATTAAATACTGCAGTTCGTTTGATCGATATAGAATATCTGTAAATCTGTAACTGAAGGTGTAACACAATAATCGAGATCGTTATTTAATTTTTCTTTTGAGAGAAAATGAGAAAAAAAATCACTGTTTAAATTAAGCAATAGAGTTGTATTTTTGCTTTAAGTTGTATTGCAAACCACTTAAAATGTCATTTGTTCGGAACAGAAAGAATATTTCGTACATTTTGCCTTAGAGTAATAAATGATGTGTTGCCTACATTTGCCTTTTTTCTGCGTTTGAAGAGAAATATTATATTTGAAAATTCTATGTTACCTGAGCTGATACAGACGTTCAAGGCAGGAAATCAATTTTTTGAAGAAAAAAAATGCACTTCAACTTCCTAGTTGAAATTTAAAATTTGCATTTTCGTACTATAAAGAAGTTAATAAATGGTGCGTTATCATTGCTTTTTTAAATATTTTTCACTCAGTTTAAGTATAACTAAAATTACAAAATATTTTGAAGAAAAGTGACATTTTAAGTAAGGTAATATTGCCAATGCAGTTAATATAGCCAACGCATAATAATCTTATTAGTTTGAGTGAAATCTTAAACATTGGAACTTAAATTTAGTTGCAAGGAGTCAGAAGAGTTTGTTTATTCCTGCTTTAGCCGCAGTCTAGGAATAGGTGAACTAGAAAGTATCTATTGTTGTTACTTACCCATCATACGTAGTATATGGTAAGTCTTGTAATCGTTTTGAAAATCGAAAATTTTTTTTGACGGATTTACACGTTTCAGACACTGGAGATTCCAAAAAACATATTTTTAGAAAACAAATTTGCCGTCCGTCTGTGTGTCTGTGTGTCTGTGTGTGTGTGTGTGTGTGTCTGTGTGTCTGTGTGTCTGTAAACGCTCTATCTCCCGAACAAATTGAGATAGAGACTTGCAATTTGGTATGTACTTAGTATGTAATAATGGGAAGAAGCCTATTTCATTTCAATAACCTCGATTAACCGGAACATTTTTTTTCGGACTCTCGAAATATTCGTTCTGATGAAAGGTATATAAAAATTTTCGAAATTGTTTATTTTAAGTAGTAAATATAAAAAACAATAAAAAAACATAAATTTTGCATAAAACATGAAGTCAATCGGATAATGAGTTGCCGAGATATTTGTAATCCTATTTTCCACACTCTTCGATTTTTCATGACCCTGTATCCCTGTATTTCATCGAAATTTCACTTCAAAGATATATTTTAATTGGAAATTTGACGCTTAATCAGACGCAATGAACTGCTAGTTAATAGGAGTATTATTTTTGGAGTTATAAGGAAAAACCTCTTTCAAGCAATTCAGTAATCGAGCCTTTTTATGACGTCATCAAGCCACGATTTTATTTGAATTGCAATGCATTTTATAAGTAGTTTACACATTTTTATTTTAATATTTTACATTATACATATACATGATGAGTAAGTATTACGGTGGCCCCCAACGACTAGTTTTGTGTTGTTTTCATATTATAAATTTGCTTCTTATAAGCTTGTTATTTATCGTATTTTAATAAAGTGTTCAAATTAATTTATATACATGTTATTTTAGCATATTATGCTATTTTTAACTGTATAAACGAATTTCAATGTCTGAGTGCTTAGACAGAATTACGAACACATTTATAAAACCCGTTTTTGTTGAAAATATGACCAGGTGGTTGGGAAATGTGTTGTTTTTTGTATTTATGTGTATGAGGAATGTGTCGGACTTACTAGTAAATAAATATATAAATTTATTTGCTGTAGATGTGCCAATAAAAAAATTTAAATATTTTTTACCGTACATTTTTTTAAATTACTTTAAAATTTGTTTTAAATGTTCTTCGAAGTTATTGTTTTTATTATTTTTATACATTTTGGAGATTTTAATTTGTTTTTGTAATAATTATTGTTTTTTATGCGTTAAACCCTTTTCATTTAATTTCACTTATGAGCATATTACATGCATCTGATCATATTATCTTAAGGAACTAAACTTTTTTTTTGTTAAACTGATACAGTTACAAATATTGACTAATGTAATTTTTTAAAGCTAAAACATATCTGCTTTGTTTTTCATAAAAAAAAAAAATAAAAAAAATAGTTATTACTACCGTTTAAGAATTTTTCCGTAGTACCCACACATAAATTATAAATTTCTAAAATTCTAAAACTACATCAATTCTTATTTTGCATAATGAACAGCGATGTCTAAATAAATGCCTAAAATAAAATGTAAATACTTCTAGTTCCAACAAAATAATACTCTTAGAAACAATTTAATTTATATTAAGTAAAACGGATTTATATTTTTTTATTAGCCACAACTACAAAATAATAAAATACTCAAAGGATCTTGAATAATGTAGCTAACTTTTAATATTGCCTAATTTTGCTTCTCTTTCGAAATTGAAGGTACGAGATCTTATGGTACATTAATTTGAAACACATTGTTTTTAGTTATATTTTATATCTATCTGCAGGATGATTATAATTAAGCCCCCAAATTCAAAAAGCTGTAAAAAAGGAATCACTAGTTAGAATGACTTCAAATTGGAACTGAATATACTGGGAGAAGGGAGAAACGGTATGGCATACGAAAGGAAAAGTTCCAACATGTATCAATAGATGACGCAGTAAGCGGCATAACGAAAGTGGATTCGGCTACAAGTGACATTTGTAATCGAAATACGACCGCTTTGACATGAGTTGCATTGTAAACCAACCGTACTGTTCAGTGTGCATGAGTGTTTCGGTTGTTTAACGGAATAAATGACTTTGAAATCAGTCAAAAGTTGTGATACTGTTAGTGGAAAGCCCATCAATCACGGCAAGGTCGTACCACATTGGATGGGGTAAAATTGGTTTTCAATTGTCCTTGGACCAAAAAAACGCATAAAAAACACATAATGATTCGTTTTTAACACTTTCCAACCTAGTTGAAAAGTGTTTATGACTTCGGTTTGTCTGCCGTATGGCCGTATGGCCGTCAGCCGTCTGCCGTCTGCCGTCTGTCCGTGCTCTTAACTCCCGTAAATATGCTCGGATTGCCCTGCAATTTTTATATGTTATTGTCGTTATCTATAGCATGTTTCCTATTTCAACTGAAGTGTGTAGCACTTATAGTTTTTTTACAGGGACACACAAATGAATTCTGTTACATTACGTCTATGGAGAAAAATCGTCTGAGGTTTATTTAAATAATGTTTCACTATTTTAAACGCATTGAAATTTATATCTATCACTAAGGTGCATTAGAAGAGGCTTACTGCAGAATATTGTGTTTATAGCAGTCATCGTTCATTTACAGGGACACACAAAAGAATTCTCTACTGTCTGTTAACAATAATTCCTGGAAATGCGTTTTAAGTTGCTGAACGCGATTTTAAATTGAACTCACTTTTTAACTATTACTGGGTGTGTATAAATTCTGTAGATCATATTCAGGGCAGCACAAAAGTTCGCGAACACGTTTCCGTTTATTGACAGAAACTCCAAAAGGAGAATTTTAAACTGTGCCAAGCGTTTCCTAACTAAACTAAAATTTAGCATCCTATGTACTATATATACAAATCTATAGATCATATACAGGGCTGAATAAAAGTATTCGGATATTTTTCCGAATATTATATATATTGGAAATTTCTGAAATTACGTTCTTAAATATGTTATGCGTTTTCCAAATTGTTTACTTAGATGTTATCTTTCAGCTTAGTAAACGGTAATGATTTGTAAAATTATTTTGGAAGCGTTGGAAAGTGTTACATAATCTATGCTTGACGCATGATTTTTCGTTCTTGTTTAATTGCGCATAAGTGTATTTTAATTTGCACAGTATGCCGCTTACATCGCCTCTATTGACACACTTTGGAACATTTTTATTCATATGCCATACCGTTTCCCCCCTCTTCCAGTATATTCAGTTCAAATTTGAAGTCACTCTGACCAGTGGTTCCTTTTTTACATTATTTTGAATGTGGGACTTTAACTAGAATCCGTCAGGCCGAAATGTCGGAGCATTGAATGGAATAAACATAAAATTTTACATTAAAAATATATAATATATATTTATTTAATAACTGTTTAATAGTTTAACAGAAAATTTACAATAACAGCTGTTGAATCTTCAAGTGTCTATTCGGTCGACAGTTGCCTCAGATACTGCTCAAATGCTAATCTGTCAGCAAGTGCCCCCATTCTTCTAATTTGGTCTAGCCTATCCTTTGCGAAAGGCACTTCAATGAGAACATCCTCTAAACAACGAACTCTACTAAACGCGACATAACTTGCTCCAAGTGATAACTCCTTTTGACTAATGTCCACAGCAATTTTTGACAAAGTTAAACTCTGGGATTTGTTTATGGTGACAGCGTATGAAACTGTTAAAGGTAACTGAGTACGGGAGCATGAGACATTCTTTTATTTCCAAAACTTTGCAATAGGTGTGACAGGAAAAAGTCTTTCAGTGAGAAATGGTCCACGATAATCATCAAAATGAACCATTACTGCCTGTGACAAGCCTGGAGGGCGTAATCCTGGTCCGTATACAATATATTTTACCTTACCTAATGCACCGTTGACGAATCCTCTCTCTGTCCACAGATTGGTACGCAACATTACTCTGCATCCAATTGCTAAGAAAAGTTCAGCCTGAAGTCCATATGCGTGATCATCCCTCTTGCTATTTAATTATTGTGGTCTGCTAATATTCTTGCCACTGACCATTTTGATTTACGAAGTACTTCTTGATTATGTTCTTCAGCTTGCTTATTTGTGGTGAAAAAAGCGTATGACATCTTTAAATCTTTCAAGTTCAGCCGGAGGCAGTATAACTTTACATCGTTGCATGAGGGATGTGAATTGGTCACCTGTATCTTCGCCTACGGAAAGAGAAGCAAGAGCCTCTTCAAACTGTCTTTTCTGATCCTCGCTTTGTCTCATTGACTTTGTCAAGATGAAACATTTTTCAAACGTCATAACCACTGTTTGTCTGCGGAAAGCCAAAATGTCTTTTATAGAATGTCTCCCATACAGAGGTGTGTCTTTTACAGGCTGTAGCTGCCTAATATCTCCAATGAGGTGACAAATAAGCCTCCAAAAAGTTCAATGCTGTCTGGTTTACCTTCGCGACATCTTTGCTCAAGTGCAGCCATCAGACGGCATCCGATCATTGAAAATTCGTCAATAATGAGAAATGAAACTGGATTCATGCTGAGCTGTAGATTTCTTGGTGCTTCACTTCCTAAATCAGCGAACGATTTAAAACATGTTGGTACTTTTAGTGCAGAGTGAATTCTTTTGCCCTCGACATTAATTGCAGCAGCAACTGGTGGAGCCAAAACCATAATAGCGTCCAGTCCTAACTGCTCGGTAACTCTTTTACGAATTTCTTTTATTACCATACTTTTTCCAGCTCCGGCTTTCCCAATAATAAAAGTACGTTTAGGGCAATTTATAAATCTTAATTGCAAAGACAAAAGCTGTTGTGTGCATAAGTGAAGTATTTTTTGCTGCTCATCTGTAAATCTGATCTCAGAATTAGCTTAGTTTTGATGCACTGTAAGTTTTTGTTCTTTGCAGTAATTTAGAAATGAAGTAAAATTACGATCATGGTAATTGCAACTCTCACTTTTCCACTCCCATGCATGATCAATTACGCTTTTTCCCAAAATATCTTCGTTTGTCTGCATAGGAACAATGGCAGCTGCGGCCATATAGGGATCAATCTCGCGGTATTCGTCTTGCAGGATTTCTGGCTCATGTATACTGCTAACAGCAGGAAAATTTATTTCTTGGTGTGCATCAATATTTAGGTCATTGAATGCCTCCTCCTATGACTGATTACACAGATGGAGGCCATTCTTGCAATAAAGAGTCAGAATTACCTCTCCAAGGATAATTCAGTAATACTTGCTGACTATAGTATTCTTTTGCTAGAGTTGGATCATGGTTGAGCTATATAAGAGGAAAAACTCTGACAACTGTATCTTTTCTTCCTTGATGATAATCGACTCCTCTTACTGACAAAGATTTTGCAAATTTAAGAAGCAAGTCTCTCCGGCCTAGCGCAATGTTTCTGAACCATGCTTTTTGATGGTCTTTCGTCTCTTGCAAAGTTGATCTCTTCCGAGTTCTTATCATGAAGCCGTATTGTAACTACCACACGACTACTGCATATACATTGGCCATCCCATTAATATGTGTATTACCTCCTGGGCTGAGTAATCCCTTTCAGAAATAGAAGACAAAATGAGTTTTTGGACTGCTTGAACTGCTGGATTTGTTTCGTTCATCTTATTTAAAATCTCATATAACAATTTATTGTAAGGAATAGAAGCTGATTCTAATTTTGACGCATATTTGATAATGTAATGCAAAACAGCATATTTTGATGTAATAGAACTGAAATCCGTGTTAACTATCCAAACTTGTGACACGAAGCAATTATAGGTATTCATTTCAGAATCGTTTCTTTGGCAGAAAGCTAATTATGCCATTTTCTACTTGAAGCTTTGAAGACTCGCACTCTGCTTTTGGAAAACCAAATCTGCAGCTATAACTATTGGTAACACTTTTTTTCCTTAGGCAATAATCTCTATGTCTTGTGTAACTTTGGACTTGATTTAAGAGCTGAGAGAGATCTTTTTCACTGTCTTCACTGGAAATGTCGGAAAAGCGAACTCGACAGCGGTGTATATCATTTGCGAGGACGTCCTTGTCAGGATTAACAGCGCTGCATAGTTTTTCAAAATATGCTGTAATGGGTGCTACATTTTCGGCCCTAGTCATGTCTAGTATATCCACATTTGGCGCCCCTCTTAACCACAACAATCCATGCATGTGAGGACTTCCACGCCACTGCCAATCGAAACGAACTCGGCAGTCGTCAATTAAAAACAACGTCAAGATTTTTCTTAAAAATATATCACAACGTTTTTGAAAGAGCCAACCTGTCAAGAGAGGATTTTCGTGCATTAATTGTCTTTGTTCTGCATCAGTAAGCTCATTTGGATCTCTGTTAGGTTTTAAAAGTCAGAAAAGATCAGGCCAGTGATATTCAGCTGCAGACAGCGTAAAAAATAATTCTTGGTGTTCCAATTTGTCCTACCATGGAAAGGAGTTCCCCACAACGTGCACTATAGTATCCTTTGGTGGATCTTAATTTGCTAGCATAAATCATGTGTTTTGCCATTTCTGGTTGCCGATTCAGAATATCACGCATCTGCTCTACCGTCTTATTACTGAACCTATTTTCTTGAACAAAAAAAACGCCCTTTATTCTGCCAAGCAGTGGTCTAAATGACTCGCGTCTTATTTCCTCGTTCAAAATATCAATATCCTCAGTAATATTGGCTGATTTTGGTAACATTTGAGATATGTCACCATTCCCAGGTTGTGTAGCGTAATCTTCATCAATTATGATATTTGAATAATAAGAATTGTGAGCTTTAAACCATCTGAATACTTCTAGAAGGCGTTGTGAGCTAGCAGAAAACTCTGCACATCCTGATAAAGTATATCTTGTCACTAACACAGTTGAAGACATATCTGAAAGATTAGCAGGCAGGCTTGAAATAAAACTCTCTAAATTTTGTTCAAAGCTGATTACATTTCCGCTGTATTCATACTGTGAGCCTCATAAACGGTAAAGATTAACTACTGGATGTATTTAAGCTATCATCATTTGTTCAACGTAGCTACTCTATCAAACCTGATTGCTTTATTCATTTGAGTTGTCATTATATCGTTACTCGGCAAAAATTCTGAAGGTAACTAACTTCTTACTGTGCGACTTTTCCGAATTGAATTACGTTGCGCAATTCTTTTCATTTCAGCTGATTGTTTTCTCTTAACTGGCATTCTTGCAAATTCTATATAATAGAACATATAATCCGTTCATATATAAAATGTTTCTTAATATATATATTTTTTTTTATCCTGGATTGGCTGGACTATATCAAAATAAACAGATTTATTCTCATACTTCTTTTATACAATAAGCTTGAATGAAAAGAAAAAAAAAAGGTACTTTTCGGTTAGCCGGGCGCCAGTGATATATGTACATATATAAATACATATAAATACATATATATATACATATATATTTATATATATACATACATATATGTATATATATGCGTATGTATATATATGTATACGTAGATAAGTGTATATGTTTGTGTGTGTATATATCACTGGCGCCCGGCTAACCGAAAAGTACCAAAAAAGTTTTTGAAATGGAAACAAAAAGTTTAATTACACCAATTGCTGAGTTCGATTAAAAAAAACTAAATTCATGTACTTAATACGATTTAAACTTCATTGCACGAGCTTTAAGATAAAAATGTATGTGGTCCTTATTTCAGAAAAGTAAAATATATGAGACCGAGATTAAGAGCTTTTACTAAAAGGTTGTTTCCGAGTATATTGTTATTTAAATAAGTTTTTCATGATAAAAAATGGCAACAATATAAATTATTTCAATTTTCTTTTTATTTAATTCAAACAATCGCAATGTTATCTCTATGGGAAAATCGAAAAATTTAGGGCAGACGTTTTTGGGCGTTAGAATTGACGAATATTTCTAATTTTCAATCCCCGGCGAGATTTTGGCACTATCGACTTCCAGTCCAATTTTGGCGTTAATGCGGCAAATATTTTGGCCGCTATCGTGTACACAAAAGTGTAGTTTTTCATGGGAAGCCGGAGCTTTGCTCCGACAATTATAATCACCCTGTATATTACTAGAATCCGTCAGGCCGAAATGTCGGAGCATTGAGTGGGATAAACATAAAATATAACATTAACAATATATAATATATATTTTTTATTTTTATATTTACTGTTTAATAGTATAAAAGAAAATTTACAATAACAGCTGTTGAATCTTCAAGTGTTTATTCGGTCAACAGTTGCCTCAGATACTGCTCAAATGCTAATCTATCAGCAAGTGCCCCCATTCTTCTAATTTGGTCTAGCCTATCCTTTGCGAAAGGCACTTCAATCAGAACATCCTCTAAACGACGAACCCTACTAAACGCAACATAAGTTGCTCCAAGTAACAACTCCTTTTGACCAATGTCCACAGCTATTTTTGACAAAGTTAAACCTTGGGATTTGGGTATGGTGACAGCGTATGAAACTGTTAAAGGTAACTGAGTACGGGAGCATGAGACATTGTTTTCTTTCCAAGACTTTGTAATAAGTGTGACAGGAAAAAGTCTTTCAGTGAGAAATGGTCCCCGATAATCATCAAAATGAACCATTACTGCCTGTGGCAAGCCTGGAGGCCGTAATCCTGGTCCGTAGACAATATCTTTTACCGTACCAAGTGCACCGTTGACCAATCCTCCCTCTGTCCACAGATTGGTACGCAACATAATTCTGCATCCAATTGCTAAAAAAAGTTCAGCCTGAAGTCCAGACGCGTGCTCATCTTCACTCCATCTTGCTATTTGATTATTGTGGTCTGCTAATATTCTTGCCACTGGCCATTTTGATTTACGAAGTACTTCTTGATTATGTTCTTCAGCTTGTTTGTTTGTGGTAAACAGGCGTATGGCATCTTGAAATCTTTCAAGTTCAGCCGGAGGCTGTATAGCTTTACGTCGTTGCATAAGGGATGCGTATTGGTCACCTGTAACTTCGCCTACGGAAAGCGAATCAAGAGTCTCTCTAAACTGTATTTGCTGATCGTCGCTTTGTCTCATTGACTTTGTTAAGGTGAAACATTTTTCAAACATCTTAAGAACTGTTTGTCCACGTAAAGCCAAAATGTCATTTATAGAATGTCTCCTATATAGAGGTGTGTCTTTTACAGGCTGTAGCTGCCTAATATCTCCAATCAGGTAAACAAATAAGCCTCCAAAAGGTTCAATGCTGTCTGGTTTACCTTCGCGACATCTTTGCTCAAGTGCAGCCATCAGACGGCATCCGATCATTGAAAATTCGTCAATAATGAGAAATGAAACTGGATTCATGCTGAGCTGTAGATTTCTTGCTGCTTCACTTCCTAAATCAGCAAACGATTTAAAACATGTTGGTACTTTTAGTGCAGAGTGAATTGTTTTGCCCTCGACATTAATTGCAGCAGCACCTGTTGGAGCCAAAACCATAATAGCTTCCGGTCCTAACTGCTCGGTAACTCTTTTACGAATTTCTTTTATTACCGTACTTTTTCCAGCTCCGGCTTCCCCAATAATAAAAGTACGTTTAGGGCAATTTATAAATCTTGATTGCAAAGACGAAAGCTGTTGCGTGCATAAGTGAAGTATTTTTTGCTGCTCATCTGTCAATCTGATCTCAGACGTATCGTAATTTTGATGCACTGTAAGTTGTTGTTCTTTACAGTAATTTAAAAATGAAGTAAAATTGCGATCAGGGTACTTGTAACTCTCACTTTTCCACTCACATGCATTTATCAATCACGCGTTGCCCCAAAGTATCCTCGTTTGTCTGCACAGGAACTGTACAGCAGGAAAATTTATTTCTTCGTGTGCATCAATATTTAGATCATTGAATGCTTCCTCCCATGAGTGATACGCAGACGGCAGGCCTTCTTGCAATAAAGAGTCAGAATTACTTCTCCAAGGATAATTGAGTAATACTTGTTGCCTATTGTATTCTTCGGCTAGAATTGGGTCGTGGTTGAGTGATGTAAGAGGAAAAACTGTGACAACTGCATCTTTTATTTTTTGGTGATAATCGACTCCTCTTACTGAGAAAGATTTTGCAAACTTAAGAAGCGTGCAGGAAGTAAGTTTCTCCGGCCGCGCGCAATATTTCTGAAGCATGCTTTTTGATGGACTTTCGTCGCTTGAAAAGTTGATTTCTTCCCAGTTCTTATCATGAAGCCGTATTGTAACTACTTCCCGACTACTGTGATACATTGGCCATCCCATTAATATGTGTACTACCTCTTGGACTGAGTAATCCCTTTCAGAAACAGAAGACAAAATAAGTTTTTGGACTGCTTGAACCGCTGGATTTGTTTCATTCATCTTATTTAAAAACTCAGATAACAATTCCTTGTAAGGAACAGAAGCCGATTCTGATTTTGAGGCATATTTGGCAATGTAATGGAAAACCGCATCCTTTGATGCTATAGGACTGAAATCCGTGTTAGCTCTCCAAACTTGTGACACGAAGCAATTGTAGGTATTCATTTCAGAATCGTTTCTTTTTGGCAAAAAACTAATTATGCCATTTTCTACTTGAAGCTTTGGAGAGTCGCACTCTGCTTTTGAAAAACCAAATCTGCAGCTATAACTATTTGTACCTCTTTTTTTCCTTAGGCAATAATCTCCATTTCCTGTGTGACGTTGGACTTGATTTAAGAGCTGAACGAGATCTTTTTCACGATCTTCACTGGAAATGTCCGAAAAGCGAACTCGACAGTGGTGTATATCATTTACGAGGACGTCCTTGTCAGGAATAACAGCACTGCATAGGTTTTCAAAATATTCTGTTGCGGCTGCTACATTTTCAGCGTTAGTCTTGTCTAGTGTTTCCATGTTTGGGGCCCCTCTTAACCACAACAATCCATGCATGTGAGGACTTTCACGCCACTGCCATTCGAAACGAACCCAGTAGTCGTCTATTAAAAACAACGGTGTCAAGATTTTTCTCAAAAATATATCACAACGTTTTTTAAAGAGCCAACAGTCAACAGAGGGTTGTCGTGCATTAATTGTCTGCGTTCTGTATCAGTCAGCTCATTTGGATCTCTGTTAGGCTCTAAAAGTCTGAAAAGATCAGGCCAGTGATAATCAGCTGCAGACAGTGTAAAAAAAATTGTTGGTGCTCCAATTTGTCCTACCATGGAAAGGAGTTCCCCACAACGTGCACGCCAGTATCCTTTTGTGGATCTTAATTTGCTAGCATAAATCATAATGTGTTTTGCCATTTCTGGTTGCCTATTCAGAATATCACGCATCTGCTCTACCGTCTTATTGCTAAACCTATTTCGTTGCACGAAAAAACGCCCTTTAGCCAAAGACTGCCACCGAAGAATTGAATTCATGGCAGGTCTTTAGCAAATCGCCCATCTTCATACTTCATTAGGAACTTAAAATATTCATCAGGAGAGACTGCTTTTTGACGAGGTTGTCGCAAGTCAGCTGTACCATGTGGAAAAAGATGAGGAAAAGCACGTGCTATGTAACCCTCTTCTTGAAATTCGTTGATAGGCTGTGAATTTAATGAAGGGTGAGGCACACGAATTGCGTCATTTATTAAGTTGTTTTGATCTACTGGTTCAAGTAGTGGTCTAAATTATTCGCGCCTTATTTCCTCGTTCAAAGTATCAATATCCTCAGTAATATCGGTTGCTGTTGGTAACATTTGAGATACGTCACCATTCTCAGGTAATGTAGCGATCAAATCTCCATCAATTGTGATATTTGAATAATAAGGATTGTGAGCTTTAAGCTATCTGAGTGCTTCTAGAAGGCGTTGTGAGCGAACAGAAACTCTGCACATCCTGATAAAGTATCTTTTGTCACTAACACAGTTGAAGTCATATCTGAAGGATTGACAGGAAGGCGCGAAATAAAACTCTCAATATTTTGTTTAAAGCTGATTACATTTCCGCTGTATCCATACTGTGAGCCTCGTATACGGTAAAGGGAAACCACTGGATGTATTTGAGCGATCATTATTTGTTCAATGTAGCTCAGATCTTTGAGACAAATAGGAACTGGATCTGGGTCCATCGAATTAGTGGCAGAAAACTTGAAAGCACCGTCTCTACACTTGCATGTCTGGCAGAGCCCAGCAGTATTTAATGTGATATCAGGGAAAGCTCTGTGACACGTATTACAGGACACATAGGTGATTTGCGATACCTCTCTATCAACCTGATTGCTTCATTCATTTGAGTTGTCAATATACCGGTACTCGGCAAAAAATCTGAAGGTAACTTGTGCGACTTCTCCGCATTGAATTACGATTCGCAATTCTTCTCATTTCAGCTGATTGCTTTCTCTTAACTGGCATCCTTGCAAATTCTATATAATAAAAACATATAATCCGTTCATATATAAAATGTTTCTTAATATATATATATATATTTTATCCTGGATTGGCTGGACTATATCAAAATAAACAGATTTACTCTCATACTTCCTTTATACAATAAGCTTGAATGAAAAGAAAAAAAAATATTTTGAAATGGAAACAAAAGTTTAATTACACCAATTGCTGAGTTCGATTAAAAAAAACTAAATTCATGTACTTAATACAATTTAAACTTCATTGCACGTGTTTTAAGATAAAAATGTATGGGGTCCTTATTTCAGAAAAGTAAAATATAGTATGTAAAATATATAAAAGTAAAATATATGGGACCGAGATTAAGAGCTTTTACTAAAAGGTTGTTTCCGAGTATATTGTTATTTAAATAAGTTTTTCATGATAAAAAAATGGCAACAATATAAATTATTTCAATTTTCTTTTTATTTAATTCAAACAATCGCAATGTTATCTCTACGGGGAAATGGAAAATTCTAGAGCAGACGATTCCAGGCGTTAGAGTTGACGAATATTCCTGTTTTTCAATCCCCGGCGAGATTTTGGCACTACCGACTTCCAGTCCAATTTTGGTATCAATGCAGCAAATATTTTGGCTGCTATCGTGTACACAAAAGTGTAATTTTTCATGGGAAGCCGGAGCTTTGCTCCGACAATAAAGCAAAAACATGACCGTGAGAAACATCTAAGTGATATGGACGGTGGCAATGATTTAAATAAAACATTTCACTGTTTTGCAAATTTAATTACTTCTACAAATAGCATAATTTAAATTTTTACACCGTCAAATAGAGAAAAAATGTACTTTCCAAATGCAATTTGTTTTGCACTTGTATCTCAATTTCCAGATTTTTTACGGATTTTAAAATAATTTTCAAGTATGAATTTTTTTTAATCCATCTATATTACGTGCAATTACATTACGGGAGATTAACTCATTTGCACTTAAAACAGTATAAGTAGTTAAGCGTTTGTTTCCGGCTAATCTATCATACCGAATTTATTTTTTCGTAAATAAAAAATAATATAAATAAAACACAAATATAACAGAAATACTCGCATGTAATCAACCTACTCGGTTATACATTGAAATATTTAGTTAGTTTCCGGCTAATCTATCATAGTAAAATTAACACTTCGTAAATAAAAAAAATAATATAAATAAAACACAAATATAACAGATATACTCGTATGTAATCAAACTATGTGCTTATACATAGAAATAATTAGTTAGTTTCAGACTAATCTATCATAACGAAATTAACACTTCGTAAATAAAAAAAATAATATAAATAAAACACAAATATAACAGATGTACTCGTATGTAATCAAACTACGTGCATATACACCGACATAATTAGTTAGTTACCGGTTAATCTATCATAACGAAACTAACACTTCATAAATAAAAATAATAATATAAATAAAACACAAATATAACAAATGTACTCGTATGTAATCAAACTACGTGCATATACACCGACATAATTAGTTAGTTACCGGTTAATCTATCATAACGAAACTAATACTTCATAAATAAAAATAATAATATAAATAAAACACAAATATAACAGATATAATCGAGTGTAATCAAACTACATGCTTATACACTGAAATAATCAGAAATAAAAAGGCTTTTGAAAGTAGAAAGAAACTGTGGCAATTTTTTCAGCTATGCGGGCTAATGCATTACAATTATAGTCACGAATAATAAAAAAATACGAAAGAAAAATTTTCATTCCGTTTCTAGCTTATTCTCTTTCGATTGCCATTTTGTAATTTTCATTTTTTGAAGTCCAAATGATCCTGTTGAAACTCAACATATCACATATTATAATAAACAGTTCATATGATTTATATAAATTTTATGTAAATCCATAACTGAAAGTGTAATGTAATATTCGTGCTTGTTATTTAAATTTTCTCTTCCCAGAAAATGTAAATAGGAAAAAATCCTTAACATTTAAATACAAGAAGAGAAGCACATTTCTGCGTTTCATTGCCTTGAAACCCACTTTAAACTTCATTTGTTAGAAATGGGAAGGATATTTCGTATATTTCGTCTGACGTTATTAAATCATGCGTTGCCCTACATTTGTTTTTTTTGTTTTTTTTTTTTTTTTTTGCATTTGAAGGGAAATATTGGATTGGAAAGTTCTGTCTGTTTTACCTGAACAGAGATAAACGTTCAAGACAGGAAATCAATTTCTTGAAAAAATTGCACTTCAAGTTTCAAGTTGAAACGGAAAATTGGCTACTTTGAGATTTAAAAGAATCGATAGTTTGTGCGTTCTAATTCCTTTTTAATATTATTATTCTTCGCGAGTGTAATTAAAATTATAAAATATTTTGCGAAAAATATCTATTTCAATTTTCGTTGCCGCAAATTGTGGGCTTCGTATCCCTTGGGTGCAGAAGAAAAGATTATAGATTTAAAAACATTCATTACATCTTTTCGATTACATCTTTTTTTACATCTTTAAATCTTTTCGATTCATAAATGTAATTTTGTCTTTCAACGAATGTTTTATCAGTAAGTATTTCTTCTTTTTTGAAGATGTTAAATTATATATATGTATGTCTCACAAGAAAAATGAATTCTCGTCGTTAATTCTAATGGTAAATTCTCATTCATTTTTAAATATCATTATTCTATACAACACTGTACAAAATTTGGTGTAAAGTTCTTGAGAAAACCTGTGGCACTGTACTGCCACAGGTTTTTCCAAGAATATCACCAAAGAAATGCCAGGAAACTTACACAATTCAGTTACACACATGGAATTTTACACAGATCACCGATCACTCTTTTACAATAATTCCGAAAAAATACACAAAAGTTGAAAAGTATACCTGAGAAAACTAAGGAATGTTACACCCAAAACAAATGGAACATTTCACAGTTGATCAGTAAATTCCACTTTCTCAAGTATTCCGAAAAGTTACACAACGTTGTGGAAGTTGTTCCACCAGATTTCTCGATATTCTTGGATCATCAGAAATAATCCGACAAAACCCAGGAATGTTACACAGTAAACGTTAGGAACATTACGCGGATTTTTTACAGTGAAGTATAATTCAAAATACAAAAAAAAAATTACGTACATTTTTGGTGGCCTAAACTGTGGCTTTCTTAGCTTTTCTGTGCAGAACATGTCAGATTTAGAAAAAATCAATGCAATAGCCTCTAAATCTGTTCGCTTCAGAAATGTAGATTTTCTTTCAGAGATCATTTTATCAGTAAATATGTCTTTATTTTGGGGATTTTATAATCTATTATATATCCATCTCTCTCTCTCTCAATGTATAACTATATATATATATATATATATATATATATATTTCACCCCACGAAAAATAGATTCACGTCGTTAATTCAAACGGCATTTTCTCATTTAATTTTAAATATCATAAATCGATTCAGGAATAATTAAAATTACAAAAAAATTTGTGAAAAATATCTATTTTAATTTTCGTTGCCGCAAATTGTGGCGTTCCTGCCCCTTATCAGCAGAATATATCAGATTTAAAAAGCTTCAATACAATAGCATCTAAATCTTTTCGCTTCAGAAACGTGCATTCTCTTTCAAAGACCATTTTATCAGTAAGTATATCTTTTTTTTCGGGATGTAATAATCTATTATATATGTATATTACCACACGAAAAATGAATTCTCGTCGTTAATTCTAACAGCTTTACTTATCTTGAAAACTATCATGTGCAATATTTGATTTCAGAACTGCATGAAAACAATGCATTCAAAAACAATAACAAAAAACATATTCTTACCAAATGCATAAATAAATAAACAAAAACAAGAAATATGCAGATTGTGAATTTAGGGAAAATTTATATCCAACTTCTAATACAGTAATTTCATTTGGAGCGAAAAAACCGTATTCCAATAAACTAGCTTTAATAATACAGTGAATGTTAATTCCTACTCACTTGAAGTTTTAAATTACCTTTCTTAAGGGGTCTAAGTACTCTTAATCCTTCAAAATTTAATTTTTTTATATATTAAACTCCTATCTTTCCAGAACATTTTAGTGCAAACGTTTTCTTGAAATTCCCATTAGAACAGACGTTATGATTTTTAGAATTATACCCACTCACAGCTGAAGCATACTCAAAGCTGAAGCAAAAAATCCTTTTTCTCAAAATGATGTTTTTGTGCACAACGCGCATGATATCACAAAAACTTATCAATTTTTTTTCTTGAAATTTTCCAAAAATATGTGACATGTTAGTCTACATAAATTGAACCTAAAATTTTATTTTTATTATTAAAAGAAAATATTTTTTTAAGTGGTTATAATGTTGCAAATTTTAAAAAATTGTTTTAGCTTCATACAACTTTGCATTAAAAATATAAAAATGCTTTAAATACACATTTATTGAGGTTCAGTGTAATTATTACAATATGAAGCATAATTAGACTCCAAAATTTTTATTCTAGATGCAAAAATTATTTTGTAATCGTGCGCGTAAGCTGTCATGTTAATTTTCGGCTCGACAAATGTCTGACAGTTTGAAGCCCCCTATAAATATTAATTCTGCATCTTGTAACTTTTCAAATATGTGAAATGGGAGAACACGCTTATATCTTTTCAACGCAATAAAAATTGTGTTTTTAAATCATATACATTTGAAGATATTAAATGTTAAAAATGGTAATTTTTTTTTCCAATTTTAAGAGTCCTGAGATCCCTTAAATAAAAGCTCTTAAAGTCTATCAAGAGAATATTCCAATCACTCTTTCCGATATCGTTTGTCAGTCAAGCTAAATAGCTGACTAACTTTAAAGGAGATAATCCACAGCAGATGCAATTGAATACCAACCTATTCCGCACGGTCCATGAAAAACTCACACGATCACCGAAACTTTCACAATTCACTGGAAATAATCACGTATAAAAACTCATTAAAATATATCTCAAACAACAAAGGAATATTCCAATTTTGTCAAATCCACACACATTAAATAAATTTAAATAGTCCGAAAGGAAAGATTCGCTCGGTCAAACGAGTTTCGCTAAGTCGTGAAAAATACTAGGAATATTATATAGAATACGCGACGTCTGGCTTTAATAGGATTATTTAATTGCAGATTTCTGCGATTATTTAACACGAAAAAAAACGTGATATATATTTTTAAAAACATTTTATATAAAAATAATTTTTTTTAAGGAAAAAAAATGTGTTATTTTCAAATTGGTAATCCGTATTTTTTGGCATCTATGCACGACGTTCACTTATGGGGGAACCATTTGCAAGTGTTTATACACAAAGGTGGCGATTGCCACCTTTACAGGTTATTAAAAATATACTAATACAACCCCATCTCTGAAATTAGACGATACAAAAAATATGGTTAATTTTATAATCTTTAGAAATGAGCCAATGTTTTAATGAGTTATTCATAGAATTTCTGAAGACAATTAATTACCTATATTTAATCTTAATTACACCATTTGATAATAATTTTGACTTAAAAGTTTATCCGCTAAAATATTCGAAAATAGTTTAAAAGACTTTTAAATATATTCTAATGCATACGCTTAAAAAGTTAATTTTTATATAACTGAAGTAATCCATAAAAATATAATCTTAGATCAATAAATTTGCTTTACGTTGTGTAAAATGTTCCTGATATTGCAAATATAAATCACAAAGATACCATAATTAGTTCTTAAATAATGTCTACAATAAATATAAATTTGCTGCCAAAACATTTAAATAAAATTCATTTAATTCCATCAAGCATCTGTGTAGAAGACAGCAACTGCCTTAAATATTAAAACATATATCTCAAAATCCACAAACATCAATACTACTGTTAATAATTCTATAATTTTACATTACTGGTTATTAAAGTAGACAGTTTAAAAAATGTCTGAAAGTAGTATGCTACTTAAATAATGTGATTAGATAATGATTTTCAAAAGCGGAAGCAAATTTTTAATGCTTCATCTTGACATTCGTGAAAATATTTAATTAGATATTGTTATCATTATTAAATAAAATTGCATTTATTTAGATAATTTGGCAGTAATTATGGTTAAAAAAAACTTATTCGTTAAGGAATGTCCGAGTAATTTTTCAAATTTTCAAAACTTTTTCCGGTATGTAACATAATGTCACATTTTGTATAGAACGGAACATTATTTCTTATACAAAAAAACTTTAGATCAATAAATTTACATCACAAGATGAATCTTGCTGATATTGCAACTATGAGTCGCAAAAGCACGACAATATGTTCTTAAACAATGCTCAAAAAGAATATAAATATACTGCCAAAACATTTAAATAACTTAAAATTCATTTCATTTCCTCAAACTTTTGTATAAAAGGCAGCTGCTCCCTTCAATATCAAACCATCTATCTCAAAATCCACAAACATCAAATACTACTGCCACTACTCCACAACTCTCTTTGCAACCAGGCTCCTATTCCTCTATTTCTCCCCTTTTCTCCCGTTGCCAATCTTGCATTCTACTTTGAATTTAGTACTCTAGCGTATTCACACTTGAATGCTCATACCAAGTTTTCGAATTAGGTTCTCTCTTTCGCATATGGAATTTTTATTTCTATTTTCATTATTACTTTAGAAAGAAAAGAAACTACTCTTGATTCATTTTTTTTCTTCTCAAATTTCTTTCCTGAATCTGTTTCGCATATTTTTTTTTTTCCTTTTGAGAATTTGTATTTTATTTCGCTGGCATTAGTCCCAGTTCAGAATATATTTTCAAACAGTTCTAGATTACCTGATAAAGGAAAGGGGGTTGAATGCAAAAGAAAAATGTCTGTAGCTACATTTTTCTGAATACATGAAAGTATACTTAAATATGGTAATGTTATTTATATTATGTTTGGAGTCTATCAAATGTAAAATTCAGTTAAGTGGAATAAATGTTGAACGGAAGAAGTCAGTAATTCTAAATATATTTCGACTTTTAAAATAAATGCATGTTGTTTTACCGTTTCTCTCTTGTTGAAGAAAAAGTTTATTCAAACCAATGGATATCGATTAAAGTTACAAAGGATTTATTTGTTCTACAAAAAGAAAAAAAAAACTATAAATCTTTTCACAAGAAACAGAAAGATGTTTTAAAAAGATCTTTTTAGAAGCTTATGTACTGACGCGAAAATTTGAAAATATGTTTGAACTTTTGATAAAAATTGAATAGCTGTCAACAATATGCACCTCATGTATTGAGTAAACTGTTTTAAATCTGTATTTTTTGTCCCATCAGAGCTATTTTTAGTGGTTGTCATAGCATTTGTTTGAAAAATTGATTTTGCTGTAAAAATCTGTTTACTGTAATATTTCAGAAACTCAAATATAATACATATAAGCATTGTTTTTTAAGAATATTGATCATTTACAAAACATATATATATATATATTTAAAGTAAATATCAAAAGTTCAGATAAAATATTTTTCCAGATATTTTAAAAGAAACAGAGAGATGCTTCACAAAGATTTAGAAGAGTATGCATTTTTGTGAATTTAGCAGAAATGTTCGAACATTAGAAGGAAACTTAAGTAGCGTTCAGCCATATGCATAACATGTAGTGATTCAATTGTTTTCATACTTCTAATATCAAATTAAATGTTTGAACTTTTGATAAAAACCTAATAGCTATCAATGACATGTACCTCATATATTGAGTATACTGTTTTATATCTGTATTTCCAGTCGCATCAGAGATATTTTTAGTGGTTGTCATAGCATGTGTTCGAAAAATTGATTTTCCTTTAAATATCCGGCGTTTTTTTTTTTTTAAGTAATATGTCAGGAACTCGTATAGAGCACATATAAGCATTATTTTGTGTAAGAATATTGATCATTAACAAGACAGATATATATATTTTTAAAAGTAAATATCACTAGTTCAGCTAAACGTTTTTTTCCAGAAATTTTAAAAGAAATTTTAAAAGAATATTGATCATTTAGAAGACATGTATATATGTATTTTAAAGTAAATATCAAAAGTCGAGATAAAATGTTTATCCTGAAATTTCACACGAATAAAATTGATGCTTCAAAATTATTTAGAATATTTAGAATTCTTTTCGAGCATTAAAAGGAAATTGAAACAGCATTAAACCATATGCACAAGATGTGTGAATTAACTGTTTTTATGCATGTGTTTCTAGTATCACATGAGCATGAACTATTTTTAGTTCTATCGTACCAGTTGCTCAAAATATTTATTTTGCTGTAAAAATATATTATTTAATAATATTTCAGGGACTCTGATAGAATACATATAAGCATTAATTTTGGCGAGAATATTGATTATTTACAAGACAGATATATAAATATGTTAAGTAAACATCAAGAGTGGAGATGAAAAATTTTTTCTGAATTTTTTCAAAAATCAAAGATACGCTTCAAAAACATATAGACGAGTACGCATTTTTATGAATTTAAAAGAATGGTTCGAACATAAAAAAAACATTAAATTGATGTGAACCATATTCTCATCATGTTGCGCATTAACTGTTTTTATACATATATTTCTTACCATATTAGCATGAGCTATTTTTAGCTACTGACAAAGTTTGTTCAAAGTCTGTTCAAAGACCTGGTTTTGCTAAAAATGTGTTATTTTCAGATATCAGGTAACATTCTTTGTAAAATTTACTACTTTTAGTTTACATTTGTCATCAGGTGACCAGGCATAGTTACCAGAAATAAATATCACATGTTTAAGTGAAAGTTTAAACCCAACTGAAAAAAAAATATCAAAATACATACTTGTTCTGCCAACATACTATTAATCTCGAGAAAGAAAATATGTGTGTCGCGTATCTAGCGATGCGAAGTTTAAAAATACGTTTGTGAAAAATTTCGTGATATTTAATATCGGTCAGCAATATACACATGTTGTGAATTAGCTGTTTAAAAAGCGTATTCTTTATTTTAAAAGAACAACATTTAAGTGTTGTCATACTGCTTGGTAGAAGAATTGCTCATGCTGTAAAAATTGGTTGTTATATAATATTTCAGGATTTCAGGCAAAAGTTTTTTTTTTTTTTTTTTTTGGAGAATATTGGTCATTAATCAAACAGAATTATTTTTAAAAGTAAATATAAAATTACTTTAGTTAGAGTTTGCTTTTGTAAAAAATCACATAAAACTCTATAAAATGCATTTAGAGAACGTTTAAGAAGCTCATGTAATGGTGTGAATTTGAAAGCCATGGTTGAACCTTAGATGAAAATTGAATAATTGTCAACAGTGTGCACATAATGTAGTGAATCAATTTGTTATATATTTTTCTAGTCTCATATGAGCTACTTTTAGCTCTTCTGATATTAAATATGCTGCCAAAATCTGTTTGGGAAAATTTTAGTTAAAATTACCTGTAAACCTTATGCTTCAATCTACTTTATTGAATCCAACGGATATTAGTGAATGATTCAGATGTTATAACATCTTCCACACACACACAAACTATAAAACTTTTTTACGATAAAAGGAAAATGTGTTTCTCTTTAACAGATCTTTTAGAAGCATATATACTTATGGTAAAATTTAAAAATAGATTTAAACATTTGATAAAAACAAGTAGCTGTTTACGTAGTGAATGGACTTAATTAAATCTATATATCTAATCCTAAAGAATGTGTTTTTCGCCGTTATCATATAACATATTCTAAGAATTATTACTGCTATAAATATTTATGATATAAAAATATTTTAAGATGCTTCTTAGAATTATCTAAAATCATTCTTTGTGTGTAGTATTCTAGTTATAAACAGGGTAGAGATAGCTATTTTTAAGCATTTATCATGGGACTAAATCATAGTTTTGCATTTTAGAAATACGTTCATTTAATAAATTGTTTTTTTTATTAAATGTAACATTAATAATCGATTTCTTATAAAAACAATCGACAATTCTCTGAGTTACACAAAGGCGTTAATTAATAAAATGACTTTTTTTTTTTTTTTTTTTTTTTTTTTTTTTAATGAAGATGCCATTATAAACCATCCATTTGTCATATTTTCTTTCGTTTATTGCGAGAATCATTTACATACATGTTATAAAAGTATACTCGTTATAAAACATATAAGTTAAAAAAGTATACATTAAAAATATGTAGATAGATAGATAGATAGATAGATGGCCTTTTTCATTTCTCTCATTCTAAATTTTTGAAATTCGTATTTTTAAGAAAACAATAAGTAAAATTATATCTTTGTCTTGTGCAGAAATATCAATGTCCAGGTATTTAATTAAAAATATTATATACAAATTCGAATAGCTAGGCAGATATTATCGTTAAAAATGAATAATTAGTATTAAAATTCTGTATTCAGAAACGCAAACTCATACTTCAAATTAATTAATACAGAATACTTCAAAAAGGGAGCATTTAATTTTTTATTTAAATATCTTTAATGGGTGGCATCTAAAAGTATCTCCTTTTACATCAAAATTCAACTAGCGTAAAAATTCTAAAACGACTTTCAATAGATTAAACATCATATATATATTAAATCCAGCATGTTATTACTGTAAAGGAAATAATTTTATTCATGAAATTAAAATTTTAAATTAAAATTCAGTTTATAATTTGGGAAAATCTAAATTTATACAAGCATGTTCTAGCATAAAAATACTTGAATTACGGGAAGTTGTGATTAAAAGGCATGTAAGATTTCTAAATAATTTAGAAGTACAATAAAGTATGTAAATCTAATTCAGTACTAATCTTCTAAAATAAACTGCGTTAAAAATGATTTATTTGTGCAAAGTTGATTAATAGTGAAACGATGTAGATTAGTTAAATAAATTTTAATATGTTTACTGTGAAACTTTTGAGAAAATTATTTTGAAATATTTATTCAGCTTTTATTAATAAAACATAAGTCTTAAAATACATTTAGACTTCAATATTATATATATGGATTTTGTTGAATTCGAAAGAATTTACAGTTATTGTTTCCTGCAATGTTTAAATTGTATATTCATAAATTTTTAAACAATCAGTTTTTATTTTAATATTCTTCACATTTATAATTACCAAGATTTCAATAATCTTGGCAAAAGAAAAATATGATACATAACAAATTTTTAAATGTTTTGTATTTGTATTAATTCTTATTCTTAAACGTTATATTCACGAGCTTGAAAATTCAGAATTTAAATTAAATATAGAAATTTATTATATAAACTTTATCATTAAATAACGAAATTTATTATATAAATTTTATCATTAAAATTAAGAAATATCGATACTTTAATACAATTTATTTTACCAAAAGTTACAAAATGTTCTGTTAATTGTATTAAGGATCTTTGATTTAATATTCATTTTTATACTATTGTTCATTCGCTTGAACTTGATAAATTATAATAAATATAAATATTTTACCTATTCCAAACATTACCTTAATTATTTTATTAAAATATTAAAATTTTGCTTGCTCTAAGATTTCTGTATAATTTTTATAAAACTGTATACTCTCGGGAGATTTGCAGCAAATATTTCAAATTACATTTATAACTCGCAAGATAATAGTTTATTGCAGTTTTTCAAAATGAATTGTTAATAACCTGCATTTCTAACTATCTTAGCTCTTTCTATATTCTTTCCTAATATAAGTTATCCTTATACTTCTAGCTTCAGTCACTAATGATTAATTCGTGCAGCTAATAGTGCAGCAACAGAATTCTCATTTCCGCCATCTGTGACGTCATCAGTAAATGTTTCTTCTTATCGCAGCTGCTAAAGTAGAATTCCGATACCAATAATCGGTTTTGAAATAGCACGCATTGCGAGTAGTTGTAATTAAAGTTGGTTTCGTGTACAGTCAGTACTATAATTAGTAGACAACTGCAGCTTTAATGATTCTTTTAGGCGAATTTTTGACGTTAGAGTGCAATAACATGGTCCAAGTAATCTGATTACGAAGATTAATTAGAATATATTGGTATGGTAGAGTTAATCCAAGAAATGCCATAATCAGATAACGTAAAACTTTTTGTCTTATGAGAGTGTAATTACGAGTTTCTTTCTATTTATTATGATATATCATTAAGGTTTTCTTCTTCATAAAACTTTTTTAAGGCAATCTTTTCGTAGAGATTATGGATTTTTTTAATTAAATTACTTTTCGATTGTAAGGAAAAATGAAAGTTACAAATGGTCAAAATAAACATTAGTCAAAATAATAAGATATTTTTATGTCTATGCTAAATTTTTTCATTAAGTTATTTTATTTGTAGTTAATCATATATGTATCAAAACGTTTTTTCTTGCACTTTAATTTAAAAATGTTTTTTTTTTTCTAAACATAAAATTTCGCTATAAGTTTAATTCTTTTACATTATTTGTCATATTAGTTACAAATTAATTTTAGAATACTTTCAATTTTAGCATAAATTTGAAAACTGGCACAAACGTCTATCTAAGGAAACTCATAACATTGTTTATAATAAAAACATATGATGTATCATTTTAACTTACAAATAAAATGTCCAAAACTTTATCCTTCTGAGGAGAATTGTGAGTAGAAATTGAAAAGTAATGACACTTACAAAAATGGAATTAAAATCCAATAACTGTTTCGAATTTTATTAGACTTATACTGCTAAACCGTATTTTAAAACCATTTTAAAATATTGCTTTTTTTCATAACACAAGGGAAATGATTAATGAATGAATGATGAAATGACTTGTTGTTTTAGCTTTTAAAAATTGCTTTTTAATTTTGTGAATTAATAAAAGTAAATTGGAACCTCTAAAGAATTGTAGGAAAATGTCTGCTTTATAATATCCTGGAACTAATACATGATTGTGCGAGTATCTGTTGCTGCTTCTTCTGCACAGAAAGCTTAACGTTAAGCCGCGTCTTCAATTTGTAGGAGATGTTTGCCGTTGGTAATAATCGAACCAGGGATCCTGGATTAGCAGACGAGTTCTATAGTGCCAAGCAAAAGGCTAGCTCAGTTTATTTCTGCTGGAAACCTTTTATTGTCCGTGCGAGATGTCGTCAAGTGTACCCCACCCCAAGTGAGGAAAATGTCTCGTGACCTCAGATGAGCGATGTTAACTTGTGTTCTGCGGCGGTTGCCAGGCTGCTTCTATCACTCTGCAGTGCACGTATGTCGTCCCGAGTTGGGTTGGGTTGGGTTGATTATTGACATCCAATTATCTACACTTGGGATATAGGCCCGGGGGGGAGTGTCCTTCGTGGAGGTCTTTCTAAGGGAACCTAACCCGTATTTACGCATGGATAAATCCACGGCTCGAAGAAAACCACGAAACCTCCGAACGATTAGGCCGACTGGCGCGATTGTGATCGAACCCAGCACCTCCCGTCTACCAGCTTCGAGAGCAGAACCTCTTAGCCACTGGTGGGGCGTATGTCGTCCCGAAGATTCGCGGAGTGACAGGATTTTGTGCTATGAGATTTTTCGTAGGCTCTTTACTGTGAGCATTGCAGAGATGTTGTGTGATGCGGGTGAATGTTTTCAGTGCTGACAACTTTTGGTCCCAAAATAGATGTTAATGCTAGTGATGATGCGTGTTTGTTCTATCCAAGGTCACCAATGTAGCAGATGTGCAGCCTAGGCAAGGACCGATGCAGGGACCCCAGAATAGCAGTCGAATTGTATACTGCTGAGCAAAACTATAGCTCAGTTGCTTCCTGCTAGAAACTTGGTTTACTGGTCGTGCGAAAAAGCCTCGCCACAAGTTTATCATAATATTTTGCGGCGTTTCCATTACATTATTTTCAACTTGAGTGGACAAATAAGTTCTCTAAAAGTTTATAAAAAAAGCTTCAATTTTATTTTAGAAGTAAAATTTAATATATTATAAGATCTTATTTTTTAAACGATTTTACAATCATAGAATTCTTCCTTGTATCCATACCAGTGTATAACTTTAAAATTGAATTACTGGGTTTAATTAATTTTTAACGCTTTTAAATATTGTGGCATTCACTACCTAATGATAAAAAATATACAGTATCTGATTTTTTTTCTTATATAAAATTATATAAGATATACTAAATAATAAAACATCCGTATTCGCTCCACCACTTTGATATTCGAAATTGTTTTTAAATATTATTTAGCACAAAATTATAGAATCATATATCTTATATATGATATGTATCTAAGACCATTCAACCCAGTTTCTTATTTTCAACTATGATTTATTTAATTATAAACTATTTTCACCACTTTTATGAACTAATTAACAGTGGATATTGCTTTACTCAATTTAGTGAATTCTCGTGATGTTGAAAAATGCACCATCAAGATCATTACAACAAGCACAATTTTATATTTCACTTACTATATACTGTTTACAAATTTGATGTCCGCCTGTAAATTAATATTTAAGTATTTGAATTAAAAAAAATACTAATATAATCAAACATCTCAATATTTTTTTTATTGAAACGGAACCTATGAAAAAAATTGTTATGATGTAATTAAATGTTTGTAACGATATAGCATGAATTCTATGAAGTTTACTGTATTTATGCTGCTTTTCTATTGCAAAATAATTTCATTTAGATAGTACTTCGGGTAATTGTACCTTTTACATCGAAGTATGTGATTTCGATTCATGTAATTGATCAAAGAGCAGCATTACACAGAAGAGAGATTATTTCAGTTGGATTCCTATGATAACATTAAGGATATTATTCTGGTGAAAACGAGAGAATTACTGATAAACCTAACTAACCAGAGTATCAGAAAATGTATTAAGGCACATTTTATTTTTATATTATTTTCCTTTAAAATAAATATTATATTTTATTCTTCTCAATATAGACGCTGAAATGATGTGTTATTTATTTTTGTTGTTTTATTTATTTATTTTACTATTTATATTTTGTATGTAATTTGTAAAAAAAAAAAAAAAAATCTATTATTATTGTTGTTGTTGTTGTTATTGTTTGTTTCTATGTTTGTTTGGATTTTTTTTGTTGTTGTTGAATTTAAATATATGTTAAAGAAGGGATAAAAAACATTGGCTATAAAAATCGAGAAAATCGCTATGACAACAACCCCGTCTGATGGAATTAAAGTAATTCCTCAAATTCAAGTAAAACCTGCAGACAATACTCAAAAAGATATGAATAAAATGTGGTTCAATTTTATGCATAACTTCATACACTTTTCGATGATAGAATAATGAAAATGGAACAAAAATCGCAGCGCCCTCTTCCGGCACAATAGCGCCAAATCCAACTGGAACCTGCTTACCATAGCCAAAAATTTATAAATGAAATTGGGTTAAATTCTATGCATCACTTAATACACCTTTTGGCTCACTTCCGGCGGAATATCTCCAAATTCAATGGGGACCTATTGACCATAGTCAAAAACCTATAAATGAAATTTGGTACAGTTCTAAGGATATTTTCATACATTTTTTGATGATACAATGAGGACGGACATACAGAAATTTTGTAGAAACTTGTCTTTCGGGATCTCTGAGCCCCGAAACGTAAATCCGTCGAAAATCGAAAGTCGAAAATATTTTAGTTTACAAAGCTTCCTTCTACTATAGATAGAAGAAAGTAAAAAATATTTATTTAAAAAAAAAACTTGTCATTTAAAACTTTTCACGTTGACACCTTTTTCTTTTGCCGAGTGATAATTTTGACATTTTATACCAAGTTCTGTGAAATTCAACAAATAACTGTTATAAAGTATTATCAAAATTATGGTATATTTACAAAATTTTGTCATATTTACAATTTTATAATGTGTGAGTATAAAAGTTTATTATTGATTAGCTGCAAAAAATAAAAACAAAACATTACTTGATATAAAATCTGGGCATTTTACATATTTTTAACATTTTCCAACAAAAATAAACGTTATTTACAGAGTGGTCACTAGATTGCAAATTTACATTATTTTCTTATAGAAAAATGTGCTATTTTCAATCGCGCGTTTAAAAAAAGCAAAATTTCTTAATGGATAAAGAGAAGGAAAGGCAAATTTTATGTAAATCTTTTAAATCCAATATATGACATCCAGTATGAAACAAAATGCTGGTATTTTCATTGTAAAGTCCCCTGATTTGTAGCCTCCATTTGTTTATAACTTCGATCCATCTGTCTGAAACTAGCTGTCAGTTTAGACCTCTGTCTAATTGTCCACTATCCGATTTTCTTAAATGTACTTATGAAATTGATAGATGCTATCCAAGACTACTATAACACGTCCACCATTGAAAGTAAAAAAAATACATAATTTTTGACATTTTTGAATCCATGTGCAGAGACAATTAAATTAATTCCGATACACTATAATATATGGACGATAATTGTTTGAAGTAAATTTTAATGGAAGAAATAATATGAAAATTGCAAATTAATCATGTCGGATTCCCTCTAAGTCCACCCAACTTCGAAGAATAATCCGGTATTTTTAATATGCTGCCACCACCGATATGACTACGTGATATCGGTCACGTTATAACAGGTATGTTGGGATAAAGATGAACTGTTTCAATTAACTTTAACTAACACTTTATTTACAATATTTACACTTAAAAACTCGGATATAGCTTATCTGCTTCAACATTAAATAAAAATACAGAAAATACTTTCTGTGTACTGCTAAGCTACGTTAATTAACTCAGATCAGAGATTACTATTAATCTCACACACTTTCTCTCTTCCCTCCAAAATACATCTCTCGATACACGTGTCTTAGAGTGCAATCTCTGAACAACCTCCACACTTCACTCCACGTTAAAACTAAACTCACTCTCCGGTCCACACCAGAGAACCCTTTTTCCACGGGGCTGGTCCCCTGTTCGTAGGGGTTGCTTGACAACTCGTAATCCCCTATGATGGATTTTTCATTTTAGATAATGGGTGAAATCTGTCTTATATATGCACTTACAATTCACAAAAGAAAAACTTCTTCCACTATACTAAACATTCTTTCAACCTATTCGAATTAAGATTTCAGTTAAGAAAGCTTTACAGTACACAGCAGATACACACACAATAAGATAATACCATAACAATAGTTTTTTAAGCCTGCAGCTGCCAGGGAAACCTGACAAATCATATGCACTACAGCATGATTTTCATAGAAAATACTATCGCGTCATTTATTGATGTAGAATTAATGTTTGTTTCCTGAACACTCCCTCGGATCCTATACGAGAATCTGAAATACAGTAAAACTTCTAACTTCTGGTCACCTCCGGAGCAAGGAATTTCTCTTCTTTTTGGAAAAATGTAGAGCTGCTCACAAAAGTATTAGAACGTATTATTCTTAGAAAAAAAAATATATTCCCTTATTAAAAAAAGTATATCATTTCCTTATTTTATTTTACAATTTCACAGTTATATTTATGAAATATACTAATAAGGGACTTTTATGACCACATAAAAGTTAAACTATATGAAAATATTACAGATGATAGTGCAATTATTTTATAGTAAATCTTAGAAAATCTGATCTTTACGTAATGTAGTCGATAATGCATTTTTTTAAATAGTACTAAATAGTGGTAGAGACAAATAAATATTTTTACAAATCTTTGATTTTTATTTAATATTTATCGCAACTTTCCTGTTGTATTGGACAACTAATTTTCAACTAATCCGCATATTACTTCCTATATTTACATTTATTTTTTTCAATATTTTAAAATTGTTTTCTGTACATCCGAAAACATTTATTATGTAATTAATCATAACTTTACTTATTGTAAAAAAATATTAAAACTGAAATTAAACTGTATCTGAAATTAAACTTTTCATTCTTACAAAACAATAGTTTACAAATGCTTGGTTTTACTTGCGTCTACATGCAATTTGTTATTCTAAGTGAAATTTTAAGGCCGTCAATAATTTTAAAAATCATCTTTACATTTTCCAAAAATAAGAAAAAAGGAACTACTCACTGTATTTTGCCGTTTCTTGGACATTCTGGATATTTCAGGAATCATTTTCAGGAATCTTCAGTTCCAATATCTGATTCTTCATCACTAATTCATTACTTCTTAAAAATTGTGATAAAAGTTTTGGGGTATTTACAAAACCCACAAGAATGTTCGAGTGACAAAAACAAGCTCGAGTAATGAAGAGTTAAATACTGACGTAAATGTCTTTACTACTTCACCGTCTAAAATGAAAATCCTTCGATCCGGCTGCCTAAGAGGGCCCTCGTGCAATATAGTGAAGCCACAATGCTTTGTGGTCAATCTTTATGTGTTTTGAGGAATCTTACTTGTATCAAATCGCGTAAGCTTTTTTACATTTTTTTTAACCGCAATATTATACAACAATTCCAATATCGTAGAAATATTTGAAAATTTCTCTTATATGCACAAAGTTTCTGCATATGAGTGAGATAGATTGCATGTTCTGTAGCAAAAATTATCAATGTATATTTGTGGTTTATTTATAGTATAAGAATTCGGATACATTAGGGGTTATTGTTTAAAGGACATTTTAATCACATTATATTACTTAAAATACCACGAAATTGACATGCACGGTTCCTATAAGCTATATATTTTCTATATAAAATAGTGTACGTAGCATTTAATATTCATTTACACTGAGAAATAAAAAAAATGGATTACATTACTGTTGATAGTTTGTATTTTCTTGAAATTTTTAGCATGGAATTGGTATCGGTTATTAAGGTGCTCGACAACATCTTGCGCATTGCAAATAAGGCACGTAAAATTTAATTTTACATTACAGGACCACAGAAATATATTTCAGTTAACTTATCATCTTTGAACGATAATTGCAGAAACCTGGTTTTCAGTTGACTGTTGCGTATTCAATCTAATTAACATTTGATGAATTATGGCGTATGCATAAATTCTATAGATGATATATGGGCTTCCAAAAATAAATTGAATTAACTTCTATTGATGAAAATTGCTGAAAGTGCGTTTACAACTGTATTATTCGAAACGAAATCAACTATAATATCTTGAGTGTGAGTGTAGTTTTAATGAATTTATACACAAGGCTCAAGAGAAGTATATGAATACATTGTCATCTATGCATGTTAATAACCGGAAAACTATTTTCAGTTGTGTGATGCGATTTCTAGTTAAATTAAATTTTAGTGCATTATTCTTTATGTATAATTAAATGTATATCATGTGCTGGTCTGCACAAAATAACTTCAATATATTTCTGTCTGTTGGCAGTAACAATTTAAAATGGGTTTTCTAGTGTGTTATGCGTTTCTAAATTATTTATTTGGATATGCCATTTTATATTGGGGTAAACGAAGTTTTTTAATACCATTCTGGTTTAATGGATATATTTTTTTCTAAACTATTCGTGAAGCATTATATATATATATATTTATTTATTTATTTATTTATTTATTTATTGAAGGTCATATTGCGGCAATTTGTGGATAGTATAACAATTATGTGATAAAGGATGTTAATATTTTTTTTGTGCAACTTTATATTCATAAAAGCTCATACTAAAAAGCGAATTGGAAAAGAAAATTTTACTATTATTAAGTTTTTGGATATTTTAGAACACAATAAATCCTTAAATGTGTACTTCAGCGTGTATTTTTTTAAAAACATGGATAATTTCGAATTTATTATGTAATTTTTGTAATGTATAAACATGACTACGTTTTAATATGTAGATAAATATATATTTAAATGATTAAGCTATTTACGATAAATAAAGAATATCTTTATTCTGTAGTATTATTCCTTAGAAAACATTTCTGTTTTAAGTTCATTTGCTCATATCTAACTATTTAGCCTAAATAATTCAAGAAAACTTGAAAATATTTTTATTACTTGAGAACACATTTTTCTTTGTCTATGCAAAGTACGCGCATTATTTTGAAAATTGACAAATATTTGAAATAAGTAAACATGATCTTTCAGAATTATTTTCCATAATATGTTGTTTTTGGGGAATAGAGCTAAAACTAGAACCTTTTTGCATAATTAATAAACAATTTTATAGTTATGTTAATCTTTCAATACACACTAATAAAAAATTACATCAGTTTTACTGTACCCATTGTGCAATGCTAAACTGTTGTATACAGTTTTGTTCTTACTAATTCATATATATACACCTGTATAATGGAAAATAAAGAAACTTCATGTATATGCCATAAAGGTCATCTCCACTAAATACAGTATTTTTAAAATCTAGATTCAACCGTTACATCATTATGTTACATGCGTTTTAATTAAATGACTAACTAATGTAAAATTCAACATTCCTCTTTTTTAAACTCTTAAAACTTAAAATAAGTTCAGAAGAAGCGATATTTTCTGCAAGTCACCGAACACCTAAAATAATAACCCATAAGTAAAACTGATAATTTAATTAAACTCAAATATTGCTACACTGTGGAAAATAATACAATTTTCAATATCTGCTATCATGAACACTTTGAATTCAAGGACAACTTTTATTCTAGAAAGTCTAATAAAGTCGCCCTCCTACCTTCTTAATCCACTAGCATCTAACACATTTCTAATCATTAAGTATTACAAAATCATACCGATGAATTGTAGGTTTGGAAACTTTTAAATGTCGTACAGTTGGTCCCATAAGGAAATGCCTAAAATTACTGCAAAGGGCAACTCCAAGCTAAATTATCTTTAAAAATTGCAATTCTGTGGTTTTATCACGATAGATTTTGAACAAGTTAGTGGATTTGCGTATTTTTGTTCTTTTTTTAACAAATAAAATTAAATTCTCTGCAAACCATACCTGTAAAACAAACACAAATGTATTTTTTTCCTAATTATAATAAAAAACATGATATTTTTTATGAATTTTTAATTTATATATATATATATATATATATTTATATTTTTACATATTTGTTTTGTTTTGTTTTAGGTATAAGTGATAGATAACGTAATAAACAGTTTAAGGAAGAAAAGACGGACCCCGAACGCCTGCACTTCCAAATCGTGGCAAAACTAGTTTTTAAGATTAAGTTTATTGTACAATATTACACATTTTGTTAAAATTAAATTTTAATGACAGCCTGATGTATATTAGCTTATATACGTCCTGTGTGTATAGGTGCACCACAACTAGACTAACCTAAATAATTCAAGAAAACTTGAAAATATTTTTATTACTTGAGAACACATTTTTCTTTGTCTATGCAAAGTACGCGCATTATTTTGAAAATTGACAAATATTTGAAATAAGTAAACATGATCTTTCAGAATTATTTTCCATAATATGTTGTTTTTGGGGAATAGAGCTAAAACTAGAACATTTTTGCATAATTAATAAACAATTTTATAGTTATGTTAATCTTTCAATACACACTAATAAAAAATTATATCAGTTTTGCTGTAACCATTGTACAATGCTAAACTGTTGTATACAGTTTTGTTCTTACTAATTCATATATATATATATATATATATATATATATATATATATATATATATATACCTGTATAATGGAAAATAAAGAAAATTCATGTATATGCCATAAAGGTCATCTCCACTAAATACAGTATTTTTTAAATCTAGATTCAATCGTTACATCATTATGTACTTTTCGTTACATCATTATGTAATTATATCATTATATCTAACATTACATCATTATGTAATTATATTCTTACATAGTTCCCAATCAAGAAACTTGCTTTACAAAGGTTGTCCAATGAATTTAGCATAACTTGTTCTACACAAGTACGCTATTGTGATCTTTTATTAGACATTCTAAAAATTCTAGTGAAAATAAATTTATTATATAAATATTTGTTTTCTTTTGTTTGGTTTTTAATTTTTATGTATATATTTTTATATTTTTACATTTAATTTGTTTTGTTTTGTTTTAGGTATAATTAAGAGATAACGTGATAAGCAGTATAAAGTAGAAATGGCGGACCCTGAACTTCCAAATCGTATCAAAATTAGTTTTGTAAGATAATGTTTGTGGTACAATATTACACCTTTTGTTAAACTTAAATTTTAATGACTCCCTGATGTATAGTAGCTTACATACGTCCTGGGTGTATTTTTACACCATAACTAGGCAAACCCAAAAAATCTTATATTTTTCCATAGTTCCAAATCAAGAAACCTGCTTTACAAAGGTTTTTTAATGAATTTAGCATGTTTGGAACCTTTAAAGATGTCATACAATTTGTCCCATAAGGAAATGCCTAAAATTACTTCAAAGAGCAATTCTAAGCTAAATTATCTTTAAAAATAACAATTATTTGGTTTTATCACGATAGATTTTGAACAAGTTAGTCCTGTGTGTATAGGTGCACCACAACTAGACAAACCTAAAAAAATATATATATATTCTTACATAGTCCCCAATCAAGAAACTTGCTTTACAAAGATTTTCCAATGAATTTAGCATAATGTTTTCTACACAAGTACGCTATTGTGATCTTTTATTAGACATTCTACAAATTCTAGTAAAAATAATTTTATTATTTTAAATATTTTTTTCTTTTGTTTGGTTTTTAATTTTTATGTATATATTTTTATATTTTTACATTTATTTTGTTTTGTTTTGTTTTAGGTACAATTGATAGATAACGTGATAAGCAGTATAAAGTAGAAATGACGGACCCTGAACTTCCAAATCGTGGCAAAAATAGGTTTTAAGATTAAGTTTATGGTACAATATTACACATTTTGTTAATCTTAAATATTAAAGACTCCCTGATGTTTTGTAGATTACATACGTCCTGGGTTTATTGTTACACCACAACTAGGCAAACCTAAAAAATCTTACATTTTTCCACAGTTCCAAATCAAGAAACCTGCTTTACAAAGGTTTTTCAATGAATTTAGCATATTTTACCTACGTAAGTAGGCTATTGTGATCTTTTATTAGACATTCTACAAATTCTAGTGAAAATAATTTTATTATTTAAATATTTTTTATTTTTTTTGTTTTTTATTAATTTTTAAAAATATTCGTAAAAACATTGTAGGAATATGAATTCTATGTAACTGATATGATATAAAATTTGATTAAAGTAAATAAAACATTTCCTATGGATCTTCCTGGATTAAGTTCACCTATATGCAAAGGCATTTAATCATTGACTCTAAAGTCAGCCAAACAATTTCAATATTTTATATTTATAATATTATTAGATTTTGCGTAGAGTAAACAATTTGTGGTATCGGGACAAAATGGTGGAAACAAGTCAAAATATTCTGCGATCCATATGCTTCACTGTGTTAAATTAACATTATGAAGTTACACTGGAAATAAATAAGTATTTTAATTAATATAAGTATTAAAATAAGCTGCAGCACAATACTTAAATAATATGTATATAAATATAATTAATTAAAAATGCGTTTTATTGGTTTTTTATATATTTTTTTGATATGCAAATTTTAAAATAAATATTTTAAAATCACCAAAGATTGTATTTATTTTTTCAAATGAAAGTATTCCTATTTTTCTTACTGTGATTAATGTACTGCAATGTACTGTGATTAACGTAAAATGTATTAGTGTAATTTATTCTACTACACCATGAATCATTGTTTTGATAGTTATCAAGTAATTTTGTGATTGTAAAATCACAAAAATGTCTTGCATGTTGAAAAATGCTTTTGTATAAATTTTTCATGAATCACAATACAACAATATGAAAATAAAAAGGATATTTTCATCTGTGAAATTTCTATCGAGCTATTTTCATAAATAGTTTTAACCGTATCATGAATTTAAAAATTTTGAATGAATTCCGATTAAAATTTCATTTCTCTTTTAAAATATGCAAAATTCCGAGAAAAAATACGAAATGATTCGCATTATCCTTTTTCCAGGCACTTCAGGTTCATATAAGTTAATATCCCCTCTAAGTGAACTCTGTGAAATATTCTAATTATATTGACTGCTACGAAGCCAAGTTTAATTACAGATACGTCTAACGTGGTTTGTTTGAAATCGATTTATTGGTTTTCTAGTGCTACCACTTCAGTTAAAATGAGAAGGGAAATTTTATGCTGAGCTGGCGAGACTTCATTAAATTATATGCGATATTTGCACTTATTTTACATTACTTCACTTACTTATTTTTCAATTAATCGCTAATGCACAATCACGAAATTGCGTGATTAATTTCTAATTATATCACATATTAGTATTTATTATAAATGAAAAAGTATAAAGATATTTCAATCCCGTTTACTTAATCACAGTTTGAAAATGAAAAAAAGAAAATGAGCAACGAATATATTTAATTAGGATAATGAATTAAAAATTCTGATTTTGATTAAATCTGTACAGACATTTTTGAATCAGTATTTATCATCTGTTTTTGTTTCAGTAAATATTAAACAATTTTTATTTTAAAATATATTTTCATGCAATAGTTGCTCAGAAGTTTAGGTCTTTATTTTAGTGGCTGATATATAATTGTTTAATAGAAAAAATAATGTAATAATATCCAAAAAACTTGATATATTTAGCTGGATATGATCCTCATAAATTACCTTACCCATTTACATGAAAATACAATATATATATATATATATATATATATATATAGGCTCTCGCGAAAACAATTTACGTCTTTGAAGAATGATACATCTGATAAGCAATATTTTTCGTTAAATAGGTAAATAAATACAAGGTGTCCAAAATTATTGCCAAGGTTTCCTTAACTATTACTTTTGATTTAACAATAAAGATAGATAACTGTATATTACATAAATATTAATTGTTACTTACAAGGAGACCGCCAAACATGATGCGCACAGATTTTGATCATTTTAATTTATGTTGTAGGGTTCATACTCCTAAATATTCAGGTCAAAGGTTTCCTTCAAATGGGCTTTAGTTTTCGAGAAATTTAGGGTTAAAGTTCAGCATGCATTTCAAATACCCATTAGTTCGCGATGTTGAAAGAGGTCTTCCTGGCTCTGTGCTAGCGTACGCGATTTGAGAGCCGGAGATGAGGGTTCTGTCCTCTAATGTGACTTTTACCTTTTTAAAATAAATTTAATATATTTATCTCGTTATAAGTTTTATGCAGAATTATGAATTCTGCATCTTTGAACTTTTTGATATTTTCCTAATAAATTCCATTTACATTTTCGAATTTTTCGTAATAATTTACTTTTTTTTTTTTTGTGCAGTTTTGAAATTAATATTTCACGAAATTCCAAACTAATTTATGTCTAGATTTTGTTTATTTTTGTTTATTATTATTTACACTTTATATTTTAATAACCGTTCTAAAATAATACTTTTTTTAACTTTATGAAATTTTAAATAAAATTTTGTATTCTTTTATAATTTATACAAAATATTTTTTATTTCAAATCTTCTAAAGGTATGTATGATTAGGTAATTTCAACAACATATCTTGAAAGGAATAATAAAATATTAAAATAATAACGCTTATATCCAAGTTTTAGCCAGTTATGTATATATATATATATATATATATATATATATTATATATATATATTATATATATTATATATATATATATTATATATATATTATATATATTATATATATATAGTATATATATATTATATATATATTGTAATACTGTTTTTATTATTAAATTCTGCATTAAATTACCTTCAATTTGATATATAACCGTTTGTATTTAAGTGAAAATAAATATATTCTACAAGCCCACAAAGTTGAAAAACATGAAACTTTCAAAAAATTTCCAAACTTTTGGCCACCACTGTATATCTCTCGTGCAGATAATCGGCCTTAAAACCACTTCAGCAGCAGACGGTTTAGTCTTGGACCCCTACCAGACGTAATAACAGTACGCCATATATAATATTGAAGTGTGTGGTGCTGTCCCATTTTGTGGTAAATAACTGTCGTGTCTAAAGTGTTTCACGGTAGATGTTTGAAAATTGGCAATTGACGCCTAAATTATACGTCGGGCCAATAATCTGGTGTTGAAGGGGTTAACCAACACCCCCCCCCCCCAAAAAAAAAAAAAAAAAAAAAAAAAAAAAAAACACTGTCCCCAAGTCACACCGCTTAATCTAATGTCTATTTTCATATTAAACTTCTGATAATTATTCGGACGCTGCTATAAGTAATTCGATAAATCCTTTTTTGGGAGGGTACTTTTTTTTTTTTTTAGAAGTATGTTATAAATACATAGAATACTTTATTTTACACATTATTTACATATAATTCTGTAAGGAAATTTTAAATATATATAGGAATCAGTCTCATTCATATATGCGTAATGAACATTTGACAAAATGAAACAAATAAATTTTATTACATGTTATGAATTGTATTTATAATGAGTAGTAAATTTAAAACAAAAAAAATGTGTAATTTAAAAACAAAAAGTAATCTTAAAATTCTTTGGAATTCGCTAAATTATCTGAAAATGACGGCTTGGCATTTGAAATCTTCCAGAGATACATATGTTACAGTATTACCGATTCTATTACTTTTAGACACGATAAACAATGTGAGAAAAGGACATTACAAAATAAGTTATTGAATAATATTTTTAAAATGTCTTTGGCAGATAAAACAAAAATAATTTCATTGTTATAAAATCATGCAGAAACGGAATAAAATTACGATTCGTGACAATAAATTAAATTAATAATTTGAAATTTACCGAGAAACTTGGTTAGAAAAAGAATGGAAATTAAGGACAGATTTTTTTTATTATATTGTGACAACATAGACTGAATTCTTAAAAACATTATCAAAAATATTTTCCTCTCTTCCTCTCGTGCAGATTTGTAATAATCTTTAAATTATAATTCGTATTCTGACAATCGTTTTATATCTTCATAATTTCAACTTGTATGTATGCCTTTTGAATATTTCTGTTTAAATTTCCTTTCATCATTTTCAAGCACGAGAAATACAATTTTATTATGGGCTATATTGTATGATATTCTAAACATAGTATTCAAGGAAAGAGCTTCTTTGTTTTTTCTCATTTGAAATATCAATCATAATTGAAAAATATTAAAAAAAGAACACTTTCACATGTTGCTTCACTGTTTAAAATTACAAACTAATTTTTTAACCTTATTTTTATGTGACATTTTTTCATTTTTCTACCACTTTTTAAATTTAAAATTGCATTAACTTAGTAGTTAGATCAGTTTCAATGCACGAATTTAATTTATTTTTATTGAGCAATTTTTAAAAATATATCGTACAATATAGATATACAGGGTGCCTTTTAATTAACGTACAACATTGAACTGAAATAACTTCTCAGAGCCTCACTAGATGGCAGCACGAATGCCTATAGTCAGAGAGGGGATATAAAGAATTTGTTAAATGTCAGTTCCACGCAATTTTGAAAATGTCTCCCAAAGCGTCATATTCAATTGAATATCGCATTTTTATTGTTAAAAATTGGTATTTATGTGGTGAAAATGCAACACTATTTCTACGGAAGTGGTCTTCAACGTTGAGAAACCGACCTAAGCCCCGATATCGCCTGTCAATACCCAAATCGTTATCTTAGAAATTTTGGTTTACAAGAAGAAGTTCGACAGACAATTAATCCTCAAAAGTTCCATAACTGACTCGTTTTCAAACATAACAAAAGAAACGCTCGCTCTTATTACTTACAACTTTGTGACTAATTTGTGCTATTGGATCACCTCTGAAGATTCTCACTTTGAAAACCTTATCCATTAAATTCCTTTTCCACATTCTTTCCAATAAAAAAAATGTTTGTAGTATTATCTGCAACGACTCAAAAATTATTTCAGTTAAAAGTTGTAGGTTAATTAAAAGTCACCCTGTATATTTTTCAAAATCTTCTGAGAATTACAATTCTCATGTTTTAATTATATAATTCCTGTTTTCTATGAATCGGAATCTATACCTTTAAAATATGTTAAACATCTACATAGATTCATCTTGCTTCGATGAATATGTATGCTTATTATCGTGAGTGCAAAGCTAAATTAAAATTTAAAAATGATGCTTCATTACTTTAAATTCTAAACATAATATTCGCGAAAGCAGTTTATTATGCTCAGAGCTCATTCTCTGAGCTCATTCCATAAAGATTAGTGGAATATAGCTAATGGCATGGCAACACAAATCGTAACAGCTTATCTTCGATGTCATCTATGAATTTGGCTTGTTATCGCTGAGAAATATTCAACTCAATATACAGTAATCTCTTTTAAAGACCATTCCAGAAAATGTATATAATTAAGGATAGTTACATATTAATCACTTTTGTAATTAGGGTACTCATGAAACCTTTATGATTCAGAATATGTATTCATTCATGCAGTAAATTTTAACTTTTGTTCGCGTTTATTTTTAAAATGACTAACAAATTTGCGGCAAAAAATCAACTACTTTAAATTTTCTATGTATAATTTTCATTTATTATTAATGACAAATTTTGAAATAAATCGTAAAAAAAATGATAGCGTATTCAAAACCCTCTATGAAATATATTTTTCATTTTTAATTTGTAGAACAGGATATTTTTTAAATCAGAAGTTATGGCCTAAAAATGAGTATGATTTGCATGAATGCCTTCGTATTATGGTATTTTAATTGCATCAGTGCCAGACTGAAGTAAAATGTTAAAATGTTGCTGCATTTATTTAAATTATTATTCGGAGAAGCAGCTTATTAGGCAGTTTCTGATCTCAAACAATTAATATTGTTGTATTGTAACTAATGGCACAACAGCAAACACCGCAGCTAACCTACGACGTCATCCATGAATTTTGTCTCTTATAACGCAGAAATATTCAACTGAAATATACAGTAATACATTTTAAAGACTATCCTAGAAAATGTATATAATAAAGGATATTTACATGATAATCACTATTGTAATTAGGGTACTCATGAAACCTTTATGATTCAGAATATGTATTCATTCATGTGATACATTTTAATCACTTTTTATTTTAAAAAAAATGACAACAAATTTGCGGCCAAAATCCAACTACAGTCAAACCCCGATTTAGTGCCATCTCGAAATAGCGCCAATTCCGTTTAACCGCCAATTGCGTCTATGAACAAATCTGCCAAATAGGAATTTCAATGTAATGTATCCGTTAAAGCGCCAACTCGATATACCGCCAAAAAAAAATGTCTAGAAATTACTGTATTTTCTTTGCATATCTTTCTTTTTTAAATTTTTTGTTAGAATTTCAAAGGACACTTCCTTTTCATGTGTCTAGATGTTTTCAAGCTCAATTCAAACTTTATTGAATAGCAAAGAATTTATATTGTTCTCAACACCTGCCAAAATGCACCTGCTACCCATTCTACTTGTCATTGGGAGAAGAAAAATAACGCGCACTGAGTGCCGAGCAAGTAAAACTTCTGATTCAGACTGGCGAGTCACGTGATCCGATCCGCTTCTGGAGCGGGGAGAAAACAAGGCATGGCACGCCATTGGCTGAAAGGGTCTCTCCTCTCTCAGGTGAGAACAATGTAAAAAATAACTTCTCCCTGTACTTTATGTCGATTTCTTAGAAAGAAAACGGTGTGCAGTGCAAAATCTCTCATTCAAAATTTTGGTCGGACGTTGATTGAAACATCGAAGAATTCACCAGCTAAATCTGTAAAATATCATTCTGTCTCTTTATTTTAACTCATTATGGCGAAAAGAGCAGTTTTATCAATTTCAGAAAAGTGGGAAATTTGTGAATATAAAGAAAGAAATGTGAATGTATCGCAGCAACACATCTCCAATCATTTTTCTACACTCTGGAAAAAGCCTGTTAGCAGGCGCTGCATCGGAGACATTTTGATGAATACAGAAAAATGGATTAACACCAACGAACTGCAATCATCTGTAAAAAGACTGAAAACAGGGAAACATGAAGACTTAGAGGATGCCCTTTGCACATGGATACAACAAATGAGTGCTAAAAATGGCACTATCAACGGAGATGTCATCAGAGAGCAGGCAAAAATTCTTGTCCAGCAAATGAATATTACAGATTTCGAATACAGTAGTGGCTGGTTAAACAGATTTAAAAAGCGACGAGGATTCTCTCAGTACATACGAAGTGGTGAAACTGCAGGTGTTGATGAAGATATTGTGTCAAATGGTCGCAAAAAACTGAGTACGCTGATTTTAGAATATAAACAAGAGGACGTTTACAATATGGATGAAAGTGGCCTTTTTTACCGCTTGCAGCCAGATAAAACAATTTCGAGTGGGCCTGCTAAAGGATTAAAAAAAAAAAAAGATCGTGTGTCTCTTGTGTTCTGTAAGCATAGTGATGGATCTGATAAAAGAACTATGACAGTGATTGGAAAATCAGCTAAGCCACGATGTTTTAAAAATTTTAATCCTGCTCTTTATGTAGATTATGAGAATAATAACAAAGCGTGGATGACTTCAGCATTATTTCAAAAATGGTTAGCGAATTTCAACATAGAAATGAAAAGAAGCAAACGCCATATTTTATTGATTTTGGATAATGCCCCTTGTCACAAAGCGTATCCAATGAGTAATATCCGCATTGAATTTTTACCTCCTGACTGTACTGGATTTTTGCAACCTTTGGATGCTGGTATAATAAACTCATTCAAAGCTCATTATCGAAAGTATCACGTCCGCCATATCATTGAAAAAATCAGTAAAGATGATTTTTCTCCAATCCTTTTACATGATGCTATTCGCATGATAAAAAAAGCATGGGATGAAATTTCATCAGAAACTATTGTTAACTGCTGGAAACATACTGGATTGATTAAACCTGAAGGATCTACTAAAAAACAAAACAGTACAGCACTTCAGGAACTACAAGACGAAATACACAAATTAACAGAAATTGAGCATCCTCTATCGGCAATTGAGTACATTAATATAGACAAAAGTGTTTCAACATTTGAAGATTTGACAATCGAAGAAATTGTTGCCAATCAAAATGAAAATGAAAATTCATCTGACAGCGAAGCTGAAGAAGCTGAAACGCCGCATGTTACATCTGATGAAGTTAAAACTTGCATTGGGAAAATAAGAATTTTCTTAGAAAAACATGCAACTGATAAAAAAATGATGAACAATCTTTTAGTTGTAGAAAAAGATATTGAAAAAATCAATATTGAAAGGAAAACTCAAACTAGCATATTAAAATATTTTCCTGTAAAAGATAATTAAAGTAAAATAATTCAGTGTGATATTTAATGTATGTGTGTGTCTGTTATGTGCATAATTATCTACTTTATCTAAAATTGACTATATAAAGAGGTAAGTGCATGTTAATTTCATACATTAATTGGATAATTTTGAATCATGTAGCATTAATTATATTATGTATATTAATTATATTATATTAATTTATACTATTATAATATACTATATACCATTGGATAATTTAATAAAAAGGATTACTGATATTTATTTTTATAATAATAATAATATTAGTATAATAGTATGAAAATTAATTTTTATTGTATTTTAATTCGATATACCGCCAAACTCGTTATAGCGCCAAAAATTTATTGAACGGATAATGGCGGTATAACGAGGTTTGACTGTAGTTTAATTTTTATATATAATTGTCATAAAGTATGACATATTGTAGTGTTTAATTCTCTTTTTTCCCCCAAATTACTTTATAAAAATTGCTTAATAAATTTCCTGTTAAACATCTATTTATTATGAGTAACCACAAAAAAAGTCTTTTTTCGCACCCTCAAATCTTTTATGAAAATTATTTAACGGTTATCTATAATAATATTTAATTAAATAAATAAATCATAGAAATGATTCAGCCTTTCAAGATAATTTTTGCAGCTGGCAATAAATCAATTATACGAAATTAAAACGGAATCTATTTTTTTATCTCGTTTCATTATATCAGCAAGATTAAGTAATAAATCAATCAATCTGTTTACATCTCATTTTATTTTCATGAAAATTAGGCAATAATTCAAACATTAATGTGAAAAGAAATAGAGTCTGTATATATATCGAATCATTATTTCAGAAATAATAATTACTTTAACCGATCATAAATTACTCTAATATTAAATCTGGCCAAATCACTCAAGACCTAGAACAGGCTGTTGTAACTAACGTACATTGTCAATTTGCTCTTAAAGGATTTCTCCATACGTTTTGGCTCTCCTCCTGAACAATAGCAAGGTGTAGTTCAAACGATTTTCTGACGGCCTAGCCGTTGAAATTTAACGGCGCGGCGGTTGGGACAGACTAACGGGGAGTGTTTTCTTGTTTTTCAAAAAAAGTGGTTAACTTTTTTAAAAAATAAAAGGATACTACTACTGGAGGGAATGGAGAGTCAGATGAGGCATAAAATACTGGAGTGGAGATCAAAATGATCTTTTCCAGGAAAGGTCTTCCTGATGGGGACTTCGTTGGATGTTTCCGTTTCGGCTGTAATATGCACCTGGATTGTCCCATTATCAAATAGTAGAAACGGGATCTTTTTGGTGTTCCATCAATGTTTTTTAAGAAAATATAATCACATTCTTTGCAGTGCTCTGGATATATGAAAGAATTTATTAATTGTATCATCTACGTTTGTGAAAATTTTTGCTTTTTGTACGTAAGTCTATCTGTGTACCAGAATGAAGTCTTCGAAATTATTGTTTTATGCGTTTCAGTCCAGTCTCCAAAATTCCTGTTTGTTCTTCAATATGCAGTGGTGTGCTAAAATTCTTAGTAAAAAAAAGTCAATCGCTTTAGTGTCAAAGAAAGTGTAAGATTGTATACTTCTATTTATTATCATCAAAAAGACATTGTGCGCCATGACAAGAACTTGCGTTATGTCTGAAAAGAGTATTTTCTTACTTGATTTTAAATCCACTGAGTAATGCATTACAAAAAAAAAAGCTATTGATTAAAAGAAATAGAGTGTTGGCGAACATAGAGAAATAAGTATTTTTCCTTTATTAATCTTATATTACTTGTTTTTGTTTCTTCACATGTTTCTCTATTATGTCACTGTTTATGATATTATATATATATGAATATATCTAAGTGCTCTCGATTTTTACTTTTCAATGCCTTTCATGTTTATATACTCTTTTACTTAAGGATGATACTCAATATATTTTCCGGTTAAAGAAAAAAAGACAGAAAAAATAAGTAAAGTAAAATACAATTTTTATAATAATTCTTCATTTTATCTTGTTATTGTGCTTTTTTAAATTCTTTTTTTACAGGTCAGCTTTTATCAGAATTGATAATTTTTGGGATAACTGATATACATAATTTTATGTCTTTTTAAGAACATTTTATTAATTATAAATTCTATTATCTTCTGTATCCTTGTCCCTTTCCCCCCCTATTCTTATATTACGGTCCTCAACATAATAATTTTTATTTATTATACATGAAAAACTTTTGGAATACACTGTAAAAAATTTTTAGAATATTTAAACCCACTCTGAAACATATTTTTCATGTATAATGTGTAGAATACAATATTTTTTTAATTCGGAATTTATGGCATGGAAATATGTTTTGTATCTGAATAAGTATGTCTTGCATGTATGTCTTTCTATTAAGAGATTTTAATTGCATCACTGCCAGACCAAGTGATATTTAAAAATGTCTCTGCATTACTTTCAATTGGGAACAAAATATTCAGAGAAGCAACTTATTAGCCATTTTCTGATCTCAAACCATTCACGTTGGTGCATTGTGACTGACGGAAGAACAAAAATCGTCACTGCTAATCTATGATGTCATCCATGAATTTTGTCTGTTATAACAGAGAAATATTCAACTAAATATACAGTAATCTCTTTCAAAGACCATTCCAAAAAAATTAAATAATTAAGGATATGTGCATAATAATCATTTTGTAATTAGGGAAATTCGTTTGTTAGTTCTTACAAATTTTGAAATGCATCGTAGAAATTTTATATAGTATTTAAAATTATCTACGAAATATATTTGTCATGTTTAATTTGTGTAACACAATATTTTTTAAATCAGAAGTTATGATCTGAAAATACGTTTTGTATCTGAATAAGTACATCTTCCATAAATGCCTTCGTATTAAGTGATTACAATTGTATCACTGAAAGACTGAAATAAAATTTAAAAATGTTGCTGCATTGCTTTAAACTCTTAACATAATATTCGGAGAAGCAGCTTATTAGGCATTTCCGGATCTCAAACCATTAACATTAGTGGATTGTGACTAATGGCACAATAGAAATCGTCACTGCTAATCTATGACGTCATCCATGAATTTCGCCTGTTATAACGGAGAAAGTATACAACTCCAAAAGCAATAAATCGCTTTTAAAGAGCGTTGTTTCGGAAATGCATATAATTAAGGATAGATGTATATTAATACATTCTGTAATTAAGGTGCTTACGAAACCCTTGTGATTTAGAATGTTTCTTCATGCATACATTACTTTTTAAATTTTATCTTATTTTTTAATTTTAAAATCATATTTAAGTCCTGGTTTGATTGAAAAGATAAATTTTTATGAATAGCTATCTTTTATAATTAATTAAAAGTTTTAATAATTCATCGTAAGAAAAGGCATGACATTTTATGGCCAGTCTATAAAATTATTTCTCAATCTTAATTAGCATAGTTGTAATTTTCTTTTAATCAGAACATTTGGAATGAAGATACATTCTGCATCTATATAAGTAAATTTTACTTGAAAGTACATTTAACATATATCTAATTCATGACTCCCAGACTGTATTAAAACTTAAATGCATGTTATATTGCTTTAAATTTTAAACACATTGTTCAGGAATAAAACTTTTTCAGTATTTTCTTATCTCAAACTTTTAAGATTAGCGGAATTTAGCTAGTGACAAGACAGCAGAAATTGTCAAAGCTAATATTTTACGGTATCCAGAAATTCGGCTTGGTATCGGGAAGAAAGTATTTAATTTCATAGTAATTTTTGGGAGTATTATTCCTAGAATGTATACAGGGTGTCCATAATTAAACGACCCTACTTTAAAGTTGTCTACAGACGAAAATATTGGTCAGAAAGTTGTGAGATTTTGTGAAGGACATAATGAAGGAATGGGAATTTGTTTAAGCAAAAAAAAAATTTAGTTCAAAATTTCGCCGCCAGATGGCGTTTTTAACGAATTACACATTTATCATGCATTTACGATAGTTTACAAATTTTTAATTCAACAAAAAATGTTTAACAAAACTTTTTTACGACATGTTCTTAGCATTTTCCAGAACACACTACGGGTAACATAACATACAACTGTGGAACATGCTATCTTACAATTCCAGATGGTAGCTGAAAATGATGGCCGTCATGTGGAAAATGTTTTGTTGCAATAAAATATGTAAACTGTGGTAAATGTAAGCTAAATGTGTAGTTAATTCATTACTAACGCCACCTGGTGGCGAAATTTTGAACTAAATTTTTTTTGCTTAAACAAATTCCCATTCCTTCATTTTGTTCTTCACAAAATTTCTCAACTTTCTGACCAATAGTTTCGTCTGTAGACAACTTTAAAGTAGGGTCGTTTAATTATGGACACCCTGTATATTAATCACTCCTGTGACTAATGTTCTCAAGAAACCTATATATATGAGAAAATATTAGTGCCCCCTATTAAATGTTTATACGAGTATACGTATAATACGTATTATACAGGGTGCAGATTTAGGATACGTATGATACGACCAAAGCGGTTATATGTATTATACGAAACATCATATACGGCGCATCGTATATGGATCATATACCAGCGGTTAAACGTATAAACGTTTAAACGGTTTACGTTCATTGCTTTAAAAATTATGCCTTTCCCCTGCTGGTCTGCAGATCAGAGACTTTGAGAAACACCCGCTGTGTCCTGTGTAATCGGTACGATAAAAAAAAAAAAAAAAAAAAAAAAAAAAAAAAAAAAAAAAATCAGAATATTTTTTCTTAGTTTAGATTCCCCCCCCCCCTCAAATCTAAACTATTAATTATGAAAGGATTTATCTTTCGCATATATGTAACACACGCACATTGCTTATTTTGATTTTTGGCGTGGACATTTCGCCCAAACACAAACTTACATTGACTTCATATATTATACTGACATTGATCACTCCAACTACTGGGAAGTTTCATAATCTTAAAGACCCCCCCATGGACGGCACTCCTCCCACCGGCCTATATCCCTAGTGCAGATAATAGGCCGTAACAAATAAATAACTAAACATACTTTTATTTTATTTAAGAATACTTTTTTCTGTATTAAAAATATTTTGAAAATACGTTTTACAGCAAAAAAGGAAAGAGGAGGCAAGTCATTTTAAGCTTGTGTGATTGCGTTCTGAAACCTGCAGTGACGATTATTTGTCAGGCTATAAGTAATCGAAATGTATAGGTACTAACACAAAAAATGAAATTTGTCAAGATTTACAACAATTCTTAAAACGTAATATATTGTAATGCACATACACTTTGTATAAAAAATACCACGGGTGTCATGGTTAAAAAAATGAAATTGCGTTATACATTAACACAGAGCAGAAAACATTAGCACCGTGGAAAGAACAACATTTGACCCCCCGGGCGCAATTTCAGTATACGCACACAAAAAGAAATATATATATATTTTTAATTAAAAAAGGAAGAATATATTTAATAAGGATTAACAATAAATCTGGAATGTGTATATTTTCCTTATCTGCTCGAAAAGTTTTTTTTATTACTTTCGTTATATATTTACTGTAATCGTTTATAGGTGAAAATAACAAGATTCTATGTATGAAACGTATCATACAGATTGCTAAAATAACGACACAGATTTCCAACTTGTTCTCCGTTCAGTGACGTAACACTGGTGAGATCCATTGGCATTAAAAGTAAATACGATACTTGAAATATACGTATACTTCAATTAAACGTATACTTGAATTTTACGTTTAATCGATATACGCTTATACGTATGCGGATACGTTTAAACGTATAGTTTAAGGTATACGTATTCAATAAATACGTATTATATGTATATACGTATATCGGTTAAACGTATAACTGAAATATGTATCGCATCGGGAGCACTAGAAAATATCTTCATCTACGTGGTATTATTAAATTTTAGTAAGCTTTTTATATTACAGTGACATTTAATTCATGGTTGGATTAAAATAGATTGGTTTATATGCAGCATTTCCATAGATTGTTAATTCCAATGTACACTGTAAAAAATAATTTCTATCAGAAAGCGGAAAATATGTTGCCGTCTATTATTCGTTTTTTTTCATACAACTTTTGTTCTCATATTCATCCTTTTTCCCCAAGACAATTTTCCGTTTTTGAAGGTGGAAATTTTACGTTTTCAATCCGAGAAAATTCTGCTTTTGAAATAAATATGCTCAACATTAAAATAATCTAAATAATAAATCTATATACTTATGTATTTTTACACGTAGAAGGTATTTGTAATGTTTATTATCACAAACGTTTCCTCGTATTGCCTTCAAAAGGATTTGAACATGGCAACTCTCCAATAGTGCATGTGTTCTCTATCTTTTACACTACCTGGCCACATTTAGCTGTTTGGTTATTGTCTTTAATATCAATTACGAAAATTAAACACTAATTTTCAGCATTTTTTCTTAATTAGAAAGGAATACTTTTGTTTCTATATATTGGTAGGAACATTTCAGTTTTTAACTTTCAACGTATAAGAGTAAAAGTAATCCGTTTATTTCGGGAGAATATACGATTTTCACTAAAATTCACTAAAATTCACTTAATAGTATCTATTAAGAGACAGAAATTACACATAAAAACTCCCATAGATATATGAATACGTTTTACAGTGTACATCGTGAAAAATATACTGCATTCAAAACCATTTAGGCATATAGGAACATGTTTAGTCCGTGAAATTGTAATTTTACCTAAACTATAAATTACGGGCTGGAAATAGATTTTGCATATGATTATGTACATCTTTCGTGCATAACCCTGTTTACACATACTTAAATCACATTACTTCCAGACTGAAATAAAATTTAAGAATTGCGTTATATTGTTTTAAATAAAATATCCGGGTTTCAGTCTGGTAAAAATGAATACATATGAAGTTGTTAATAAGAGGAACATTATAATTAACACATTGTAAAACTGCTTGTACATAGCGGTATATGTATAATATATTTTACTGCACTGAAATATATTTTAACATCCCTAATATAATCTTTGATTTAAAAATTTAAGAAAATGTGTATTAAACAATTACGATGATTTGTTTTCGCCACAAGCAGTCATAAATGTAGTTCACAAAACCCTTAATTCACTACTAATGTCTTGATTATGATTTCAACATTTATTAGGTGCGTTCGTAATTATATAAATACGTAGCACCTATTGTCGTCGTCTGGTCCGTCCGTCTGTCTGTCCGTCCGTCCACATATAACAACGCAAAAACTACCCAACCGAATGGTTTGAAATTTAAGATATATTATCTCTGCAGAATTTTGTCGAGACATTTCAATTTTTTTAACAATCGAATCAAAACTTTAGAAAATATTAATAAAAACATTTATTAAGAAATTTGATTTTTTTTAAATCGGTGCTTTATTTTTATAGGAGCTTTCGAAGTTTAATCGTCAAGCGACCGAGATACTTATTTTATGACAGAAATGAATCTGCAGACGATATAATTCATTTCACAGAATTAAAAATCATCAAGATCTGAATATTTATATAATTAACTATAGTACGAACGCACCTCGTTTGTAACGTTCGACGTACAATTTCCAACTTGTTTTTTTCTATTAATGGATTAATTTTTAATCTTCCACTTGTGGTTTTAAAGACTTCATTTTTAAAATACATTTATATTAAAAAATAATAATACTATTACAGATCCAATTCTACAACGAAGAGTATTTAAATTTAATAAGTAATTATATAATTCATGATTGTTTTTTGCTTTTCATCCACACTATCCATAACAAAAATTTATCTGTCCACAATATGTCAAAAATACTGATGTAGAAAATAAATCTCTATAAACTTTCAAATCTTTACGAAAAAATAAATATCAACAGTAGGACTAAGTCTTGTTTACACAGCTAAAATCTAAATTAATGAATCTCTTCTAAATCGAACTCTTATTGATATCGCTTACCGATTAATTAAATTCATTGACAAATTCTTATTTTAAACATTTTTAATGTAAATTCCACATTTTTATAAAATGTATTTTAATGTATGTAATGCCTTTTGAAATCATATACTGTGTAAATAAATATTATTTACAGCAATTAATAACAGGTATCATGAAGGAAATCCATACTTAACGACAGAGGATTTACATACCGTATTTGTTATTTAACGTTCAAATTCCAATAAAAAAATTTTGTAATATTAAAATCATTTCTATATCTATGGTTTTATTTATATTTATACTCACATTGCAGAAAATAATTTATTTAAAAAAATATATTTTTTAAATTCATGTAAAAGTTAATTCATACTACAAATTTAATCACTTAAGAAGCAATAATTACTTATCACTTGTGAATTTCCTGATTTCCCATCTACAAAACTCTCAACATATCTATACAAACACTTTCAATAAATATCGCGTAGAAAATAAATCTCTTTAACCCTTCAAATATGTTTTTAAAATCTAAAGTACGGCTAAGATATAAAGGAAAAAAGAAACGTGTTTGAAAAGCTTAAAACTTAAATAATGATTCACTTCCGAAATAAATAAACATTGCTCTTATTTACTTATAGACTTTCACAACTAATAAATATCTATTTGAAAGTTATTTCAATGATATTCTAAGTTATTTAAATGTTTATTTAACAAATCATTCTAAGCATGAATTATGTTTATTTAAAAGAATTAATAATAAATATTAAAAACAACAACAACAACAAAAAACAGAAAGCTTAATTTCAAAGTATACTGTCAATTTTCAATTATTTTAAATGCAACTGTAAATAACATAATTATATTAATAAGTAAAACAGTTAATAAGCATTGTTTGCTTAACTTTATAATTATTATGTGTAAATCAGCTTACATTCACACACAAAAAACTATTTCTTAGAATTATTCAAAACATATTTACAAATACAGTTAATATATTAAAGAAAATGACTTTGTGTGCACAGCTTTCAAATTAAATTAATGCTGCTCTTCTGAAACAAATATTTATTGTTTTTGTTTATGATGCAATATTTTAAGATAAATACATAACTGAAGGATTTTTTAATTAATTTCTACATTATTACAAAAGAAGTTCATTTAAAAAGTATATATTACATAAATACATAACATTTAAAACATTTAACATCAAATATCCTTATTATAACTCTTTCAAACAAAGGCATGTCCTTTAATATTGACATTTACCAGAAATAACCATGATTACAATAATAGTAATTGTATTACCATTTTTTCTAATAGTATGTTCTAATTAATTTAATTCTTCAATGTTTGATTATTTGCATTAAACAAAAAAGTTTTTTTTTTAATTAAATTAAATACATATTTATTTTTTCAAATTTGAAATATTTTTTTTACGTTTCGTGGAAGTGTCATAGGTATTTCCTATCTTTTAATGCAGGAGAATTATTTATAGTTTGGATCAATAAGACGGAAAAATTCCTAGAAATATCTTTATTCTAGATTCTTTAAAAGTAAATCAGAAATTTCTAGAGCAACTTTCTATCACTAAAATAAATAATTATTATAATCGTTACAAGAATCTGAAGCTTTAAAACTGTTCGTATTAACAGTACCTTGCATTCATTTCAACCAAAGAAAGAATAGTTTTGTAATTGTTTTGACACAAAATGATTCAAAAGACAAACGGTGTTTTAATGAATATTGCATTACTTATATAAGTATGAAAGAATAAAAAAATTCAATTTCAGCGGAAACATTTCCTAAATGCAAAACCTAAAAAACACGCACAAGTCACAAAAATCTCCTTCCTAAATCACTCGAACAAAATATATGATATTTTTTTGTTTGATTTTAAAAATTCAATTAAAAAACATTGTTTTTATTATTATATTATGGATATATTATTTACAGTAACACAGTAATTAGAAAACAAGAAAACTTAAATTATATTCTTGGAAACAAACTTAGTTGAAGATACATAAATTTAAAATTTTAGATATAAAGATAATTAAAAAATATATTGAATAAAAGAAAATGGTTATTGTTTATTTAAATATTTTAAAGAAAAAATATTGTAATAATAAAAATGACTAAAAATATTAATACCATTTAAATTGTATAATTGAAAAATTTACGGAAACTTTTAACAAAAATGAGCCTGCTATAAATGAGTCGTTAGGAAATATATTATTTTTTATAACTAGAATTTAAAAAATAATAATGTGATGTGTATAATAATGTGCTCGAAATAAAAAGAATTTATATATATATATTTATATATAATGAATAATAATGCTGATAATGATGATGATGATGATGATGATAGTAATCCGTTAATAAGGCCAATACGGTTTACAGAAAATAATATGAACAAGGCTGCGAACTGCAGCGCTAATATCATTCATCCTAGCTATAACTATAACATTTTTACATGATGAATCTGAAATATCACGGAAACCCCTGTATACCATGTAATTAGGTCATATTTTCCTCTGTTCATTATACTTAATTTTCTTACTTTAATTTTCTCAAAATTGAAAATTACTCACATTTCTATAATTTTGAAACGTTCCATGCGCATTCCTAATTGTCTGATTTTTTTTACATTTATATTGTATATCCTCTATACAATATTAAATAAATCTTAGCATAAAAAGTTGTAATTCAGGAGCATTTTAGTGTTGAAATTTGTGTGCAGATGGAAATATATACTTTTTTTAGAAAACAAAACAAAACAATGCATAATTACACACACACACACACACAAAAATGTTTATACATTCAGCGAACTTTTACAATTTATGCCACCTTCCATTGTAATATATAAAAATTATCTTATAACTAAACTAGGGGGCTCAGACCCCTACTCGCTAACGCTCGCCAACCCCCGTGAATTTCGAAGCAATTCACATTTAGACCGCTACGTGGACCCAAGCAATTCTAGCTGGAATTAGTACTACCATAAATCATTTTAAGATATGGAATTGACAATTTTTTTTAATGTAAAAAAAGTAATTGAAAACTTCGTTGAAAACACAATTAAAAATGCATTTATATTGGTGCTACCAATGGGCATAAATCATTTAAATACTATGTAAAAAAGATCTTGAAAAAACAATTAGTTTAAAACTCATTGCTCCTATAAAATTGTACAGTACGGCTGAAATTCATTAAAAAAACACTACGTGATAAAAATATAGTTTATCTATATCATCAATCATTGTTTAAATTTAGTTCCATATATTACTGTTCAGATTTTTGAAAAATAAATTATTTTTATTACATCAAGACAGCAACAGATGGCAGCTGGGGCAATCTAGACAGTTGAAATTTTTCTATTTTTATTCTCACCGGTTTTCGTGTAATTGAAATTCGTAAATAAATTCTAAATAAGAGTTGAGAATTCATTTAGAATTAACGATATTACTCATAATTAAAATGAGGAATCATCCCGAACGCTTTGTATTACGTACATGTTATTTTAATTTTAATAATTGCTAGTTTGAGTTTCACTGCTGTCACAATGTCCGCCATATTGGAGATGGAAGCTACGGTTGTTGCCAAACGATAATATCGACATTCATCCTTATTTCTGCGCCATATAAGAGAAATATGAATATATAGATACTAAAGGAAATGAGCTTTAAAGACCGAGCTATGCTCGGTACAAATTAGCTTAGATATCATGTCCCATGCCAAAAATGACCCAATAATCACATTTTCTCGAACATATGACCAAGCCTAATTATTCTCGTACCCGAAACCCGTAGGCTATAAAATTTAGTCAAAATAGCCGTTTTTCAGATAAAATTAGCTTGACCCACAGTGACCCAAAAATAACCCACTAATCAGATTTTCTCGAGCATGTGACCTAGCCCAATAGTCTTTTCGTTCTCTGAAACTAAAGCATACTAAAATTAGTTTAAATCCGCTGAGCCGTTTTTAACATACAAATAGCTTCACCAATTATGAACCACGACCAAAATGACCCACTAATCGAATTTTCTTGAACATGTGACCTAGCCCAACGTGTCCGAAAACCATAGGATGCAAAGTTTATTCTAAAGACTCTTAGCCGTTTTTTAGATAAAATTAGCTTGACATATAGTGATACAAAAATGATTCACTGATCGAATTTTCTTGGACATGTGACCTAGACAATGATTTTCTCGTGCCCGAATCTCGTAGGATACAAAATTTAATCAAAATCGCTGAAGCCGTTTTTTAGGTAAAATTAACCTGACCCGCGTTGACCCCAAAATGACCCACTAATCGAAAGTTCTCGAACATGTGGCCCAGCCCAATAGTCTTTTTCCTTCCTGAAAATGGTAGGATACAAAATTTAGTCAAAATCGTTTGAACTGTTTTTGAGATACAGTTAGCTTGACACTGACCCATGGTGACCTAAAATGACCAACTAATCGAATTTTCTTGAACATGTGACCTAGCCCAGTGGTTTTGTGGTGAATGAAAACGGTAGGAAACAAAATTTCGTCAAAATCGTTAGAGCCGTTTTTAAGATAAAATTTGCATATATATATATATATACAACCACACACACACACACACAAGATTTGCTCGTATTAGAATATATGATAATATTATGCGGAATATTTTTAATATTTAAAACAAATCTTCTTTTTCTATACCGTGTGGTCTCTTTCTATGCCTCGATATCTATATACCTCTTTTCTATATCTCCATACACTGTGTCATTGAGTTTTCTGGAAAATTCGATGCGTGAAATCGCTAACGATAGCACTGTTTTTCGACTGACAAGAGTTTATAAATTGTTGTCATTTAAATTTACTAAATAAAAAGAATAATATCCATATTTAAATATATAATACCAATAGAAATATGTTTGAATTTATAAATAATATTCTTTTTTAGAATTCGTTTAGGAACTCTGTGTCTTTAAATGTTCTGATTGTAAACACAATGACAGAATTCTATAACAGCAACATCATTTCACACCAGATACAAACTTCTAAATAATTTTATTTTTAACGTACTAAATTGAAAAGATTAATGCTGTAAGGTATTTTATTACAGTAAATATGTTTGAACATTTATATCAAAAACGTTTTATTTATTTAGTAATTTTAATAACGTCTTTTTTTTCCCGCATGATACACTGTGTCGTTAAAGTTTCTGATTTTCAAATTGATACATGAAATCGCTAACGATAGCAAGGTTTGAGGAGTGAGAAAACTTTCTAAAGTGTTTTAGTTGACATACTTACAAAATAAAAAATAATACATTATTTTTAAATACATAATATGGAAAGAAAAATTATGAATTTGTAAATATATATATATATATATATATATATATATATATATATATATATACATATATTTGCATTTCTTTGAGGTATTCTGTGTCAAAGAAATGTCAGAATAAACGAAGTAAACTCGGTGCATGAATTATCTAACGACAAAATTATATACCACATAACAGAAATTTCTACATCATTTTTATTTTAAATTTACTAAATACAAAAATATTAATATTATAAGATATGATAATTAAAAAAATCACACACACACATATATATATATATATATATATATATATATATATATATATATATATTGCGAGAGAGAGAGAGAGAGAACTATAAATATTTTATTTACAATAATTAAAATTCTGTAGCAACAAAATCATTTAAAACCAAATTTCCAAATTATTATTTTTAAATTTATTGATATTATAAACTATAATATTAAAAAAACAAATTTGTCTACAATTTTTACATAATTTGTTTATATAAATGTTATTTCTTTCCCACTATACATTGAGGTATTTAATGTAGTTAAATTTCCGATTTTAAATCTGATGCATGAATTCGCGAACGACAACATAATATGTTGACTGGCAAGACTTTTTAAAATGTTTAAATTTAAACTTTCTAAATAAAAAAAGAAGAATTAATATTTAAATGTATAATATTAAAAGAAATCAGTTTAAATGAAATATATATATATATATATATATATATATATATATATATATATATATATATATATATAACAACAAAATAATTCTACCCCTAACAAAAGTTTCCTTTTTTTTTTTTTTGGAACTTACTAAATTAAAAATATATATATGAGTATCATAATATATAATATAAAACGATCCCGTTTCTTTTATATAAATAAACTTTTTGTTTTGTTTTAAACTACTTTTGAGGTACTTTGTTTCGTTAAATTTCCTTATTTTAAATTCGATGCAAGAATTCTCTAACGTCAACATTATTTATCGACTGCCAATAGTTTCTAAAATATTTTAATTTAATTTGATAAAATCTTTAAAAAAAAAAAAAAGAACTTTCTTTAATCTTAAAAAAAAAAAAAAAAAAAAAAAAAAAAAAAAAAAAAAACATACAATGTTGAAATACATAATATGAAAATAAAACTGTCTGAATTTTGAAATAAGCTTCATTTTCCTTTTCTTTGAGGCACTGTGTATCGTTAAAATGTCTGAATATTTACTCGATATGTAAATCCTCTAACGATAAAATCATTTCTCCCATAACAGAAGTTTCTAAAATCGTATTATTTTAAATTTATTAGATACAAAAAAATATTAATACTAGAAGATTTGTTATTAAAAAGATCCTGTTTGAATTTTTATATAAATATTTTTATTTTTACTATATTTTGAGGTACTTTATGTCGTTAATTTTTCTAACTTTAAAGTCGATGCATGAATTCTCTAACAACGAAATCCTTTTTCACATATTTTTTTTTCTAAATTTATTTTACTTTAAATTTACTAAGTACAAACAATATTAATATTATAAAAAAATAATATTAAATAATACTGTTTGAATTTAATTTTTTTTTTACTATATTTTGAGGTACTTTATGTCGTTAAATTTTCTAACTTTAAAGTTGATGCATGAATTCTCTAACAAACTCATTTTTCACATAAAAAATTTTTTTAAATACCTTTTATTTTAAATTTACTAAATACAGATAAATATTAATAATTTACGATTTAATATTAAAAAGATCCTTGTTTGAATTTTTATTCAAATATTTTATTTAATAAATTTTGTGGTAGTACTTTATATTGTTAATTTTTCTGACTCAAACAGCAAAATCATTTTTTAGATAAAAAATGTTCATAAATTTTGTTTTACTTTAAATTTACTAAATACAAAGAATATAATGTTATATTATTTAATATTAAAAAATATATACTGTTTGAATTCGTTTAATTTAATTTTTACTATATTTTGAGGTACTTTGTTTCTTTAACTTTTTTTATTATAAACTCGATGCATGAATTCTCTAACGACAACATTAGTTGTCGACTGACAAGAGTTTCTAAATTGTTCTAATTTAAACTTACGCTCTTCACACTGCCCTGGCGTCGTTAGAGACACTTATTCTTTCACAGAACAATGCAGAATATGATACAGTTGGAAACATTTCAAATTTATTTCAGAATTTATTTGCTACCAAAATAAATTTTCACATAAAAAATGTTTCTAAATTTGATTTTTTTTTTTATTTACTAAATACAAACAATATTAATATTAAAAAAAACTGTTTGAAAATTTTTTACTATATTTTGAGATACTCTGTGTCTTTAATGTTTCTTATTTTATACTTGATGCATGAATTCTCTAACAACAAAATCCTTTTTCACATAACAAATATTTCTAAATTCGTTTTATTTAAAATTTACTAAACACAAAGAATATTAAAATGATAAAATATAATATTTAAAAAAAATGTTTGAATTTGTTTATTATTTTTTTACTATATTTTGAGGTACTTTATGTCTTTAACATTTCTTATTATAAACTCGATGCATGAATTCTCTAACGACAACATTAGTTGTCGACTGACAAGAGTTTCTAAATTGTTCTAATTTAAACTTACGCTCTTCACACTGCCCTGGCGTCGTTAGAGACACTTCTTCTTTCACAGAACAATGCAGAATATGATACAGTTGGAAACATTTCAAATTTATTTCAGAATTTCTTTGCTACCAAAAGAAAAAAAGAAAATGCCATTTTTTGGAGCTATTAAGAACACACATCATTTATTTTTTATTCTCATTTGTTATCTTTAACCCAGTACTCCCTGCTGTTCCCAAAGTTACTGCCTTTTGTTGTTCGGTCATTTCTACAAATGCGTTTGGCACTTCAACTCCATAAAAATATATTTATTATTTCTCGTTTTGTGTCTGATAATGTTTAAAACTGTATTATGCTATTTATAAGTTTAATAATGACATTTTTTCTACTTCATTAAAAAGCGTTGTACTAAGCGTTATAGTTGTTTGAAATTACTTTTGAAATATTTTAATGTTGAATAATGTCAGGGAGGGGATGGCTATAAAATATTTTATCATTGGGCAATAATTTTGAATTACATTTTTATTAAACATTATTATGTATTAGTGCAATTAAAAATTATGAAATTGAAATAGTGTTGCTTAAATGGCTTGAAAAGAGTAATAAAATGGAAATAATTATTTTGGCTTTCCATTTTAAGATTTTGTGATAAGTTATTAATTTTTAATAACCTAAACAAAGCGAAAAACATTCAGATTCCTTTGGAGGTGTGTGTAAAATGTAGCATTTACAAATATTGTAAAAAAGAAAATTCAATAAATAAATATTTTTATATTAAATATGATGGAACATTTTTCGTTTTAACTTGTGAATTTTTAATTGAATCACGGGAAATTCTCCACTGTATGTTAAAATGTCCCAATATTTTCCAATCGAAGAAGTGTTTTCGTGAAATTACTCAGGATTTTCGTTAACTGACCTACAAGTAATTTGTTACGTTTTTTTTTTTTTTTTTTTTTTTAACCTCGAATAACGTAACACCCCCAGTATAATCTAAAGCAACGATCGAATATTCCCCAATAAAACTGCGTGATTTTCCTGAAAATTATTGGGAATTTTGTCAGTTGGGTATCCAAAAGTTCTTAAAAATTTTCAGCGGATTATTTTGTTTTATATACTTTTAGGGTGCATGTTTAAGTAAAGTATTGATGAAAACATTCTGGTCAAATAAAAGCATGCATCTCGTTTGTGATTCCATATTTGTTTTGGTCGTCAGATTTTTATTTAGAAAATTTCATGAAAACGTTTCGCTTAGAATGACAGTAATTATTCCTCTGTGATGCTTTATCATGCGTTTTAAAATTTGGAAATTTTAAGTTGACAACATATTGTACTTTCTAACCTAGTTTATCGCCGTACCCTCTACATTAGAATTGAATTGTTCGGAAAAGTAATTTAATAGAATTCAATAATAAAAAAATGATCATTAAATAAATATGGATTTTTAAATTAGGTTATTACTTACAATAAGTTTGTCACTAAAAGCATAAGAACATCATTATATTTCGGTACTTTAAATAAGATTCCATGCTTTAAAATTTTGCGCATGATAATTTAAAGGGCGTCATATTTATTTTTAAAATTATTGATTACTGCTAAAACGTGTATTTTTGTATTACCAAACAACGGATCTGTAGTATTAAAACTAAGTTTAGTTTGACTTAACGAAGAGTACTAATAATACATTATTAATATGCCTAGCTTTCACAGATTGTTACATGAATGTTGATAGATCCACAAATGAATATGTAGGAACTATCTTTGTCTATCTCGAGTATTACTTTAGAATTTTAACAGATTCAAGTTTAGTTAATTAAAAAATGAATGTTTTTATGGTAGTTTCCTAGTGATCTATTTATTCTAATTAATAATTCATACTTTTATAAATTTAAGTATTTTGGATGTGAAAGCAAGTGTATCAGTAGCCCCCGTGTGTATAAAGTGTAAATAAAGTAAATAAATAAATAAATGTTTTTTTTTCAGAAGTTCTCATTAATGAAAGCTCTACTTAAATTGTATATTTTTCTTCTCTGTATCAAGTTAAATTTTAAATTGCAAGTACGTCTCTCTCTCTCTCTCTCTCAATCTCTCCCTCTGTCGCTTATTTTGAATGAGCACTACATTTTTTCAAATTTTGAATGCATTGTAGATACCAGGCGTTCTTCATAAAGTTCTTATGTTTCAATCGTTTTGAGTATGTACTTTAACATACAAAGCATTTAAATTAATTATAATATTATCACTGTTATATGGCATATTTAATTGATATAATGGCGATTATAAAAGATCTAAATTTTAGAGAAGATGCATTGATGCATTTAAATTTTTAGATTGTTTGATAAAATAATCTGAGATTTTATTAATAAATATTACAATACAACATTTATTAAAATATATATTTACACTTGTATATGAAAAAATATTTTGTACTTAAATTTACCCACCCCGTTTGAATCAAGAACCGAGTAAGAGTTAAGAACATAAAATAAAACAAACACTCAACAGAAAATAAGTCTTTGGCACAAAACAAAAATAAATAAATAAACCATTATTGTCAAAGCAGTTCATATGAAGTACTAGATTGACTTAGAATATGTGATTTTTTTGTAAAAGATGTCCCACCCCCAACCGTGGCGAGACATAACAATTAAATGTATTCCAAAGTTTTTGACAGAACCTTTGGTTTATAATCACATACCATCTCCTGGAGAAAACTAATAAATACATAATTATTACATTAGAGAAAGATAGTCTGGAATTTAAAGAAGTAATAGTTAATTTTAATTGTCATTTAATTTACGGCATTATCAGATCAATAGATTTTTAAAATCTGGAAATTTTTACAAAGTTCTTAATAAATTTATTAATAAAAACAAATTTTAAAATAAATATTTATACTTATAAATAAATATCAAGTAAATATAGAGCGCTGCTTTTGTCAAATAGAGAATGAGATGATATTACTATTAAAATCTTCAGGGCAAAAATAATATATGCGGAGTAATAAATATCACAACTCAATAATAATTATTAATATATAAACGTGATTTCACCAGGACAGAAGAAATTACGAATATGCTATTTTAAATGATAAAAATAGACCCGTCGTTGTACAATTTCATGCAAAGCTAATCTGAACTATTTTGTTTCATAATATTTAGTACTGAGATTATATTATATTTGATATATGTTTTACGTTATTGACATAAAAATCACTCTGCTTTTAAAAAGTGTTTCTCAAAACCCTATTTTTTATTACATAAATTCATACCGCCTGAATTATTTAATATGATTTTTGGACTTTAATTGTGATTTATTGTAACTAGAAGTCTTTTTTAAAGACATATATTGTAGTTTTAGCACATATATTACACCATTTTCATCATTAGTGCATATATGTGCCCATTTCAGAAATTTATTTATATTCAGAAATCCCGAAAGAAAAAAAAATACTTACGAAACTTCTGTTATGAAATAATGTAAAAATTACTATTCAGTATTTCTGGTATAAATTCGGTATTTCTGAATGAAAAAAATTTTCTGAAATGCACAATTTGGATGCAAATGGATTAAGTTATATATTTTTTAGGAGTGTTAAAATGTTCAACATAAATGACTAATGATTTTGTAATTTAAATAAAGAAATTGTTTTCATAGTTCTTTCCTAAGTATAAGAATAAATTTATTTAAGCTAAACGCTTTCCACATAATTTAGTAAATGATGAGGAACAAATCAATTTTTAATTAACTTAATTGAGGAGAAAAAGAGGGGATAGAATTTACGCAATTCATGAATTGCCTTCCTTGTAAATAATCTCCAACCAGTTTTCCACATAGCAGAAACTTGTCTTCGTAATAATAATATATAAAGATGCAAATGTGTAATCCGGTAGTATTTATTCATCCCCCCTCCCCCCCAGAAACACGGAAAAGAGAAAAATTCTTTGATTACTTCTTTCCTGAATAAATCAACGAGAAAAAAAAAAGAAAATTATCTTTGGTTCTTATATTAATAATTATGTTTCCAGTTTTACTGGAATACTGGGTAATGATGCGTTCCCTACAAAATCGATATCATTTCAAAAGTTTTACTTCATGGTATGGTACGTATAAATAAATGCTGTCTTCATCTTATCTAGGATTATATTTGGTGTCATGATATTCTAATTGTAAATCTTCGGGGTTTATTTATGGTGAGGATGCAAACATTTATATTTAGAGTTGAGAAAAAAAATCACTGATCGTAATAAAAATAAAAAGATAAAAAAAGAAATGAGATAAAAATTGGAATGATTTTAATGTTTGTTTTGAAGGCATTAGTGTAAACAAAATATGTAAGTAATGAAATCACATGTATATAATAAAATAATTTTTAATAAGGAATTTTTATCAAAAGGTTATTTTTTTTTTCACATTTATGTAAGACGCATCTTTAAAAAATTCAAATTACTTCAAGGATGGAGGGTGGATGTCACAAATTTAATTGCAATTGACAATAATGTTCTGATTATATCTCATATTTCAATTGATCTTATTAAAATAAACTGACATCAAACTGACATCATTTTCCATCTTTATGGTGTTTTGCATGAAAAATACAGTCTGTTAAGCTAAATCAAACGTTTTTCTCCTATCAAGTTGAACAAATATTACAGGTTAAGAGATTTTTCATGAAAAACTATTCTTGTTAAATAAATAAATAAATAAATAAATAAAACATTGTTACAACAATAGCGCTTGACGGGACCAGGTGCTTATTTCATTGTAAATGGAATGTCACGATAAGTGATTTCACGCTAATGACTTTCAATTGTACTGGGAAAGACATCAAATTGCTAGAAATCTTTTTTTTCAATTTTCATTAGGAAAATTTGTTTCATTGTATTTTCCTTGTATCAAAATAAATTTATCTAATCTAAAGGTTTGCACATAATCATGTTATAAATGAAGAGGAATGAACACTAATTTTTTGTAAACTAATTTAAGAAGTAAGGAGTGGAAGGAATGCAGGCAATTTATGAACTGTCTTTTTTTGTAAAATAATCTTATATCAGTTTTTATCTCTCTTAACAGAAACTCATATCTGTATTAAGTCTTTGTATGTGCAATCCGGTAGTATTTATTCAACCCACGGAGTCACAGAGAGAGATAAATTCCGTGATTATTTTTCTCATAAATAATGACGTCAAAATGCTAGAAATATTTATTTCAATTTTCATTAGGAAAATTTGTTTCATTGTATTTTCCTTGTATCAAAATAAATTTATCTAATCTAAAGGTCTGCGCATAATCATGTTATAAATGAAGAGGAATGAACACAAATTTTCGGTAAACTAATTGAAGAAGTAAGGAGTGGAGGGAATGCAAGCAATTTATGAACATTTTTTTTTTTTTTTTTTTTTTTTTTTTTTGTAAAATAATCTTATATCAGTTTTTATCCCTCTTAACAGAAAAAATCATATCTGTATTAAGTTTTTGAATGTGCAATCCGGTAGTATTTATTCAACCCACGGAATCACACAGAGAGATAAATTCCGTGATTAGTTTTCTCATAAATAATGACGTCATTATGAATGACGCCAAAATGCTAGAAATTTTTATTTCAGTTTTCATTAGGAAAATTGTTTCATTGTATTTTCCTTGTATCAAAATAAATTTATCTAATCTAAAGGTCTGCGCATAATCATGTTATAAATGAAGAGGAATGAACACAAATTTTCGGTAAACTAATTGAAGAAGTAAGGAGTGGAGGGAATGCAAGCAATTTATGAACAGTTTTTTTTTTCTTTTTTTTTTTTTGTAAAATAATCTTATATCAGTTTTTATCCCTCTTAACAGAAACTCATATCTGTATTAATTCTTTGAATGTGCATTTCCGGTAGTATTTATTCAACCCACGGAATCACACAGAGAGATAAATTCCGTGATTAGTTTTCTCATAAATAATGACGTCATTATGAAAGACGTCAAAATGCTAGAAAACTTTATTTCAATTTTCATTAGGAGAATTGTTTCATTGTATTTTCTTTGTATCAAAATAAATTTATCTAATCTAAAGGTTTGCACATAATCATGTTATAAATAAAGAGGAATGAACATAAATTTTCGTTAAACTAATTGAAGAAGTAAGGAGTGGAAGGAATGCAGGCAATTTATGAACTGTCTTTTTTGTAAAATAATCGTGTATCAGTTTTTATCTCTCTTAACAGAAACTCATATCTGCATTAAGTCTTTGAATGTGCAATCCGGTAGTATTTATTCAACACACGGAGTCATAGAGAAAGATAAATTCCGTGATTATTTTTCTCATAAATAATGACGTCAAAATGCTAGAAATATTTATTTCAATTTTCATTAGGAAAATTTGTTTCATTGTATTTTCCTTGTATCAAAATAAATTTATCTAATCTAAAGGTTTGCACATAATCATGTTATAAATGGAGAGGAATGAACACAAATTTTCGTTAAACTAATTGAAGAAGTAAGCAGTGGAGGGAATGCAGGTAATTAATGAACTGTCTTTTTTCTGAAATAATCTTCCATCCGTTTTTATCTGTATTAAGTATTTGAATGTGCAATCTGGTAGTATTTATTCAACCCACGGAAACACAGAGAGAGATAAATTCCGTGATTATATTTCTCATAAATAAATCAGCGGGCAAAAAAAAAGAAAATTATCTATTGCTGGTTTATCAATAATTATGTGAAATACTGGATAATGATGTATTTCTTATAAAATCGATATCATTATAAATTATATTTAACATCATAGTATGTGGAAATAAAAGCTGATCTGTTCTTAGGCTGTATTAAATTCGTTGTCATTTTATACTTATTGTAGTGAGCTTTGTTAGTATTTTCTTGTGGGAATGCGAAAGTTTCTATTTAAGTTGAAAATAAATTGTTGATTCTAATACAAAAAAAAAAAATAAATATAAAAGTAATTGTCATAAAATTACTTAAAAAATAAACACATTGATTAGAAATCAGTTTAATGTTATCCTTCAACGCCGTAATATACGCACAAAAAAGGACCGTTTGAAACCACATACAGATAATTCATCGATTTTTTAAACGTGAATTTTTGTTTCAATTTTAATTTGTGCAAGACTTATAGTTACAAACTTGAATTTGAAGGGATAAGACAAAATGATAGTTACAACTTTTATAATCGTACTGTTTATTAGCATGTTTTAGACAGATCTGCGGTGAAATATCCATATTTACACTCTCAGAAAAAACTGTAGATTTATGAGCGTTTGCCCTTAAATTTTCACGGGCAACAGCCTTATTTGATGAAAAACGGTTTGATCCACTAAATAAGCGGCTTTATCCCTTAGATACTTAGAAAATTAAGAGCAATCCCCATATTCTTACAGTTCTAGCCCATATGTTAGCAAAGATACGGTACGACCCCATACATTGTCCTCCGCTAGGGTGAACCCTTCATTTTATTCGAGTTTCGAAAATTTTAAACCGCCAAAACAGCTATTCTGTGATGATCATCTAACGTGCTACGTGCTACGGAACATTAAGCAAAGTGTTTTAAAGTGCATTATATCCTATGAATTATAATGCTATATTACTTTGCCCCGTAAAATTACGGGCTTCACAAAATGATGGGCATGGACCTTTTTTTTACGGGGTATGACTGGAATCTATGCTGCCGGCCTCTGCCCGTAATTTTACTGCACTTTTTTTTACAGTGTATAGCATTATGCACGTGAAATATAGTCTGATAAACATTAAATAAAATATTTTCTCTAGTTAAACTGAAAATATATTTTCTGTTACGTAATTATTCTGGAAAAACTATTCCTTTTAATCGCACAAATTATATGAATCCTGCTATTTTTTTAACAGTATTTTTGCATAAGTTATTTCACAATAATGATTTTATAATATATAGCAGTATTATGAAAGTCATCAAATGTGTAAAATAATAATTACTTTTTATTTTAAATGGGAAAAAATCCATTTTATTTTCTTTGTATCAGAATAAATTTATTTATGCTAAATGTTTACCATATAACCATGATATAAATAATGAAGAACGAACGCCAATTTTCTTTAACTTAATTTAACAGAAAAGAAGAAGAGGGAATGCGCGCAATTTATAAACCTTCTTTCTTTTAAAATAATATTTATTCCTCATAACAGAAACTCGCCTTCCTAATGAGCTGCGAATGCGTAATCCGGTAGTATTTATTCAACCCACGGAAACACGGGGAGAGATAATTTCCGTGATTACTTCTTAACTGAATAAATCAGCCTAAAAAAATATCTGATATGTGTATTAATAATTATGTTTTGCAGTTTTACTGGAATACTGGATAGGGATTCCCACTAAAGAGGATAGGGATCCCCACTAAAGCGATAATTTACAAATTACATTTTACTTCACGGTATGCGTACATAAAAGCTGGTCTATTCTAACATTGAATTATAATCGTAGTATCATTACACACTAATTGTAATATTTTTCATTTTTATATTTATTTTTATTTATTTTTATTTATATTTTTTATATTCAGAAGGTGGGAGCAATTATTTTTACGCATATAAAAAATATGTAATAATTTGTCATTAATTTTTTTTTCACTAAATATTTGCCTTTTTAATAATCGCCTTTAAAGCATTAGTATATTAGAAAAAGAAAATAGTCATATAAAAAAACTTGTAGGTAATTCAACGAATTTTAACAATGTATTCTTATTTTCGTTTTACATAGGTGTAAGAAGTATGTTTAAAAATTTAATATTACCAGATTGAGTCGAAAAAAATAGTTGCAATTTCCAGAAAACAACGTCATATGAAACAACTTGTTCGTAATAAAACGAATTTTAAGCATGCATTCTTATTTTTCTTTTACATTTGTGTAAGACGTATGTGAAAAATATTAAAATTACGAGAGTGATTCAAAAAGTTAGTTGCAAATTCCAAGAAATTGCTGTCTAATGAAACATATTACAATCAAATGTGCTGATAACACTGAAGTAAAATCCGTCCGTATAGCGTTGTGCTGGTGGAATATAGTCTGATAATTTTTAAAGCAAATCTTTTTCTCCTGTCAAATTAAAAATGCATTTTATGTTAATTGATTTTTAAAGAAAATCTTTTCTTGTAAAACGTAAAAATAAAATTAGTATATCAACCCTGTTCTCTTTTAACTGGAATTTCACTATGAGCTATTTCACGTAAATAATTCTCAAGTCTAGAATAATTATGGAAGATATCGAACTGTGAAAAATAATAATCGATTTTTCACTTTTAATGACGAAAATTATTTCGGTTTTCTACTAGTATTAGTTCCAGAATAAATTTATTTAATCTAAATGTTTTCGCCATAATCATTTTATAAATGATGAGGAACGAACTCCACTTTTCTTTAGCCTAATTGAAGAGAAAAAAGAGAAGAGAGAAGGCACGCAATTTATGAACTACCTTTCTTGTAAAAATAATCATCCATCCGTTTTTCCTCAAAACAGAAACTCGCCTTTGTATTAAGGATGCGAATGTGTAATCCGGTAGTATTTATTCAGCCCACGGAAACACGGGAAGAGATAAATTCCGTGATTACTTCTTTCCCGAATAAATCAGCGGCAAAAAAGAAAATTATCTCTGTTTCGTATATTAATAATCATGTTTTCAGTTTTAGTGGAATATTGGATAATGATGTAGTCCCTACAAAATCGATATTATTTCGGAATTGTATTTTTCTTCATGGTATGCGTAAATAAAGGCTATTTCATTCATATGTTGGATAATAATTGCGCCGTTATCTTCTAATTGCATAGATTTTTTTTTTTCAGTTACTCATTATAATTCACGAGGAATAATATTTTCATTCAAACAAGATTTTAGAAATAGACATTAAAATTATGTTCAATTAATATTCACATTCATTTGATAGCATATTTTTACTTTGCTTTGAAACCGTTGATTTAAACGGAACATAAATATTCTTAAATCTAAAATAGGTAACCAATAAGTTTAATTAAACAAAAGTGAATATCCGCGGTGCGACAGTCCATGAAAAATCAGGTTTTTCGGTGCAAAACCCTGTTTTCTTTATCATGTGTCTGGGGGTGTAATATATGTAGTACATGTCTCTATCAAGTGATTAGATATACGTATAACGCATATACTTAATCCTCATTTTATTTGCTCTAAATGTATGAATGGTTCAGTAAATTTTTCTCAAATTTGGAAGTGAACCTTAGCCATGCACTGTGAGAGAGCGCAATGTGCTAACAATTGAACTACCTCACGTCTAATAAATAAGACATGTATAAAGAAAAACGCATTATAATTTCTGAAGAACAATTCAGTACCACTTCTTCAGAATAATATCTTCAATTACTATTCCAATTCATTTGATACAATGTTTTGACTTTGCTTTGAAACCATTGATTTAAACGAACATAAATATTCTTAAACCTAAAACATTTAACAAATAAGTTTAATTAAACAAAATTGAAACTCCGTGGTACGACAGTCCATGGAGATTCATGGCTTTTGGTGCCAAACTAAGTTTTCTTCATTATGTGCCTGGAGGTGTAATACATGTAGCATATGTTTCGATCAAGTAATTAGATAGACGTATAACGCATATGCTTAATACTCATTTTATTTACTATAAATGTATGCATGGTTCAGTAAACCTTCCCCAAGTTTGGAAGCGAACCTATGCCATGCACTGTGAGAGAGCGCAATGCGCTAATAGCTGAACTATCTCACGTCTAATAAATAAGACATGTAAAAAGACAAACGCATTATAATTTCTGAAGAATGATTCAGTAACACTTGTATATGTTTAAATGGCGATAATGATGTGAAAAAATTATTTCAAAGGTAATCCCAATACCGATACTACAAACAGCAATAAAAGAAACAATCTATATCGAAATATATTTTGTTTTGGATTATTTCTAGACAAGTTGACAAAAAAAATGTTTAAGCTCAAAATAATTATTTGTCCGCTTAATTCTCTGCCTACAGAATAACACTCACATAACACGAGTGTATAATAGAAAAAAAAGTATACAAGTGGGTAAGTGTGATCAAAGATAGAACGAAGGGTTTCGTTTAATATTCCTTTCAAAACACTTTATCCTTTCTTTAATAAATCCAAATAAATTTCATTTTCTAAAAAAAAAAAAATGTCATTTTTTTTTATAAACTAGAAATTTACCGGTCTATTTTTCTCGTTTTTTCGAATATCTGAAACGGGCCGATAACGGGCGAAGCCCGATATTATACTCTGCCATAATAATATCTGTCATGTGGACTAAATGCGTTATTAAAAATAATCAATTTCAAGATTAATTATGTTGTATAGAGACCTTCAAAATCTTCAAATATACCAATTTTTCCATAATCGGGTTTTTATCATGATTCAATACGTTCCTCAAACTCATATGACGTTATAATCAATTTCTGACGTCATATCTACTTGCTTTCTCTATTACTGATATTGATACTCTCTTTGTATGAGTCTCAAACATTTGAAAAAGTCCGTTAAACTTCCACTAATATCCGAATTTTCTAATGACGTCATATTAACCTGCTTTCTGTACTTACACATACTCATAGTCCTTGTATTATTGAGAAATGTTTGAAAATGTCCGTTTTATTACCAGTATGACGTCATATTAATCTTTTTTTCAATTGGGGAAACTTTTTATTTCATTTTCCTTTTTCACGTGGAAGTCTTTCAATAGAAAATTAATTATTGCAGAAAAAATTTTAATTGTGGATTTTTAATTGTTGGCAACTTCTATAACGAAAAATGTTTAAATTTAATAGGAAAAGGCTGTTAGATTTTTGGATTTTTATCTCCCCATATTAAAATAATAAGATTTTTCAAAATTTTATGATTTTCAGCATGACAGTGGGCATTCAGCTGTAAGTACACAAAAATTCAAGTCTGTACGTTTTACAGTTTCTGAGAAATGGCTCTGTGACGGACAGACAGAGAAGCGGGACGAATAGGGTTTCGTGAGATGAACGAAACTCTAAAAATATTAAATAAAAATTACCTAGTTCTGATGCAAATTATGTATTTTTGAATAATAAAGAAAAATTAACTATTTCATAAAAGCGAGACTTCAGAAAACTTCTAACAACAAAACAGCAACAACAACAACAACATCAAAATATTTCAAGAACATTAACTGAAAAATTAAAATAAGTCATTTCTTTCACAGTCAGTTACACAGCTCTCATAAGTTCGTAATTTCCAGAACATTAATTACGAAAATTATTATTCAGGCTATTTAATGTTTGAAATTATGTGTTTAAATAAAAATAGATCATTGCTAACTGGAAATAGTAGAATACAAAAGTAAATAACAGTGGTAACCCTGATTTACTAAAACAGACGTTACATCTTTATCGAAATTTGTCTTTACCATTTGCAAAACATTTCCACGGAAACAATCAATCTAAATTTTTTCAGTTAAAGCTACTAATGTTTTTTTTGTTTTGTTTTTTTTTTGCGTTTTTTTGTTTGTTTTTATTTATTTTATTTTTTTACAGACATCATTTCCGCTTAAAAATATACATTTAAAATTTTTACAGATCTTTTTTTAACATATTTTGGTTCTAACATAAATACTTGAATTGAATATATTAAAATTACTATACATGAAATATTATTGATATATAATTGTATATATATATATATATATATATATATATATATATATATATATATATATATATATATATCAACATATTGCTTTATTTAAAACCATCCATTCAATCAAATACATGAAATTAACCTTTTGATTTTGAACTATATCTATAATAATAAATTGTGAATTATTATCCCCAAAGAAAAATAAGTTACACTTAATTGAAATTAAATGTCTTGTTGTAAATTAATTTTTTAAACACCACATAACATTTCACTCAAATGGATGAATACAAAACATAAAATAAAATAAAATAGAATGTATCAACTCGAACAAAAGTTTTTTTTTTTCGCTGTATCGGGATCTTTATATGACGAGTTAAAAAATATCATTCTGATATTAGCATCATTAAATCTAATAGCTTTCTCTAATGTTTTGGGATTTCTGAAAGTTTACACTTACTTGACTAGACAAATTGATGACAGCAATATGTATAATTTACAATGATCCATTTTGAAGTAAAATTAGTTTTTTTTTTTTCTCTGAATTACTTTTAAGAAAATTATCTTTAAAAAAAAGGGAGATTTTTTTTAGTTTGGATATATATCATTTAGAATTACACAGACTTATGTACACTGAGTCGTTGGAAAAAAATGCGGAGAAAAAAGAAGATAGTTTTTGAGTTAGAAGATACATCAAAGGGAGTTATCCAGAAATGTATAATGAATCGTTCAAAAAAAGCCATTAATTCATCCATCGGATTCTAAAAGGTTCAGATATTTTTTCCGGTTGAAAGATTCTAAAAATTCTGAGGCAGCAGCAGAGTAAATAATTAAGAGTACGCTTGAACAAATCCAGTTTGAAAAAATTCAGTTTAAATAAAATATTTTTCGGGTTTCAAAGGAGGATATTTTAGACTGTTATATAAAATATCCCAGTTGAAATACACAGAAACCAGTATGTAAAATTGTGAAATAATTCCAATATCGCTTTGGAATATTTTTCTTGAAAATTAAGAAATAATCTTTTTCTATGACATATTTATAAAGGTTATTGAAAATTAGTCAGTTTCAATTGGTACATTCTTAAACAATCTTCCTTGTGTAAAATAATATGAGGAAAACTCAGTTACATAAAAGCTGTCTTATTTTCCGCTCTTTTTTTTTGTAATTTTGTAATGTTTTTTATATTATTATTCAGTAGATCTTAGTACTGAAATCATTTAAATTAAACTTTGCTTAATTGAGTAAATGATTTAAAATTTTCATATACGTTTCCAGGATAGATCATTGTGTTTTAAGCGACGAAGTCCTATTTCATAAAGTTCTTTGTCGTCGTCAGAAATGCGTAAGTCCTATTTTTTATGGCTGTCACATAAATTTTATTTTATATATTCATAATAATAAATATAAAAATAATAGTAATAATAACAATAATAATAATATATTAAAAATAATTATTTTGAATTAATAATAATAATAATAATAATAATATATTAAAATAATTATTATGAATTAATAATAATGGTAAAATAATTATCAAATTTTCCGATTAAAATATACTTCATCATTACTTACATTTGATGAAATTTTCTTGATCTTCTCTTTCTTTAAACACAACATTTTATCAAAACAGAAGAATAAAAAAATCATAAAAAGAATCAACTCTAAAAGTACCCTTTTTTTTCTTATTCTTTCCCTCAGGATCTTCGGATGACAAATTAAATGATGTCATTCTAATGTTGGAATCATTAAATTTAATAACATTTTAATATTTTGTGATCTCCGAAATTTCTCACACAACTGCCTAATATGTTTCATAATTGAATACGTAACTTACAGACTTACAGTAATCTATTTTAAAGTAAAATAAGATATTTTTTGTTTAAAAATTGTAAAAAAACAACAACAAAAATACATTTTTGCGTTTAAATATATGTCAATGAGCATTATTCAGAGATTTATAATGAATCGCTCCGAAAAGCTATTAATTCATTTATTGGATTCCAACTCTTTCAGAGATTTTTCTGATGAAAGATTCTAAAAAGTCAAAGGATGCAACCGAGTAAATATTTAAGAGATTCCTTGAAGAACTCTAACCTCGGTATAAATACAATATCGTTACAAATTCAAAAAGAGACATTTTTATCTATTTAATAGTATAAAATATCACATGCAGAAACAGATCTGCATTTACAATATTTAAACACAATTACGTCTGACAGATTCATTAAATTTAATCAGGCATTGAAAGTATTCTTGTAATTAAAAAATAATTAGATAATAAATTAGAAAACGGAAAATAAACTCATAAAGTAGACATTTCAGACTTCAAGCGAACACTTACACAAAGCGAATTAAACACACCCTTTACAAATATCGATGGAGAAAAACAATTTATTTGAGTTCACGAATGAATGACAGAGAATTAAGTTGGACAAAAATGCATGTGTTTGTTTACTGCAGTTGTATTCACTACACGTCGGGCCGCATGCGGACCTCGTGTTCATTTGCTCTGGCCCTGAAATTTTGACAAATAATAAAAATCATATACATGAATATGATTTTTTAAAGAGTTTGCGATTTTTTTTTGACACAGTAAAAATATTTAATACATTAAAATAAACACAATAATAATAATTTCTACCCACAAACGACTGAGAGGCAGTGCTCACAAATATTTTTAGACGGAAGGTTTTAACCCATGTCAAGAGTGTCGGTAACCGTTCGGACTTTTCCGTGATTTTCTTCTAACCTTTTGTTAATACGGGTTAGGTTCTCTTGGAAAGACACGAATAGATCACAATCACTCCCGTATAAGCCTTTATCCCTCGCTCACATCATCAGCTTTAACAAACACCACCGTGACCAATATTTGAATATATTATTATAGGTCTATAGCATGGCGATTCATCTGAAATGCAGAAACCTCCCTATTATCAATTGGACAGTATACACCGGGACATTTCATCTGAATTTATTCACATCGGTTCAAATTGATAAATACACATTAATAATCTTTATATTTTAACAATGCATTTTACCATGTCGAAATTTGCCTAGAAAACTGTAATGATGACACTCGAGCTCATTTTTCTAGTACATTAAAACGTTTTCAGACATTTTAGTGAGTACCACTTGTACAGAGCGAATATTTGTAGATTTGTAAATTGCTCATATTATCGCCTTTAACAAACACCACCATGACCAATATTTGAGTATAGTATTATAGGTCTATAGCATGACAATTCATCTGAACTGCAGAAACCTCCCTATTATCAAATGGACAGTATACACCTTGGCATTATATTTGAATTTATTCACATCGGTTAAAATTGATAAATACACATTAATAATTGGTATATTTTAACAATGCATTTTACTATATCGAAATTTGCCTAGAAAACTGTAATGATGGCACTCGAGCTCACTTTTCTAACACATTAAAATGTTTTCAGACATTTTAGTGAGTACCACTTGTACAGAGCCAATATTTGTAGATTTTTAAGCCACTTTTTTAAACATATTATACTTATACATTTTTTTTTACAGTTTGATTAAACTAATATAATATTCTTAAAATTGGCACACTTTCAGTTTCCACTCGACGTTTGCGAGAGGACATAATTAAGGAAACTATGTTTTAAAAATAAAATCTTGCCTGCAGTGCAAAAAAAAATAATAATTACTAACATTAGAGATAGAAAAATGCTCATATCTTACCAAGCCACGTACAGTAAAATACTTCCAAACGAGATTAAAATTTGGCTCATATGATGAATCATGCCTCAAACATGAATCATAAATATTTCCTGTATTTTCGCATGGAAGAAATTTCTGCGATTTTTCAGTCATTAAAATAGAAAACAAAGTACGAAATAGGCAAAACACGAAAATTTGACACGAAAAATAGACCTAAAGTTGTTGAATAAATAACAACTTTATGCAGTCTTATTAATTTATTGTAGAATGAACTAATATAAATTGTAGTTTTTCAAAATGCACAATTCAAATTATAAAGCATATAAATTAACGTCTGAATGTATTAAAGGTACACTTAAAGGACAATTTATTATTTCGTACTTGAATACACACAAATTTATACAATAAACCCAAAACGAGTGAAAAAATAGCCGGAGCCAGGACTCGAACCTGGGTCTACAGAGTAACGTGCTGTTGTTCTAACCTCTGAACTAACCCGGCCGATATCCAAGCTCGGCAATTTATCACTATTAATTCGTGTTGAAGAACGTCACCAGCTAGTGATCAGACAGCACAGGATGACGGAACAATGATGAATAAATTAGTATTCCATCGATACACAATATATTCTACAGCACACAAGTTGACGTCTGAATTTATTAAAGGTACCCTTAAAGAAGAATTTGTTACTTCAGATTTGAATACACACAAATTTATACAATAAACCCAACATGTGTGATAAAATAGCGGGGGCTAGGACTCGAACCTTTGTCTACAGAGTAACGTGCTGTCGTTCTAACTGCTGAACTAACCCGGCCGATATCCAAGCTCGGCAATTTCTCACTATTCTTTCGTGTTGAGGAACGTAACCAGATAGCGATAAAACAGCACAGAATGACGGTACAATGATGAATAAAATACTATTCCATCGATACACAAAATATTTTAAAGCACACAAATTGACGTCTGAATGTCTTAAAGGTACACTTAAAAATTTGTTATTTCAGACTTGGATAAGCACAAATTTATACAATAATTCATATGGCTCGACCAAATGAATCGGAGACTATAGCCGTATAACTGTCTCTTTTTGTAACTGTCTCTTTTTCTGTACCTAACTTTCTTTAAATATCTTTTAAGTAAACTGTACAATTATACACTGAAAAAAAAGCCTTAAAGCCTCTGAGATTTATAAAAAAAAATAAAAAATGAATAATATTAATCCCAACGGGAAAATATGTTTACATTTGTTTAAATGTATAGATGCAAATTCATTGTTTAAACACCACATAACATTTTCTCCAAAAGCAAGAATTAAAGGAAAAATATTAAAAAAATCATCTGGAACAGAGTGTTTCTCCCCTTCACTCAGGATCTTTATATGATATGTTAAAAAATGGCGTTCTGATAATAACATCATTAAATGTAATAGTATTTTAATGTTTTGCGATATCTGAAAGTTTTCATTTAGATGCCTAAAAATTAATGATACCAATATGTATAACTTACAATGATACATTCTAAAGTAATTTGGATATTTTCAGCAAGATCTTTCAGAATACTCTAAAATAAAGAACAAACCCTTGAGTTTGTATCTTTTTCATTTGGAATACTCCGACTTATGTACAATAAATATTTCAGAAAATATATTAATACATTCGTCGGAATCTAAAAGTATGTTTTTTTTCGGTTCAAAGATTAAAAAAAAAAAAAAATACGAAGCAGCAACACAGCATCTCAATGCCGAAAGACATTAAGAGATCCTCTTTCTAAAAACATAAATACAATATTATAGGATATTTAACTCGAGTGCTTATTTTTTAATTTAACTTTTCCCAGTTTAGTTATGTAAGTAAATGCGGGAAAAAAAGCAAAAATAAGTTATCTACTTCAAATAGTTCAGGAGTGCGTTTTACAGCATTACTACGTATAAAATACAAATAATACCAATGACGTGATTGTTATATGTTAAATAATAAGTTTTTATTTACAGAAATTCTCTTATAAACATATCTGTAAAACTTTGGAAGAAAGTATTAATGACAATGACTTTTTCCTGAATGTTTAGTCATAATTTACTATCTTAAATATGACAATGAAAGTAAACATGACACGCATAAATTATTAAAGTATTAAACTTTTATAGGAAGACATATTATGCATTAATTTAAAACGTGTATACTTCCTGAACAATTATTTCAATATTACAGCGGCTCCTATCGACGAATTTTCATGCATAAAGTTTTTATTTAGCAAATGATAAGCGTATTATTTAAGTTATCTGCAGTTTAAATTTCGCCAGATTCGAGACAGTAGAGCTCATCCAAGCGTCTTAGGAAGTGGGTAAGTTATTCTTTTCTAAGATATTTTAATAATTATATAAGAGATATAAAATGTCCTAACAAAGTGTTGTAAATTACTTCCGTTGTAAAGTACATGCGTTAAACGTAAATATTTTAATTCAATTTTTAATGATAGTGTTTCCAGCCTGCAGACAATCTATTCATTTAGATTAAAAAATTCTCAAGTTATTGAGATTAAATCACTTCTCAAAAATCTTCTCTGTAAAAACTATTTAGGCCACGTTTCAGCCCATAATTGTAACCTAGGAAATGAAACGGTGGATATGCTGGCAAAGAAAGTAACTTCTAGATCATCAGTTGATTACCACTTCCAGTACTACACTCATACACCAAACGACATCTTCGCGCTCATCTTATGAATTGGTGACAGGATCACTGGAACTACTCGAATAAGGGTAGATATACCTATGATCTAGTCCCAGTTTCCTTAAATCTTCTCCTGCTCACTCCTTCCACTACAGCTTTCCTTAACGGTCATGGTCCCTTTGGAGCCTAACTCTTTAAGTTCAAAAGAACCCTTTCTCCTCTTTGTCAGTGCGCGATGTCACTCTTGCCTCTCATTGCTTCTATGACTGTCCTTTAACAGTTCGCTGAAATGTTCACCTTCTTTCTGTTCTTCCAGACGGTTGGCTGGCTAATATTTTATCGCTTCCGGCATTGCTCTCAATGCATCTTTAACTTTCTATGTGACTTTTCTATCTTAATCCATCACTGATCCAGGGACTTTATCCTTATTCACTGCCCTTAGTCGGGTCGGAGCTTTGTATTTTTTGGCAGTAATATTATTTTGTAGTATTGTCTTTTTTAAATATATTGTTTCCGTTATATTCATGTATTCATTTATCCATTGTTCACCAACCCTCCTTCTGTTGCGCTTACTGGCGCGTTTTTGCATGTTTTTATTGTATTTTTTAAACCTCAATAAAAGAGACCGAGAGGGACATCTATACTCTACAGACTTGGTTCCTAGTCTAATCAATCCCTTTCGAGCTGTAAAGTAAAACACATGCGTTGTAAAATACATGCCCATGAAACAGAAAACTCGATAAAATAATGTAGCCATAAATGTATATGATTTACTAAACTTTAATGTAGAAGCGTTTCTGTGATTTTCTAATAATTTCAATTGGAAAATCATAGAGGGTAATATATGTATATAGAAAGATACATAGATTGTGTTTATTTAATAATTTTTCTTTGTAATTGATTTTGCATCGCTTATGTTTTGACTTTCAATAGTTGTCCATTTTTATTGAAATTTCTTTACCTATGGTATCGTGGTTGATCAGGCAATTTGATTGAGGTAAATTCTCCTTTAAAGCTGATTTTACTCAAACAGAAATCAATTATGATTTATTTATATTGTGTGTTACTCGAGCTGTAAAGTAAAGTACATGCGTTGAAAAATACATGCACACGAAACAGAAAACTCGATAAAATAATGTAGCCATAAATGGATATGATTTACTAAACTGTAATGTAGGAGCGTTTCTGTGATTTTCTGATAATTTCAATTGGAAAATCATGGAGTGTAATATATGTATATAGAAAGTGGTATAGATTGTGTTTATTTAATAATTTTTCCTTGTTATTGATTTTGCATCGCTTATGTTTAGATTTTCAATAGTTGTCCATTTTTATTGAAATTTCTTTATCTATGGTATCGTGGTTGATCAGACAATTTGAATAAGGTAAATTCTCCTTTAAGGCTGATTTTACTCAAACAGAAATCAATTATGATTTATTTATATTGTGGAATATTACCCTTGATAAGGTGTTTCGCAATATAAGTTCCCATTTGCTCCTTGAAACATTTTCATATTCTTCTCGTAGGATTTTTTCTCCATACACTTTTATTTATTTTTCCATTTATTTTAATTTGGGAATTTTTTCATTCTTGGATATATATTTTTGTATTGTATTATCGGTTCATATATATTATCGATTTTAATGAAATGAAATGAAATTTTACAGTTACTATTAACAAAGTTTTATTATAGATATATATTTTAATAACAGTAAAATAAAATGATCTATTTTGAATAAACAAGAATTGTATCATCTTTATTCATATGTAATAATATTTAGTGTGATTGAAAAATCTTAATTCTAGCTGTTACTTTTCAATTTCAATTATGTAATTTTATTTTATTCCAATAAATGCAAAGATATACATGACCTCCCATATTGATAAAAACGAAAAAGAAATGTACATTGTTACACTCAAAAGAAATTCACTTACATTTATTTAAATGTAATCAAACGTCTAGATGTAAATTCATTATTTAAAAACCACATAACATTCCATCCAAATGGAATATTTAAGAAAAAATCATAAAAATGCATCAACTCAAAAAAAAAAAAAAAATATTTTTTCGTTCTCTCATGGTATTCATATGACAAGTTAAAAAATGTCGTTCTGATATTAGCATCATTAAATCTAATAGCATTTTAATGTTTTGCGATGTCTGAAAGTTTTCACTTAGATGCCTATAAAAATTGATGACAGCAATATGTATAACTTACAATGATCCATTTTAAAGTAAAATTAGATTTTTTTTCTAAAAGACTTTTCAGAAAACTTCCATAAAAAAGAACAAAGTCTTGAGTTGGAAGATATATCATTTGGAATTACTCAGACTTATGTATAATGAATCGTTCAGAAAAGCTATTAATTCATCCGTCGAATTCTAAAAGGTTCAGGAGTTTTTTTTCTCGGTTGAAAGATTCCAAAAACTCCGAAGCAGCAACAGAGTAAGTAATTAAGAAAACGCTTGAAGAAATCCAGTTTGAAGAAAGTATAAATAAAATATTTTTCGAAATTTAAAGAGAATGTTGGTCTCTTAAAGTTTATGGGTGATACCAGGAACAAATCGGTGTGATTTAATGTGAAATAATTTCTGTTGTTCACTGAAACATTTTGCTTAAAAATTAAATAAGAAAATACAAAATGTATACTTTGTGTGGTTAAAAGTTACAATGTTAAATAAATAAATAGATATATTTATTTATCCCCCTCCCCCCTCAATTATTGTATGATGTTTCTGTGATGTTTTTTAATGGTTATATTTGTAACAAGTTGGAAATTGTACGTCAAACGTTACAAACGAGGTGCGTTCGTACGCACGTTTTAGAATTAAATTCATGATATCCCGTGCGTAGAACGGGTTAAACAGCTAGTTAAGTATATATTTTATGACACTGTTCATACAAATATCTTAACTAGTTATATAAATATTCAGATATATATGTATCAGCTAGTTATATAAATATTCAGATCTTGATGATTTTTAATTCTGTGAAATGAATTATATCGTCTGCAGATTAATTTCTGTAATAAAATAAGTATCTCGGTCGCTTGACGATTTAACATCCATCGGAAGCTCATATAACAAAAAAGCACCGATTTAAAAAAAAAATCAAATTTCTTAATAAATATTTTTATTAATATCTCCTAAAGTTTTGATTCGATTTTGATAAAATTTGAAATGTCTCGACAAATTTATGCAAAGATAATATATTTCAAATTGCAAACCATTTGGTTGGGTAGTTTTTGCGTTGTTATATGCGGACAGACAGACAGACGGACGGACAGACAGACAGACGGACGGACAGACGGACGGACCAAACGACGACTATAGGTGCTACGTATTTATATAATTACGAACGCACCTAATAATGAAAAATGTCCGCCATTTTACCTTAATTAATTTATTCCAAATTCTTACCAGTCTACTTTATTTCCATGTATTTCAATCATATCTTAATTATATTTAATTCTTATTCTAAAATTTTTAATCTGTTAAAAGCTACACTTATTTGTAAAAACCCCTAATGTATTCCTTCATATTTAGATACATTAAATTTTTATTTCTTCAGAATGTCTCTTAATATCATTTTTATTTTTATAAAAATTCTCATTCGATATCCCATGAGTCTTTTCAATTCCCGCGTCTAACTTTTTCACTTCAAAATAATGTCGAGTATAATAAAAAGTCCCACAGCTTTGACACCCGCTCAACATTGGTTAAATTACCCCTGATTTGGCGAAAGATTACTACGCCGTAATTTCAGCTCTGCTGAAAAATTAATTAGTATATAAATATTCACCGTTACTGGGTTTAATTTGTCTCATGTATGCCACTGGAAGTTGTGCTCATGACCGACGTTCCATCTTGTGCTGCAAGGTTGTAACCTAGCCATATAAGAGTGAGTGAATGCTAGACCAGGTGTCGTCCGGATGTCTTAAATAGTAAAGCACTTGGTGTGCTATACCAAGGGATCCGAGATCGAACTCCGGTCTGGACATTTTTTCCCTCTATTGGTTGTAAGCTGTTTAGTAAAGTGATAATTCACATCCTTTATATTTCATTAATTTACAGTGTAATTTCAGCTCTGCTGAAAAAATAATTAGTATAGAAAATATTTATTTTTTGTTATTATAATTATACCCCATTCAAATAAAGTCACGTTTTCAGCAGATCATTGCTGTTGAAAGTAAAGACATTTACTAAAACTATGATTTTTTTTTCAGTTAGAATTATTTAATATTATTGCATAATAAATCTACATTAAATAAGACGACAAAAAACATAAGATAAGCCTATTGCTGCTTAGTAATACTTTTAAACCCATTCAAATGGAATCCATTAAATATCCAGCCTTAAAATAAAATAGACTTTTCTCGCATTCAAAATCAACGGTTGATATATTAAAATTTAGTTGTTTTTCTTAGGCATGATAACGCCATATGGTGTTATATTGCTAAACAACCTGAAAGAACTATAGATATCTTATTTGTCTCCTTTATCGTATCGATATTATTTGTCTCTTTTCCTTTATCATATATAAACCTCTTATCAAGTTCAATAATGATTATTAAATACAAAAACTGAACCATTTTCTGTTTAAATGTTTAGTTTGAAAAAAAAAAAAATATATATATATATATATATATATTCTGTTGAGTTAATTTCTTAAAGAATTTCTGCACTAAGATCTAACTGCATGGTGGGCTCAGAATAGTCTGCTTCAATATAAAAAATTCATAGTTTTATGTATGTATATATTAGTTCATATATGTACACATAAAAATAAAACACATAAAAATTCTCATAAAATAAATATAATATTATATATATATAACCATTAGACAGACGACAATTAAAATTCATCATACACTCATACACAATTGGTAAATAAATGAAAGATGCAACTCGGATCTGTTATGATTCAACTATCCTACAATACATACAGATTTATGAACCATTATCCAAAATATAATGGAAATTAAATATTAACTAAAGTAATAAAAAATGTATTTAAAAAATGAGAAATCTATATAATAGTATTTTCAAGCCCAAAGTATTATAGATTGCACAAAACATGTCCGATTTCTGCCTTGCCCTAACTAGAAGCTAAAACGATGCAAATATGTGTTATCGTACTTAAAACCCCAACAAAATAATGTGTTACAAAAGCTCAAATCTTTAAAAATATTTTCGAATATAATTTAGAACCATCAGTATCTAACTAGTTTATCGCGCTAGAATTGCATGCTTAATTTCGAAATTTTAACCATTACTAAAAATTCAAATTTATCCGTAAAATAAAAGAATGACACATGGGAATTGGTATATATATATATATATATATATATACCAATTTATATACCTAATTGGAATACCTCCTCCAATTGCATAAATTGAAAGTATGATATTTTTACGGCAAATCTTGCTCAAAGTATTCAAATTCGTAATGTAATTTGGGACACTGATAATGTAATTTCAATTACATTAGTTCACATTACATTACAGTTCAGACTATTTCTCTGTAACCTTTGTGCATGATCTCGAAAATTAGATAGCAGATGGTAGAGGTCACGATACTCATCCGAAGAGTTTCTCCACAATACTTGCCAGCAGCAGATCACGCTACATTCGCAAAAGCACGCAAGTCTCCTTTCTCACGCATCCCAATGCATTAAGTCACTTTTAATAATTAGGAGACGGGGAGGATACCCATGCGAAGATGCCCACTTGCTGGTCTGAAATCCAGCTGAACAGTTCCTTCTTAAGAAGTAAATATTAAGCAGCACAGCACACTTGCACGCATATGCTTGACCCAGAAATATTTAATTGAAAAAAAAAGAATAAAAGGGTCATGCACAATCAAATATTTGTACAGTAGAATAAAATTTACAAATTTAAATAGTAAAAGGGTAATTTTACTTCAAGATACACGCTTGGAAATTACTTCAGCACTTCCAAAATAATTTAAGTTAATATTTGCAAACCCTAAGTCCCATTTTTAAAAATTTCTTAAATAATAATAAAATTACTTTAGCAATTAATTAAGCACTTAAAAAAATTCAGTTCATATTTTATACCCTAAGACACATTTTTTTTTAATTCTTAAAGAATTGATTGTTCTCAGTTTCTTATAACTGAAAGTTGTACTACCAACTTCTTGATAGTTTTTATTTTACTTAAATTCTCACCAAGGAAAATATTTTACACATTAGGATTACATTTTACATTTATTCGATTCAAATAGTTATATTGAAATGCTAAAACATATAATTTAATATGACAACTTCTAAATGGAAAAATTAATAATTTTTTTTCTAAATTATTTAATGACTGTATATATATACAGTTGTATAAATATACAATGCATAATAATACGTTGCATAAATATACAATACACAAAACTACATGAATATTTTTCTTATTTAATCATATAAGTTAAATATTATAAGTTGTATAAATTTAAATTATGTTTATATGGCTAAACTTGCTCAAAGTTATCAGATTAGTAATGCAAAATTCCAGGCACTTTTAATGCAATCTCAGATTGTTTCTCTCCAATGCATGATCTCTATATCTGGATGGCAGATGGCCGAGGTCACGATAATCATTCCAAAAATTACTCCTGAAGAAGGGCCTGCATCAGATCACGCTACATTCCTAAAAGCTGGCAAATTTGTTTTCTCACGCCTTCACCTGTATTACGTCCTTTTTTTTATTAAGGGAAAAAAAACTCGCGAAAATTACCAATAGAAGATGCACACTTTCTGGCAGTGAAATTCACCTGGACGCTTCTATCTTTAAAGCTAAATACTGAGCTGTGCTGTTTCTTTGAACGCAAAGGTTTTGACCTAGAAATATTTAATTTGGAGAAACATAATAATGAATATGCCACATACAATCAAGTAAATGTAGAGAATAAGAAAATAGCATATCTATTACACACACATACACACAAAAAAACATAATTTAAAAAGTATACATGTCTGAAAATCAATTTATTTTTATACATACACTTCAAAGCATTTAAAGTGAATAGTTTTAATAGATGTAGCTCTTTTTCTGTTTGTTATCAGTTCATTAAAAATGAAAGTCGTACTAGTAATTTTTTCATAATTTTATTTAGATATCACCATAGGAGAAAATTAAGTTTTTAATTGTCATGTTTATGTTTTATGTTTTATATTTTGTGTGTGTGTGTTTGTTCAGGAGTTACTTCAATGAAGCATATGACAATTAATTTCAATAAATATGTACTATATTTAAATTCAGAAACTCCAGAACAACAGTACATTTTTTTTTAAAATTCTGCGACGTATTTTTGATTCTGTATAACTACAGTTAAAATATATAACAAATATATATATAAATTTCCATTATACAAATAAGAAAAAAAAAGCCAATGTAGTATAAGTTGAAGTATAAATTGAATAAATAGTATAAGTTGAAACTGTGATTATTTTATAACTAAACTTTTTCAAAGTATTCATATTCCTAATGTAATTTGGAGACTTATAATCTCAGAAAGTAAATGCAGTAAAATGTTATATAGATTTAAGCTGTGATTATTTTATGACTAAACTTTCTCAAAGTATTCGCATTCCTATTGTAATTTGGAGACTTATAATCTCAGAATGTTTCTACCCAATCATTGTGCATGATCTAAAAAATTAGATAGCATATAGCAGAGGCACAATAATCATTCTAACACAGCTCACAAATTCGTTTTTTCTCGTGTGCCAAGTCACTTTTGCTAATAAAGAGACGTGAAAATAAACCATGAGATGATTATACTTTTTGTCACTAAAATACAGCATAACACTTCTTTCTGTAGAATTTAATATTTAGCAGTGCTGCACCCTTGCACGCATGTGAATTGACACAGAAATATTTAGTTGAAAAGAAAACAAGAAAATTAAATCGTCTCGTACAATCAATCAATTAGTAAATATATACGGAATCAAGTATTATTTGAAAATACTTGCTTAGAAAGTATATTAGATATTCACGCAGAAACTTCAAAGCAATTGAAGTGAATAATTTCAATGTCTTAAGCCATTTTTAGGGTTTCGTTCATCTCACGAAACCCTATTGCTCCCGATCCGTTGTTTGTCTGTCACAGACCCATTCTCGAAAACTATGTAATCAGAATATCAGCTGTAAAGAGCTGAAAATATTAAAATTTGAAAAATTCGTATTATTTTAATAAATAAGATAAAAAACTAAAATTCTAACAGCCTTTTCCTTTTAAATTTAAACATTTTTCTTTATAGCAGATGCCAAAAATTAAAAATCCACGATGAAAATCTTTCCACAATAATTAATATTCTATCAGACGATTTCCACGTGAAAAAGGAAAATGAAATAAAAAGTTTCACCAATTGCAAAAAAGATAAATATGAAATAAAATTGATTGACGTCATAGTCGTAATAAAGCTGAAAATGTCTAAGATTTCTCAATAATACAAGGAGTATGAGTATGAGTAAGTAAACAAAGCAGATTAATGTCACGTCATTAGAGAATTAAAAAGAAAATTTGACGTCCTATTGGAAGTTTAACTAATTTTTCAGATGTTTGAGAATAATACAAAGCGAGTATCAATATAAATAATAGAGAATGGTAAATATATGAGTTTGAGAAACATATTGAATCGTGATAAAAATCCAATTATGGAAATATTCTCATATTTTAACATTTTGAAGGTATACATCAATTTGTTTAATTTTGAAATTATTTTTTTAAATATTGCATTTAGTCCGTATGACGGATATTATTATGACAGAATATAATAGCGGGCTTGGCCCGGTATCTGGCTGGTTTAGATATTTGAAAAAACGAAAAAATAGACCGGTAAATTTTTACTTTATAAAAAACATGACTTTTTTTGTTGTTGCTGCTAAATGAAATTTGTTTGAATTTATTAAAGAAAGGATAAAGTGTTTTGAAAGGAATATTAAACGAAACACTTTGAGCGATCTTTGATCACACTTTCCCACTTGTTCTATTTGTTAAGGAATTATTTGTTATCTATTTCTTTAACTAAAATTTATACTAATAATATTTTGTTTTATTTCATTTCTCGCCAAAGAAAAATGAGATTTTACAGGGTATGCATTCATTTTACATTTTTTTGTTTCAAATATGTATATTTCAATGCAAAATATTATAGGCATAACTACCAACCTTCCGTTTTTTCCCCTGTCAAATAAACAAAACTGAAACCACAAAAAATATTTCAGGAAAGGTTTCTTAATTTTATGTAGTTATTTATTAACATTTCTATTAAAAAAAAATCAGGATTCATTTTATTAAAAAATCCCTGAAGATATGACCTTTTTTTATAACTATGTACCTAAAAAAAAAACAAAATATTTTTTTCTAAATTATTTAATGCATTATAGATTAATTTTCAATATGTTAAAAAATGTATTGTATATAAATGCATAAAGTTATTTATTATATGAAAAAAAAAGTAAGTTGTATAAATTGAAAATATGATTATTTTATGCCTAAACTTGCTCAAACTATTCACAATCGTAATGTAATTTGGAACACTGATAATGTAATCTCAGATTGTTTCTCTCAAACCATTGTGCATGATCTCGAAAATTAGATAGAAGATGGCAGAGGTCACGATAATCATTCCAAGAATTGCTCTGAGAGTTTGGCCTGCACGCCATGTTCGCCAGAGCACGCAAATCTGTTTTCTCACGCATTCCCCTGTATTAAGTCACTTTTTGGGGGAAAATAACCATGAGAATATGCAAACTTTCTGGCACTGAAATCCAGCTGAACACCTCTCTCTTGAGAGATTAATATTAAGCATTACTGCACATTTGCACGCATATGAATTGACCCAGAAATATTTAATTGAAAGAAAAATAAAGATGAAAGGGTCACGTAGAAACAAATAATTCGTGAGATCCAGAAAAAAAAAGCTAATGTGGAATAACGAATTGAGCTTTTGTTTGAAAATAAAGGTTTAGACATTACTTCAACTACATTTATGTAGAATATTTAAGGTCATTTCAGAGAATAAATTTAATTTCTTAAGACATTTTATCTGTTTTAGCAGAAATGTTTGTTCTCAAATTCTCAAATTTAAACTAAATCTTAAATTGCTTGATAGATTTATTTTATGTAATTTGTAAAAAATAATTTTTAATTGCTAATTTTATACTTTACATTTATTTGTTTTGTAAGCGTTTAGAATAAATGAATGTTGCAACTATGTTTCGATACATACATACTTTTGAAAACGAAACAATATTAAAACTATATATTAAGAAAACATTTAAGTGAAAGTCTTACCTTTTTACTTTCTTCTATCTTTACAAGAAGAAAGTATTAGATTCATGAAAATTTTCGACGGATTTATACGTTTTGGAAGGTCCAGAACACGATTTGACTGTTTTTAGAAAATATCTGCCTGTGACTTTGTCTGTGACTTTGTCTGTGACTTTGTCTGTCTGTATGTCTGCCTGTCTATCTGTCTGTGACAAATATTTTGTGGGCCCTCTATCTCAAGAACTCTTGCACGAAATTTAATAAAACTTTATATTCAGTTATTCCCTGATATAAATTGGTTCTGATTCGTTTTTTATGAAAAACGCTCAACAGGTGGAGTTGCTATGCTGCATTTTTCGCGATTTCCGCAATAGCTCTATCTCAAGAACTATTGCATTTATTTTTATCAAACTTCAGATTCTGTTAGACATTGACATAAATAACCGCTGATTACGTTTTGGTGTAGATATCCCAACAAGTGGCGCTGCTATACCACTTTTTTCATGATTTTTACGATAGCTATATCTCAAGAACGAATGTACGGAATTTAATCCAACTGCAGATTCTGGTAGACACAACATAGACATACATAGATGCTGCTTACGTTTTGGTATAAATAGCCCAAAAGGTAACGCTGCTATACTGCGTTTTTCATTATTAACACGATAACTATATCTCAAGAACTAATGCACGGATTTTCATCAAACTTCAGTTTCAGTTAGACGTTGACATAAGCTGTTGTTGATTAGGTTTTTGTCTATTACTAAATAGGTGGTGCTTCTATGTTGCATTTTGCAGGATTTACACGATACTAACAATAGTCATATCTCAAGAACTAATGCACGGAATTTAACAATACTTTAGATTCAGTTAGACCTTTATATAAATTGGTGCTGATTCCTTTTACCTGTGTGAGATAGAAGAAAGTTTTAGGATTGGCACGTCAGACTAGTTTTATTCTCTAAAAGACTATCCCATATATTTTCCCATTTCCCGAAAACAAATTAAATTCGCAGTAGACAAAAGCACTGTTAACATAATTATAAATATCTAATTATGTATGTTTGAAGTAAGATAAATTAATATGAAACAGTTGTTAGCACCAAACGATGAAGGAAAATTGAATGTAATCTAATTTTTTTATGAGATCGTATACATTTAATGCCGATGAGATCAAGATACTTTCATTGTGGATGATAGAAATATAATTCCGAAACACATGATTTTTTAACACTTTGCAACACTTAAAAAACTAAGCCTGTTTTTTTTTTTGCCTATAAACATGGTCAGACCCCAGCCATGAAATAATACATAAATATGAATAAATATTATATAAATGTATTCAAACTACTCTCGGTTTCTAGTTCACAGGCTATCAAAGCCTGAGAGCTAATGTTCCCGCAGGTTCTGTATGTACGTACCTATGTGTGTATGTAGGTACGGATGTACGTAACGCGATAACTCTTGATATAAATATCCGATTTGATTAAAATTTTGTTTATAGTTTCATTCTGATAAAGAGCTTCCCTGATTAGTTTTGGGGTTCATTGGATTAGGGGGAACAGGGGGCTAATCCCCCCCTTAATTTAAATAAATGGGTTTTTCATGCAGAGTTATCTGACTTTCGTCAAATATTGTATATAGGTTCATTGTGATAAGGCGCTTCCCTGATTAGTTTTGGGTGTTCATTGGTTAAGTAAAGGGGTAATCCCCCCCTCTTAATTTATTGTCGATTCTTTTTTTTTCGAGGGGAATTATTCTTTGAAATAAGCGTATAATATACAATTAGTGTGAATAACCTGTGAGCTCAATGTCATCAGTTTAACTGGGCACTTTTCTTTATTTCTGTGTATTTCTAATAGAGTCAAGTTCAAAAATGAAATTGCGATGTCTATTTTCTTGAAAATTTGCATGAATAAATTTATTTAAATAATAATAAGAAAACTGGACATTTAAAATGTTTACTGTAAAATGCTAAACATATACTTTCAAATTGAAACTTATAAAACGTTACAAAAATTCTGTTTGGAACACATTTATTTATCAATAATAAAGTTTTATTACTAAACATGAAACAAAAATGAATAGGAAATAAATGAGAGCTCGAAATATCGATTAATAGAAGATTTTACAACATTATATTTTACAAATAATTACAGAATACTTGAAATGTAAAAAATAATAATAATAAAACCGTGGCAGGGTCACAAAGTAAGAAAAATAAAATGTATTAACATAATAAAGTAATTCTTCTTCCAAACTGACATTTTGGAAGACCGAATTGAAATTGAAACTGCATCATGTTCCCTATTGCATTCCTTTTCTTTTTAATGTTTTCCTTAACATGCAGATAATTTTATTCATTTAAATGGAAACTTAGAAAAGTCTTACACATAACGATCTTCAAATGCATCAAAAATTTTGCTGTATTCTCAATAGAAATTGAACTAGAAGCCCTTCCACATTGTTAATGTCTATGCAATGAAACGGAAAAAATAGAATATTCTAACAGTTGTTCTTTGTAGGGAACACTTTCCGTTTATCCATAATTCTACTAAAATTAAACCAAAGCAAAAAGGCAAACTAAGGGAGTTCGAAATACCGATTAATAGAAGACTTTCTAACATTTTAATATATCTTACAAAATTTTCCAAAATACTTAAAATACTTTAAAAAAAGTTAATTAAACAATGACAGGGTCACGAAGTAAAAAAAAAAAAAATCAAACGTATTGACATAATAAAGTAATTTCTCTTTCAAACTGACAATTTAGAAGGCAGAAACGAAATTGAAACTGCATTATCTTCCCTAATGCATTCATTTTCTTTTTTATGTTTTTCTTAAAATGAAGATAATTACATTCATTTAAATAGAAACTTAGGAAAGTCTTACACATAACGATCTTCAAAGGCATCTCAAATTTTGCCGTATTCTCAATAGAAATTGAACTATAAGCCAATCCACATTGTTAATGTCTATGCAATGAAAGGAAAAAAATAGAATATTATATCAGTTGTTCTTTGTACGAACACTTTACCTTTATCCATAATTTATTCTAAAAATTAAACAAAAGCGAAAAGACAAATAAAGGGAGTTCGAAATACCGATTAATAGAAGACTTTCTAACATTTTAATATATCTTACAAAAAATTACAAAATACTTTAAAAAAATTAATTAAACAATGACAGGGTCAGGAAGTAAAAAAAAAATCAAACGTATTGACATAATAAAGTAATTTCTCTTTCAAACTGACAATTTAGAAGACAGAAACGAAATTGAAACTGCATCATCTCCCCTAATGCATTCCTTTTCTTTTTTATGTTTTTCTTAAAATGAATATAATCACATTCATTTAAGTAGAAACTTGGGAAAGTTTTACACATAACGATCTTCAAAGCCATCACAAATTTTGTCGTATTCTCAATAGAAATGGAACTAGGAGAAACTCTTTCCACATTGTTAATGCCTATGCAATGAAGGGGAAAAAATAGAATATTCTATCAGTCGTTCTTTGTAGGGAACACTTTCCCTTTATCCATAATTCTACTAAAAATTAAACAAAAGCAAAAAGGCAAACTAAGGGAGTTCGAAATACCGTTTAATAGAAGACTTTCTAACATTTTAATATATCTTACAAAATTTTCCAAAATACTTAAAATACTTTAAAAAAATTTAATTAAACAATGACAGGGTCGCGAAGTAAAAAAAGACAAACGTATTGACATAATAAAGTAATTTATCTTTCAAACTGACAATTTAGAAGACATAAACGAAATTGAAACTGTATCATCTCCCCTAATGCATTCCTTTTCTTTTTGATGTTTTTCTTAAAATGAAGATAATCACATTCATTTAAATAGAAACTTGGGAAAGTTTTACACATAACGATCTTCAAAGCCATCACAAATTTTGCCGTATTCTCAATAGAAATGGAACTAGGAGAAATCCTTTCCACATTGTTAATGCCTATGCAATGAAGGGGAAAAAATAGAATATTCTATCAGTCGTTCTTTGTAGGGAACACTTTTCCCTTTACCAATCGATTCCTCTTGTTTCAAATTCCCAAATGATACGACTTGATCAATGATACCCCGACTTATCGAAGTTTTCTAGAGGAATAATTAAATCCCACTTCCTTTAGAACAGTGTGGCCTCATTATTTCATTTTTGCTTTGTTTTAGTATCGGGTAAGAAAAGTGGTGTAAGTAAGATTAGATTGTTTCCAATCAGGTATTAGCACTTTTTCGAATGAACAGGAAATGAAGATTGATTTTTAGCGACGTGATAAAAGTTATAAATTAGTTAGTAATATTCGAGTAAATTAAGTTACTAATTTAATTTTCCTAGGAGTCTTAAAAATTAATTCATTATTTGGTTGGATGATTTTGATTCAGCTTAGTGGTACTGCGGCTTTTTTTTAAGTAATGGACAAACAGATCATTTATATTTTGGCCATTATTATTTTTTACTCGTAGCTCTCCGTGGAAAATTATTAAGTAGTAAAATTTTAATAATACGTGATATTTGAAATTTGTTTCATTTCTGAAATAAATAAGAATCGTTGATGCACTCTTACTCCGCTAGTTTCATTTTCAGGTTTAGATGAAATAAATTAACCCCACCCCCTTAAGAATCTGTTTTATCCTTATACAGTTAACTTATCTCTGCTAATAGTAACACGATGAAGAGAACAGATTAGTAAATGTTTTCGAAATTATAGTTATTTTTTTATTTATTATATTGAGTATAAGAAGATTTAGTTAAACATATTTTGCATCACCCGTCAATAAAATAATTTCTGATTTCTGAAACAAATAATTACTAATACATTCTTTGAATAATCAGTCACCTATAAATCCGCTATACATATTTCTCTACTTAAATAGTAACAAGATTCAAGATTCAAAAGCATGCTTGTATTTATTTACGATTAATAAAATCTACAACATTTAAACAATATAGGAAATGTGTATTTCCAAAAATATCATTACGTACTATTTAAGGATATTGTTATAAAAAATATATAATTTTTTAGGATAATAGTTATATATATATATAATTACATCATATTTCACTGACATTTTTCGTTCCTTGCGGAGAATATTGTCCAATATAAATTAGGAGCAATTCTATTCAGCCTTAAGTGCAACATAATTATATTCTAACACTTCAATTTATACTTTTGAAAAACTTATTCAGTTCCAAAAACAACAACAAAAAATCAAAATACAAATGGACTATTTATTGAGTTATTGCATTGATAGTATCAATAAATTGCCATGTAAAAGCTTTTGAAGACCTTTCTATTCTTTTTTATTTTTTTAAATGTAAATATTTAATTTTAGTTTTAAAAACTACCTTAATTTCATATTTTTCATCAAGAAATATGTATATAACCATCTTCCTCTGTATTTTACTACGTAAAAATGTGTCTTGCCCTTTCAGCGGTTGAGGGTTTTCCTATATTTTCATAAGTGTGCTTGTAAATCCCATGATATATATATATATATATATATATATATATATATATATATATATATAAATCATAGTTTGATGCTATATTATCTTTCATATACTCTCATTCTATATACGGTTCAAAAATTTATTTTGTTAAAAATATTTTTGTCTACAGCCATTTTAACATGACTTCTAGTAACGGAAAAACGCGGGCCTAACGCTCAAAGGACTAGTGCATTGATCTATCAATAGCTAAGAGGATTTCTTCTATACATATAGATTGAGTGCTTCTTAAGCATAAAATTATGTACACATTTCACATAAATGGTACTTTTAAGAAATTAAGATCATATTCAAACAAATTTATCATATTTTTTTCTATTTCCATATATGTTATTTTTAAATCGTCATACATTTCCTAAGCAGCAAAATAATATTCAATAAATCAAATTCCTTCGAAAAACAATAACTACAGCAAAAAAGCTGCTTACGCATATATGCTTATTCAAATATTAACAAGATTCATAAGTAAACTTGTATCTATTTATAGTTATTTAAAAACTGCAACTTGTAGAGAAAATACACAATGCTTGTTTGCAGAAACATTGTTACGATATTTTTAAGGATATATTTTCTATTAATAAAGGAATTTATTATCATCATCTTTTTTTTTTCTCTAAGTACTGAAAATATATATGTCACAAAAGTAATTGGATACCTCGAAGAAATATGATCTATCTTATTTCATTTGACATTTTTCGTTCCCTGCAGCATAGAACGAGAATAATGTCCAATATAAATTAGGAGCAATTCCATTCAGCCGTAAGTGCAACATAATTCTATTCCGAGACTTAAATTGGTGCTTTTGGTATCTGGAGTATCCTGTTTGATTATTTATTTACAGACGAAAAAGCTAAGTTTCCTGCATATTTTATAAATATGTATTTTCTATTTTTATCCTTTTTGGAAACGTATGCAATGAAATATGCATTTATTCTTGAAAGCTGTCATATAAATGTACAGTTGAAAATAAATATATAACACCCTTGTGTGTTACAAATCTAAATTTTGCTTCGTTTTGCTTTTTTTCGAAATTGCTATGTATCTGGTTTAAAATTCGTAATGTCAGAGAATCGTTTTTTGCTTTTGGGGGATTAGAGTTCTGCGAAAAATATTTATTTCAAGAATTGAAAAATAATACTTGACGTTAAAAGTATTTTTTTAGAATTGTTTGAATGTGCAAAGAGAGAAATATCCTTTTAAAGCTTAAAAAAAAAGATTTTAAAGATCAAATGAATATGTCCAAAATAAATGCTAAAAAACAATGTATTAGTGCATTTCCTAATTTAAAAATATAATTAGTTTATTTTAGAAAATACTATTTATCGGCAAGTACTGAGGAAAATGGAAACAATAGTTATGATTACGTTATAAGCGAGGTCATTATTTAAAATTTCAAGTGTAAAAATGTATAAATATAATTTTTAAAACGTAAAATCTCAAAAAGAATAAAATTGTTACATCTATATATTATTAATAAATATTATTTAATTATTTTATAAGAAAAATAAAAATATATAATTTTAGTGAAAGAACGACATATTATGATGTGATACATGATTTTGCGCCAATAAATTGTAAGAAATACGAGAATACTTTATGTTTTAATCCAATTTCAAATTAAAAATAAAAGCAAAGAATTGTGAGATTTTCATAAATACCTTCTAGTAACCATAATCACTGCCATCATCTCTTGCTGATGATATAAATCTTGTAATTTATTGAGATTTTTATTGAAAATTTAAAAAGTAGAAAACGGATGTATTTAATGAAAATGTTAAAAATTCAGCATTCACGCCTGGATTTTGAACACAAAATTTTGCGATAGTTATATCTAAAACTGTATATATCATATAATCTAATACGAGCAAATCTTGTGTGTGGTTATATATATATATATATATATGCAAATTGTATCTTAAAAACGGCTGTAACGATTTTGACGAAATTTCGTATCCTACCGTTTTGGGGCAACAGAAAACCATTGGGCTAGGTCACATGTTCGAGAAAAATCGATTAGTGGGTCATTTTGTGTCATTTTGGGTCATGGTCTAGCTGATTGTATCTAAAAAATGGTTCAAACGATTTTGACGAAATTTTGTTTCTGAGCATTTTCGGGTACGAGAAGACTATTGAGCTGGGTCACATGTTCGAGAAATTTCGATTAGTGGGTCATTTTTGGGTCAACGCGGGTCAAATTAATTTTATCTAAAAAAGGCTCTAACGATTTTGATTAATTTTTGTGTCCTACGAGTTTCGAGCACGATAAAATCATTGGGCTGGGTCACAAGTCCGAGAAAATTCGATTAGTGGGTCATTTCTGGGTCATTCTGGGTCAAGATCTAGAAAGCGGCTCAATTTAAACTAAATTTTGCCTCCAATGGTTTTCGGACACGAGAAGACTGTTGGGCTAGGTCACATGTTCGAGAAAATTCAATTAGTGGGTCATTTTGGGTCATGGTCAAGCTAATTGTATCTAAAAAACGGTTCAAACGATTTTGACGAAATTTTGCATCCGACTATTTTCGGGCACGACAATAGTATTGGGCTGGGTCACATGTTGGAGAACTTTCGATTAGTGGGTCATTTTTGGGTCAAAGCCGGTCAAATTAATTTTATCTAAAAAACGGCTCTAACAATTTTGATTAAATTTTGTATCCTACGAGTTTCGGGCACGCTAAAATCATTGGGCTAGATCACAAGTTCGAGAAAATTCTCTTAGTGGGTCATTTTTGGGTCATTGTGGGTCAAGATCTAAAAAGCGGCTCAATTTACACTAAATTTTGCATCCAATGGTTTTCAAGCACGAGAAGACTGTTGGGCTAGGTCACATGTTCGAGAAAATTCAATTAGTGGGTCATTTTGGTCATGGGTCATTATGGGTCAAGATATTTTATCTTAAAAACGATTCGGAGGATTTGAAATAAATTTAGCACCCTACAGGTTTAGGGAACAAGAAGACTATTACGCTAGGTCATATGTTCGAGAAATTTCGATTAGTGGGTCATTTTGGTCATGGGTCATTATGGGTCAAACTATTTTATCTTAAAAACGGCTCAGATTATTTACACTAAATTTTACATCCTATGGTTTTCGGGCACGAGAAGACTGTTGGGCTAATTCACATGTTCGAGAAAGTTCAATTAGTGGGTCATTTTGGTCATGGGTCATGATATTTGAACTCAAATTTAATTTTGACCGAGTATAGCTCGGTCTTCCCTGCTCGTTTATATTTAAACAAATTTATTGGATTGATTTAAAACAAAATTATTATACTAATTCGAGTGTCAAAGAGTTTTGACAGAGAATTGATACTTAAAATTTTAAACTGTACATGGTATTTTGAACAATTTTGTGGGTGCCTAATATAAAATTAAAAAAAATATTTTGGGTAAAACATTTGACTTAAGATTTAATATATATATATATGACTTAAGATGTGATATATATATATATATATATATATACATATATATATATATATATATATATATATATATATATATATATATATATATATATATATATATATATATATATATATATATATACATATGTACTTACACACAGCAGAAACTACCTTTGTATCTATATATGCTGCGATTACTTATTTTGAGTAAGAAGTTACGTTTAAGATAATGTTTCTATGTCAATGATAAGTGTATGGTAAGTTAATGTATTTACTAACCGTTAACAATTACTGCACTCGTTAAAACAATATCGTGATGTAAAAAGAAGTAGCAATCGCTTAGTGGTATGCTGTAACCAATATCTTGTGAAGTCCGACGTAGCCCGGAATTGTAGCACGGACCTTTGATTCGCAAACCAGTGTATTACCGATTACCACGACATCTCTTTCGTATCCTTATTATCTTCTCTATCAGAGCTAGATTGACAGGCTATGACAGATGAGACTAGGCTAAATACAATCTTATAACACAGTATCTTATAACGAGTTCTCGTGAATTAAGTTTAGCAACAATGCGACTTTGATCTATAACTACTTATCACAAATTTTAGATATTTATGTTGCAGTAAAAACTGTGTCATTTTCTATGTCATTTCAGTATTGAAAAAGAACTACTCGAATGTATTATCAGAAATATTTATTTAAAGATTCACTTTTTTTTTCAATTTCCATTGAAAATATACTGATGAAAGATAAAAGAGATTTATCTTAATTTATCATTTTACGCAGTTTAGTTTAATTAAAAAAAAAAAAAAAAAAAAAAAAAAAAAAGATCAAATATAGATATTTTTATAAGATGTTTTTTATAACTGTCAGTTTCTCGAGAATATGATCAAAATATTTTATTTAAAATTTAACTTTAATAATTAACATTGCAAAAATATATGTTTAAATAATAGAAAATAATGTTTCTATAAAATTTTCTGTACAGTGTTAAATTTGATACAAGTCATGTCAAAAAATTTTGGTGAATGTTTCCACAAACAAATGAACTTTACATTAAAAAAAAAAAAAAAAAGAAAAAAAAAAGAAAAAAAAAGAAAAAAAAAAACGCTTTGTATTTTTTTGAAATAATGCTTGTCGTTTGCAATGTAATTTTGTTAACGACTGTTTAGTTACTGGAAGTTGCGGGCAAAGTCCTCATTGAGTATTGTATGGAGAGCTCTCCAGGCATGAATTTGAATGTCTGTATCTGAAAATTCATATATTTTTAAAGAATATTTATGCACGAATAGAGAAAGAAATCTGGTAGAGCAAAATCAGGTAAGTACGGTAGATGAATGAAAGCTAAAACCACTCTAAGTGTTATAAACTGTTTCACGACGACGATCGAATGTGGCTGTGTAATTTAAAATACATGTAAAGAATGTTTGCCATACAATATCGAAAGATGAAATTGATCGAAGTTTTCGTTAAATGCATCATCGTTGTCAAATGTTCATACCTAACACCATACATTATTTTTAAGCAGTATGAAGCGTTTCTGCTGATTTAGTTGATTATTTTGTTTATGAACATAACATATTTACTTTATTGTCATACCTTCTAATAACAATTAAGAATTCGAAACATTTTTGAAATATTGTTAAAGGAAGGGGTTAAATACAGATTAATATATAGAACTTCTATTTAAAAATCGTAATTTTTTTCGATTATTTTAGAAAATGAATATTGGGGAATATTTTGGAAAATAAACTTTTTAAACTTTGCTGTATATAATTTTTTTTATTAATTTATGTATCTACCTTTAAATAAAAAGAGCGAATTCGCAGCTTTATTATTTCACTTAGAATCTGATTTCTTTTTATATAATAAAAATATAAATCTATAAAAAAGTAACTCCTCTATTGCTATTTATTTGGAGAAAATTCTAAATCAGCTCTTTTATCTTAAAACTTTCTTAAAGACCTGAAAAGACGTGTAAATACATATTCCCTTTGGGAACAACAAATTTTTATAACACTTTGTATTTGTAATATTTCCTGATTCGATATGTACGTAAATTACTCCGTCTTTCTTTTTTAACGTTTGACATTTTTTGTTTGAATACATTTATTTATGCACCAGAAAAAGGCGAAATGTGATAATTTTATGAAAACTTTGAAAGAAAATTATGATAAATTCAATTTCCATTGAAACTATGCCGATTAAACTAGAAAAAAATAACATATATTTATCTTGATTTCTAGTTTTTCACGCTTTACAATTTTAGAAAATTGTGTTACTTGCTAATATGAAATCTTGTTTGAATAAAAGAGTTGAATAAATTTTAATAACTTTAGATTACGATCAAATATCGACTTTTTCAACATTACGTGCAAGCATTTGGCCAAGAATATAACACCTGACATCTATTTAAAACTTAAATATCTTAATTTTTATTGTCGCAATTGTCATGAAAAACAGCGCAGATATAATTTTTCAATTTCACTTTTTTCACGCTCTTGATTTTAATAAAAAATTATTTGCTCATTGGCAGATCTTGCTTAAGACAGACATTCAAAAAGATTTTAAATAGTAATAAAGTTGAAGTGTAAATTGACATTTTTTACAATATGATTATGTAAAGAAATCTAATGAAAATTAAACATATATTACTTTAGTGCATATACTTTTTAATGCATATATCTTAAATATATATGGGTTTCAAATTCCATTTTTTCCCATTCTTTTTATTTCATGTGATTTCTGACGCATTTTATGATATAAAAATACCATTTTAAAAGCAAATGTTTGTTTATTCGAAAAAAATGTTAAATCGACACCTTTATCTTAAAACTACCCTAAAGAATTAAAAATAACTATAAATACCCTAGGTTTTAACAAATTTTTACGCAACTTTCGATTAGCAATATATCCTGCTCCAATGAGTTTGTAAGGTATAACTTTTTTTTACTTGCAATAATTTTTTCTGTTACTTTTTTATTTTTTTATATAAGAGAAAGCTGGAATATATATATATATATATATATATATACAAAAGTCTATTAGACGATACTGATAAAAATATTCTTGTTGTTAAAAATAAATAAATTTCAAATAGTAATAGATTTGAATTGAAAATCTACATTTTTTACAGCATTATTATGTAAAGAAATCTAATGAAATTTAAATATATATTACTTTAGTGTGTACACTTTTAAAAGCATATATGTAGATATCTTAAATATAAATACGTTTCAGTTTCCAATATTTTCATTATTTTTATTTCATGTAAATTGTGCCGCAGTTTAAGATATAAAAATATCAATTTAAAAACAAATGTTTGTTCATCCTGAAAAAAAATTAAATCTTTGCCTTTATCTTGAAACTGCCCTAAAGAATTGAAAATAACTATATATACCCTAGGGTTTAACAAATTTTTACACCACTTTCGTTTAGCAATATATCCTGCTTCAATGTGCGTGAAAGGTATAACTTTTTATACTTTTAATAATTTTTTTTCAGTTACATTTTTTTTGTTCAAAAGAGAAAGCTGAAATATAAAAAACAGACAAAAGTATAAAAAACGGTACTGATAAAAATAATCTTGTTGTTAAAAAAAATAATAATAATAAAAAATACTGAAGATTATCATTTCTTAGAATTGTTTTAATACTGCATGTTATGGTTCTCGTTTCACTTAAAACTAAAATAGTCTATGCTATTTAATGATTGGCATATCACAGTTGAGATTTATTCCTATAGAGCGAAAAATGCCAAGACCAGGACTCGAACCTGAGTACTTTGGCTTGCTGAGCAAACACTCTTCATACTGAATTATTCCATCGATATCCTGGATGACATATTTCACTCTTATTTGTTGGACAAGGCTGTGAACTGCAGCGATAAATTCTTTCATCCGAGTTATAACTTTAGCATTTTACATGATGAATCTGAAACAATACGGAAACTCCTGTACGCTATGTAATTAAGTCATAATGAACAGAGGAAAGTATTTTCAACTAGGTAAATTATATTTAATGGTTGGAGTATCAGAGTTGAGATTTATTCCAACAGAGCGAAAAATGCCGGGACCAGGACTCTAACCTGGGTACTTTGGCTTGCCGAGTCAACGCACTTCCTACTGAGCTATCCCAACGATACCCTGGATGGCATATTTCACTCTTATTTGTTGGACAAGGCTGCAAATTTCAGGGCAAATTTCATTCATCTGAGGTACAACTATAGCATTTTACATGACGAATCTGAAATAACACGGGAACTCCTGAATATTATATAATTAGGTCATAATGAACAGATTAAAGTATTTTCAACTAGGTAAATTATATTTAATGGTTGGAGTATCACAGTTGATATTTATTCCAACAAAGCGACAAATGCCGGGACCATGACTCGAACCTAGGTACTTCGGCTTGCCGTGCCAACGCTCTTCCTACTGAGCTATCACAACGATACCCTGGATGGCATATTTCACTCTTATTTGTTGGACAAGGTTGTGAACTACAGCGCTAATTTTATTCATCAGAGCCATTAACTATAACATTTTCCTACCTAGTGGTCCTGGCATTTTTCGCTCTGTCGGAATAAATCACATCTGTGATATCGGATATCGTTGGGATAGCTCAGTAGGAAGAGCGTTGGCACGCAAGCCAAAGTACCCAGGTTCGAGTCCTGGTCCCGGTATTTTCTGCTCTGTTGGAATAAATCTCAAATGTGATATTCCAACCTTTAAATAAAATTTACGCCATTCACCGCTCTTCATTATAGTCTATGCTAAATTGCACGGTTAATATATGATAACGCATACTTCATATATGCGTCTATACAATCAATTATTTTCTTGAAAAAAAATCCCTCATATTTAGTTATATTAGTAAGTTTGACTGTTTGTATGTGAAATATTTTAATTATACAGAAATTGTACTTCTAAAAATAAATTTCTAAGTTAATATTATGTTTCACTTTAAATCTGGTGAAGAGAAAAATATTAGGCGTTAATGGCAGTAAAGACTTATATGTAGTTGTTTGTGTTTTATTTTGCAAGTTACAAAAAAAAAAAAAAAAAAAAAAAAACTTTTAAGATTGCTTAGGGGATCACAAGTGATTTTTTAGAAGAAGCAAAAAAAAGTCCCATTTTTATTTTTATATCGATCAAAGACATTATTTTATATATTAAAAATATTGCTTTTATTTTTGTTACATACATGATCCGTTTGCATCAATGAAAAATGTAAGGAAATTGTACACCCCAATAACTTTTAAAAGCACGCAGAGAAGCAGATTTTTCTTATATATATATATTTTTTGGCTTATTTTACTGGATAAAACTGTAAATGACTTTTAAATGAGCTTTAGTGTTCTTTATCAATGTTTCATCTAGGATAATTACACTCAAATTTACATTTTGAAGAACAACTATAGTTCAAAATCAATATAATTTTATAATGTAATGCTAGCGATGGGGAAAATTTTGGACGGTAATGACAATGAACATTGATTTTCTGTATCCTATTCCCATATTTTATTTATTTAAAATAATAAAAAAGATCTCGTAATATTTGATGATTGTATAGGGGTGTGCAAAACATTTCCGAGGAATAGGAAAAAAAACAGAAATATTGCTTCAAATATCGATCCAAAGCAATATTTCGCGTATATAAAAAAAGGTTTATTGTAAATTTATTATAGTATATAATTTTCCTGTTCTTGATTAAAAGAAATGTAAAAAATCATTTTGCCTAGTGTCTTTTTAGATATCGATTAAATTATTATTATTTATTTATTTATTTAACATTAACGTTCTTTGCATCGACTGCATAATTCATTGGACATAATTTTAGCTACATTTGAAAGAAATTTGTTATTTTTGAATGGCTATACGTACAACATTTAATTTCTACATTCAGTAATAAAATACACATATTATGAAACAATGTATTCACCAAGTACTTTAAATTAAGACCTAACCTACAAATTATCGGTATGTTGAAACAATATTTCCGACTGCATTGCAGAATATTTACAACATTAAAAAAATCCATCTTTAAATTGATGCTTTCTCTGCTAAAGATATTGCTGAATTTTTATTATGGTATTTGAATTGCTTGTCATTTAAAAGCAAATCGAAAATGAATATATCACCGAATTATCTTTCAAACTGCGTACTTACAATACAATTTCTGAAACGATTCAATACATTTAATAATTTTTGTTTAGCTACATAAACTTTCGCATGAAACTGCAAATATCAATGTGACGAAGACTTTTGTGTTTGGATGACTACTCACCACGTTTTTACATTAACGAATATAATAAACACACTTTCAAAACCTACTTTTACCAACTAAGATAAATAATTTTTAAAAGAATCATAACATCGCGTTTTTTAGGAGCATATATTATCACTAACAGCTCAAGTCATGGTGTTTGCATTAAAAATATACTTTTTTTTTTTTACACTGTCAGAGCTGCCCTCAGCCTAGTTGTTACCATTTTGTCCACATAATGAAGTACTTGGACAATGTTCATAGCTTCGATAGCTGCATGGTCTGTCAGGGAACAAGTGTATGATTTTCAGTATTGTCCTTGTATGATAAAGAAAATTTAAGTCTCATTTCATTAAAACGTCCTCTCGCCTCACTGTAAAAAAAGGGTAATTTTGACAGAAAAATATTGTACTTTTTACAGAAAAAACTGTTTTAAAGAAAAACAGTTTTTTTTTCTGTAAAACAATGTGGATTTTGTATTTTTTACGGAAAAATCTATATTTTTTACCAAAAAAACTGCTTTAATGAAAATATACATATATTTTCTGTAAAGTAAACGGTTTTCCAATGGCGCCAAAATTCACAGCTTTATTTTCCGTCATGTTGAGAGATTTTTGCCTAGTTGGTACCATGTTGTCCACATAATGAAGTACTTGGACAATGTTCATAGCTTCGATAGCAGCATGGTCTGTCAGGGAACAAGTGTATGATTTTCAGTATTGTCCTTGTATGATAAAGAAAATTTAAGTCTCATTTCATTAAAACGTCCTTACGCCTCACTGTAAAAAAAGGGTAATTTTGACAGAAAAATATTGTACTTTTTACAGAAAAAACGGTTTTAAAGAAAAACAGTTTTTTTTCTGTAAAACAATGGGGATTTTGTATTTTTTACGGAAAAATCTATATTTTTTACCAAAAAAACTGCTTTAATGAAAATATACATATATTTTCTGTAAAGTAAACGGTTTTCCAATGGCGCCAAAATTCACAGCTTTATTTTCCGTCATGTTGAGAGATTTTTTTTACAGTGCTTTTATATCAATATGATTAAACTTACCGATACTTAAAATAATCTCCATTTTGCTTCTTCAGAAAAATGGGTCGTTCCTAATTGAAATTAATTAATTTTTTTTTTTTTGCCTGTACAATTTCGTTTAATGAAGAGATATTTTCGATTGTCACATAGGATGAATTATAGTGTTTTTACATTGCTTTATGCTTCAAGATGTAAAACTTCAAAGTTAAATTTCATTCAGTAGGTTTCCATAAGTCTATTACAGGTATCTCTGGAATCAAATATTAGCTTTCACTCTTTGCAAAAAAGTTGCAATTTCAACTTATGGTTTTGTTGCATTATACATTTTCAATTTTGGGTTTTCTATGATATCTGAAAAAAATATGTTTTATTAAATAAGAAAAAAAAAAATTAAACTAACCGTGTGAAATACGCTATTTTCATAAGTGATACACAATAATATTTCCTCCTATATTATACATATATAATATGTTTAGCATGTTGTTTTCTTTAAGAAAACAAGATATTTTTTTTTTCCTTGGTTTCGTTTCATAAATTTTTGTTTTCAGCCAGCAATAGACAACCTTTGACTGAGGTAAAAAAAATCATTATTGAAAAACCCAATAATTTTTTATCAATTTTAAAAAGATGTTTTCTGCCCTGAATTTTCTTTAGTGTATTATTTCCTGTTTCACAGATAGTATACAGTTTGTCCCTTAAACGTTTTGCATCGTAACAGCTCTCAAATGTAGAAACGTAAAAAATCAAGTGTTTATAAAGTTTCAACATTCTCACTCATTTTTTAAAAGCAACGAATTTTATTTAAGATGAATATTTAGTACTACATTAAATATGAAGCATTTTTATGGTGCCTATTTTATTGCTGAGTTTTTCATATTACGGAAGAGAAAAATAAAATAAAAATAAAAATATATAAATAAAAACGATAAAAATAGCCATGCAATAGAAACAGAGAGAAAATTTTTATGCACATTGCTTTTTATGCATTGAGATCTATTTCGGTATACTCATTTCGAACAGATTTACATATATTCTTAAATTATCCTTAAAAGCAGATATAAATAAAACCGGTATCTACTGAAATAAATTATCCCAGTATTCACTATTTGACGATAAGATTTTTGAATGATAGTTTTTATACTAGAAAAAAAAAATAAGAGTTATTTTTCGTCCGCAAAAGAGAATTCATGTATTAAGTAAGGAAATTACCGTAAATAAAAGCCTACTTCCAAAGTTCTTCGAACAAGCTTTTGCAGATAAAACAGGTACTCACGCCCATCGATCCATCTAACTAAAAATAGCAGAAAATTACTATCTAGAAACGGCAAAAGAACCAATGTATGCAAAGGAAACTTGGAGGAATCCATTTGCTAAAGGCTACACAGAGCAATAATTGCAGTAACGTATGATGGTAAAGATATTCGAGTTGCGGCAAGCTTCCCCATTTCTGCAAATGTAGAAGCCTGGAAGGTAAAAGGGTAGTGAATATTTGGATGCGGCAACAGAAAATAAATAAAATGCATAGTAGTTTCTTTGCAAAAGTTTTCTAACGAATAAGAGAAAGTAAATGATTTTATCTCAAAATTTCAAACTGGAAAATATCGAAATGAAAAGATACGAAAATCTCGGTAATAACAGATAGAAGTGGGAAAGTAAGATTTAAGTTTTTATTTTTCGATAAAAAAAAAAAAAAAAAAGCAAATTATACATCTTTCAAGAAAATATATTTTAATGCATGCGTAAGAAATAATAATTTATGCTGTGGCAGGGTGAATAAATAAATAAAAGATAAACATTTGAAAAAGTAATTTTCATTGGATTTTAGAAATAATTTAAAGAATTGTATTATTTGTGTATCAAACGTATGACTAATGTATTTATAAAGTTAAGATTAATTATGCGTTGCAGTTTTTTTTTGTTAACTTACAAGAAATGATACACATTGTATTAGTTGTTAGAGCGAACATACATAATATTGTTATTTGCTCTGTTAAACTTTAACAATCGCAAAAATGATAATATAGAATAACTCCGGGAGAGTCGCCGCATGCGAGATAGATGCTGCACCCCATTTATTTATTGTAATTATCTATATTTGACAGTCAAACGCACAGTACAGTTGCGCAGTGAGATACACTACACACTTTAACCAGTGTGTAGCATGGATTCCATTTCGATGTTTATTCGTAGCTGTACAATACTTATTTTGCGGTAAGCGCATGATATCACTATCCGAACTTTTAAACATGTAATGCTTAAATATTTTTATGCGCTAATTACTAAATGCATTCATGATTCCCAAATCAAATGTAAGTGTAGCGTCTGTATAGAGTACTGTATGTATGGTTTCATTATTTTCCCTTCCGGGGGCAGGCAACTGTGATGTACGACGTCTGTACCGTACAAAATGGGATACATGCCGCACTGTGATCCGGTATACATACTGCAGTTTCTTTTGTACAGGATGCCGCGATTAATAAAATTCAGTTCAATAGACACTGATCAATGTTCAAACACTATGAAGTTTACTACACCTAAGGAGAAAAATGGAAAAATAAAAAGTAAGAAAGCAAAGGAAGATGCAAGTCAAGATGATAATGATGAAAAGTTGGATCATACATGTGACGCAGACGTTCTTTGCAAGTAATGTGTAGAAAACTACTCCAAAACTAAGAGGAAGTGTGATTGTCTTCGTTGCATCATGTGTCAAATGTGATTACATGAAGACTGTACTATTTTCGAGACTTTTTGTGTAGATTGCTGTCGAAAAAAACAGGTCCATTAACAAATAAAACAATGCAAATACTATTTTACTTTTTTCTTTTCCGTCTCTAATACACTGATGTTACGTTATTGTTCAGTTAAGAATTAAAATACAATCTTTAAAAAATAAGTAGATAACTATAGTAGTGAACAAAGTAGTCAGACTAATACTGATTTGTATTTGTAAAAATATGATTTTTTATTCATAAGTCTATGACAAACTAAAATGAAATATCTGAAAATTTAAGTATGTACATGTTAAATTTTATATAAATGCAAAAAATAAATGTATAACGCTTTTAGCAATCTCTATGAAATTTTGCTCCCCTAAAATTTATGTTGGAGAGAAGATACATGTTTTTTTTTTCTAAAACATTATGCAGATTTTATGCATGTGTGATGCTTATATGCCATTCGATTGTATTTAATTTTCTAATGCCTACTGCTTTAATGTGCCGTGATATTATTTAATTTATCTTGGGATTTCAAATTGTGTTGAGTAAATTTAATAGTATTTTATTTTTATTGAGGATGAAATCAGTAATGAAATATTTTATCACATCACAAATCTTGTAACCAATGATTTTAAATATAAAATTTTGTTCTCATAAAATTTCAATGACTGTGCTTTATATGTACATATTACAGTCCAAATGATAAGTACTTGAATATATAGTGATTAGTATATTAACCAAAAAGGAATTTTTTATACTAGCTATAAAGTTTAATGATAACTACATCTTTATTTTAGAGAGTATTTGTTTGCAAAATATTTTATATTGTTTTTTTAAATCTAGAATGAGTATCGCTTAATTTGAAAAATACTCATACAGTTTTCCGCGTCTTTCACAATGCATTGCTCATATATGATAAATACATTCATATTCATTCAAAATATTTATAACAGTGGTATAAAGGTATTAATATAATTCATTCTGAAAGCCCTTCATCACACTATCACTTAAACAAGAAATAAAAATCATGCGTTAAGCATATATTATGTAACACTTCCCAACGCTTCCAAAATAATTTTACAAATCATACCATTTAATAAGCTGAAAGATAACATCTAAGGGATGACCACCTCAGGAAACCCGGCTTAAGCCTTAGAGTTTGTGTGCAATCCTGAGGGGCTGACACGCCTCTATCACCAGCGAGACCACAATTACAGAATTATGTATGCAATTTTTACAATATAATATTACACATGAATTTTGTCTGATAATACAGTTATTGCTTTCATACATACGATTATTATTATTATTTCAATGTATGCAGAATATATAATTTCCGGATGAGCTATTTACAAATACTGTGCGGGCACCATGCCTAAAATTATTAGTGGTTAAATATGATGGGTTATTCTTGGCTAGCATATTTTATACAAATACTTTACTACAATTGATGTATATGGAAAAATATGATGCATACATACAGTTATTATAATTAATTCGATTATACAATTATACAGTTTAGACCATTTCCAGAATATGACTATATACAAGTACTGTGCAGACTTTATATTTTGGATTTTTGGTTAAATGGGATGCAGATTCTTGGTTAAATACTTCTAATACAATTAATAATATACTAATATGAATATACAGATGCGAATATACTAAAAATTTACAAATAATATGCAGATACTAATAATATACAGACAGTGTGATATTAAATCTCATTACAACAATTATTATATTCAAATACAAAATACAATTATTTATATACATATGTACAGAGAAAACAGGACCCCTGCTATATTGGACAAGCGGGCGCTCGACTACAGAGGAAGAGGATTGGAAAATAAAAATTCATTTTTTTCAATAAATTTCATGCAGTTGATAATGCGCTGGAGAAGAACCGGACGGTCCAGGAGATATAGCATCCAGTTTTTAAGTGGCATTTGTGGTGATTTTTTGACATGGAAATGTGAAGTTAGAGTGCAATTTAATATGTAGTGTAACGATGTTGCTTCTGATCCACAGATACAAAGTGGTGAGTCACTTCTGTTAATTTGGAATAGGTGTTGTTGAAATGGTCCATGATTTGTTAAAAATAGGTATAGATATCTGTTGTGTATTTCTAGTTGTTGCGAGACTTCCGGAAGGAAGTCTCTTGTGTAATGACCCACTTGTGCTGTAGACCAGCGTTGTTGCCAACTGTCTGTGATTTGTTTTGTTAATTCTCTTTTGAGTGTAGACGGTGGTACAGGAAGAAAAGTTGTTTCCAGCGTTTCATCGTTTGTTGCTGACCGCGCCAACTGATCCGCCAGTTCATTTCCAGCTACACCCGAATGACCCTTGACCAAATTAAAAAAGAAGTTTTTGGAGGATAGATTTATACGTACTAAAATTTCCTGAACTAAATAATTATCTATGTCAAATTTTGAAAGAGCCATTAAGCTTGATAAGCTATCCGATGAAATTAGAAAGTTGACCGAATCCTCTTCCATAGCCCAGCGCACAGCTTCTCCAATCGCAAGTAATTCGGCCTGGTAAACTGAATTACCCGAGTCTAGTTTTGCACGCCACGTGTGATGAATTATATTATTTTTATAAGCACAGAAAGCCGATGCTGTGCCTTCAGCTGTTTTTGAACCGTCTGTAAAGATATGGAATTCCCCATTGAATTTTGAACCCGGACAGGTTTTTATTTGATCTAGAGTTGGTGAAATTTTATATTTTGAGATCTTTGTGGCTATTGTTTGTGCATTAATACGCGTTGATGATATCCCCAATCTAGTGACTCTAGCAAATTCAGCCTCTGCTTCCAGTTGCAAGTCCAGGGGCGGGATACCCGTTAGGACCTGCAATGCCGCTGTTGACGTATTTTTATACGCTCTTGAAATGAGTAGGAGTACTTTTCTCTGCGCTGCCAAGAGGTGACGCACACCATGCGACCGTGTCATACGCGTGAACCACACCCCACAAGCATAAGCGATTTGGCGCTGTAGGATTGCCGAGTACCATATCTTAAAGAAATGATTTGGCAACCTACCCGAAATTGACGAAAATTTATATAAATTTTGAGTAATTTTAGTAATTTCTTCCCTTTTTATTACTATGTGGGGTAGGAATGAAAGATGTTGGTCTATTGTAATTCCTAAGTATTTTAAGGTTTTGACTGATTGTAGGTTTTGTCCTTTTAGTTTGAAGATTGGGTCCCTTTTTAAGATTTTAGGTTTGCCAAATGTAATTGTTTTTGATTTATTCAATGATATTTCAATGTGGTTGCTCGTAGCCCAATTTTGAACATAATTCAGGGCAATCCTACCATTATGCTCTAGCGCAGCGCGTGTTGGACCCCAAATAATTAACAAGACATCATCCGCGTATGCCACAATCGCACAGTTCTCGAAGACAAAGTAACGCAGTAAACCCTCCAAAAGTGACAACCAGAGAAAAGGACCAAAGCAGGAGCCCTGTGGACAGCCTTTTGTGAAGTAATGCAAGATATTAGGGTTTTGCCAATCAACCTGAGCCCGCCTACTCGAAAGGAAGGAGATAATTGTATTGATATATTGCTGCGGGATGCCTAACTCGGTTAGTGATGAAATCGCTTGGTCCCATGGAAGGTTGTCAAATGCCCCCATGAAATCCAGCGATATGAATGTCGTGTAATTTTTATTTTCTTTGTTGATGTCGATAAATGATAGTGCATTTTGAAGAGCAGTTTCTGTTGATTTTAATTGTGTGAAACCGTGTTGTTTATTTGTTAATTTACTGTTTAGCGTCAGTATATGATTAATTCTTCGCAGCAATAGTTTTTCAAAAATTTTGCCTATTATTGGAAGTAAAGTTATCGGTCTATAAGATGAATGTTCGTCGTGTGGTTTACCTTCCTTTCTAAAGTAGATAAGCTCCCCCAGCTTCCAGGCCACCGGGAAATAGTTTAGGGAAAGTGCTGAGTTAAATAAGTCTTGTAGTGTATCTGGTATTATTGCAAATATCGCTCTTATCATACGATGATCGATTTCGTCTGGCCCTGGGGCCTTGTTTTGGTTGAAGCTATATATTGCATTTCTTAATTCTCTTTTTGTAAATTTTGGTTGGTCTGATTCAGGTTGTATGTTAAATGCCTGGGCGGGTTGTACTGGCATACCTGCCGAAGGCCCAAAAATTCTTTCTGTTAGGTTAGCTAATGAAGTGGACCTGGAAACCGGAAAAGATGAGTCCGGCAGAAAGCTAATTAATTTATCTTGGTAATCTTGGAATGCGAGTTTTTTTGAGATGCCAAAAGGGTCAGTTTGTTTTTTACAGAAATTGTCCCACGCTTTCTCTTTTGCACAGAGAATTTGTTTTTTATATTTGGCTTTTTCTTTTTTGTAATTTTGGTTGTTTATTGGATCGAAATTAGAGTTTTTTGTTTTATTATATAAAGCTTTTACTTTATTCCTCTGTGCTCTAAGGTCCGGCGACCACCAGGAAAATTTAGGTTTTCGAAATGAGGGTTTCTTTTTAAATGAGGTTTTTGCTGAATCTTTAATAATTTGGTAGAACTTTTCATAATGGATGTCCAGATCTTGGGATGTTTTAATTGTTTTAAAATTAATATTATGTATTAAACATTTATGTTGAACCATTTTTTGAAATTTATAGGGGGGGATGTTTTTAGTTTTAAATCTGCGTTTTGGTAAATCCATTACTGTTAAAAATAGTTGTGTAATAATTGGCCTGTGGTCACCAAAAAGTTCTGGGACAACTTCCCAGTTGCTGAAGTGTTGGAAGAGGGGTTGTGAACAGATTGATAAATCTGGTCGGCCCTCCCTTCCGCCCGACTCATAGGTTGGTTGGCAAGATGGTTCATTTAGTATTACAAGGTTATGTGCGACCAAGAATTCAATAAGGAGTCTTCCCCTGGCATCCACCCGATTATACCCCCAAAGTGGGTCATGCGCATTAAAGTCCCCAAGGACCAAACAGAAGTCGCTCAAATGTTTAGCTGATCTCCAGTCCTGGAGGTCAGTTTCGAGTTCAGCCCTCGGAAGACAGTACAGGCTCCCAATGCTCAAAATTACGTTTTGTAGGTCTAAATTTATAAATACAGAGTTGTTAAATTTTTCTGATAGACAATGTTTAAGATTTTGGTCTAAAATTAGGATGTGACTATTTAGTGAGCTGGAGCTGTAGCATGGCACACTCAGGGGCAAAGAAGCAGGACGGCCGTCGAAGATGTAAGCGTCTTGGAGGCATGCCAGTGAAAAACCCTCTTCAATTATAAAATTTACAAATGCTGCCGTATTACTTTTGGAACGTTGTAGATTACACTGGATTACCTTGAACTTAATGCCATCTGAGTCCGGTGTTGAATGTAAGTTTTCTGGTAATGTCGATACGTTTGGCAGCAGCTATCATAGCTATAGTGTTCTGTGTCCAAGTGTCTATCACTTCCTGTACGTTGTTTGTTTTCATCTAAACAGTTCACACATCTTTTGTTGTTGGATGTGCAGTCCGATGTATTGTGATTTTTGGCACATTTCGCGCACACTTCAGGATTTAGACATTCTCTTGACATGTGGCCTAGTCGTTGGCATTTAAAGCACCTCGGTGTGATTATGTATTTGCGAACTCCACATCTGTTAAAACCAATGTTGACCTTTGTTTGTTCCAGGAGTGCTGCGTCCCTTTGTGGCACTTCCACGATGAGATTCGTTGATTCATTGTTTTGTGCAGATTTCATGATTCTGTGTAATTTGAAGTTAACTTTTTCCACCCTTAATGTCCTGAGCAGTGCCGGGGCTAAAATATTCTCCGAATAATAGTCTATGTCAGCCTGGATTCCTTCGGTGCTTCTTGCTTCATCTACGTCGTGTTCTGTTATTGCAGGGGCTCCAAATATGATTATTTTTTGAGTTCGGGGTTTTATTTTGCTCACTGTTATCTTTGGTGCTAGTCTTGCATTATCTACTAGTTTTTGCTGTAGTTCTGTGAGGTCCTTCTCATCATTGCAGGTAACTACTAAGTTACCTGCTTTTGTTGGCCTGCAACTGAGATTTGGCAAAGTCGTTGAGTCGATTTCTTTGTTTAGTGTTCTGCGGATTTCCTGTACTGTCAGGCTTCCATCTTTTGGAGTCACCACCAGAGATGGTTTCTGTGGGGGCCGCTGCTGCAGAACTTGAGAGTATGAGGATCCCTCACTTCCTTGTGGTTGATTTTTGCTACTTTGTGGTATTGTTTGACTTCTCAGCGTTTTTTTCAGTGTATCTATTTCTTTTTTGTACTCTTGTAGCGCTGATTTGATATGTGCGCCCTGTTGTCCAAGTTTCCTGTCCACTGTTTCTCTTAATCTTTTTCCTTGCTCCTCCACGTTTTCGTACAGTTTTATTTCATTCCTTAGCCTTCGGCATTCTTCACTCCATTTTGTTCTGTCATCGTCATAGTCTTCAATCCACAGCATTAACTCATCTATTTGTATTCGGAGTTTGTTCATTTGTCCTTGGTCGTCTACTGGGATTACGGCCTGTATGCCTTGTATCAACCTCTCAATTTCTTGTTTGTTCCGTTGTGGTGTTGATTGTTTTTGGTACCTTTGTGCTTCTTTTAGTTCCTTTTCTAATTCCTTCTGTTTTAATTTCAGTGCTGCTATTTCTTCTCTTCTTTCTTCTTGCTTTTCTACTATCTCCTTCAGCTTTTTCATCTCCGCATCATATCTTTGTAGTTTTTCCTTTTGTTGTTTTTCTTTCTCTTCTATTTCTGCTCGTAGTGTTTCTGTTTCTGGCAAACTGGTTTCTTTCAATTTCAACTGCGCTAGCTCCTCTCTAAGTTGCTCTGCTTCTTCATTGTGTTTCTCTGCTTCTGTGATTTTCTTGTCTAGCACCATTCTTAACTTCTGCAATTTTTCTGTGTCCTTTTTCTGTTTGCTCTTAGGTAGATTGTCGTATTCTGTTAGCAATTCGACTATCGTCAGTTTCTCCCATTTTTGCTGTTGTGTTGTTCGCGATTTTGGTGTGCTTTGTGGTTGAGAAGCCATATCGTAGTTTTTCCTCGTTCTACTTCTGTCCTCGATTTTCTTTATGGTTGAGGGAGTTATTGTTTTTCCAGGATAGTCTTGTAGTGAGATGTTTGATGTTGACTCGTCCGTCATTTATCATGTAACTCACTGTTTTAACTTTATCTTTTCCTTCGTACGCTATATTAGTTTTAATTTTAGACTTTAATTTTAATCTTTTGGTTTCTACTAGTTCTTCATCTGACATTTATGGTTACACAAAATTTCTTTTCCTTCGTTCACTGTAACGATTATAATTTTAAACTTTAGATTTAAACTTTTGAAATTTCGAATTAAGCTTTAGGTTTGTGGGGAGCTCTCTCCAGTCAAAACAGGGGGGATGATAAAAATAAAAAACTGAATGTAATAAAAAAAAAAGAAAAAAAAAGTAGTACTGTGGAAAAGGGCTGCCTTAGGGGCTTAAAAAATAACTATAAATAAAAATAATTTAAAAAAAAATAAAAAGTAATGAAATATTGAGACCAGCCGGAGTTGAATTGCAGAATTGTTAGAAACGTGAAAGATGAGAAATGTTATTATGAAAAAGTCAAAATGCATTGACTCTGGAGAAAACTTATTGAGCTGTGGGAAATTTTCAATAAACAATGACACTGGGGAAAATAAGTTTTACTAGGGTTAGAGAATACCCTTTTAACAATAAATTTACATTGTAACGACTCTTTGTGCCATGGAGCCAGAAGAAACGTAATACTGTTATTTAATGATCTCACGAATTATTTAAGAGATCCGATGAATGAAGGTATGATTAAACATTTGAAGGTGGCTCTTATGGCAGAAGTTACTAGAAGTTAAATTTAAAATATTATGAACAAAAAAAAAAAAAAAAAAAAAAAAAAAAAAAAAAAAAAAAACACTTTTAAAAGGTAAAATTTAGTATTATTCACTAATAGAATCTAAGAACATAAAAGATGAGAGTTGTTGCAATTAAAAATGTCAAAAGGGCATTGACATTGGAGTAAACTTATAGAGCTGTGGGAGATTTTCCCTTTTACAATGATGACCCTTATGACAAGAATTTTACAATGTATGGACTTTCTGCCATGAGGTGCACTTTCATTCCTATTCAATTTATACCATGATTTTTTTTTTTTTTTTTTTTTTTTTTTTTTTTAAGACGATAATTTCTAAAGTAATTAAATTTTTGAATGGGGTTTCACTGGTGCAACAAAGAAAAATAAAATGATTTTAACTACGTTTAATTCAGGTTTTGGTGGATATATGAAATATAAAAGGTTTTATGGTGTGATGTTGGGTCAGCAGGCTTACTAGTGGGTATTATAAAGCAGGGAGGATTAAAATTTATGAGTGGGCCCTTTTAAGGGGCCCGTGGCCTAAAATAGAGGTCGTAACATGAAAATAGCCACGCAAACGGAAAGTTCATTGGAAAATTTTTAACATGAGGTATTATACTTATATAAATATGAAGTAACTTCGTATGATGGGAAAAGTGAAATCAACTTCTAGTGGGGTCCAGGGCCCAACCTGACAGTGCCAAAATTAAAATGGTCCACAGAATCGGAAAGCCCATCTGAGGACCTAAAAAAGGAAATATTATGTTTTAAGAATGGATAAAAAATAAAAGTTTTTCCATAAAAGGGCCCTAAGGCCCAACACGAAGGCCTATGAGGATGTGGGCCACAGTAAGTAGAACCATTGTAAAGGGCCACGGAAACTGAGAGTCCATGAAAGACCATAAAAAAAGAGATATTATAAAGCAAGGAGGATTAAAATTTATGAAAGGGCCCTTTTAAGGGCCACAGGGCCACCTGATTGGACCAGTGGAAGAAGAGGGGGCCGGAAATGGAATGCTCACACTGAGACCTTGTGAAAAAGCTATTGGACTATGGGAAAGGTATGAAACATCCAGAATGCTTATAAATAGTGCCTCAATTAGGGGCCCAGGTGGAAAATGCATAACATATTTAAAAACATAATTTCAGGAATTTCCAACATATGCAATATCCGAATACTTTTATTCAGCCCTATATATGATCTATAGATTTGTGTATATACTACATAGGATGCTAAATTTTAGTTCAGTTAGGAAACGCGTAGCACAGTTTAAAATTCTCCTTCTGGAGTTTCTGTCAATAAACGGAAATGTGTTCAAGAATTTTTGTGCTTCCTTGTATGATCTACAGAATTTATACACACCACGTAATAGACAAAAAGTGAGTTAAATTTAAAATTGCGCTCAGTAACTTAAAACGCACTTCCAGGAATTATTGTTAACAGACAGTAGAGAATTATTTTGTGTGTCCCTGTAAATGAACGATGACTGCTATACACGCAATATTCTGTTGTAAGCCTCTTGTAATGCACCTTAGTGATATATATAAATTTAAGTGCGTTTAAAATAGTGAAACTTTACTTAAATAAACCGCAGACGATTTTTCTCCATAGACGTAATGTAACGGAATTCTTTTGACTGTCCTTGTAAAGTAACTATAAGTGTATAGTAAAGTAACTATAACCCTATTCCATATTAAGCTTCTTGTAATGAACCTTAGTGATATATATCAATTACAATCTGTTTGAAATTGTGTAACATCATTAAAATAAACCGCAAATGATTTTCCCCTATAGACCGTAATGTAACGCAATTTTTTTAGTGTCCCTGTAAAAAAACTATAAGTGCTACACACTTCAGTTAAAATAGGGAACATGCTATAGATAACGACAATAACATATAAAAATTGCAGAGCAATACGAGCATATTTACGGAAGTTAGAGCACGGACAGACGGCAGACAGCCATACTGCAGACAAACCGAAGTCATAAACACTTTTCAACTAGGTTGGAAAGTGTTAAAAAAGGGATGAAAGGTTTGATCTTTAAGTAACGTGATCCAGGACAGAAGAATCTAACTTTATATATGTATTTTAATTTAAAAAAATACTCCGAAGATCGTGGAATAAAAAAAGACAAACCTTAATAAAATATGCTGTCACAATAACAATAAAATATGCTGTGTGTTATATATTGTCAAAATGTATAAAGATTTTTAAGATGCACTGTATGTGATATACCCATCATCTTCGAGGATTTAGATCCAATTACATCATAATGTATTTTTTAAATGGTTGTTATATTTCAATTGATATATATTGAAATTTCTACAAAATGGTACTTCTACGAAACTTAGTACCGTGTTTTTCAGTAATATATTTTTTGAATTGCATTCGGATTTTTTTTATTTCTATTAGTAAAAACTGCTGTTTATAAAACTCTGCTTTAAAAAATATATATAAAATGAAAGTGCTAAATAAAAATTTTTGTTAATCTTGAAGTCAAATAATTATTTATTAATTTCTATAGCTTTAAAAAAAATTGCATATAAAACTAATATTTAGAAAAGATGCTTAAAATATTATACTTGGTTAGAATTAGAACTTTTTATTTTTAAATAGGAGTTTCTATTTGTCTTAAATATTTTGCTTATGAAAAAGAATGTATATTTAAATACACATTTAAAGAAAAAAATAATTAAATATTATATGTCTTACATACGACAGTAAATAAGTACCAATAAACCAAGAGTTAACAAAATAAAAATGAACAAAAAAGAAAAATTGGTAAAATATGTTTTATCTTCAAGCATAACAATAAAATTTCATTTCAAATGTTCCAGCTTTAAATTATTTTTTTTAATTAAAAAGCATAATCACTTTATTACTTTAACCGTTATATCGAGAAATTATATGAAACTATTGCCTGGTATTAATATAATAAGCGCGTGAAGTTAATGAAATAAAAAACATATACTACTATATTTATCATCTTCATTTTGCAATTATTATTATTATTATTTTAATCAGATAATTATTATTGTTGCTCTTTTATTTTACCTTATCACTAATTACTCTAACCACAATTTAAAATAACTTTTTAAAAATATAGCTAACTATAGTTTTATCTAATGCCCAAGATGCACTCAGTTAATAGGAAATATCTGATTTATTTTTAGTTTCTTGGAAGATATTTTTTCCGGTGACCTAGAAAAAAAATGGGCAAAAGCGATCAATAATGCTACAACTTGCATAAAGCTCACATACCCTAGTAGCCAACCAATATTGGGCCTATATTGGCTATATCTTGGGGCAATATTGGCATATTGGTTAAATATTGGCATGAAATATTGCTCCAATATTGGGGTGTTTACATTTTGAAAACATTTAGCCAATATTTGTAGCCGCCAATATTGGTTATAAATTGGCAGAATATTGGTACAATATTGGCATGAAAGAGTGTCCCAATATTGGGATGTTTATATTTTGCACTTATTTAGCGAATATTTATAGCCAATATACCAACATTGTGGTCTTCATATTTTGTATTAATCCATTTCTGGCAATATTTCCTACCAACATTGCCGTTACATCGATAGTAGCTAAAAATATTTGCTAAATAAGAGCAAAATTTGGTGTAATATTGGCTAAATAAGGACAGAATGTAAACACCCCAATATGGGGCAATATTTCCTACCAGCATTTGTACAATATTGGCTAAATAAGGGCATAATGTAAACACCCCAATATTGGTGCGATATTTCCTACCAACATTGGGGCAATATTGGCTAAAAATATTGGCTAAATAAGTGCAGAATGTAAAAAACCCCAATATTGGGTTAATATTTCCTAAATTTGGCTACAAATATTGGCTAATTAAGGGCAGAATGTAAACACTCCAATATTGGGGCAATATTTCCTATCAGCATTTGTGCAATATTGGCTAAATAAGGGCAGAATGTAAACACCCCAATATTGGGGCAATATTTCCTACCAGCATTTGTGAAATATTGGCTGAATAAGGGCAGAATGTAAACACCCCAATAATCGAGCAATATGTCTTCCCAACACTGGCGCAATATTGGCTAAATAAGGGCAGAATGTAAACACTCCAATATTGGGACAATATTTCTTACCAACATTGTCGCAATATTTCTTACCTATATTGGCTAAATAATGGCAGAATGTAAACACCCCAATATTGGGGCAATATTTCTTACCAACATTGGCGCAATATTTCTTACTTATATTGGCTAAATAATGGCAGAATGTAAACACCCCAATATTGGGGCAATATTTCTTACCAACATTCTCGCAATATTGGCTAATTAAGGGCAGAATGTAAACACCCCAATATTGGGGCAATATTTCCTACCAACATTGAGGCAATATTGGCTAAATAAGGGCAGAATGTAAACACCCCAATATTGGGGCAATATTTCTTACCAACATTGGCGCAATATTTCTTACTTATATTGTCTAAATAATGGCAGAATGTAAACACCCCAATATTGGGGCAATATTTCTTACCAACATTGGCGCAATATTTCTTACTTATATTGGCTAAATAATGGCAGAATGTAAACACCCCAATATTGGGGCAATATTTCTTACCAACATTCTCGCAATATTGGCTAATTAAGGGCAGAATGTAAACACCCCAATATTGGGGCAATATTTCCTACCAACATTGAGGCAATATTGGCTAAATAAGGGCAGAATGTAAACACCCCAATATTGGGGCAATATTTCTTACCAACATTGGCGCAATATTTCTTACTTATATTGACTAAATAATGGCAGAATGTAAACACCCCAATATTGGGGCAATATTTCCTACCAACATTGAGGCAATATTGGCTAAATAAGGGCAGAATGTAAACACCCCAATATTGGGGCAATATTTCTTACCAACATTGGCGCAATATTTCTTACTTATATTGGCTAAATAATGGCAGAATGTAAACACCCCAATATTGGGGCAATATTTCCTACCAACATTGAGGCAATATTGGCTAAATAAGGGCAGAATGTAAACACCCCAATATTGGGGCAATATTTCTTACCAACATTGGCGCAATATTTCTTACTTATATTGGCTAAATAATGGCAGAATGTAAACACCCCAATATTGGGGCAATGTTTCCTACCAACATTGAGGCAATATTGGCTAAATAAGGGCAGAATGTAAACACCCCAATATTGGGGCAATATTTCTTACCAACATTGGCGCAATATTTCTTACTTATATTGGCTAAATAATGGCAGAATGTAAACACCCCAATATTGGGACAATATTTCTTACCAACATTGTCGCAATATTGGCTAATTAAGGGCAGAATGTAAACACCCCAATATTGGGGCAATATTTCCTACCAACATTGAGGCAATATTGGCTAAATAAGGGCAGAATGTAAACACCCCAATATTGGGGCAATATTTCTTACCAACATTGGCGCAATATTTCTTACTTATATTGGCTAAATAATGGCAGAATGTAAACACCCCAATATTGGGGCAATATTTCTTACCAACATTGTCGCAATATTGGCTAATTAAGGGCAGAATGTAAACACCCCAATATTGGGGCAATAATTCCTACCAACATTGAGGCAATATTGGCTAAATAAGGGCAGAATGTAAACACCCCAATATTGGGGCAATATTTCTTACCAACATTGGCGCAATATTTCTTACTTATATTGGCTAAATAATGGCAGAATGTAAACACCCCAATATTGGGGCAATATTTCCTACCAACATTGAGGCAATATTGGCTAAATAAGGGCAGAATGTAAACACCCCAATATTGGGGCTATATTTCTTACCAACATTGGCGCAATATTTCTTACTTATATTGGCTAAATAATGGCAGAATGTAAACACCCCAATATTGGGGCAATATTTCCTACCAACATTGAGGCAATATTGGCTAAATAAGGGCAGAATGTAAACACCCCAATATTGGGGTAATATTTCTTACCAACATTGGGGCAATATTTCTTTCTTATATTGGCTAAATAATGGCAGAATGTAAACACCCCAATATTGGGGCAATATTTCTTACCAACATTAAATAATGGCAGAATGTAAACACCCCAATATTGGGGCAATATTTCTCTTACTTATATTGGCTAAATAATGGCAGAATGTAAACACCCCAATATTAGGGCAATATTTCTTACCAACATTGTCGCAATATTGGCTAAATAAGGGCAGAATGTAAACACGCCAATATTGGGGCAATATTTCTTACCAACATTGGCGCAATATTTCTTACTTATATTGGTTAAATAATGGCAGAATGTAAACACCCCAATATTGGGGCAATATTTCTTACCAACATTGGCACAATATAGGCAACAAATAATGGCTAAATAAGGGCAAAATGTAAACACCCCAATATTGGGTAATATTTCCTACCAATATTGGTGGAATATTATCTAAATAAAGGCAAAATATAAACATCACAGGAACTTTATCGAACTATGGAGGAGTAACTGGGAGGAGTATGGATGTCTAAATAACTGAATTTGAACATTGGAAATTGATGCTAAAAGATTCTGACTTCGAGTCCTTGGAGACTTTTTCATTTAGATGGAAAAAAATACAACTTGTATGAATTATTTACCAATCAGTTGATTGTAATTAAATTGTATAAATTTTCATTTTTATTACATAATTAGTGTAAATGCCCGTCCTAGCACGGTATATAGAAATTGTGGTTTTCACTTAAAATTTGAAATAACTGTTACAAATATTTCAACTGACCTCAAACGGGTCATGATCTGCAGCTCAAAACCCGATTAATGCAAGAGCCACTGCGGTTTTAACACCACATTTGTAAATCAAATTTTATGTAAAAATGGGGACAGATGAGACAGATTTTTAAAGTTTTGAACTGATAATTTCTTTGTTTGGTTTCTTTTTTCTATTTCCATATTCAGGATGGCTGTCTCTTTTCCTTAATTGAGGATGCTTAACCAACATGTATTCAAATAAAAATATATTTTATATCTAATATGAGTGAAAAAATAGCATCAATAAGCATAAGGATAATATGAACCCATTGGATAATGTTCTCGTAATGTCACAATAAATATGAAGCAGATGTGGATAAATTTATCTTGCAAAATGTATCTAAATATGTTTCATTTTTTCTTTTGTCTGCAACAATGGAAGATTTTTTTAAATCAATGAATCTCAAAAATGAATTAATCACAAGTAAACACAGCCATCTAACTAACAATGTATTAATGTCCTATGTTTAACAAATATACAATGTTGGTTAGATGGAGTGTTTTTGCCCAAAATTGTTACCAACACTTTGCAATTCTTGGGTTTTATTATAAGTAGATTATAAATTGCTAAGTCTTCATTAGGCCAGAATTTCTCAATCTTTTTTAAGTGGGAACCACTTACGGATTGAACATGCATAATTCTTCACTCTGAGGTTTTCAGTTATAGTGTGTGACACACAATGGTTGTTTTTTATTGAAAAATTGATTGTACCCAAAAAGAAAAAGTGTGCAGATAATAGTTTCAGAAACAATGTAAACATATTGAGAAATATGTTATTGTCAATTAGAAAGTGGCAATTATCATTGTCAAAACTACCTTTTTTTTTCTCACGGTAGGTATACTTGGGTTTTGGGACCAATCTCTCATACAACAAGTTTTATGAAACTATCACTTCTACCACATTTCCTATTAATAAACTGATTGTCCTACTATACTTTCCTGAACCTAACATTTCCTCTTTATAATTTTCAAAATTATAATAGTGATAAAAAAAAATGAAGTTTATTATGTATTTTATTGTGTGAGTATTCCACCTCTTAGTGTATGTCCCAGACAGCTGACAGAACTTGCCCCTGGATCTGGATGTAAAAAAGGTAATTGTTGAATTAAACAAAATATTTTTAAATTGCATATTTTCCTCTCCTTAGTTTTTAGTGTCCAAGGTAGTTACCACAATCTTTTTATTTTTTGTCAATTTTAATGTACTTGGCTCACTTTTATTTTTTAGATTTTCAAGCTGCAAAATATTTTTACCCAAATTTCATAAATTCCCTGTATGAAATGACAAACCAAATCTTCATTTTGCTTGCCCTTTGTTTTATGTTCTGGCACCCGGGGCACATGCCCCCCCCCCCTAGTTTTGACCCTGGCAATTATTTGTGTGAACTTATTTTGCACCTATTGAAATTTCCTTTATATATAGTAATAAAAATTATTACATAAGTATGCATATTTATTGAAAAAATATATTAAAATGCTAATTATGCTACTTAAAAATATGTTTAAGTAGAATATGTTAATTAAAACATGTAGATATTCAACAGAATTTATTTTAAATTTTAAAAGGAATGCTTTTTATTGCAGCTTTTTACATATTTAATTTATTGTTCAACTTTTGTTATGTACAATCAAAGTTGAAAATTTTTAAGCTATCAGTCTCATTGACAATTTATTCCAATGATATTTTTATTTTTAGAGAATAATATTTTATCTCAATAATTAATTTATTCTTTTTCTTCCTCCCTTTCTATCGGCTGCAGTGACCAAGAAGATTCCTATTCTCTTTTCAATATCCACTTGAGAGGTTTCTGGAACTCTCTTTAATACAGCTCCTGTTAAAAATATACATACATATATATAATTATCATTTTGGAAAATTTTAATGAAAATAGAAATGCTAACCTTCTGGGAAATGTATTAATTTGCACATTTATTAATAAAATTATTAAAATTGCTTTTTCACCATCCGGTGTAGACACTGATTTCAAATGCAATGCATTTTTTTTTTTTTAATTGTGTGCTTATAATTTAAATAATTTTTAAAAATACAATACATTTTGAAAATGATGGAGAATTACTTTTTTAAGAAAATTTGGGAAATATTGAATTGAGATTCCCGATTTTATTAGTGCATAGCAAAATTGGGATAATAATTTTTCAAAAAGTAGAACTAAAATTATTGGACATCAACCCTTTAAGCAGCTGTAAAGTAATTTCTTATTTCCCCCAAACAAGTTTAATCAGCTGTAGATAAAAATATTTTTAGAAGAAACATGTTTTAAAGGTGTATAGGATGAAGTCAGGGTTTCCCCCACGTTGAAAAAGGGGCAGGTTGCTGCTGGTGAGAAAAGGGCACTTTTTTTATTCTTAAGGGCCCTTTTTGGATTTTTGAGGGCACTTTTAAGATTTTTAAGTGCAATTTTTTTAATTGTTACATGTATTCTTTTGATTTTTAAAGCCACTTTTGATATTTCAAAGTCAAAACACTCTTTTTAAGACAACATTGAAAGACACATGAAAGCAATTTTTTTAATGCAAAAAGGAGAAAGGGCACTTTTTTTACTGAGGGCAAAAAGGGTGCTAATTATTTTACTGGAGAGGGCAAGAAGGGTGCTGATTGTTTTATGAGGGGCAAGAAGGGTGCTATTTTGTAAACCAAAGGGCAGGCAGGGTGCAGCACCCTTCTGAAACTGTCTGGGGGAAACTCTGATGAAGTGATATGAAAAGATAATTTTGCATTAAACTGGAAATGAAATTTAATAATCATGGATATTATAACTGTTTATATGAAAATGCATGAAAATCCTCAGGCGCTAAAAGGGATATCTGATGATGAAAACAACATTTAAATAACTGATTAGGTAATCAAAAATCTTGTTTTAATTTTCCCATAAATTAACATGTGATTTATGGAAGTAGTTATCTGTTACGAATAACTGTTATGAATATATTAAGAATCTGTTATGTATAATTGTGTTTCTTTACAAAAGAATTGATTTTTCACATTTAATATTATTATTAAAAAAAATATATGCCATTTTCTGGGAAAGGAAGACACAAAAAGTACAAAGAAAAAAGTACTCTTTCATCAACATATATTTCCAAGATGCAATAAACAACTGACTGCTGCTTTCCATAAAAAATACTTTTATGTGTACTATTCCATGTAGTAAATAGTATAATATTTTACTTACTTGTTCATCTTTCACCTATTTCTGTGGCATACTGCTTTCTCATTGTTAATACTTTTGCATACTTAATGTCAAAAATTAAGAAAATTTTAGAAAAAGTTAAGAAAAAACGCTAGAAAAACTTACATAAATATTCTATAAAAATATATGTAGGATTTAAAATATATATATATATTTATATTTAAAACGAAAAGCGCATTCTATCAAATCCAAACTGTCTTTTCCACACAAAAGTCGTCTCTTTGCGCATGCTTCAACTTTTTTTGAAGGCTTCTACTCTCAGAAACGGGAAACTTGATTGATTAACCCTCACTTGTTTAGCCCAGGGGGAATGAAAAGAGTTGATTGAAAACGGATGAAGCCGTACCAATGCATTGAAAGCTCACTTTCTAATATATTATTGCTCTGAGGTTGAAAGCTAAAGCTTTTTTAAAAAAAAGAACTCATGTTTTCACTATTAAATATGCATATTTTTTTGCAAACTTTTAAAGAGAGCTTGAATACAGTTATATTTATAATTGATTCAAATTTCAGAGAGTTCGGAAGATGAGACCATTTTTTTATTGCTATATTCAAGGAGTCGACGCGAAAACTAACAAATAAGCAAAAAAGCGAGACGAAAATATTTATTTTACAACTAGATGACAATATTTTTTCACGAAACTTTTCACGTGCTGTAAAACCCTTTTATTTATCACCAATAAATATTTCAAAGAGTTCGGACAAAAAGAACTTTTTATTTTAAAACTACGAAACTGCCCTAAGTAAAAAACAAGAAAATGAGCACTTTTATCACTAAATATGAATATTTTTTCATGAACTTTTCATTTTAAAATATAATTTCATACAAAATCGGGTTAAAGATATAAAATAATAAAAACTTGTTATTATTATTATTATTATTATTATCATGGGACCTGGCAACGCCGGGCGGGGGTCAACTAGTATGTATTGATAACATTTATAGTAATTTGAAGCTATAAAACAAAATTCACAATATAATACAGTTTAATTTTATTATTTTGAAGATACTTAGTTGCCACAGTAATTTTTTTTATAGAAATGATGCAACAAATTAAAATTAGTGAATGGAATATTTATCTGAATGAAAAGTATGTTCTTTCATATTAAACTGTGATATAATTATTTCTTTATAATTTATATGTTGATTAGCACATTTATCAATCAAAAACAATTCAGTTAACTTAAATAATCTAACTTTAGTCTTCAATCTTCAATTAACTTAAACAATTAAGTGTTTAATAAAAAATAAATAAACGTTGAATTGCTGTTGATTACCATCCCCAAAAAATTGCCACCCTTAAATTATACATTTTTAAATGTTAAATAAATAATTGAAACATCAAAATAGCTGAAATAATCAAAATAATTAAATAATTTAAATAATTAAGTTTGTAATCAAACGCATAAATATTGAGATACTGCTGATTTCTACAAGAGGGAAAAAAGTATCTCTCGCAATGTAATTTTTAAATGTGAAATAACAATGACCATTTTCAGTTTAAACTTTTAAATATGAAATAAGAATGAACATTTTCGGTTTAAACTTTTAAAATGATTCTAATTTAATCTTAAGTTTCAATTTTCTAAATATGACAAATTATGTAAAAGAAAAACATGTAATTTAGTTCTAATAATGAAAATAATGAAACATGTTAATGAAAACATACCAATACAGCTTAAATAATAGTATTATTATTATTAATTATAACTAGAGATGCCACGATTATTCGGCCGAAGCCGAATATTCGGCCCATTCGGCCTATATGCCGAATATTCGGCTTCGGCCGAATATCAAGTCCATTATTCGGCCAAGGCCGAATAATTTTGTACTTTGTGCCGATTTGTGTGCCGTGTTTATATTTTTGTGCCGAATAAGTTGGGTAATGTATAATGGACACATTTACATTACATTTCATCCATTATTCGGCCGAGGCCGAATAATGGATGGAATGTAATTTAAATGTGTGGAAAAATGTGAATGTAAGGAATGTTTTTATATTTGCACAGTAAAATTTTTTAATTTGACACTTTATAGTCATCATGTATAATAAAAATTTTATTTGAAATTAACTAACACTTTTCCCACCCTTAATTTTCATACCCTGAATGGGTTTTACCTTCCCATTTTGTATAAGAGGGTAATTTAGGAATCATGTTAAAACTTTTATGCTATATCAATAAGTACAAATAGTATCTGTAATAAGCTAAGGTAATCAATCTGTTAAATTTAAAATTAATCTATTCAAAATTGTCCTAACAGAGCCATACAAGCAAATTCTAAATTTTTTAAGCATAATGGGAAGTTTAATATTTATCCCTTCTTACATAAAAAAAAAAAAAAAAAAAAATGGTTTCAATGATATTTTAATTATACCCATAAAGAACATAAACATATACGATAGGTTAGATATAGATGTATTGCATGTATAACATAAACAGAGTTTCCCCCAGCTTTAAAAAAGGGCAGGGTGCTGCTGGTGGAAAAAGGGCACTTTTTTTAATTGTTAAAGGCATTATTTTGGTTTTAAAACCACTTTTGATATTTAAAAGTCAGGGCACTCTTTTTAAGACAACATTGAGTCAGTTTTTATTATGAAAGCAAATTTTTTAATGCAAAAAGGAGAAAGGGCACTTTTTTTACTGAGGGCCAAGAAGGGTGCTAATTATTTTTATGAGGGGCAAGAAGGGTGCTATTTGGTAAACCAAAGGGCAGGCAGGGTGCAGCACCCTTCTGAAACTGTCTGGGGGAAACTCTGACATAAATATTTAAATCGTATATGCTGCAATACTTAGGAGTTTTTTTTTTTTTTTTTTGGGGGGGGGGGGAGTAAAATACACTTAAAAGTTAAATATAATTTAAGTGATTTTTAAAAGTGTGTTACTAATATTAAATAATGAAAGAAATGTAAATATACTAAATTCTTTTAATTATTATATGCATCATTGTAATGTTTAAATTTATATTTACCTTAAAATTTAAAGTTAAAATGTTTTTAATAAATGTAGATTACAATGCAGAAATAATAATAATTCAGTATTTTCAGGTTATAGTCTTATTTCTTTTTTTTCATAAATGATAAATTATTCTGAAAATAATCGCTCACTATATATGGTACTTCCTGGTGAAGAAAGGTATTTTTTGGCTAAATATGAAAGGTTTAGAAAGTTTTCTGAATTTTTCGCCCACCACTCCAAAGGACACTATTGTCTTTCTAGTAGTGACTGAGAAAGAAAATTACTAATTTATTTTACTTCTTCACATTGAGGGGAATTTTCTATAGAAGCTTCACTCTGTGACTGGCTTGCAATTTCATTAAAGCATACCCACAAAGAATTTGAAATTTGAGTTTGAGAAACTGGAATGGTTATGTTGGAAATATATTGTTCAGATTCTGTTACTGGTTTTATACTAGCCTTTCTTAGTCTTACTATAACAATTAATTTGGACTTTACATCAACATCCTTTGCTTCATCTTTGTTGAAAAATAACACTTTAAATCTGGGGTCCAAAAGAGTTGCAATGGAATAGTGTTCCTTGTCTTGAATCGATCCAAAATTCTTCTCCAAATTTTGTAGAACGGTGTCTTTCATGGTGCCTACAGCAAAAAAAATCTTCAGATTTAGATAAATATAATTTTAATGTTATAACTATCGGGATAGGGATGATTTCAGAAATTAATGATCTTGATGAGGCAATTTGTTTTGTTATTACTTCAAATGGTTTTAATAGATGAGCAATTTTTCTAAAATATTCCACCGGTTTGTTGTCAGATTATTTATTTCTACAAATTTAGTTGTATGTAGAGAATGTGCATTTTTTTGTTCCAGTAATCTCTCTAGCATATAATAGGAACTATTCCAGTGTGTTGCCACACTTTGAACTAATTTCTTCCTAGAAATTTTCAACTCATTAATTTGTATATAAGTTAATCTTGAACATGCTAATGGCGAATGATTAAAATATGTAACAATTGTTTTACCTCAATTTTTGTGCATTGAAATTTATGCTGTCTAGTACTTTTAAAATGTAACAGCGAAAACATAATATCTATTAAAATGTAACATTACAGTACCTAAGATACTACATATTCATTATTTTGATATTTATATCTATTTTGCTTTTCCTTACAGATATTTCCTTCCTTTGAATCTGAAAACTTTAATTATACACTTCTTAATAATGCTGTCTACTGACATAGAAAAATAAATAAATAAATAAATACATAACTTTTTTGATAATTGTGAACTTTATAAAGTCTACACTGATTTCTTTTCACCCTTTTAGAGGATATTCTTTTCTATCAGTGATTTTTTTCTTAAGATAGTAAGATTTCTTATTTTTTATTTTCTTTCATCAGAAAGTTGAAATTTGTTTTCTAGTATCTTTAAAATTTTGTCATTATTTTAAAATGTAACAACATATATACATAATATCTATTAAAATGTAACTAGACAGTACCCAATGAGGAACTTTTGCTAAGAATTTTTTTGGGGGGTCGAATTATATTACTGAGGCAATATTTAGGCCGAACATAGCCGAATATTTTTTCAGAATAAAATAATGCTTTAAAAAAATTAAAAATTTGCATATAAATAATTTTTAAAAAGAAAATAATACATTTTAATTGTGAAATATACAATAATTGTGCATATAGTGCATACTATATTTTGTTTTTAGACAAAAATGAGTTCATTATTCGGCGGCCGAATAAGCCGAATTCGGCTATAGCTAGGCCGAATAATCGGTATTCGGTTATTCGGCCAAACCATTATTTGTTGCATCACTAATTATAACAAATTTACAATCAATTATTGAAACAGAACACTGTGGAGTAGGAAAATTAAATGATTTTGTAGTTCCTTCAATCCACTATGATTTGGTTTCAGTACTACTAGAATTTTATGAAAAAGGTATTGAAAATGTTTCTTTAAAAAAAAAATTCTGTAACACTTTTATAGAAATGAAGCAAGAAATTAAAATTAGTTAATGGAATAATTATCTCCATAAAAAGTATGCTATTTCCTATAATTTGCGATGTAATTAATTTCTTTATTATTTATATATTTTACCCTCCAAAAATTGCATCCCTTAAAATATATATTTTTGACTGTTAAACAAATAATTGAAACATCAAAATTGCTGAAATAGTAGTAATAATAATAGTCAATTAATTTAAATAATTGTTTAAATTTTTGACATTATTCAGATTTAATATTTAACTGTTATAATTTACTAAATATGACAAATTATGTAAAAGAATCACATATAATTTAGCTCTTCTAATATAAACGTTAAACTCAAATGAAACATGTGTATGAAAACATATCAATACTGCTTAAATAATAATAATAATAATATTAAATAAAATTTGCAAACAACTGTTGAAACAGAACTCATTGTAGAAAGGAAATTAAATGCTCTTGTAGTTTCTCCAATCCACTATATGATTTGATTTCAGTTATACAAGAAATTTATGGAAAAGGTGTTAAAACTTTTCTGGAAAAAAAAAAAAAATCTGTAAAATTTTTATAGGAATGATGCAACAAATTAAAATTAGTGAATGGAATATTTTTCTGTATGAAAAGTATGTTCTTTTCTATTAAATTCTAATGTAATTATTTCTTTATCATTCCTATGCTGATTAGCAGATTTATCAATCAATTAACTTAATAATTTATGTATTTAAACAAACAGGCAATTAAATTGCTGTTGATTACCACCCCAAAAGAAATTGCATCCTTTCAAATAAACATTTTAAAATCTTAACTTAATAATTAAAATAATCGAAACATCAATATAGTTAAAATGATAATAAAAATTATTATGCATCTTCAATTAATTTAAATAATTAAGTTTGTATTCAAACAAAATAAAGTTTAAATTACTGCTGATTACTACAAAAATAAATAAATTAATTAATTAATAAAGTATCCTTTAAAATGTATTTTTTAAATGTTAAAAAACAATGAATATTTTCGATTTAAACTTTTTATTTAATCTCATTCAATCTTTACATTTTGCAGTTTACTAAATATGAAAAATTATGTAAAAGAAATACATATAATAATTTAGCTTTTATAATACTGTAAAAGTAAAAAATCAAATGAAACATGTGAATGAAAACTTATCAATACAGCTTAAATAATAATAATGTTATAATAATAATAAATATTCAACCATTGAAACAGAACTCAGTGTAACAGGAAAATTAAATGCTCAGTAGTTTCTTCAATCCACTATAATTTGGTTTCAGTTATAATAGAATTTTATGAAAAAGGTAATCAAAGCTTTTCTTGAAAAAAACAAAAAAAAAAAAAAAAAAAAGTCTAAAATTTGCATGATGCAACAAATTAAAATGAGTGAATGAAATATTTATCTCTATACAAAATATGTTATTTTAAAAAAAAATTGCATACCTAAAATATACATTTTTAAAATTTAAATAAATAATTGAAACATCAAAATAGTTGAAATAATAATGATAATAATAATAATAATAATAATTAATTATTTTAAATAATTAATTATGTAATTAATCAAATAAATATTAAATTACTGTTGATTACTACGAAAAAAAAAGTAGCCCTTAAAATATATTTTTTAAATATTAAATAACAATGTCGGTTTAAACTTTTTAAATATTCTGATTTAATCTTTAAAGGTTGCAATTTTCTAAATATGACAACTTATGCAAAAGAAACACATGTAATTCTGCTCTTCTAATAACGTAAAAGTGAAATCTGATGACAGACGATCAAATAAAACATATTAATGAAAACATAACTATACAGCTTAAATAATATTATTGTTAACTATGATAAATTTACAATCACCTGTTGAAACAGAGTCTGTAGAGCACGAAAATTAAATACTTTTGCAGTTCGTTCAGTCCACTATGATTTAATTTTAGTAATTTTAGAATTTTATTAAAATAAAACGATGTTCAAAGTTTTTCTTGAAAAAAAAAAATAGTCTGTAAAATTTTTGTAGAAATGAAGCAACAAATTAAAAGTAGTGAATGGAATAATCTCTATGAAAAGTATGTTCTTTCTTATAAATTACGATGTAATTAATGTCTTCATGATTTATATGTTGATAACACATTTATCAATCTATTAACAATTAAATTAAATTAAATAATGTAACTTTAGTCTTCAACTAAATAAGTTTTTCATTAAAAAAATAAACATTTAATTGCTGTTGGTTACCACAAAAAAAAAAAAAAAAAAAAAAAAAAAAAATGCATGCCAAAAATAAACATTTTTAAACGTTAAATAAATAATTGAAACATCAATATTGCTAAAATAATAATAAGAACAATATTATATTAATTTAACTAATTAAGTTTGTAATAAAACAAATAAATGTTGAACTACTGCTGATTCATAAGATAAGGTATTCCTTAAAATGTTTTTTTTTTTAATGTTAAATAACAATGAATATTTTCGATGCAAACTTTTGAAATAATTCTTCTTTAATCTTTAAATTATACAGTATAATAAATATGACAAATTATATAAAAGAAACACGGATAATTTAGCTCTTCTAATAATGTAAAAATGAAAATCAAATGTAACTTTTGAATGAAAGCATATCAATATTTCTTAAATATTACTGTTACTAAATAATAATAATAATAATAAATTTACCATCAATTGTTCAAACAAAACTCAGTGCGGCTGGTAAATTAAATGCTCAGCAGTTTCTTCAATCCACAGTGATTTAGTTTATGTTATATACTAGAATTTTATGAGAAAAGTATTGAAAACTTTTCATGAAAAAAATAGTCTGTGAAATTTTTATAGAAATGATGCAACAAATTCAAATTAGTGAATGGAATATTTATCAGCATGAAAAGTTTGTTCTTTCTTATTAAATTGCAATGTAATTATTTCTTTATAATTTATATGTTGATTAGCACATTTATCAATGAATTAACTATTTAATTAACTTAAATAATCTAACTTTAGTCTTCAATCTTCAATTAACTTAAACAATTAAGTGTTTAATCAAACAAACAAACATTGAATGTCTGTTGATTACCACCCCCAAAAAATTGCAACACTAAAAATATACATTTTTAAATGTTAAATAAATAATTTAAACATCAAAGTAGCTGAAATAATAATAATAATAATAATAATAATCAATTAATTTAAATAATTAAGTTTGTAATCAAACGCATAAATATTGAATTACTGCTGGTTACTAAAGAAAAAAAAGGTAGTCTCCCTTACAATGTATTTTTTAAATGTGAAATAAGAATGAAAATTTTTGGTTTAAAGTTTTAAAATTATTCTAATTTAATCTTTAAAAGTTGCAATTTTTTAAATAAGACAAATTATGTAAAAGAAACATTATGTAAAAGAAACATATCTAATTTAGTTCTTCTAATAATGTAAAATGAAACTCAAATGAAACATGGTAATGAAAACATAGCTATACAGCCTAAATAATAGTATTATTATTATTAATTATAATAAATTTACAATCATGAAAAGTATGCTAGTTCCTATAATTTGTGATGAAATTAATTTCTTTATTATTTATATATTTATTAGCACATTTATTTTATAATTTTTATTTTACATTAATTTACAATTCAATTAACTTAAATAATGTAATTGTAGTCTTTAACTTAATAAGTTTCTAATCAAACAAAGAAATAATGAACTGCTGTTTATTATCACCCCCCGAAAAATCGCATCCTTTAAAATATACAATTTGAAATGTTAAATAAATAATTGAAACATCAAAGAATCTGAAATAGCTGGATAATACTAATCTTCAATTAATTTAAATAATTGTTCAAATTTTTGACATTCTTCTGATTTAATCTTTAAATGTTGTTTTTTACTAAATACGACAAATTATGTAAAATAGCCAAATATAATTTAACTCTTCTAATATAAAAATTAAATTCATATGAAACATGCGTATGAAAACATATCAATATTGCTTAAATAATAGTAATAATAATAATAAATTAAATTTGTAATCTACTGTTGAAACAGAACTCGTTGAAGCAGGAAAATTGAATGTACTTGTATTTTTTTCATCCAAAATGATTTGATTTCAGTTATACGAGAAATTTATGAAAAAGGTGTTGAAAACTTTTCTTGAAAAAAAAAAAAAATTTGTCTTTAAATTTTTTATGGAAATGATGGCAACAAATTAAAATAGTGAATTGTATATTTATCTGCATTAAAAGTGTGTTCTTTTCTATTAAATTTTGATGTAATAATTTCTGTATCATTTGTATGTGGATTAGCACATTTATCAATCAATTAACGATACAATTAACTTAAATAATTAAGTGTTTAAACAAACAAACAGACACAGAATTGCTGTTGATTACTCCCCCCCCCCCCCCGAAAAAAAAAATTGCATCCTTTAAAATGAACATTTAAAAATCTTAAATAAATAATTAAAATAACTGAAACATCAATATAGCCGAAATGATAATAATAATTAATATGCATTTCCAATTAATTTAAATAATTAAGTTTTTATTTAATCAAATAAAAGTTTGAGTTGCTGCTGATTACTACAAATAAATAAAGAAAGAAAGAAAGAAAGAAAGAAAGAAAGAAAAGAAAAGAAAAGAAAAGAAAAGAAAAGAAAAGAAAAGAAAGAAAGAAAGAAAAGTATCCCTTAAAATGTATTTTTTAAATGTTAAACAACAATGAATATTTCCGATTTAAACTTTTGATTTATTCTGATTTAATCTTTAAATTCTTTAGTTTACTAAATATGACAAATTATGTAAAAGAAACACATATAATTTATCTTTTCTGATACTGTAAAAGTGAAAATCACATGAAACGTGTGAATGAAAACATATGAATACAGTTTAAATAATAATAATGCTATAATAATAAAAAATTTGCAATCAACTGTTGATTGTAGTTTTTTTTTTTTTTTTTTTTTTTTTTTTTTATCCACTGTGATTTGGTTTCAGTTATACTACTAGAATATTATGACTATAGTGTTGAAAGCTTTTCTTGAAAAAAACAAAAAATGCCTGTAAAATGTTTATTTAAATGGTGCAACATATTAAAATTAGTGGATGGAATATTTATCTTCATGAAAAGTAGGTATCTTTCATATTACATTTTTTTCAATTAACGATTCAATTAACTTACATAATGTAACTTTAGAATTCCCTAACGTAAATAATTAAGTTTTAAATTTTAAGAAATAAACATTGAATTGCTGATTACCACTAAAACAAAATTTGCATTCCTTAAAATATACATTTTTAAATGTTAAATAAATAATTGAAACATCAATATGACTGAAATAATAATAGTAATATTAAAATAATATAAATAATTTGTAAGGAAACAAATAAGTATTCAATTACTGCTGATTAGTACCAAAGAAAAAAAATGTATTCCTTAAATTGTATTTTTTAAATGTTAAAAATAACAATGAATATTTTGGCTTTTGAAAATATTCCTAGTAGAAAATACATTTCTATATTATTTTATGCTGTACTCACCTTAAATATAAAGTCAATTAGTTGAAAATTCTGAAAAGAATAGTTCCAGAAATCTTTAGCAGATATCACGAATTTATGAAGTCGGGTGCATCTCCATTAGGTATATATGGAATGAAAGGAAATAAAAATAAATATAAAGCATGACAAAAAATAATTTAACGAAAAAAAATTATTATATATATCATCCTAATTTATGTTTAGAGCTGTTTTAAAGTTATTGGAAAAATCAAAATTATTGGAAAATCGGGTTCTCAGGTCTGAGGCAATAAACTCTCTTAACAAACACTCTTTAAAAAATATATTTTCATTAATAGTTATAAATGTTGCATTCCAGTTATTATTATTATTATTATTATTATTATTATTACATTACTCTATCAGCAATATTTAACCGAAATCTCACAGTCATGTTTCCCACAATGAATCCAAAATATATGCAATAACAGAAATAAATCAAAACGCCCAAAATTTCAGTAATGGATATCCAACATGCATATAATGGACACTCTACAAAAAGTCACAGATAAATGTTTTTATAATTGTATTTAGAACCAGAACTTTATGAAAGCATACTAATGAAAGAATATAGTCATTTTCAGGTAACTTTAAGGATTAGATATCAGTAATAAATAAAATATTTATGAGAATAATTAAATGTTCAAGTTAATTATTAATGTCATTAACACACGACTAAATATTTTAATTTATATAGAAGATTTGATATACTGAATCCCAGATAGTTACATTTATCAAAATATTGAAATAATAGGAGGGGGGATCACAGAAAAATATCTTGGAGTATCAGATGAATCGTATTTCCTGCTACAATTCTTAAGTGTTAAGTTTCGCAAAACTACTTGTAGCAATTAATAATTAAAGTATGAAAGAAAGATGTTTTGAATATTGCTTAAAATGATTTCGAAATAGAACTGCAGAAATGACATTTGTGATGCCTGATTTTCACATTTACTATTTATACTTAATACCTATAGTATTTTGTTCATCAGAGATTAATAATCAGTCATTCAAGAAATGAAGTAGTAAATTTTTAACAACTCCTGTGGCTTAGAAAACTGCCTTTATTTGAATGAATAGGGTTTGATCAACACTCACTATAATCAGGGGGTGTTGGTTTAATCCCCATGAGCCCCTTTTCACCTAAGCTCTTTAACATTATGCTGTGCTTTATGATTGGTTTGATTGATAGCCGGATTAAAAAATATACTAGTGAGAGTTATGAGAAAAAAATCAAACTTAAATTTAAAAAATATTGATCACATGAATTATTAAAAGCAGCTATTTATAAAAACTGTGTTCTTATTACATTCTGTAAGTGCAATTTTAAAATTACATTTGATTACATAGTTATACAGTTGAATCAGAAAAGAAGATTTTATGCACTATCACCATTTTTGAAATGATGCGTTTAGTGATGACTGTATGGGATTTCCATTATTGAATATTGACTAATAAAGCGTACTCCAGTAATGGACACTGATCTTAAAACCTTTACAAGAGATAAAATTTTGTAAATTACCCTTAGTATATAAAATTTTAAGTTCTATATTAATATCCAAACAAAAACATGCAATTTTTGCAAGAAAATAAAAAATAGATTTATAAATTAAGCCCACCTTCTGCCATCCCAAAATGCACAACGAAAAATCCTTAATTATTTTTTCCTTAATGTTTAATTATTTTAAATAATTTTAAAAGAATAAATTTCTCTTTTTTTTTCGAAACCATAAAGAAATAGGAAATTTAATTAAATAAATTTGAAAACATTTCTGTAAAGCGCATTGTTCTCTTTATTTATGGAGCTTATAAAAAGTTTGTCTTTAATAGACTGAACCAAATGATTTAATGTAAATTTAGTATTGCAAATGATTTATTTGAAAAATAATTTTTTAAATGATCTATTATTATAGAATATTTAATAAAAAAAATCTCCTTGCACGTTAATTTAAAAAAAAAAAAAAAAAAGATTTTTATTGATTTCTAAATTGTTATCAGTTTTCCTATTAATATATCTATCAAAAAGTAGTTACTCATAGTTTTCCTTCGTGGAAATTAGAATAGTAACAAACAGCTATTTTTTTTTAACATTTATGCAATTATAATAATGCTTACTTTTAAGACTGTTGTATACTTTCTTCCATAAGACAGTCTCTGCTCAGTGTCAATAATGCTGTTGAAGACATGAGAACCGTCCGTCAACTCCGTATGAATGACTTCCGAGAAATAGCCTGCAATTGGAAACTAAACTTGGAAGTGGATTGTAGTTTGTAGTAGGAGGACGGACAACGGGGTCATCTTGTTCAAGGTCAGTTATTACTGCTGGTCGCGGGCAGTATTGGAATCAGTTGGAACCTCAGAGAGGAACTCTCCCCTCTTTTCCTTTATCTCGGATAAAATGTGAGGGACGTTTCGCGCTAATTTCGAAGGGTGAAAATATTTTATTTCTCTCGGTTGCAGAATAAGAAAAGAAAAAAAAAATTTCAGCCAGTTTTTTTTCCCAAATAGTAAGAATAAAAATAAATTCCATGAATCAGTCACAAAATTACTATGAAAATTTTTTAAATGTTTGGATAATGTGTGTACATTTTAGAATAGGCAAGATTCTAGTTGTATTATTTTTTTTCAAACAATTTCAAGAATTATGTCTTCACTATCTGAAAGTTTTATGCTTGAATGCATTTTCAGAGAAAATAGGATAAAAAGAATCTCGAGAGGTAAAGTTTGAATTTACTTATTACGATCCTCTGGATATCGGAATTTTGTCCATTAATTAATAAACTGTGGTTATTCATGACAATTAATAATAAATATATAAATAACATAACTGGATTCGATTAATATTATTAATTTAATAATTAATATATTTATTAATAATATAAATACTAATATATTGAGTATTATTGCAGTTATTTTGTTATATTTACAAACAGAAAAATGACAACAGAAGTGAACTGAACAAGAAACTGAACAGAAAAATTTAAATGCCAAAATTGAAAGTAGAACAATTCCATCACAGTATATAGGGTCGATACAAGGTAATTAGATTAGGAATCTTAAATAAAAAATAAATAACATACAGTGACATAAAAACTTGAGATATAAAACATTTCAAACAGGTAAAAAATTAATTTAAAAATGCTGAATATGACAGTTTAAAAAATCTTAAAAGCTACAAAGCGAAAACATGTCATTATATAATAATTCACTTATTAAACAAAATGGATAATCAAATGCACAAATTTAAAGATTTGCTGAAATGTGGAATTATGAAAATAAACGATTCATTCATAGGATTTCCTGTCACACAAGATACTTTTCCAGAATATTGAATAAAATTATCATAAATTTTATTCTTTCTGATAAAATGCAGTATGTTTAGAATAAGCGAGAATTAGCCATCGATTGCGTAGCGAGTGCTATGGTTAGCCAGCCACTATTTTAATTAATTACAAACACTATTCTAATTTCGTCGCTCCATCACCGTTTTATCTTTAGGTCTTTTGACATATCTTTGATACCACAGTAGGTTGTTTGTACTTTGTATACTGCTTTTCCTCGTCTTCTTTCAGTATAGTAGACGATGTGTGTGGCATGCCAGTGATAAAAAATATCAAGAAGTTATTTTTAAGGTTGAATTTGTTATACATTCGTAAAAGACTTAAAAATAAAAACCACTATGGTGTTTTAATCAAAATTAGTTTTAAAAACAGTTACAAAAAAATGTGACAGCAATACAGAGTACAGGGTAATGTATCATTCGAGTGTAATAACCTATGACATAGGGGAAGAGAGGGGCAAAGAGCCCTCATGAAACTAAGATGATCAACTGGCATGCCCTCCTGAATTGAGAACAATTTTTATATAGGAAACCAAGATAAGCAATCCGCTTATTCAGTCAAAAATAAAGGGTGTCTCACTCCAAACTGAACGTGAATTTTCATACGTAACTTTAACAAAAAAGAAGATATTTTAGCGAAATTTTTGAATGACTAACTTTTTTTATACGAAATGTAATGACATCTCTGGAAGTTTAAAAGTGTATTATAATTCAGCCAGTGACAACGTACGTGCAGTTAAATTCTGAATTATGGAGCGTCTATTTGAATATTATTTAGAAGCAAATTGTAGTTACTTACAGCACTTCTGCTGAGGACATCACATTTCACATAAAGAAAAATTAGCATTTAGAATATTTCGCTAAAATATGTTAATTTATTTTACATTTATCGACCGAAATACAAGATCCACTTGAAGTGAGACACGCTGTATTTTTTACTAAATAAGCAGATTCCAACCCTAGTGTTCTGTATGAAATTTTTTCATAATTTTTGGTGCTATCGCCTCTTTTAATTTGTAAAAACGCTTTCCATGTGAAAACCGACCCGACTTGAACCACTGGTCTAATAAAATCGGATCCGATTCTAAATCCATATTTTCGAATATTTGTTTGTATATAGAATGTATGAAATTGCAATTTTATTTATTTTTTAACTTTAGATGACAGTTGCCGCACAAATGAAGATAGAAGACCCAATCTTGGACACACACATTTATATCGTTATATATTATTATCATAAAATTATCCATTAAAATATACAATTTTATCGAATTATTCTTCTGATACGGTTGTATTTTCTCTTATCACAATCAATATCTGGAAAAATAACTAAAATGCAAATAATTAAAATATTTGGAAGTATCTATGCAACGTACTCTTTTCATTACAATCATAAATAATTTAAATCTCGGACAAGGGCACCGATAAAGGGAGAGAAAATTGAGTCTTGACCCCAATCCCCTTATCCGTCCTAGATTTTTGTACAGCTAATTTTTTTATCAATATAAATTAGTTGTAAGTTATAAAAATTTTAACAAATTTTAACTTAATCTTGTAAAAACACAGTATATAGTAAAAAAAAAAAAGCTAAGACAAAAGCATCAGCACCGGCAGAAAATTCCGTATTTGTCAGGTTTCCGTCTTAGCAGGTATAATTAAAGAGAATTCCTTTTCTCAAAACCATGATTTTTTCCTTTAAGCAGAATTCCGTTACAGATAGGTTCTGTTTTCATGCGTTATTAACAAATCCCAAGTAAAAGTTTTCTTTTTACAAAAAGGGAAAATACAGTAAAATTTGTTAAGACTAAACAGCATTTCATTTTAGCAGTTATAAATGTATGATTATTTTTCTACGAGACAATGACATTTTTCTGGATAAGGAAGGAATACGTTATACACTGGTTCCGTTTTCATATTACTGTACAAATAATTGTGCATGAACAAAGAAATCAGAAATTATAGACAGGTTTTTATAAAGCGTTCATGAGCCCCTATAGCTCACTACTAATTTAAATACTAAAATATATCAAATATCGTTTAAATATTTTTGTACAGATAAGATGTGAATGACACAGTGCAACTTTTTATTTCAAAATTCATTTGCCCGAAACTCCCATGAGTCGCGTTGTATGCGCCCGAACTCGAAAATTCTATTGGAAGTCAAACAGAACACGACAAAATATATTTAGTCGACTCGTAAGAAGCCTAATAATTCTTTTAAACATCGTTAGAGAAAACTTTATTTATTATAAGTAAAATAAAAGATCAACATAATATTAATGTTTCAGGAGTTTCACTTAAAAGGCTACTTTCACTCATGCGAAAACACCCGCTCGCTAACGTTAATCCTATGAAATAGTTATTTTATAATATCTTGTTTGCATTTCCATATTTTCAAAAGATTATTTTTTGCATCGGATAGCTGAGGTGGATCGCTACGGAGGCGTTTTTTTATTCTTTAAATTTTTTATTCAGGTATTTTTTTATTAGCATACTTTCACTTAACCCTTTCAGGGGCAAGCACTTGTGTTCCTGTAATGTTGAATTCGCACCGGAATTTAGGAAAGAATTTAGTTTAAAATAAGGAAAAGCAACTTTTCAACTTTTTCCCGTCAATGTTAAAAAAGTAAAACTTAATTAAAAGTTTCTGGTTCGAATCGGATTAAAATTAGGTGGGATATAATATATCCCACCGCCCCTCAAACGGTTAAGGAGCCGGTTTCGAAAGTGAAAGTATAGTCATTAAAATAATCTGAAAACAAAATCGGAAAAGTAAAAAAGGGCCTGCGTAGCGATCAACCTCAGCTATTTAATGTAAAAAAAAAAAAAAAAATTTTAAATATTTAAATGAGAACGAGATATTATAAAATAAATGTTCAACAGGATTAACATTAGCGAGCGGGTGTTTTCGCGTGAGTGAAATAGCCTCTTAATCTATTATTTAAAACTGAGAAACATTCTTAACAAGATTTAAAAATGTAACCGCGTGCCGGGGAACATCCCGGGCGGGGCGCTAAAGGTATGGTCTGTAATCCAGACCGATCTGCCCCGCTTAAGGCATTAAATCACTAATGTGCGCAATTAATAAACCTCAATGTACACTATAGGGAAGCATCCTTTTCACATCTTCTTTAATGATTTATTATGCCTTCCCGTGCTCAAATCACTTAATTTTTTATCTCAATCTTCATATTTTGTAATAGCAGAACTTTCTACACCCTTTAATTGGAACAATTAGCCTGTTTTATCGTAATGTGTTTTTTGTTTACATATGTTCAAGTGTACTAGAAATGGGTCGATCGCTAGTCCAGATACTATTCTATTCATGTACTTATTTATCACCCTTCCCGTCTTCAGACCGTCTTAAAATTTTTATATGTTATTATAAATAATATTATTACCACGCACAAAAATTTTCAAGAGAATCGATTATCATCTTGTATTTTTAATAAATTATTTTCTTCCTCCCGGAACATATTAGCTCCGGGTTGCAAACAGGTAGGCCACGCTACATTTATCTCCTGATATTTATATTAATTATCCTGTCCCAGGCTCTCTAATTGCTCATTTATCTTAATTTAATTATTAATAAAGGTCTGGTGCTGGTTATTGAGTGGTTTCTGTAAAAGTAAATGCCTTAAAATTGTATTCTAGTGGTTAGTGTATCATTCGTCCCGTTTTTTATCGTGACATTGTTTACTTTCTAATAGTGCTTTAAATCTTAATTAATTCTATTATTAACTATGTAAATTGTAATAATATGCTCATTTGACTTAATTTACTTAATTATTAAGGTCTGGAGAGGGTTTTTAAATGGTTTTTATAATGTAAATTGTCTCGAAAATGTATTCTGGTAGTTGGTGTTTCATATCGGAACCGTTATAATATGACAATATTTACTTTTTTTTTTTTTTTTTTTTTTTTTTTTTGTGTTCAATATCCTGATTAATCTTTCATTATTAATTTAAATCTTAATTAAATATAGTGTCGGATATTTAGATTAAGTTTCGCTTTCATTTTGAGATATTTTAAAGTGTTAAATGGTTTAATATGTGCATTTTTAAAACTGTTCATTTTCTTATTCTTGACACGGTGATCGTAATGTAAAAAACGTATTGAAGCGTAACTATCTCTTAGATTTGTGATATTAATCATATTAATTAAAATATTATATTTTAACTGTTGTTTGATTCAAGTATAAAATTAACTGTGGATTCTAAATCCGCTTTTGTTTTTAGAATTGATGAATTATTAACTGAAATATAAGCGTTTTATATGTCAATATTCTATGATTTTTTCTAAATATTTCAAGATGGATGCCGTTTTTGGTTATGGTTCTGTTTTGCGGTGGAGTTTAGTTGAGTTGTCTTCTTTCGGCTCCTGCTGTTAATTGTTAGGGACAGGATACCTTTAAATATCAGTCCATAGCATAAAATATAGGAAGTTTAATAATTTTTATCTGAAAACCCATGGAGCTCTCAATTGTTTTTCTTGTGCCCAGTAAGTGGAAGATATGCATCCTGGGTAAATTATAAAATACAAAATAAAGATTTTTCCATTGGAATTATGGGTAAAAATTTTTCAATCCTCATGACTATTAGTGTAACTTGTTGCCTACAATAAACACATGGTGTAAGGCATTGTGGGCGTCCAGTTTTGAGTTTTGTTAAACAATAGTTAATTATTCAATCGCATAGTATTTTGGGTTGCTTATGGGGATTGCGTGGTGCATTATGGGTATAGTTATGCTGGGCCATGGATGCTAGGCTGACATTCAGCATTATTCTCTTGGCGCATGGAATTATGGGGCTTTTCCGTATATTGTAGATTTATACATCAATAGCTTTCCTTTTACACTCACTTAAATACTCATTGAGCTGGTCTATTGGGTCGTCCCTTTTAATATCTTTAAAAAAAAAAAAAAAAAAAAAAAAAAAAAAAAAAAAAAAATGTATATATATATGTGTGTGTGTGTGTGTGTATGTATATATATATATATATATATATATATATATATATATATATATATATATATATATATATATATATATATGTATGTATGTGTATGTATATGTATATATATATATAGTTTAGCTTTTACCACTTTCTTTCAATTATCTCTTAATATTAACTATGCTACCGTGCTTTTTACCTTAATTGATGCTTTTTCAGTACAGTATTCTATACTTTACCCTAGTTGGGCCTTTATATTGCTATTTACTATTAAACATTATCTTTTACACATTTGGTTTCGAACCAACGTACTCCGTCCGTTTCGACTTTAAAATAATTCTTTATTTTGCTCAGATTGGCCTGTTTTCCCTATTAGTAGGGTATTGGGGCCGCTGAGTCCGTTTTTGGGGTTTATTTTAATGCTAAACTTTTTAGGGGAGGCTCTAGCCCCCCTTTAAGGTATAAAATAAAACCTTGTCTAAACCCTGCCTTCCGACCACTGAATTTGAAGGTCTGACTTAGAGCTCTTCATATCTGATATTTTCTTAGCCCTTAATTTATGTGGGTGGCTTCCGGAAGCATTTTTAACTTTTTCAAAATTTTTAACTCCTATAAAACCTCATCCTCCGACCACTCAAATTATAGGTCTCGCTGAGACCTATTCATTCATATACATTAAAATGCTTTTCCTCTTACAGGGCGGCCCCTGGACCCTTAAATCAGGGCCATTACCCCATTATCCCCTAATATTTAATCTCATTATCATTTTTCTCACCTTGTATCAATGGCCATAGGTTAGTCATTTCATCTTCTTGTATCACACTTAACTTTTTCTGTTCAGGATCGGCCCTGGCCCCTTATATAAGGGGCATCTTTCATAGATTTTTAAAATCATGTCATGTCACATATCCCCGGATAGCTCCTCTATTACAGTCTTTAAATCTTTCAATTATTCAACCAAATACTACTTACAGCTCGTAGCGCCCTCTATTACTTTGGATTAGTTATCTCATTACTATACTCCCATAGCTCAAGTGCAGCATGGATCTCTTGATGTAGCTCCCATATGGGTAAGTTTGGTGACCCTTCCCTCCTACTGTTGCGGGAGCCGAACTTTGCACTCAGCTCAACCATATTATTATTTTTCTACAGCATCTGCATCCGTCCCAATTAACTCTTATTTGGTGAATTACTAATCTAATTCTCAATTAATACATTTTTAATTAATTGCAGTGTTCATATGGAAAATTGTTGTAGAGAAAAAAAAAAAAAAAAAATATTTATTTTCATCATTAATTTTTTGTTGGTCTATAATCAAGGGTATTATTTTCTTAAGGACTGTAATTGTTTAAAACTAGTCTTCATTTTATCTGTTCTAGAGTATTCAGACATAATATCTAGCCAAAGTTAGTAAATAAAATCTGGTTTACAAATGAAATGTTGCTATATATTCATGTATATATTTGCACCTGGTGTTAATTAACTTTTTATAATAATTTTATGTCTAATTCACTATTAATAACAACCTCCAACAATTGCTATCTGAATATATCATGTTATAACTGTATTATACCATTCATTATAATAAATTTTGCGATCACCCATTTTTGAGCACGGGATCCATTACCGATTTGGACGTAGTGTTTTTTTTTTTTTTTTTTTTTTTTTTTTTTTTAGGCTTTTTCTATTTTATTTTCTAAATTATTTTCTTCTATTTTGGCGAGTCTATTAATTTCAAATTCCATTTTTCTTTACCATGTATGGGGAGCTAATGAGCCTGATCCAGTAATTAATTGAAATATAATATAACTCATATATACTGTTGACTAAAAATCATAAATAACAATAACAGATAAGTAAAATGGAAGAGAGTGATAAAGTTAGTGAAAATGAGGGTAATGCATTTCATGAACAACATCATGACTTAAACAAAAGAACTATGTATGAGAAAACCTCGATATTAGAACAAAATATTTCAATGACACCAACATTGGTCCATCTGAAAAAATCCATCGTAGATCATCAGTCGAGTACCAGTGAAGATGAAGCTGCAGATTTCGCTAGCGACTCAAAAATCACAAATAATAGAAAACCACGACTGGTCCCATCCAGATTCAAATTTACATCGACACCAAAAACAGAGGAATATAGATTCAACAAAAAAATGGCTCAAACGAAAAACATCCCAGAACTTATAGATATATACGTAAAACTGAACGCAAAAAGGTACAAGGGAGTGTCGAGTGAGAAAAAGAAATACCTAGACATGATATTCTCCAAATCAACGAAAATGTACAATGACCACAAAGAAAATCTCAAAAACTTAGAAGATATACAAAATAAGAACCAGAAAAACGAACAACAAGTACAACTCCTCAACAAAATTGTTAAAGATCAACTAAAGGTAATCAATGAACGAGAAAGTAAATTAGCTGCCAGTGGAACAGAAATTAATGAGAGCTATATAAAAATGCAGGAAGAAACAGCATTGAGAGAACGAAACTTATCGGACGAGTTGGAGAAGAAAGAAAAACAACTACAGAACATTATGGAGGAATTGGAAGTGAAACAAAATTTAGTGGAAGAACTTCTAGAGAACAATAAGAAAGAAACAACGATAACCGATATACAATTGATACTCGAGAAATTGATGAAGATAGAGAAAACAATAACAAGGCCAAAGGAAAAGATATTGACAAATACAAAGGAGATGCAACAGGAGGAAGAGGCGGCCACAACAGATCAGAGAGAAACATCAAAGAGCTTGTACTCCAGAATCCATCTAGAAAATAAAATCCACAACAGGGAAATGAAGAATCACCGGCAGTTTTCAAGTTCAGCAATTCTAATTAAGAGGAAGTCCACAACTAATATCGCACTAAATGAAATCAGACTTATACTAACAAGAGAAATAAAAACATCGTCAAATACAACCAACATATATTGTGCAATAGCTAAAGATAGAAACACTCTAATAATCAAAACTACATCAGACGACCAAACGACTGAACTAATGGAAAGTATCGAAAACATAACATCACTTAAAGACATAATAGAAATAACGTATAAATCCACAAATTTAAAGAAAATTATCATACTGGAGATTCCAGAAATACTAGAAGAGAAAACAATATTGCAACAGTTGGAAAGCTTCTACAATCCAGAAACTCCAGTAGCAGTCTTCAAAAAGATAAAGAGAAACGGAAAATACCAACTAATCCTGGAGGTCGAGGAATATATAGCAGCCCATATGCTACGGGAACGAAAAATTCAATTTGGATTCTCTACATGTAGGGTGAGCACCTACCTGCCTATAATCAGATGTAGCAACTGCCAGCGCTTTGGACATGCTAATACAAACTGCAGATCTCAAACGTCCTGTAAATACTGCACGAAAAAACATGCTTCTTCTGATTGCCCATTGGCTAAATCCCCCCAAAAACATCAATGCGTGAACTGCTCAGGAACGCAGGGCGACTTTCCTCACTCGGCTGACTCTTCCGAATGTCCAGCCTTCCATTATTACATCCAACAGAGAAACATCTACGCACAACAACAGTTTTTAAATTCAACATAGACAATATTCATCCAACTCCCATACAGCATAAAACCTCAGCTTCATCCAATACAATAGTTAACAAAATGGATAATAAAATCGACAAACTGACCTTTCTTCAAATAAACTTACAAAAATCTAAAGCAGCAACTGGGAATCTCATGGGCCATGCCAACAAGAATAAGATCCTAGTGTTGCTGATTCAGGACTATTATTCACAGGAAGGAAAAATATGGGCAGTCCCCTCCAAGTCTTGGCAAACCTTCACATCGGGGAACAATACAGCTGCAATCATAGTAACACGCCCTGATGTGGAGGTAGTTCAATGTTACAGCGACCATAATTCAGTTTTCGTGAATCTAACATCATCTACAGGACCAATAACAATAGGATCCTGTTATTCAAAACCATCAGGAGACTTCCGAGAGGACTTAAAATGGCTGGATTTCTTCATGCCCCTTCAGCACCTGATTTTGGGAGCAGATCTCAACGTGCACTTGTCATTGCTCGGCTACCAAAAGGAGGATGAACGGGGATCCATCCTAACATACCTACTACTTTCAAAGAACTTAACACTCATAAACGATACGGAATCACCACCTTCGTTCATAGGAGAGCCGGGTCGTCCATGTCGGGGAAACCCAGATGTCACCGTGTGCACTCAGGATCTAACCAACTTCGTCGACTCCTGGTACGTGGACACAGAATCCGTATCGCTATCTGATCATAGGTATATTTGTTTATCTCTTTCATTAACACCCTCAACAATAGATCTCAAAAGGTTTAAAACAAAGTATACAACCTTCAAAAAATTTAACAAATTCTTCAGACCTTTGGCCACGGACTTACACACTAAACTTACATCGGTTGACACCTATGACAAATTGGATAATTGGCTAGAAGACTTCAATATCAAAATTAACCAAACATGTCAAAAAACATTAAAAACTAAAAAACTTAAACTATACCCAACTTTTGACTGGTGGACTGACGCGCTAAGATCCCACCGAAACAAAATATCAGCTCTAAGGAAAAGATGGAGGTCATCGGGTGACTCAAAATGGAGAACGCTTCTACAACGTGAGCGAGCGCTATATAAAAAACACATAAAAAGCGAAAAATTAAATTCCTGGAAAAAATTCTGTAATAATACAAAAGACACCTTTGGGCAGGCGTTCAAAATTGCAACAAACAAAAACTTATCAAACCAACACTTTATTCACACATCCTTGGAAGGTTCTTCACCTTACATTACAAAACAAGAAACATTTCAAAATCTTTTAACACATCATTTTCCAATAAATCCAACTGTTCCGTTACTTTTAGCCCCAGCAGGGGAGATAGTCCCCTCCCCCCCACTCTTCTCAAATAAAGAAATAAAAACAGCATTATCTGAACAAAACAATCTTAAAGCCCCCGGTCCCGATAAAATAGACGCATACCTCATAAAAAATCTTTTCAAATCATACAAATACTTAATTCGTGATCTTTTCAATAAATGTTTAAATTTAAATTATTTCCCAAAAAGGGTTCGTGTCTCGGCCCTCTCCTGTGGCTCCTTGTGGCCAATCAAATACTAAAAATATTCTACACTAAATTCACTAATCTTTATGCCTTTTGCGATGATTTCAATGTTATTATACGCGCAAACAATAGAAGAGATTTAGAATCGCAGGCGAATGAAAGAATTGCCCTTTTTGCCCAAATATGTGAAGAACTCTCGCTAAAAATATCATCAGATAAAACATCGTACATTCTGTTGGGTAAAAATGCCTTGGTGAGTCGTCCACCAATCTTTAAATTAAAACAATCCAATATAAAAGGTGTCACCGACTTAAATATCTTAGGTATAACATTCCAATCAAATCTTAAATGGGATAAACACATCCAAAAAATTAAAAACAAAATAGTATTATTAACATCTTCAATAAAACGCGTTTTTTCAGCCACATGGGGAGTGGATAGATCACGCCTTAGAACCTGGTACATCACAGTCTTAGAGAAAATAATAGTTTACGGCTCGGAGGTATGGTTCGACGATTTAAGAGTTATTGACAAACGTAACCTCCAGAGCATACAAAGATTATGTTTAATATCAATAACAAAAACATATAAAAATACTTCAACTCACACATTACAGACACTACTGGGTATTCCACCACTATTACTAACGTTAGAACATAAAAACTTAAAATATAAAATATTAAACAACACAGAGATATTATTAAAAGATAATAAGGTGATAACTAAAAATGACATAGAAGAAAAGCTTTACAAATACACAATTAACCCAGAAAACTTTTTAAATAATCTAATAACAATAGACAAAATCTTAAATAACATAGATATTATACACATATACACAGACGGTTCTAAGGTGGATTCTAATACAGCTTTCTCATTGGTGATTTTTCAGAACAACATAAAAATAAACGAAAAAACTACTAAAATTCAACCAGAAAACACAGTCTACCAAGCAGAGCTGCACGCGGCCATAACAGCAATAGAATGGGAATAAATTCTAACTTTAATAAATTTCAAATTTTATCAGATAGTCAATCAACAATCCTTTCATTAACAAATCAATTCCCAACACTTAAAGCAATTTATGATATACAGCAACTAATACATCAAAATAAAAACAAAATATTTTATCTAACATGGGTTAAAGGACACGCGGGTACAATAGGCAACGAACTGGCGGACAAGCTGGCTAATGATGCTGCTCAGTACTCCAACCTTCCAGTAGAGCGCGGAATAAAATTTCCATGCTCATATTTAAATAAATGTATCAAAGATCAATTACTGGAAAGGTGGCAGTACAACTGGGATAACTCAGGGAGCGGCAGATTTACGTTTCAGCTTGTGCCAGAAGTCAACACTAAATTAATAACTAAAGATAAAGTCTCAATATATTTTTTCACGGGCTGCGGCAGTTTTCCTACATTCTTAATAAAATCGGTAAAATGGATAATGATCTATGTGTTTGTGGCCAGAGAGGTGATCCTATCCATTATGTCTTCGGGAAGTGTAGATTTATGAAATATAAATTTCATAGGAAGTTTCCAACACTCCTCGAGGACATGATGGATATTATTAATACTAATGAATCACTAGGCAAATTATATCAAAATTACAATATCTTAAATGAGAAATATTCTTTTATAAAATACAAATTTTATTTTTAAATCTAAAATATTTTTTAATCCTGCTATTGCTCGCCCTGTGAAGGTTATTTCGCTTCATGGAGACGGTTGTCCTCTTAATTTGCGGTGTTATGTATCTTTAACTATATTTTCTGTTTATAAGTGTTTATTCATCAAGTATATTACTCTAGTTTTATTCATTGTATATAAGTGATTATTATTCAAATATAAATTTTCCATTGTTTTATTCATCGTGTATATTTGTATATTATTCGAGTGTAGTATTCATTGCATTACTCATTATAATTAAGTGTATAAATGTTCGGAAAATCTTGCTAACAATTAAATAGTTAAAATAATCAATATAATTGATTATCTAGTAAAATGTAAATATATCAAGTGTACTACCTGTAAATACATAATTGTTACTTTACAATTCATATATTCATTCATCTACTTCTTGCATGGTTAATCATGAGGGCAGACATTTCTTAGGGTTGTCTTTTAAAGAATGGAAAATGTTGTTAAACTTAGAAAATTACTGTTATCATCTTGCAAAGAGCTATTATGTATAATGTGTAAATATTGAAATTTGTAAAACATGTAACTTATATAATTATTGTGTATACATTTTTTTTTTTTTTTTTTTTTTTTTTTTTTTTTTTTTTTATCTACTTACCTGTAAAAAACTGTAGCTTTAAATATTGTGTATATAATCTATAATATTCAAACATTGTATAAAATCAGGCACGCCCTGAATAAATAGGGCTGCCATTTGTGAATTAGAGTTTGTATAATTTACTATAATTTACTTTTCAATTTGTAAATGTTTTCCCATGGCACGCCCTGATAAATAGGGCTGCCACTTATGATTGATGGTGTAAGAAATTTTAGTTAATCCGGAGACGGTAGTGTCGTTTGGACGGTGGAGACGGAGACCTTCCTGCCTTGAGCTTGGGGCTTGTCCCGATCATATGCCAAAAGCGGATCCTCAAGGCGGGTGACAGCCAGACAGCCAGTCAATACAAAGGAATGGCCTTGTTAAGCACACCATAAAAACAAAAACGCTAAGAATTTTACTACACGATCAGAAAGGGGGGGGGGGGGACTCTGTCATTAATATACCCACGTCCACTTTGTTGGAATAATTTGACAAAATAATTACTATTGAATTCAAATGAATTAAGCTGTACAACGACTGAAAAACCCATTGAAGCTGTGGTGGCAAATGTATACAAAGTTAATTTTCAAATGGCGAATGTCTTTTGTTTTTTAAGAAAAATCGATAAGTTTGTTTTTGTTAAGGTATTGTTTTGAGAATTATCAGTTTCACGTAAAATTTCAGTATTTATTTTATTTTTATACATGTATAATGCTCTTGAATTCTTTGTACAAATATCCCCACCCCCTCCTCTTCCCAGCGTTCTGATAAAGATTCCAACTCTAATATCAGCTATTCTAAAACATAATATATAAATGTATATATAATACCTTTATATATTATACATATAATACCTCTGAAATCCAAATACGTTAAACAAGTTCTATCAACAAAATCTGACTATTTTCTTTCTTTCCTTTTTTATTTTTTTTAAATCGCGTTCTCATTCCGGTTAAAAAAGATAACAAACTGAAGGTCACTTTCACTTCAAATTCTCTGCAAATGTTTCTCATTCTTACAAAAAGAATGCTGGAGATTTTAAAATAGTAATTTGTCCCTCCAAAAATTACTTTAATGTTAAACTACTATCAGAAATTAGACTTTTCTTATTCCTGTTGTCTTTCTTAAAATTTACATTTCAATATTTTTCTATTTTCGTATTTGTTATTATTTTATGTAAATTATTATTATATAACAGTTAGAATTGTAATATTAAATACATATTAAATAATTATTAAAGTATTAAAGTAGTATTGGAGCTATAAATGACATGTAAAAATATTTTTATGTATCTGGATTTTTTTCTGTTTCTTGGTTAGATCAAATGCAACGTTGGGATCTATTGGAAACTAGGGGGCTGCACTGATTTTTCTAGCCAAGTCAGGCTAGCAGTATATATATATATATATATATATATATATATATATATATATAATATATATATATATATATATATATATTTCTTTTTAAGCAGTTAAAAATTTGTATTCTTGTTCATTTCTTAAACGGAATCAAGAAGTTGCATATTTAATGAATTGAAAGTTATTTTATTTCATTAAATTGCAAAGTGATATTTAAAAAAAAATCTGATTTATTTTTCTTTGTCGAAATTCAATCAATTATTTTATTTAACCATCTCTTTTCTCTCATTTTAATTACATTAATATTATTTTTTAAGTGTCTTGAATTCTTTATTGTCATATAACTGTGCAAGTTATAGTTAATATTGTTATTTTATATTCGGCAACTGTGGACATAAGAAATAAAAAGAAATACCATACTTTAGAATTTTTCTATAAAAATGTTTCATAATCCTTTTTAAAATAATTTTGATTGTTGGATAATGGTTGATAATAACGTAAGTTTCTGCAGAAATTGTGCCGGGCCTTCCAATAAAAACTTTTGTACGAGTCTGGTCGATTCTGGGTCTGGAAATTTCAGCATGGGCAAACCTCTAGAATCTACTGACTTTTCATTCCCTTGAATCTTGAAAAGAGATAACTATAATGGCTTTCTATGAATTAGTCTTTTTGAAAATAGAGGAAAAAATCCAAAATTCCAATAAATTTTCGTGGCTGAGAGGTTCTGCTCTCGAAGCTGGTAGACGGGAAGTGCTGGGTTCGATCCCCAATCGCGCCCGTCGGCCTAATCGTTCGGAGTTTTCGTGGTTTTCTTCGAGCCGTGGATTTATCCATGCGTAAATACGGGTTAGGATCCCTTAGAAAGACCCCCACGAAGGGCACTCCCCCCGGGCCTATATCCCAAGTGTAGATAATTGGCCGTCAATAATCAACCCAACCCAATAAATTTTCAGTTATAAGCTCGAATATTTTTACAGTATCCGATGATTTATCCTTTAGGTTTATTCATTACTAAATTTCACATATTTACATTGAGTTATGCATTAAAATGGTAAATAATTTTGACTGTTATAAATAATAGAGCGCGAAAAATAGCTGTTACTTTTATATTCACAATGTCGGGGAACAAATCAAAATATTTTATTTAATTTTCACTAATATATTAGAAAACAAACAAGTTAATGTATGAAAAAAATGACTAAGAATTGACATGCCTGTGCCATATTTTACTTATTTATTTATTTATTTTAAAAGTAACATATAAAATTGTATTTTACTCTGTGAGAATACGCTTGCAGACAAATGTATAAGAAAAATGAAGCGAAAAAAAAATACTTATTAATTTGAGGGCTACTTTTCCTTGAAGTAACATCTCCGTATAGCTCAGAATCCTTGTTAGGTTATCTGTGTGTAATCAAACAAAAAATATTCATCGAATGCTTATTTTGGAAATAAATATCAAATACTTATTTTATCTTTGCTATTATAAAACAACAAAATTATGCTCTAATCCAACTGAAATTTTAATTAGTTAAACGTAAATTTCTAACATTTCTTATAATAGAAGAATAATTAAGCCTTATGCGATAACCGCCGAATTTGATATTTGACATTAAAATTATTTTTTTACAAATTTACAATGTATGCTTAATAACTGACTACTATTCTTTTCAATGATTTCCTAATTTATGTAATATATAGCAAACATCCTGAATATAACATTAAAAATTATAACAAAATGCATAGATTAAAATATTTGACAAAATCTATCTATTTCCTAAAATATTGTTTTAGAAAACCTGGAACATTGATTCTTTTTTAAATTTCTGTAGTTTGTGTTTTATTTATTTATTTATTTAAACTGTGTTCTCCCTTCCCCACAAAGGCTTTTCTTGGTGAAAGTTAAAAAATATATAAGGAGTTTTGCTTCTATATAAGGTACCTACGTTTACAGTTTAAATAATCTATACACTGTAATGTCTTTATTTTTAATGCGCTGTGCACCCCCTTTTAATTTACATACATCGAAAGCACCTCCTTGAAAAATATAGAATTTTTTTAAAAGTTTTACTCAGTAAAATGTCAAATCTAGTGCTGATTTGTAAAGACTGAAAAATAATATCATAATTTTATGTTACTGTCTTTCCTATTCCCCACTCACATTCTTTACACTGAAAATGTCAAAGTCGTAAAAAATCTTCTCATTTAAAAGATTTTTGCCTTTGTTACTATTTCCCTTTAGTTAATATTTATTTATTTTTTGTTTTCCTTTCACGTTCCTCTTCCCCTCTCTCCCCTAAAGAAAGGCCCTTTTCGTAAAAGATAAAACAAAAAGCATAAGGAGCTTTGCTTATATATAAGGAATCCATGTAGTCAGGATAAAGAATCTATAGACTATATATATTTCTTTTCGCATGCTCTAGCCACAAAGGACCCCTCTTGAACAAATAAATTACTTATAAAAAAATTCCTCAGAAAAACGTCAAAATTGGGCGTTCATGATCGAAATCTAAAAAAAAAATACCTGATATTTTTTCACCTCTGCGTCGCTTACTATGAAATGCCCGGTAATGAACATTATTTACATTTAAAAAAAACCTCTGTTCGTCTTTACCTGATACCTTTTTACATCTTCATAGTTAGGATTTTAATTATTTTTAATTTCCCTCTCCCCCGACTCACCCAAAAGCTATGCTTAAAGAAAAATAAAAGTATACGGAGCTTAGCTCATAAGTAAGATGGTGATCGGAAAAAAAGGTGACAGGAAAAAAGTGGCAGAAAAAACAGGAGCGGAAAAAAGCAACCGGAAAAAAAAGTGACAAGGAATTGATAAATATTAAACTTATTGATAAATAAGTGTTAAAAACTAACGAGGTACCAAATGTCGGATTTATATCACTCCTGTAGGTGAATATTTGCTGTAAATATTTGTGAATTCTATTAGCAATAGTGTAAAAAAGTGGGAAAATCAGCGTACTAGGGTGTTTGTATTCCCCACTACGAGTATTCTCGTATGCAAATATTCACACCAATTTTCAATATTCGCATTCGTAGACATTGACGAAAAACATTCGTATTCGCGTTCGTGAATGTCTTAAATCAAGTAGTGATTAAAACGAGTATTCTCGTATGCGAATATTCACACCACTTTTCAATATTCACATTCGTAGACATCGACAAAAAGTAATCGTACTCGCGTTCGCGAATGACAAAAATCAAGTAGTGATAAATAGGAGCATTCTCGTACGCGATTATTCTCACCTTTTTGCACTATTGCTAATATAGCATTCACAAATATTTATAGCAAATTTTCGCCTACGGAAATGATAAATCAGACATTTGTTACCTCGTTAGTTTTTAACACTTATTTATGAATAAGTTCAATATTTATCAATTCATTATCACTTTTTTCCGCTCTGGTTTTTTATTTAAATTTTTTTCCGGTTTTTTTTTTGCAAGGTTAGTTTTTTTCCTAGTATCAAGTAAGGTACCTATGTATTACAATTTAAAGATTCTACAAATACACTGTAATTTCTTTTTAATGCACTCTTGCCCCCCCCCCCCCTCAAAGGCATCCGCTTTGAAAAAAAAGTTGAATTTATCAGTATTTTTTGTACAATGTTAATGATGTGCGTTTTACGAATCTCACTGCCATTTTTTCCGTGTCCTTTTTCTCAAGTGCCTATATATATATATATATATATATATATATATAACACATTTATAGGAAAAGTGGTATTTCATACTTTCTTGTGTCCACTAAGAAACAGTGATTGATTTTTTTTCTGCTTGCTTCTAAAAAGACGGTTTCCTCTGACAGGAAATAGACACATAAACACTAAACAAAGCATCTTGGCAGTTTGCATTCTTGAGAATGTGGGGCTGAGGGTGTAATCCGACACTTATCTTGTGTCCAACGAATATCTTCCAACAGGAGACGAGGGGTAGTGAAGTTACGTATTCAAACAGTTCCAATACGATTTTCCTCCAAGGTTACGATAAAGAGAAGCAGAAAGGAAAGACATAAGTGAGTTGCAAAAAGAAGACGGATGTAAACCCGGAATTTTTGGAAATATAAAATTTCGAAGAAATTTTGAAGATAAACAAAACCAGTAATTTTTCAATTTGAAAATTTTACTATTAATAAATTTCCGGCACTTTTCTGCGAAGTTTCAGCTAGATTTTTTTATTATAAATATACAAAAGTTATGACTCATTAGTTTTACAGCAATGGCGGCTGTGAATTGGTGAGGAATTGAATGTTTCTATAAAAATGAAAATTGTTTGATTTCTGCTAGCTAGCATATATACTATTCAGGAATACTGTATATTAATTTTCTTGTGAATTGAATTGTATTTTCGCATTAATTTCTTTTATATTGTTAATTTTCTTCACTCTGCTTGCTGGGCACAGAGTAAAGAAGAGAGCAGAGTTGAGTTACTATTGCAGTTACAGTTAAAAAGAGACAAATTGAAATAATTAAAAAAATGAAAAAATCCCTGCATAAACTTTCTAAAAACTCCCGAGATTTTTCAAAATGTCCCTAACAAACACCCGGTTTATTCCCGGGAATAAACCCGGTTTTCCCACCCGTTGCAATTCTACATATAAATGGAATAGAGAGAGGGCTTCTAAATAAAATTATGATTTTCAATATTATAATTGAGTATTGTAATTGAGTATTTCCATATTTTTTAAAATAAATATTATACTCTTAGTAAGTGTACATAACAGAGGAAAAGTTCTATTTAATTTAAAATACTTTTCAGTCGCCGTACTTGAGAGCCATTGGTATATAATATAATATATTCAACATTTGCAACAAATCTAACATAACAGTATAACTTGAATATACCCAAATATATATGTATATTGGCTTGCAAGGTATTAAATTTAAATACTTTCACCAATTGAGAATTTGAATTTATATCAGCATATTTAAATATTTTAAATAAATAAAAATAAATTACTTTTCAAAAGAAATCTTTTTTCTGTAATTAATACACTTTTTTTTTTTTAAGAAGTCAAATGGAGTTGCAGGTGCATAAAAACTGAAACACAAATAAAAATTACTGAAGAAAAAAAAAAGTCATTAAAGTGAGAAATATACTATATATGTATATTTATAATATTTCTACATTTCATAAAAATAAAGCTATACTTAGAATATGCTTATTCTGTTTCTTTATTCTACGTTACTCTCTTTTTAAAAACATTATAATGCCTGAAGAAGATTGTAAGTTTTGTACTTTAGAGATAATAATAATATAAAGAAGAAATCTGAACAAATTGGTGTGAGAAACACAATTTTAGTTACAGTTTAATATATAAAATCCAAAATAGATAACTTAATTACCTATTAATTATTAACTTACTTATTAACTTAATTTGCAATATTAATAAATTTTAAATATTTATTATAATCTATCAATAACCATGAATTTTCGATTCTTTTTCATATGTACAATGAATTTAAAAATAAATATTTGTATAAAGTCCCGTTTTATATATCTAAAAAGGAGAATTCTTATTATGTTCTTTTTTAAGAAAGATGTTCTACGCGAGATTTAATTTAATGCTATTTTCATACATACTATAGTGTATCAACCATTTGGCATATAATTAGTGATCTGTCTCCAGTAAAATGTGTATTAAGTTATCAGGCATAGAAAAAAACAAATGCTTTTCACTGAAAACGTGTGTAAAATTTTGAAATTCCTCCCACATCAATCATTTTTTAATTACACAGCCAAAATCTGCTAAAGAAGTTCAATTCGACAACAGTACTTACATTTTTGCAGTGATAGGTTTATGACATTATAATGGAATTCTATTGTATACCAATTATCAATACCTAAATATTAACTTTAACAAATGTCAACAATTTAATATTATAATTACGAGATAAAGTCCGTTAGTATTATGTCCGTTATAGAAGTCCGTAATAGATGTCCGTAATAGTTAGATAATGTCCGTAAAGATGAGATTCTTGAAGGTAAGATGAAACGCTATAGACTTTTACTCCAGGATTTAGGTTATCAATTAGAAAAATCTTGAGTGACTTCACTCCACTTTCCGAACATTTCATAGAATATTTTACATTTAAATACCAGGTAACACAAAAGTAACTGAAAAATACGTAACACATTAAGTGCAATGTATTCTATACTAAAATAATTTAATTATAGAGCTAAACAGCAGTAAGCGGATTCATAACCAAAGTTTGTGTCAAACATGAGAAATCTTGGCAACATTTAATTTCAAGTGTATGACAATTACAATCCTTTTTTCACCTAAAAGCAACAATTTTTCGCATATTTTGCAAAAGTATTTTGTTTGATTTTTTTTCTCTTTTTAATGCAGATATTTTTTTTTCTTCGACAAAATGATTTCATAAACTTACAGTTTTATTTAGTAAAATCTTTTATTTCTTAAAAAGCAAAATATTTTTTTATTGTTAAAAAAAAGAAAACCTTTTATATATAGATAAAATATTTATATGTTTTGTATGAGCTTTTTAGGTGCGTTCGTAATTATATAAATACGTAGCACCTATAGTCGTCGTCTGGTTCGTCCGTCTGTCCGCATATAACAGCACAAAAACCAAAAAATATTTACTCCGTAAACAAGATTCACTCCCATAGGCGTAATGTAAAACGCATCGAGTCAAGTCGGCAGAATGAACAGTAATGCGCAATAGACAACTTTAGAGGGGAGTAAGCGCAAACCAACCGGTGGTTTTAACTTTTTTTTTTCGGTCATTTTGCTTTTCGTCATTTTTTATTCTATTATTCTAAATTACGGAGATAATTACTTCATTTAAGTAGAAACTCCTTTCAAAACATCAGATAATATTTACAATTTAAATTTGAATGCTTAAATAGCTAAAATATTTCTAAAAAAAAACAGGAATATATATATTTTTTTAATCAACCAATAATATATATCACAAAACAATAATGTGTGAAAGCTTATTGTTTCTTCGAAATGAGGGAAATGATATATATATTTTTAAAACAAGGCTTTTGTAAATCGACATTTGATTATTAGTAGACAGGGTTGATAAAAATCATGATTTTTTTTTAAATAAAAAAAATCTGATTTATTTGATTTTAATCGGATTTTTTTTTATTTAAATCAGATTTTTTTTTTATTAAAATTATTTGTGTACTGTGCATGTATTTATTTTATTTTCTCTGCATAGATAGACACATTTCTATTAATTTTATTACAGTTCCTAGATAAATTTCAAAATAATTTAAATAAAAATAAATTGTTGCAAACAAATTCAGATTTACTTAAAACTTAAAATATTATTCTACTATTAAATTGTTATAGATAAGATTATATCTATGTGTGTTGTGTCTATAAATTTGCAGTTAATTTAAGTTATTAAATTTTTCATTAAGGTATTACTCCAATAATACAGTAGACTGCCTTAAATCTGCATAGCTTAAAACCGGGGTTATGCAGATTTTAGAATTTTGTTGATTTCTGGTCACTGTTTACATTTTTTAAACAATAATTTGAATTTAACAATGTACTCAAAATTATAATGAATGCTTACAATAAAGTAAAATAGTTAAATAAAATAAAAAAATTAAAAATAAAGGTCAAGTAAATAATTAAAATAATTAATAATGCATGCCTAAATACAAATATGCATAATGATGAGATAATTTTTTCTTGAATTATTCAGTGAAACTCGCCTTATAAATGTACACTAATAATTCACATCAAAATCTTAAAATAACAAAGTTTTCTTTCATGTTTAGCCATACTTAATAACCATGGATTGAATTCTAACATTATTAAAACCTTTCTCAGAATTTTTAAAAATATATATTTGTAAAATTCCACTATTGTTAAAATTTTAGTCTTTTGTGTCAATTGGAATAATATTTTGCATCCCCCCCCCCCCATTCTTAAGTTGTAGTAAATGATTATTTACAACTTAATCAGTGGCGGCTCGTGCCCTATTTCACAGGTGGGGCACCTATATGATAAGTGTGACAGTGCAGTAGATATCAGTAAACTGTAGTCATGTACTATATTTTTTACTATAATGCAAATAGTATTGTGTGTACCCGAAAACAAGATTTGCACAACAATAAAGCAACTAAATTTTGAAAAAAGAAAAAAAAATACACTTTGCATTTTATTAAAATTATTGCGGGTGTTTATTTTACGTATTAGATAATTGAAAAAATCTAGATACCGACATTTCTCATACTTTGAAAATTTATAAAGTTTTGATGATTTTGAAAATATAGAAAAAGAAATTGAAGTTTGAGATGAGATCTTCAGTCATGCAGTAAAGTTGTCACTGCCACACTTAATAAAACACTCTTTGTTTTTTACTTCTTAGAATTATTACTGCTAATATGCCACTATATAACTTACCAAAGATGTATAATACTCATGTTTAACGTAAAGCTATTATTCCAACAAAACAACTATTCTTAATAGATGTTTAATTAAAGTATTATTTTATTTTAAGGTTTAAAATCTAAATCAACATTACTATTTTTTCCTGTGCCTGCCGCCCTCTCAAGTAAAACGTGCACCCTAATTTTTAATACATTTCGCGAGAAAAAAAAAAAAAAAAAAAAAAAAAAAAAGAGAAAACATTTAAAATTTATTCTGTTAAAATGTAAAAGTCATTTTTAAAGTTACAGAATAGTCACAAATAATTCCTTCATTGTTGCCTACCTTTGATGGTTTTGAAGCTTTCGGGTCAGGTTCGGATTGACCCAATTTTTCAAAAGAAAATCCTGAATATTTTTCAACTGAACAAAACTAAATAGTAAACTGGTTGAACATTAACGAGTGAACGAAAAATGTTTTCATTTTCATAGAAAAAAAATATCAAATTGAGAAGATATATAATTGTACACTATTTTTCTATAATCAAATTAAAATATGATTTTTTTTTTTTTTTTTTTTTTTTTTTTTTTTTTTTTTTTTGTTCGGGTTTGAATAATTTGTTTTCGGGCCGGGTTCACGTTGAAGTGAACTGGTCTCGGGTTGACTAAATTTTATTTGTCGTATTTCGAAAAGACTAAGCAGAATTTTCAGTTTCGGTTCGGGCACAACGCGATCCGTTTAGAATTTTAAAGGCCAATGGTAATTTTTACAGATACCAATTAAGATGTCAAATCCAAAATCTTCATGTATAAACTAAATTTCGATTGTTTAAAGTAAATTTTAGAGGGAAAAAATCACGCAACACAAGTAAGAAAATTACCGAAAAATAAGTTTAGCTTTGTTTAATTAAAAATTATTGATTACCACAAACATTATTCATTTTTATTTAAAACACAGATTAAATGTAATGTATATAGTAATTCAATTATTTATATCCATTTATTCTGTCGATTTTGGCAATAATTATTTCGTAAATGAAAAAGTCTTAACAGATTCTATATAAATTAAAAATATGTAGTTTTAAACTCATATATCCAATTGCACTGCTATATTATTTAACATCAAGTTAACAATTAGATGACAAAAGATTTTCTGGCTGACACTTGTCTATAAAACCTAGTTAAATTAAAAAATAAAAACATTCATCATTGAAGAAAAATACCAACTACATAAACTCAAAAATATAATTAAAAAATATTTTTATTATTATTCAAAAAGTATTAAATGCACCATAAATAATGTAGAATTTTTTATTGGTATTGAAAAAAAATAAAAAAGATTAGGATTATTAAAAAAAAAAAGACTGGTTCCCATCAGTAAAAGTCGCCAATTATGTCGATAATTCTTAAACTCTGATATTTTCTGAAACAAACATAGTCTTTTTCTATATGGGGCCAGACAGATTTTGCCCCAAAAGCGTCCTATTCAAGCTGTTCCTTCACGCTGTTTGGCGATAAATACGAGGAAGACGCAAAGATGCGCGGTTGTGCAAAATGCCATAGAGCTCTATCGTGAAACGGGCACAGCTTTCTGGGGCCCTCCTGAATACTACTAGAACAGTGAGCGGCCAGTTGTCAAAAGGGTGATTTACGACATCCGGTGGAAGGGAATGACAACGTTCTTCGGGGATGGAAGCGAGCGAGCGAGAGAAAATTTTGGACTGGGCTGGAAAAGTCTTTAGTTGAAACTATCTGACATTGCTGATATTTTATTAAAAAGTAATGTTAAATTTAAGAAAATTTAATAGCGAAGTATAGGTGGGGCCGTGCCCCAAGTGCCCTATATCACGGGCCGCCCCTGAACTTAATTGAAAAAATAATTACACCACAGCGATTTTTTTCTTTCTTTTTTATTGCAAGTGGAATTATAATCGTTAACAAAGTTTGTATTTTTAGAAGATCCATTTCATATATTTTAACAATACTTTTTCCTGTATGTATAAGAATGATTTATGAAAAGTAAAGCATATTTCACTTTTGTATTTCTGAAACGAATAACTTCACCTTTGTTATTAACCCCATCATTCCATTTTTGCACCATATCCTTTAAATTTGTTTTTCTAATTTTAATTAAATGACAAAGACAGGTTTTTTTTTTTTTTTTTTTTTTTTTTTAATCAGCCAATAATATGTATCACAAAACAATATTAATTTGTGAAAGCTTATTGTTTTTTCGAAATGAGGGAAATTATATTTTGTTTTTTAAAACAAAGCTTTTGTAAATCTATATTTGATTATTAGTAGATATTGTGAATATACTAATTTCACACATATTTAAAAGGAAATACAACAACAAAATAATTTGTATAAGTGATGTTTTGAAATGAATTCTAACATTATTAAAACCTTTCTCAGACTTTAAAAAAAAGATATATTTGTAAAATTCCACTATTATTAAAATTTTAGTCTTTTGTGTCAGTTGGAATAATATCTTGCATCCCCCCCCACCCAACATTAATAAATAGCCAAATAAATAGCTATGAAGCGATGGAAATTCTGCAAAATATAAAAAAAAAGAGCGAGAACAGTGGAATGTTGTTTGGTTGGAACGAAGGGTGAGAAGTAAGTGACAGATTGGCGCATGCGCGTTATTGTCGGCGCACCCTGTAAAGTTTGTTTTTCCGTCCTGAAAATGTTCTACCGACTTTACCCAAAGGTTTTACCCAAAGTAAAACTTCTTATCTATTCACAAAAACTACCCAACCGAATGGTTTGAAAATTAATATACATAATCGTTGCAGAATTTTGTCGAGTCATTTCAAATTTTATAAAAATCGAATCAAAACTTAAAAAGACATTAATAAAAGCTTTCTTCGTTCTGTTAAATCCTATCATACGTAATTAATTCAGTGATATCCCATGAGAGATAATGATTCTAGGTTGCCATGGTATGGTGATTGCCAGTCATATTATTTCCATATTACTGAATTTAGAAACCGAATTTGTATACTAAAATTGTTTAATTATAGCAATTTACCGACTGTTTTTTGGATAGATGTTTCCGGAAAAATAGGTATTAAATGAAAAAAGAGTCTAAATATGGATTTCAAGTTCTGAAAATTTCAAAGCTAGGCTTAAGCTTCCCATTGGAATTTTCAGTAAATTTCAAAAATTTTTCAAAAAAGATAAATTGTTGCCAATTTAAAATGTACTTATTTCAAATAATCATAATTCAACATTATTATAAAATTAATCATATTATAATAACAGACGATATAATTCATTTAAATGGAATGATAACGATGATTTTTTTACATTGCCTTGTATTGAATATTTGTGCATAGTATAATTTTAATGTCACATAAGTGTAATTAATTGTTTTTAAAAGTGTATTGAAACTTAATTTTAGAAAATAAAATTCATATCTATAATATGAAAATCTGCACATAAAATAAATTTTGTATTCATGCATTTTTGCATAAGAATGCACCAGCTATTGCACACAAATCGGAATATTCATAAAATTAGTTATAGTGCGAACGCACATCATTTGTCACGTTTGACGATATACATATATGGATATATATAGATTTAATATATATAAATGAACATTTGAACGGAGGGTGGTTTAGGGGTCTGAAGGTCATGATCGGTGAAAATATACCAACATTTTTTGGAATTGCTATCCCCCGAACGGCTGCAATAGGTAGCTTTTTGTATTGAAAGCTACCTAATAAATGTTCAGAAAAGTACAAAAATGGAGTTTCCATGAGCATTATATATACATATATGATATTTATTTTTAACACATTTCAACATAGTTTAAAAGTGCTTATGAATGCGATTTTCCTGGCTGTCTGCCTGCTTCTCCGCGCTCTAGCTCGCGAAAAATGCCGTATAATTAATATGATGTTGAAGTTTACTATGACATTTTAGGTATCGAAAATGAAGTATGTAGTATTTTTAGTTCGTTTATAGGGACACTCAAAATAATTCCGTTACTTTATAGTGTATGGAGAGCGGGGGTGGGGAATCGTTTGCGACATGTTTTAATGATGTTACACAATTTCAAATAAATTAATATTGGTATAGAACACTGAGGTGAACTACACGATGCTTACTGTTTAATAGGGTTTGCACAGTATTTATAGTTCATTTAGAGGGACACGCAAAATGTTCGGTTACAGTACTGTCTATGAGCGATAATTGCTGGAAGTTCGTTTTCAGTTGTGATATGCGTTCTTAATTTTAACTAATTATTTGAATATTACTTGGTGTGCATAAATTCTTTAGATCATATTCAGGGCTGCACAAATAAATTCTAGTAGATTTTCTTTTATTGACGGAAATAGTTGCAGGGAAATTTTCAACTCTGTTTTGCGCTTTCTAACTACACTAAATTATAGCATACTGTGTAATATGAATGGAAATCTACAGATCACATACAGAGATTTACAAAATGTCGGATATGTTTCCGACTATAGATGGTAATTTCTTAAATTGGATTTTCAAATGTGTTTTGCGTTTTCCAAATTGTTTACTCAGTTATCATCTGTCATCTTTATTAAACAGGGAAGTTTTGTTACACTTTTTTGGATGTGTTGGAAAGTATATTATAATCTGTGCTTGATGCATGATTTGCATATTGATGCATGTATCAAAATCATGCGAAAAAAACCTATATTTTGGGTTTAAAAAAACTGTTTAATGCACTAAAAAATTTACTCGGAAATACTTCCGGAAATAAGTTGCAGAAAAAGAAAATTTGTTTTTATAAATGCTTCTTTAAATCTCAAAAATATAGTTTCTGGGCTTTCTAAAGTTAAAGAACGCTTTTAGGAATCATTAGTAACTCGGAAGTGGTTATTGTATGTTTCTGTTCGAGTTATATTATGTTTTCCTGCGATGTTATAACTGTCCCTTTTCCCTGTGTAGTTAAAAATTATATTTTGAAAGAATATCTTGAGAAAATAGAAATATTCTTTCCATTCACTTACAAATGCAATATGTATATGTATATATTAAAAATACATTTAATTAAATTTATTTATCCTTGAAATGGATAAAAATGGTAGTTTTTCTTTGTGAGCATAAGCAAATGAGCTTGACAGTTGGTATGCATTCGCAGTCCCTGATTCCGGACTCCTTAAATTCCGAGAAAATCCCAGGCAGGCAAATAAAAGGGTGTAACTCTCCCTTTCCCCAGAAAGGGACCTTTGTCCTTCTTTTGTGATGACAATGGGGAGCTGTGGAATTCAGTAAATAAGGAGAATGATGCAATGTTCAACCATCTGTTTTAAAAATAAATGAATAAAAATAAATTACTTTCCAAAAGAAATCGTTTTCTCGTTACCTTCAAATTTACTTTGAAAGAAACCTAAAATAAATGTTACGTTAATAAAAGGGTAAACTTCAAGCAGCAATAAAAATGTAAATAAAGAAAAATTTTAATTAAAAATGACAATTTGTGAAAATTTTCTTTTAACACAGTTACTTTTAGAAAGCAACTGAAATTTAGCTCACATTATCGCTGATATCTTTATTGATTTTCACTGTTTTTTTAATGAATTTACTCTATAGATTTGGCTTTCAAATCATGAAAAGAATAATCGGTATTAGTTCGCCCATTCACACTTCAAAATTATTTTATAGAAATGTTTTAGAATGTATAGAAAAATTTTAATTAAAAATGACAATTTGTGAAAATTTTCTTTTAACACAGTTACTTTTAGAAAGCAACTGAAATTTAGCTCACACTATCGCTGATATCTTTATTGATTTTCACTGTTTTTTTAATGAATTTACTCTATAGAGTTGGCTTTCAAATCATGAAAAGAATAATCGGTATTAGTTCGCTCATTCACACTTCAAAATTATTTTATAGAAATGTTCATATTTCATCAAATATATATATTTATATTATAATGCTGTTTCTACTTTACTTAGGGCCTGGTTAACAATTGAATCTAGGGAAAGCAAGGTATTATTTTGGGGTCCTCTTTCATTTGGAGAAATTTTTTTCTTAATTCTTTATTCATGAAAACTTACCAATGATACTAACATTATTCCCGGAAGTAGCTTAACCGAGGTCGCATATATTTCATTAAACAGCTTTTTTGTATACCCTTATACTCTGTAAATACTTCAGATATATTTAGTACATATAGAGGTATGCTCAATTTCCCGGGTTGCTTCTAACAGGAACATCAGGATGCTATATGATTTATTAACATCCTATTGGTGACATTCATATTTCCCTGTTAAATAAGTTGCGTGAACTGCAGGGTTTTCCTCTTGGATTAAGCAAACTTTCTTTTCCAAAACTATTAAAAATATAATGTAAAAAAAAAGAAAAAATGAAAATGTAAAATAGAGGGCCATTTTCACAGTGATTTTGGATGCCCTTTTAAATTTTAGAGGAGAAACATGCGCTTCACATGTTTTTATTTTTTTTCGATAATCAAGCCCTGATTTCAGCGGACTGTGAGAAGCGTCATAACTTTTACTACTCCCCACTACCCAGGTGTATTCGCAGGGATTACTGAAATTAGAGAAATACCGCAAATCGTTTTAAGGTGCTAAAAAGTCATTAGTACACCTGTTTAAGGGAGGATAAATTTTCAGCTTTCATGTGAATGCGGCTAAAAGAAATGCTTGTTAAAACGGGACGGTGGAAAAAATGAAATTGTCTTTTTTTTTTTTTTTTTTTTTTTTTTTTTTTTTTTTTTTTTACTTTAAGGAATACATTCTTTAAATTTATTTTAACGAAGGACAAATAAAAAAGGATTCATAATCTTTTATTTTATTTTTTTTATAAAATGCTTAAAAAATGTTTCTGGGTGAAGAAAATGAAATAGTTGTCCTTTTTTTTTTTTTTTTTTTTTTTTTAACTTGACAGAATACATTCTTTGAATTTATTTTAAGGAAGGAAAAATAAAATAGGATTCATAATCTTTTATATATATATATATATTTTATAAAGTGCTTATAAATTTTACTGGGTGAAGAAAGTGAAATTATTATATATTTTTTTAACTTTACAGAATACATTCTTTTGAATTTATTTTAAAGAAGGAAAAATAAAGTGTGATTTTTTTTTGACAATATGCTTATAAATTTTACTGTAATTAAACATATTTACAAAAAAAAAAAAAAAAAAAAAAAAAAAAAAAAAAAAAAAAAAAAATCTTGTAACATCTTTTAATTTAATATCCAAAAGTAGTGCATATGTATGCTCTGAATATTTATAGATAACGCTTAATAATGGAGTCACAATCATCAAGTAATTTTCAACACACACTCATAAAAGTTTCAGATATTTTAATTCAAATTCCATACAACTGGAGACTATTATTATTACTCGCATCCATAGCTTTACAAATTTGAGAAAATCTGGTAGCCAGAATAAAATACTAATCGCCAGTCATCCCCGTCATTGATTAAAATAAAACACAATATTTTTTTATGAATTAATTGAGAAAAAATAATAACAAGCATAGTTTAGAATTATTAGTTACATAGTTTAGAATAGTACATAATTTAGAACGATAATATAAAATATGTTTTCTAATGAAACTTATATCACTTATAATCACTTATATTATGTTGACAACTTATATAAACACAAAAATCTGATTTGAAACTTGAGCATTTTTGAGAATTGTATACAATTTTAGATGCCACAAAGCCACATGCCATTGACACTATTTCTTGACACTCTCCCCCAACATTCTAACCACGTGACATATACTAGCTAGCTATAGCTGAAAAGAATGGTGTTTTCTGTGTATGAGTTGGAAAAAGCCTTTCAAATTTAGTTCTTCCATTAAAAGTACGAGAGAAGAGGAAGGTCACCACTTGCCGAGCTCGAGTAGGGGAGGGGGAGATAAAAAATGCAATTTGTGCTACTTTCTTATGTCAATTTTTTTACAGAAATCACCCCGAAAGATTAAATAACTTGGTCACCAGATGAAAAAACTTGGTAGCCAGTGGCGATCTGGCGACCGTATTTGTCAAGCCCTGCCCGCATCTAATATGTAAACGGAGGAAAATAATTGTTTTGAACCTGAATACGAATACATGAATGTTTTATATGCATATTAATATTAGAGTTTTCAAGAGTATGGGCATAAGAGCTTTTTCATATGAAAGGAAATACAAAAAAATTAAAACAGCCAAGAAGTTCCTGAAATAGACAATGTTTTTTAGCAACTGAAAAGTTCTTTTTCTGTTCGTCCAGTGAATTTCTACATTCCCCTTGCTATTGTTAAACCTATGGGCGTAGGATACATCCGTATATTAAAAATATCTCCTCAGGAAATTAATATTTTTAACTTCTGTTTTCTGTGTACACATCTTAAACGATGTATATTTTTTTTCTTAGTTGTCAAATTTCTTTTAAATATAGACTTTATTTTATGTGAAGTGTTAAAATCTTATTCAGTTTCGCTAAGATTTTAACACATAAAATTATAAATTAAGCACATATTTTAAGATGAAGCACAATTTTAGAGGAGAAGCAGTACTTCGCGTGCCTTTTGGATAATCAGGCCCTCACTGTACTTTGTCTTGTTAAATTAAGGCGTTAAATTTAATATAAACAAAAACATACGAAATTTTCTTGAATTTTTTAAAGAAACCTTTATATGTCAAAGGATATAAGTGCTATTCCTACACAAATTGACACACCTATTGTATATTATTGGCAAAGTCATGTGCTGCAGCTACAGATCATTTCGAACATTTTATTTTACAGAATGATCCCAAATATTATTTATTTTTTCAATTTGATTTTAATCTCTTAATTGTCCTAGTGATCAATCCTTCATTAAAAAATATGAGGTGAAACGTGTTCTTTATATTCCCGAGGTTCTAGAAAAATTCGTCAATTACTTCTCAGGTTATTCGACAAAACGTCTGAAATCGAAAGTGTCCGATAACTTTGGCCACACACACACACACACACACACACACACACACACACATATATATATATATATATATATATATATATTTCTACCTTTCAACGAAATAAAACTCTACTTAAAATTTTTATTCTGTTTTTCGTTCCACCTCCCTACAGCTCAGAAATATCCTACAATAAAAAGGTTATCTGTGTAAACAAACAAAAAATAATCATCGAATACTTGCTTTGGAAATAATTATCTTTGCCATTATAAGACAATGAAATTACTTCCTCACCCAGCTGAAATTTTATTGGTCTATAACTTAAATTTCTAACCTTTTTTTTTTAGTTTTTTACAATAGGAGAATAATAGCCACATTATAAGATAATCGCCGAAACTAAATGGGTGGGTGGGGGTGGGGGGAAGGCAAGCGAGGAATATGCCTCAGGCGAAGAGGGCGTCAAATGAAGGTTTGGTTTGTCATTTGATACAAAACATGTCATGAAATTTGGATAATAATGTCTTGCAGCCGGAGAATTCACAATAAAAACTGAGCCAAGTACATGACTATTAACAAATAGATAAGAAAGGGTCGTTTATAAAAACAAGATAGCAAATAAATAATAAAAAAAAGCCATTCTCCTAGACCTAGACCTACGCTATTTGCGCATCGCGGAAATCACTTGTTGTATAGGAAAAACACATTCCAAGGTCACGATCCAGCAATGGTCATTTCGAACGATTCCCCCGCACTTCTAGTAGGTGAAAAAATTCTATTATATCTGTTATTATTTTAAAATCGCTGATTAGGGGCCGTTCAAGTATTACGTAAGCAGTAAAGGGGAGGGAGGGGGTCCAGAGTCTGCTTATTTTCTCTGACAAGGGGGAGGGGGGGGGTCACGACAGTTCTTACGTAAGCATTAAACAATGAATTTGGTGGTTTAAACAATGGTTTGTTTAATGCAATAAACAACAATATATTAAAACCATTTTGTATTTTTTGATATCACAATCCCTATATGCCTATTTATATAAATTTGTATGATTAATAATGTAATTTATTGGTAACTTTTTATCTGTCAAGAAGTCTTGATGTATAAACTGTCATAAAATATTACGTAAGCAAAGGGGGGGGGGGGGCTAGCATTTGCGTATATTTTCTTACAAGGGGGGGGGATGGGGTACAAAATGACTAAAAATATGCTTACGTAATACTTGAACGGCCCCTTAGCATGAAATTTTCTGACATAGTCTTCAATTAATATTTGCTATTAAATACCAGCTTTAGAGCGAGAGAAAGGGGGAGAGGTACACCTGAGGTTCTATAAACTAAGGAATGTAAAAATTTACTACTTTAGGAGGACGGTGGTTATGTCATTTGTAGGGGCTCAAAAAATAATTTCGGGCAAGGCGCCATGGCTAGTAAAACCGCCCCCTTTCCCCTAAAATTATTTCCGTTATTGTAATTCCCTAGGAGTTCACCTACTTTTGCCTTACTTTACAAACGGCTTGCATTTTGGATGACGCTATTCGATTTCAATGCAACTCAAATAAAATGCCTGCAATCTGCATGTTTGAGTGAAAATGATTTCGGAAATATGTCAGAAAGTAGCCAGTTATGATTTTGAGCAGAGCTCTAAATTAAAAGTCCCAGAGACTGCCGAACTATAGCTATTAAAAAATGTCATAATTTAAGTTCATTGCATTTTAAAAATTTCTTTTAAATTTGGTTAATTGCCTTTCTAAAAATATTTTATTTTCCTCTCTACGATAATAGAAACATTGGAATTGAAATTTAACATCATAGCAAATCCTAAACTCTGACCATTTAAAAGAGACAGAAAATATGCATTTTTCTTAAAATATAGTTTTTCAAGGATTTGATTCACCTTTTTATTTCTACAACAAATATTATCATAAAGTTTTTACAGTACACATTCGCTCATTAAATCAGGCAGTAACTAGACTAATATGTGCTTTTATTGTCATTAATAACTAACTAAATGGATAAATAAAAAAATAATAATGAAATCTTGGCAAAACTTGAAAAAACAAGAAGAATCTGTGGTAAATAAATTTCTAATTTTATTATGAAAAAAAAAAACATATTTTGGGGTGCGTAAGTGGGGTGCACTAAAGCGCGTAAAATAAGCAAAATACTTGATTAAATTTTCAATAGTTTCCTTAGAAGCTATCATTATTAAGGGCAAAAAACCTCCCGCAGGGCGCTCTGATTTTAAAAGCCATCCGTGCCCCTTAAGATATGCAAATATTATAAATGAATTAAGATGTTTATTACTTCTTTTATGCTTTCCTTTTTTGTTAAAATTTGCCGTATTTTAGTCATACTTTCTAAAATTAAAATAAACTTAAAGCCGTTGTTGTTATTTGATAATACATAGGATCAGTTTTTGGTATTTGCCGATATCTATGCATTTTAATGTTAAAAGCTTCTCTAGTATTTGCCCGCAGTACGATTGGTATAACGACTGTACTTTGTACAAATTAATAAAAACATTCATTCACCACTCTTTTAATCGATATATATGTGATTTATTACATGCCACTTATACGTAGGATTTTTAAATAAATAAATGTGAAATTTATATTCACAATTTTTACAATTGTGATTTATAGAGACCTATAAGAACAATAAATGACACATGATTTGCAAAATTTTTGTTTTAAAATGCAGTCGAGTGTTAATAATCTTATATAAGATGCCGCTCAGTCTCTCTTTCTCCAAAATAGTAAAGCAAGCTCAGTATAGAGCAATTGAGTAGCTAACCATTGTAAACAATATCCGGTCAATTTATTTTTAGACAAAAAATTTCCTCCAAGTCACCCTTCATATGTATTGCAATGAGAGTATTGTGGTATTGATCACACTCCTTTGATCTCTGAACTTCATGTTTCTGTCTTATGCAAAGTCAGATAATAGAAGTCCAGCTAACGGATCTGGGAATGTGTTTGCTGATTTATTAGTGTTATGTTTTTTAAAAATACTAATACGGTTATGCCAGTTTCAGGGCGTTTGCAAAATCCGTCCCACGTAACCATTGCGCGGGACGTTAAAAGACCTGATTTTTCTGGACGCACAAATTCTTTTAAATTTCTTTTAGCACCATGTACAATTTAATACCTCAATCTAATTGTTAGCCTGCATCGAATGGAATTTAATTGCAGTAAAACCTGTATAAACGAAACCTGCATTAAACGGAAAATTTTTATGATTCTGTCGAAAGTTATACCGTTGTGACAGGTCCAAGATGTTATGAATTAAAGGGGTAGCGTAGAACCTTTAAATGAACCGCTTCCGTAAATCATCGAAATGGATTTTATTACATTCAACACTTCAAATAAATAAAATACAAATTCTTGATTAATAGGATTGCACAACAATAAAATATTTCGGGCTCTTTCAGCTTATGATTCTATATCAGCTAAGTGTCCAGATTTAATAATAGTCTATACTTTCAAAGAATAAACAAAGTCAATGTTCCCCTTCAAAGGTAGGAGCGGGAGTCGAGGGTCGATCTGCTAGTCTGATCCTTCACAAAATATAAAGGGTTACAAATTCTGTCAATCTTCTCCTGAATACGGGAAGGGGATCAAAATAGTCGCTGTTCTGCACAACTAGGGAGTGTTCACGCTCGCTTTACAAGTCTTTCACGCAACAATCTCAAAGTTTTTGTTAGAGAACGGTTTGTTAGAGTTCAACAATCACCTGAATGTAGTTTTTCCCCAGAGTGATGACTCGTCTTTTAGGTTGAGAAAAATCTGCAACCTACCTCGAGTACTCTTTACTCTTAACTCAACTAACAGTCTTTTCTTCATCTATCCTCGATGTTATCCCTCAAACAATAAGATTCTCTCCAGCCATCAAAAAGTCTTTCAGATGAGGTAATAAAAAAGTCCGTTATGATAGGTGGGAAAAGGATTTCCCACACACGTTCTCTAATAACTGAGGTCATCTTGGCTCCCACGATACATGGGGCGGGCGGGCTCAACTAAAGGGATTCCATTCAGCTCTCTCCATTCATCTAGCTGTCCCCAAACCTTGAAGTAGTAAGATTGGTGATGATTGAGTAAAACTTTTGAAGTATCCCGGCCGACTTTGTTTTATTTTGGAAGAAAATCCCAAACACATGGGATCTGCCTATACCTGGCTTACAGCTTCACAAAAAAGGGTTTTAGATGAGGTATAGTGAATTTCTCACAAATTTTACATATACCTGTTAAGAAAACCTGTGTTAGACTGAATATTTGTTCATTGCAATTCTGTTTTTACAGGTTTTACTGTTCTTTGTTTAGTAAAACCTGAAAAAATTTAACCTGTATAGAACGAAATATCGTTTTATACGTAAAAAATTCTTTATCCGTACGAAAAGAATATCATAAAATTATAATTTTTCAATCGGAAACATCTTTAAAAATAAATTTTATTTCGGTCTCTAGCGATTCCGCTTTCACTGATTTTACTGCATAAAATTATTATGTATATTGAATACAGTAAAACCTTCTAATCGGAAAGATTCCATTTCAGACACATTAGCATCTTAAAAGCTATAATTGTATTATATGGTATTCTTCCGTAGAAACCAGGATTTTTTTACGTTTAAGATAGCATTATGTTATAGACAGGTTCCGCTTCCATATGATTTGCTGTATTTTTATGTCTCAATTTAAAAGTCACTGTTCCGCTGTTTGTGACAATGGTTCTGGCAACACTAGGAGTGACCCACGTGAAAATAAACGGAAAAAAGAGTAGGGAATTATTAATTTAAATAAAAAGACACGTCATGAAACACATGCATCTAAATTTATAAAAGTCCAGCTTCAGAAAGCCATTGTGATGGATTGAGGATCCATCAGCATATTTCATTCTGATAGGATTAAAATAATCCCAGAATAAAATGGAGTGATCGGTCTTGATTGGCAACTATTATAAGAGGATTATCCTAAAGAGAAGAAATCCTTAGTTATTTTCAAGTAAGATTGAAAAGATTTCATGCTGTGTATAGCCTTGCTAAATGTGTGTAAACTTTATATTTAAGAAGATTAACTCAAGGGGTTTAAAATGTATCAGGAAGGTATTTGTATGAGTGGCATGACTAGAAAAAAGGTATTTCGAAGAACCCTGGATACCAAGGGGTAGGGGGATGGAAGAAGGGTGTTTCAATCAAGGAGGATCAGTGGATTATGCACAGCGGAGGAGGATAGAGTTTTTCGTCACTGAGCAGCAGTCTGGTTTTTGAGTTCTGGAGAGATGGACCTTGTTTTTTTGGGGTTCCTGAGATGTACAAAAATGTCTTGTAAATATCATCTAAATTTTCAGTATCATGTCCTTTTTTACAATTGTGATTTTGAAATAAAACTTTTCGTTTAATACGAAGTGACATGTTTAATTATATGTATGCGATCACGATACCATACCGTGTATGGGGCACGAACAGTTGTTTGCTTTAGCTAATAAACAGTGTAATCAGAAAAAAAGTCCGCAATTAACAATACGACTCTTTTTTAAACATCCACAAACTCATTTCCATTCATATTTGCATCATATTTGCTTGAAAATTTTAAATATTCGCATTCAGGTAGGGGGAGGCCGGACAAAGTGGTCACCCAATATAATGACGTCACCAGAGCACTGGCACTGCGTGGTTTGTAGTCAAACTTTTTCGTTGGATGGCAGTGAGTAACCATACAATTGTTGAACAAGGTGGTTCCATGTTTTATAATTTTAGAGCGGGTTTTCCAGTTTGTGAAGTTTGTGATCTAAGGTAAGTGACGTAAATTGCATACAATTAACAAAAACCTGTTGTACTTGCATTTATTTATTGAATGTGTAAGGGAAGAGCATGTTTCCAGCTTCACATTGGTGGGTGAGTGGTCGATGACTGTTCATTAGTTTCCACTGTAGAACGTATTTTCTGTCGTGGCTCCCAAACGGGCAAAGTGGTCAGAATAGTGGCTGTTTGATTGGATCAAGTGATAAAGGCTGGATCAAGTGCAATGTTTGTCACCTCTTGGCTAATGAGGCCTAATCACTCCGAGAAGAAGATGACGTGGAGATCATTTGCGAAAAATGCAGTGCTTGATTCTGATTTTTAATTTTTTATTTGGGTTTGTCAAACTCTTTTTGGATTTTCATACCATTGTCAATCTTTCATTATATTTAATACGATTTGTTATGACAATAAAACTGTTCTAATCATTTAAATAGTGTTTTCAATCTTTTTACACCTGTAGGGAAAAGTGGGCATGGAGTGCCCACTTTGCCCGTTTGTGTCGGGCAAAGTGGATGTTTTGACCTTTTTTGGAAAAAAACAAATTTTCACTTCCACATTATTATTTCGTAAAAATTATAAAAACCCTTACACTTCTAAGTAGTCACTCTAGATCCATGCAAATTGTCAGTTATGTATATGTATTTTAAGGGGTAACAAAAAATCACAAAATCTTAGGGTAACCACTTTGCCCGCCCTTCCCCTACCTAAGAATCAAATACCGTTCTCCCTTTTCCTACAAATTCCAAAGAGCGTGGTGCAACAAATGCAGACAGTTTATGTGTAAAAGTCATAATTTATGTGTGATTTTGTGCGTGACTTGTAGCGGACTACTCTACAAAAGCATCCTGTAATTGTCTTGCTTTGGAAATTAAAAGGCGAATTTTGATGTCATTTTCTAAATGTTTAAAAATAATATGTCATTTTCTAAATGTTTAATGTTTTCTAAATGTTAAAAAAGTTTTTTGGAAAACAACTTACATTCTTTTTTTCAATGTAAGCCAATAGTGTAATAAACCCAAAATGCGTAAAATATTGTTTTTTCATTGGAAAATATTTAAATGTAAGCCAATATTTGTTCAATATTCGCATTTGATTGGAATTATGTCTAATGTAAAGCCAATATTTGTACAACAATGGCAGTTCATTGTAGATGTTTTTTCGTCCAGTCTTTATGAATGCGCCTTTATCGAACTGTTCAAAATACGAACAAACTAAAAACGTTTTCTAAAATTTTGTACTTTTTATTTTCGAATGTTGCAAACCAACATAATAAAATACCAATTTTAATCCTTAAACATTCTTTGAAAAAATTTCTATTTATAGTTTTTTTTTTTTTTTTTTTTTTTTTTTTTTTTTTTTTTTAACGAAGCTCACTTCGGGTTGAATTTTAGAGATACAGATGAACAGATGAATGTAAAATACTCACTCATCAGAATATTTTCTTCTCTACGACGAAAAATACAAATATTAACCCTTTCAAAAATTCTCGATTCGAAGTCACTTGGCGCCCTCTTTTTTTCTATGCTAAATGTCGGTATTTTAAGACAATGTTTTTACACGTTCTTCGTACAATCGATTTGTATCACGTATAGAAATCTAGAAAAATTTCGGACGATTAGAAGTATTTAAAAAAAAATAAATAAAATCTTCAGAATTTTCGTTCATAACGTGAATACGCGGGTGGTCTTTGGTGATGTTTTTAGAAAAAAATGTACAAAAATATTTTCACGAAAATTATAAGTTTGCTTTCAAAAGAATAAGACGAAATTCTAGATTATACTTATCTAGATTTATACTTTTCAGATTATAGATATAACTAATAAAAAATTCAAAGAGATCGGACAATAAAGCTATTTTTTATATTAAACGACACGACACATTAAAAAGAAAAGCGAGAATAAAACACAGCCCTTTTACAATTAAACATCAATATTTTTTCATAAATATTTTACACAGGCTTCAAAACCATTATATTTATAACAATTTCAAAGAGTTTAGACATTAATAACTACTTTTTTAACTACTAAACGAGCCGATGTTTGAAAAAATCATTTTACAAGCGACTTTATCACGAAATATAGTTTTTTTTTCACGAATTTTTTATACAGGTTTTGAAACCATGTATCGTTCATAGAAGTGTTTGGACAATAAGAAATATTTTTTTAATGTTAAATAACTCGTTATCAAAAAAAAATAAAAAATAAAAAATAAAAAAAGCCGCATAATTTATAAATCTATACAGATTTGATATTTATTAAAGATTATACAAAGGGCCAACAATTTGGAAATATTTCCAAAGTTACACTAATATGTAAAATATTGGCGTTTGATCGCAAATATTTCCAATGTAACGCCCATATTGTACAAATGTTGGTGTTACATTGGAAATATTTCCAATGCAACGCCAAAATTTGTACAATATTGGCGTTTGATCAGAAATATTTCCAATGTAACGCCCATACTTGTACAATATTGGCGTTACATTGGAAATATTTGCAGTCAAGCACCAATATTGTACAAATGTTCGTGTTAAATTGGAAATATTTGTGATAGAACGCCAACATTTGTACAATATGGGCGTTACATTGGAAATATTTGCAATCAATTACCAATATTGTACAAATGTTGGTGTTACATTGGAAATATTGCCAATGCAACGCCAACATTTGTATAATATTGGCGTTTGATCACAAATATTTCCAATGTAACGCCCATATTTGTACAATATTGGCGTTCTATGACAAATATTTCCAATGTAACTCCAACATCTGTACAATATTGGTGTTTGATTGCAAATATTTCCAATGTAACGCCAACATTTGTACAATATTGGTAATTGATTGCAAATATTTCCAATGTACCGCCCATATTGTACAAATGTTGGTGTTACATTGGAAATATTGCCAATGCAACGCCAACATTTATACAATATTGGCGTTTGATCAGAAATATTTCCAATGCAACGCCAACATTTGTACAATATTGGCGTTTGATCACAAATATTTCCAATGTAACGCCCATATTTGTACAATATTGGCGTTACATTGGAAATATTTGCAGTCAAACACCAATATTGTACAATATGGGCGGTACATTGGAAATATTTGCAATCAATTACCAATATTGTACAAATGTTGGCGTTACATTGGAAATATTTGCAATCAAACACCAATATTGTACAAATGTTGGTGTTACATCGGAAATATTTCCAATGCAACGCCAACATTTGTACAATATTGGCGTTTGATCACAAATATTTCCAATGTAACGCCAACATTTGTAAAATATTGGCGTTTGATTACAAATATATCCAATGTAACGCCAACATTTGTACAATATTGGCGTTTGATTGGAAATATTTGTACAATATTTTCATTTGGTTGGAAATATTTCCAATGCAGCGCCAATATATTTACAATATTGGCGTTTGATTGGAAATATTTCCAATTTAACACCAATATTTCACAAATATTGGGCATTGATTGGAAATATTTCCAATTTCACACCAATATTTAACCAATATTGGCGTTTTATTGGAAATATTTCCAATGAATGCAATATTGGCGCAATATTGGGCCAATATTGGTTGGCTACTAGGGTAGCATATTTCTTCCTTTCACATCAGTTGCCATTTAATGAGGCTTTATAATAAAATTCCTAGAGACTGTTAATAATTCTGCCTCCTTACATTATCGGTTATTAAAAATAGACTGGTAGAAGCGCATTTCTGAAAATAGCGTATGACACAAATGATATGATTAATTTAATAATCTTCAAAAGTGAGCAGGCATTTTCAATGGCTCGTTCATCGAGTTTCCTAGCATATTTAATTAGATATTGCTGCCTTAGTTAAATTAAATCCTATTTAATTAGAAAATTTGATAATGATTTTGACGAAAAAATTTATTCGTAAAATCATTTCCGAGTAATTTATTCGAATTTTTAATATCTTCTCTTGCGTAGAATGTATATTTCTTTTTACATAAATGTGGGCACCATATATATTTTTTATTTTTTTACGTAAGTCTTCGACATTGATCGATAAAGTCATGCGGTTTAATATCTGAAATCGACTGTATACTTGAAAAAGAATGTTTTAAAATCCGTGATTAATCACATATGCTTTCCAATTAATTGCGTAATATATCATTTTTCTGATGGATGGGCTGTATGTGTTTAATTGATTTAAATCAGAAAAATAAATTTTCAAGTCTGCATATCGAGTGATTTGCGTTATAACAGGAAATCAGTATGAATGTTCACTTTCATATACGAAAAATTATATCACTGTCAGCTTGAAATTTAATAAATGTAATATTGTGTAAAAGAACTGCATAAAGGAAATACAAATAATTACATTTACTAATCTGGAAATTTTAAAATAATAGGCAAATTTCTCTTTTTTTTTTTTCACTTAATAAACTGTCGTCAGGGAGATACTTTAAAATGCTAATTATAATATATATTTATGAGTTGTGGTTGCAGTTTTAACTATGAACTCTCAAAAATTAGGAAATGGATAACTTACGTGATCGCCCATTTCTTCACAAATATTGTAGTTTTAGGAAATTTTGGGTCGCACGATTTTAATATTTATAGTTAGAGGCGAAAATAAATAGTTTTGCAATTAAACACTGCATTTTTTCTTGTAAGACTAACTATAGACGCTTGCAGGTAGAAGTAATTTTTTTTTTTTAATATTATTTCATTTTTTGTCAGTTTTAATCAAAAATTTCAATCCGATTTTTTTGGCTGCTGCTTAGAGCTAATTATACATTTTTTTAAATTATGTTTATCGATAAACACGAATTTTATAAAAAAGACAAATGCTCCTTTTTCTGATTTATTAAAAGAAAAACATTTTAAAATATTTTACAGGAGCGTGAGCATTATAACTCTAATTATGCACGCACAAATAAACACAGACATGTGAAATAGTTCCTAAGTAATTGAAGGATTTAAATTGTTAATTTCGACAATATATATATATATATATATATATATATATATATATATATATATATTTACACGAATAAATAAAAAACAAAAAATAAACCATTAATTTAGCAATTTAATTTGATAGCTATGCGATTGAACCAAAACTCGTCTTTATAAAATTAAGTGATTATTTTAATGTTTAAAAACATTAATAAACAAATAGTGAAATATTTTGCTGGATGCTGCTTAGAGCTAATTATAAAATCTTCTAAATTATGTTTATCAATATGCATGAATTTTATAAAAAGACAAATGTTCCTTTTCTGATTTATTAAAAAAAAAAAACCTTTTAAAATATTGCACCAGAGCGTGAGCATCATAACTCTAATTATGCACACACAAACAAACACATACATGTGAAATAATTCCTAAGTAATTGCAGGATTTAAAGTATTAATTTTGACAATGATTATTTTTTTACACGAATAAATAAAGTACAAAAATAAATTAATAACTAAGCAATTTAATTTGATAGCTATGGGATCCGACCAAAACTTTTCTTTATATCATGAAGTAATTATGTTATCGGATATTTTATAAAATTTATGTTGTTTCTTTTTTAACTAAATATGTTGAACAAACCATAGAAGAGGAAAATCAAAATTCAACGAAATGAAAAATTCTCAAAAGTCAAAATGTTTACATAAAGTTCACAAAACTCCAAGCTTTTACATTATTTGAAAATTTCAATTATATAATTTAATTTAATAGCTTAGAATTTCAATAACAAAATCCATTTTATAGTATTAAATATAGTATTTAATTTATATTATAAAAAATGTTATATTAAATATTTTATATAGAAAGTATAATAACTGCGAGGTAATAGAAAATATACAGCGTTCATGCATCCTTTAGTACCTCTTTTAATCCATCTATGTATGGATAAAAGTACGAAATATACACCTCAGCCTTTCAGAATTACTTAATTTTTATTGAATTGTGGAAGTACGTGATTAAAAAAAAATAATAATAATAATACTAATAAACAGTTGAACGACCACTTGAACGAGCATAGAAAGTCAAAAGATAAACAAAATGGAGAAAATCTTCCATAAGTTTTAACATGTTATGAAGTTTTTAAATGTGTAATCTAATTTAAAATTTAAAATATTCGACTGGTAACTTTATAATGCTAAATATATACTGTGATAAAATATATGTTGATTTCAAAATTCGAAAATGTTCTTCTCGTAAATGTATGTATGAATAGAGTACAAAATATTCACTTAATTCTTTCAAAAAGATTAAATTATAATCGAATTCTGGAGATATTTTCTTAATAAAATTTATTAAGTCAAACACACAATAAAATAGAAAGGTGAAAAGATTTTTAAGAAAAGAAAAAAAATATATATATAAAACACTAAGTTTTATTAACATTTTACAAAATTAATAAAACATAATTTAATTTTATAATCTCTGAACAATATGTTATATTGAATTGAATAATATTTTAATGTTATTTTATAATCTTTGAAAAATATACTCCGTTTAATAACTAAGAAATAATTTTTCTAATAAATGTACAGTCGAGCAAAAAATTACAAAATAAATACACGTTATATATTTTAATCAGCAAATTGTCCTAAAAATAGATAATCGTTCATAAAGCTCAAACTGATTCTCATACCCAGCAAAGATATATAAATATGTGTAGAGATCTCATAATACCTAAAATATATCTAATAAATGTACGTGTGAATGAAAATATGAAATATGCATCTCATTCTATCAGAAAAATTGAATTTTTGTGGAATTGTGGGGATACTTGTTTAAACAACCACTTAAGTTAAAAAAAAAAAAAAAAAGTAAAAATGTCAAAAGATCAATAGAAGGTAAAAAATCTTCAAAAAAAAAAATATCATACTCAACTAATATGTATACAAAAAATATAGATCATAAAATTTCTAAACTATTTCTAATAAATGTACGAGAATAAATGTACCTCATCCTTTCAGAAATACTCAATTTTTATCGAACTGTGAAAATACTTGTTTAAAAACCATTTAAGTTGAACAAACAATAGAATAAAAAGGTTAAAAGAGAACAGAAATGGAAAAATATTCCATAAAACTCAAATTAATTCTCATACTAAGCAAAGATGTATACAAAAAATATAGATGATATAATTCCTAAAATAATTTTAATGCATGTAAGAGTGAATAAATGTATGAAATATGCACCTCATCCTTTCAGATCGACTCAATTTGTATAGAATTATGTAGATAATTATATTTTTAAAAAATCTTTAAGGAAATCAAACAATAAACAAGAACGGTAAAAGGAGCAATAGAAGGGAATATTTTCCAAAAAAACGTCAAAGTAATCCTCGAACTCAACAAAGATTTATACAGAAAATGTTGATCTAATAATTCCTAAAATATTTCTAATAAATGTACGTGTTAAAAAAAGTGTGAAATATGTATTTCATTCATTTAAAAGGATTCAATTTTTATTTAATTGTGGAGATACTTGTTAAAAAAAAAACACTTAAGTTGAACAAATAATAAAATAAAGGTCAAAAGATCCACAGAAGGGGGAAAAATCTTTCATAAATATCAAATTAATTCTCATACTCAGCAAAGATTTATATAAAAAAATACAGATCATATATTTCCTAAACTATTTCTAATAAATGTACGTGTGAATAAAAGTATGAAATATGCACTTCATCCTTTCAGAACGATTCAATTTTTATCGAATTGTGGAGATACTTGTTTAAAAAACCACTTAAGTTGAACAAACAATAAAATAGAAAGGTCAAAAGATCAACAGAAGGGAAAAAATCTTCCATAAAACTCAAACTAATTCTCATACTCAGCAAAGAGGAAACTGTTTCTTCTTCTACTTTTCTTTTCTAAAAGCATGCTAGCAGTAAAAGGGAGGGCATTGCATCGCTGAGAAAATTCCTTTTTAGATATTGATTTTTCCCTAGTTCCTCTTTATTTTACATTGGTGGCGTTATTTTTCATGTTGATAATAGCAGTTTCCTTTCACTTTCTCATTTCTGCCATTAATTATATGCACGACACTTTTGGAAAGATAAAAGCAGTGAACAAAATATTTTTATTCTTGTTAGCCAGGATTTTTAGAAAACCTCAAATATTTTACAGGCCGATAGTTTTATTCTTTTTTTGTGGAACAAAAACTCTGAAGAAAAAGACAGAATAAGGTATGGATGATGAATAAGTAAATTTTTTGTGTATACCAAATAGTTTGAAAAATAAAAGCACAATGTAGTTCATTGTTTTAAAACATGTCCAATCAAGTCATTAAGAATTTAAATGCATTCTGAAACATAAAATGAAATTTAAGTAAAATACATTGCTACTTTAAATAATGTAAGAAAATATATGATAGGAAAAATTATGTTGTTTGACAACTAGTAGAATTAAAAATAAGTTAAATACTTGCATGAATTTTAAATTAAATTTAAATTATTCTTAAATGACTTTTTATTGCATTTTGATCATGTTAAACATGGAGTAATGCTTCATTTGTAAAAACAAAAATCAATCAAAGCATTAATTGATATTGTAATTGTCTTGAAAACTTTCAAAGTCATCTGCCAAATTATCATTGGAGGAAAATAGTAAAAATATTTTGATATAAACTTTCCATTTGAAGAAATGTGGGTATTTTTATGAAGTAAATCAAATGATTAATATTCAAAAACTAACATGTGATTTGTAAAAGAAAACTTTATTATGATATAAAATATAATATCATTGCAATTTCATTACAATCCATTTACTTCAGCGAAAATAATTATCTTGAAAATAATATTGCACATTTCTTGTAGATAATATACAGTGTTAAGATCACCATTTGTATTTTATACTCGCAGACGCAGAAGGAAATTCTACTACACAAAAATATAATACCTATAAATTAATTCTTTATAAAATAGAAAATGTCTGAAATAAAGGTAATTTCAAAAACTTTATTAGAATGTACATTGCAATTGCTGTAAAATATAAAAAAAGATTTCTTATTTGAAATAATTCTAACATAGAGCTGGATTGATTTTTCTTTCAAACGCAATCAATAAAAAAGCATAAAAAAGCATTACGTTATGAAAAATGATACAAAGCCAGTAAAGCCATCCATAATTTTATGAAATGAAATTAAAGTTATGAAAGAAAAATCTTTAACTTGTTTCACTTTGTCAAAGAAATGAGCTCGTGTTTCACTTATAAATAGATTTTGAATCATTTAGCTCGAAATCATCATTCTGAAATTACATCAATATTGATTTTAATGGTTTCCCATTAGCACACATGTCCGGCATGCATTTTACCTTGCAAAGATAAATATTTAGTTTCTTTTTTTTTTAGTTTTTTTTTCAAACCATCTATCATAGATTTATTTCAGATAGAACATTTTTTTTTTCTCTTTTGATAATTCAAGCTTTCTTTAAGTATCACTGTGTAACCATGTTTAACAAAAAACACATTAAATATATTTTGCTATATTGATTGATTTTTCGTAATTGAAATCTTCGTTCTAATCGTCTAAAATTTCAGAAATGTTAATGTCAATGTTAATGTTAATGTTAATGTTAATGTTTTTTTTAACTCGTGCAATAGCATTATTAAAAATTATTAAATTATAAAAGTCGCTTTTAAAATATAGTAGAACAAAAATTTATTAAATATCCAACTACATTATATATCTATGTATCGTTATATGAAACATTAAATAACTTTATATAAATTCCGAATGAGATAGAGAACTTATCACAATTTTCGTATATAATTTGCCGGTTAATTATCAAATTAATCATTGAACACTTTTAATCTGAAGAAAAGACAGAACGAGTGCGAGTTGATCTCGCATCCTGAGGGTTCCGTAACATTCCGTCCTATTACAGCGCATCTAAGTAAGCACTTACATTCTTTAAACAAGTTGTAAATTGTAGGTCAAACGCGAAAAATGAGGTGCGTTCGTACTATAACTAGTTTCAGTGAAATGAATTATATCGCTTGTTATTATGATATGATTAATTTACTTAATAAAATTAGTACATTTTAAGTTGGCAACATTTTATCTTTTGTTGACATTTACTGAAAATTCCAATGGGAAACTTTAGCCTAGCTTTGAAAATTTCAGAACCTGAAATACATATTTAGACTGTTTTTCCATTTAATATATATTTCTCTGTAAACATCTATCCAAAAAACTGTCTGTCTTGTAGGTTATAGGATTGTTGTAATTAAACAATATTAGTATACAAATTCGGTTTTTAAATTCCGTAATACGTAAATAATATGACTCCATCATAAATATGACGTAACCACCATGGTAACCTACAATCATTACCTTTCATGGGATATCATTGAATTAATTACGTATGATATGATTTAATAGAATGAAGAATGTGCCTATAACATGGTCATAGACGTTATACAATGTCATATACGCCATATATATAACTATAACGTCATATATGTCAGATAACTTGACGATACATCTCGTTCGCTTGACGATTAATCCTCTGGAGCTGCCACAACAAGAAAGTACCGATTAAAAAGAAAAATCAAATTACTTAATAAATATTTTTATTAATATATTTTTAAGTTTCGATTCGATTTTCATAACATTTGAAATGACTCGACAAAATTCTGCAACGATTATATACACTGCTCAAAACAATTAAAGGATATTGCAGTTTTATGTGGATTTTGTATCTGGGAAACTTTTTAGCTGATTGATACATGGTCGACAGACATAGTAGGTTATATGAGAATAAATTACACATGTTTGGCAGAAAAAAATGCATTTTATTGCGCATTTGTGTACAAAAGGAAAAAAACACAATTTGTGCTTATGAGAAAAAAAGAATAAGAAAGGTGTTTTCTTCAAAGAAAATCATTTTCAGCAGGGGGTATGGTTTCCACGGGCGGCCAGCAACGTTGAACATCTTTGAGGCATGGACTCAATGAGGCTATTAATGACGAGTTGGGGTATTCTGCCCCACTCTTCCAGAAGAGCTCTTTCCAGTTCTTGGAGAGTTCGTGGGGGTTGTTTGCGGCCAGAAACTCGTCTTCCTAGAGTGTCCCAAACGTGCTCGATTGGATTCATGTCTGGAGAACACGCTGGCCATTCCATTCGAACGATTCCTTCCTCGAAAAGGAAATCCTCCACCAGGTTTGCACGATGTGGCCTGCAGTTATCGTCCATTAAAATGAAGTTATCTCCGATTGCTGCAGCGTAAGGGACTACAATAGGTCTGAGGATCTCATCCCTATATCGGCGACCAGTCAGAGCTCCATCTCGAATGATGTAGAGGTCAGTGCGCCCGTCAATGGAGATGCCACCATACACCAACACTCCTCCACCGCCAAATCTGACACTTTCGTGCACGAACGCAGGATTATTCCTACTGCCACGGTCCCTCCAGATGAAAATACGCCTATTATCCGGATGCACAGAAAAATGGGACTCGTCAGAAAACAGAATATTGCTCCATTCATTTCTCCTCCAGTTGACATGCTCGGTTGCCCACTCCCTGCGGTCGCGACGATGCCTTGATGTTAATCTAACACATACCATCGGTCGGCGAGCATACAGACCTACAGCATGGAGTCGGTTTCGGACAGTCTGAGTTGAAATCGTGGTGCCTGTAGCCGAGCGAAGGTGTTGTTGGAGAAGAGCAGCGTTCATGTTTCGGTGTCTCCGAGCTGTTAACGCTAAATACCGATCTTCATTGGGCGTTGTTGCTCGTCTACGACCTTGCCCTGGTCTTCGGCCTGCACATCCACTCTCCAAAAAACGGTTCCAGATCCTGGAAACGACACTTTGTGACACTCCAATGGCTTGCGCTACTTCGGCTTGAGTTTGGCCCCCTTCTAACCTACCAACAATTCTCCAAGCTTCTAAATCTGTCAAATGACTTCGCTGAGACATCGTACTCACCGAAACAAAGCAATCACTGAATGCCGATCATCCTTGTCTTCATTCTCTTTTATCCAGTTGAAAGTCAAATTTCATTCGCTGCCGCTGAAGCGACGTTTTTGACGTCGAACTCAAAATTTGCATACTGCACAGTTTGAAAACCAGACAAATTTGCATTTGTGATTCTCTTCTTCTATTTTCGGCAAAAAAAAATTTCGTTTATATCTTTATTTTATATAAAACTTCAAATATCCTTTAATTATTTTGAGCAGTGTATATATATTAAATTTCAAGCCATTCGGTTGGGAATTTTTTGCGCTGTTAAATGTGGACAGACAGACGGACCAGACGACGACTATAGGTGCTACCTATTTATATAATTACGAACGCACCTAAAAATATGCAAAAATAAAAACTGTCTCCTTATACTTAGATGCTTCTTGTAATTCGAGACTTCTTTGTGATGACTGAATAAAAAATGTGTTACATTATATTATATGTGAAAATTAGAAAAAAATCATTGATTATAATTGTATTGTTCTTAACAAAACTTTGTTTATTAATGGCTGCTTGCCAATCGAAGACGAAAATAAACTAAATTTCGCCTACAATGTGTTATTTTGTCGTAGATAGTTCAAATATTGAAAATCATTGTTTTAATGCCGTGACTTTTTATTGCATTGAGTTAAGCGCGAACTCTTTGTAAACCAACGGGGCCGTGGTTCTTATTAGTTTATATTAATTTCAACTTTAAACCTTCAAGCCGTTCCTGAAAACAACGGTATTGACAGACAGATGGTCAGACGAGATTACCAAGTGATAAATCAACATTGAATTGTAAAGTAATGATTTTGATTTTGTTTCTTTACATATACTATAATACCTTCTTTTGTGCTCAAATTCAAAATTCGATGTGAACGGTAAGTACCCTATAAATTTCGAGAGTGAGTTTGTATATAAACAGAATGTTGTTTTAATGCCATACATTTTTATTGCATTGAGTTAAAGGATTGACATTTTTACAAAACAATGGACTCGTGGGCTTTACAATTTATTATTAATTTTAATTAAAAAACTTCAGCCATTTCTGAAAGAAAACGATCTTGACAGGCAGACGGACAACAAAGTGATCTTATATGTGCTGTCCTCTAAAAAAAATCCAAGAGTGAAATATTAAAAAAACAGAAAAAAAAAACACTATTATTTTATTAAATATTTATTAAAGTCAATTTTTTTGTTCTGTCCTGATTTTATCTGTCATTTGGAAAAACAAAAATATTAAAAAATACCCAAGAAGAGCTTATATAGTTTAAAAAGAATTGAAATTAACAATTACAGTGTTCTGCCAAAAATTTAGCTTCATATTTACAGATTTTCTTGTTAGAGGATGGAATTTTAGAATGATGTACTTTTTTTACTGTTTTTATGTCAAACTATTAATATGTAAAAAAAAAAAAAAAAAAAAAAAATAAATAAATAAAAAGCTTCATTTTTAGCGGTGTATGTCAGGTGTGGGTCTTTTTCAGGTAACATGATATATTTTTTTTTTAACAAGTGGTTTTTTTCCTAATTCTTGCTTAATTGGCTACTTTTTACAATAAATTGATAAAATGAAAATTGCTCAACATTAAAATCCAGAAAGACAGAAAAAACAGAAAAAGACAGAACAAGCTGTAAAAATTTAGCCCTGTTTAATTTTTTTGCATTCTTTTTTAGATTTTATATAGAATATATTTTTTTTTAGGACAGCACAATAAGGGTTCCATTTTTTTTTTCTTTTAAGGTACGGAAGTATGTATAAGACAAGGATTTCGAATTTGAAATACTGACGCCATACTCCTTGGAAATTCCAAGGAGTGTAGATACCTTGCGAAATTAAGTATTCCTTCAAAAACACATACATAATTCCGTCTGGAAAAACTAAAATTTAATAAAATATTATTAAACTACAGAGTTTTAGCAGACGTATCTTCCTGGAGATGAAAATCCCCTGATGGTTTTGTCTAAATCTCAGATTAACGAGGCTGCCCAGGCTTCAGCAGAATACGATGTTTTAACTAAACTGTGATTTTAATTATTTTCTTTTCTTTTCGTTCTTTTTTTTTTTTTTTTTTTGAAAAAGTGGTTTTTTTTTCTAATTCTCGCTTAATTTGCTACCTTTTTACAAGAAATTGATAAAATGAAAATTGCTCAACATTAAAATCCAGAAAGACAGAAAAAACATAAAAAGACAGAACAAGCTGTAAAAATTTAGCCCTGTTTAATTTTTTTTTGCATCCTTTATTTGATTTTATATAGAATATTTTTTTAGAGGACAGCACAATAAGGGTTCCATTTTTTCCTTTAGGTACGGAAGTACGTATAAGACAACGATTTCCAATTTGAAATACTGACGCCATACTCCTTGGAAATTCCAAGGAGTGTAGATACCTTGCGAAATTAAGTATTCCTTCAAAAACACATACATAATTCCGTCTGGAAAAACTAAAATTTAATAAAATATTATTAAACTACAGAGTTTTAGCAGACGTATCTTCCTGGAGATGAAAATCCCCTGATGGTTTTGTCTAAATCTCAGATTAACGAGGTTGCCGAGGTTCCAGCAGAATACGATGTTTTAACTAAACTGTGATTTTAATTCTTTTCTTTTCTTTTTCTTTTTCTTTTTCTTTTTTTTTTTTTTTTTGAAAAAGTGGGTTTTTCTTCTAATTCTCGCTTAATTGGCTACCTTTTTACAAGAAATTGATAAAATGAAAATTGCTCAACATTAAAATCCAGAAAGACAGAAAAAACATAAAAAGACAGAACAAGCTGTAAAAATTTAGCCCTGTTTAATTTTTTTTTGCATCCTTTATTTGATTTTATATAGAATATTTTTTTAGAGGACAGCACAATAAGGGTTCCATTTTTTCCTTTAGGTACGGAAGTACGTATAAGACAACGATTTCCAATTTGAAATACTGACGCCATACTCCTTGGAAATTCCAAGGAGTGTAGATACCTTGCGAAATTAAGTATTCCTTCAAAAACACATACATAATTCCGTCTGGAAAAACTAAAATTTAATAAAATATTATTAAACTACAGAGTTTTAGCAGACGTATCTTCCTGGAGATGAAAATCCCCTGATGGTTTTGTCTAAATCTCAGATTAACGAGGTTGCCGAGGTTCCAGCAGAATACGATGTTTTAACTAAACTGTGATTTTAATTCTTTTCTTTTCTTTTTCTTTTTCTTTTTCTTTTTTTTTTTTTTTTTGAAAAAGTGGGTTTTTCTTCTAATTCTCGCTTAATTGGCTACCTTTTTACAAGAAATTGATAAAATGAAAATTGCTCAACATTAAAATCCAGAAAGACAGAAAAAACATAAAAAGACAGAACAAGCTGTAAAAATTTAGCCCTGTTTAATTTTTTTTGCATCCTTTATTAGATTTTATATAGAATATTTTTTTAGAGGACAGCACAATAAGGGTTCCATTTTTTCCTTTAGGTACGGAAGTACGTATAAGACAACGATTTCCAATTTGAAATACTGACGCCATACTCCTTGGAAATTCCAAGGAGTGTAGATACCTTGCGAAATTAAGTATTCCTTCAAAAACACATACATAATTCCGTCTGGAAAAACTAAAATTTAATAAAATATTATTAAACTACAGACTTTTAGCAGACGTATCTTCCTGGAGATGAAAATCCCCTGATGGTTTTGTCTAAATCTCAGATTAACGAGGTTGCCGAGGTTCCAGCAGAATACGATGTTTTAACTAAACTGTGATTTTAATTCTTTTCTTTTCTTTTTCTTTTTCTTTTTCTTTTTTTTTTTTTTTTTGAAAAAGTGGGTTTTTCTTCTAATTCTCGCTTAATTGGCTACCTTTTTACAAGAAATTGATAAAATGAAAATTGCTCAACATTAAAATCCAGAAAGACAGAAAAAACATAAAAAGACAGAACAAGCTGTAAAAATTTAGCCCTGTTTAATTTTTTTTGCATCCTTTATTAGATTTTATATAGAATATTTTTTTAGAGGACAGCACAATAAGGGTTCCATTTTTTCCTTTAGGTACGGAAGTACGTATAAGACAACGATTTCCAATTTGAAATACTGACGCCATACTCCTTGGAAATTCCAAGGAGTGTAGATACCTTGCGAAATTAAGTATTCCTTCAAAAACACATACATAATTCCGTCTGGAAAAACTAAAATTTAATAAAATATTATTAAACTACAGACTTTTAGCAGACGTATCTTCCTGGAGATGAAAATCCCCTGATGGTTTTGTCTAAATCTCAGATTAACGAGGTTGCCGAGGTTCCAGCAGAATACGATGTTTTAACTAAACTGTGATTTTAATTCTTTTCTTTTCTTTTTCTTTTTCTTTTTCTTTTTTTTTTTTTTTTTGAAAAAGTGGGTTTTTCTTCTAATTCTCGCTTAATTGGCTACCTTTTTACAAGAAATTGATAAAATGAAAATTGCTCAACATTAAAATCCAGAAAGACAGAAAAAACATAAAAAGACAGAACAAGCTGTAAAAATTTAGCCCTGTTTAATTTTTTTTGCATCCTTTATTAGATTTTATATAGAATATTTTTTTAGAGGACAGCACAATAAGGGTTCCATTTTTTCCTTTAGGTACGGAAGTACGTATAAGACAACGATTTCCAATTTGAAATACTGACGCCATACTCCTTGGAAATTCCAAGGAGTGTAGATACCTTGCGAAATTAAGTATTCCTTCAAAAACACATACATAATTCCGTCTGGAAAAACTAAAATTTAATAAAATATTATTAAACTACAGAGTTTTAGCAGACGTATCTTCCTGGAGATGAAAATCCCCTGATGGTTTTGTCTAAATCTCAGATTAACGAGGTTGCCGAGGTTCCAGCAGAATACGATGTTTTAACTAAACTGTGATTTTAATTCTTTTCTTTTCTTTTTCTTTTTCTTTTTCTTTTTTTTTTTTTTTTTGAAAAAGTGGGTTTTTCTTCTAATTCTCGCTTAATTGGCTACCTTTTTACAAGAAATTGATAAAATGAAAATTGCTCAACATTAAAATCCAGAAAGACAGAAAAAACATAAAAAGACAGAACAAGCTGTAAAAATTTAGCCCTGTTTAATTTTTTTTGCATCCTTTATTAGATTTTATATAGAATATTTTTTTAGAGGACAGCACAATAAGGGTTCCATTTTTTCCTTTAGGTACGGAAGTACGTATAAGACAACGATTTCCAATTTGAAATACTGACGCCATACTCCTTGGAAATTCCAAGGAGTGTAGATACCTTGCGAAATTAAGTATTCCTTCAAAAACACATACATAATTCCGTCTGGAAAAACTAAAATTTAATAAAATATTATTAAACTACAGACTTTTAGCAGACGTATCTTCCTGGAGATGAAAATCCCCTGATGGTTTTGTCTAAATCTCAGATTAACGAGGTTGCCGAGGTTCCAGCAGAATACGATGTTTTAACTAAACTGTGATTTTAATTCTTTTCTTTTCTTTTTCTTTTTCTTTTTCTTTTTTTTTTTTTTTTTGAAAAAGTGGGTTTTTCTTCTAATTCTCGCTTAATTGGCTACCTTTTTACAAGAAATTGATAAAATGAAAATTGCTCAACATTAAAATCCAGAAAGACAGAAAAAACATAAAAAGACAGAACAAGCTGTAAAAATTTAGCCCTGTTTAATTTTTTTTGCATCCTTTATTAGATTTTATATAGAATATTTTTTTAGAGGACAGCACAATAAGGGTTCCATTTTTTCCTTTAGGTACGGAAGTACGTATAAGACAACGATTTCCAATTTGAAATACTGACGCCATACTCCTTGGAAATTCCAAGGAGTGTAGATACCTTGCGAAATTAAGTATTCCTTCAAAAACACATACATAATTCCGTCTGGAAAAACTAAAATTTAATAAAATATTATTAAACTACAGAGTTTTAGCAGACGTATCTTCCTGGAGATGAAAATCCCCTGATGGTTTTGTCTAAATCTCAGATTAACGAGGTTGCCGAGGTTCCAGCAGAATACGATGTTTTAACTAAACTGTGATTTTAATTCTTTTCTTTTCTTTTTCTTTTTCTTTTTCTTTTTTTTTTTTTTTTGAAAAAGTGGGTTTTTCTTCTAATTCTCGCTTAATTGGCTACCTTTTTACAAGAAATTGATAAAATGAAAATTGCTCAACATTAAAATCCAGAAAGACAGAAAAAACATAAAAAGACAGAACAAGCTGTAAAAATTTAGCCCTGTTTAATTTTTTTTGCATCCTTTATTAGATTTTATATAGAATATTTTTTTAGAGGACAGCACAATAAGGGTTCCATTTTTTCCTTTAGGTACGGAAGTACGTATAAGACAACGATTTCCAATTTGAAATACTGACGCCATACTCCTTGGAAATTCCAAGGAGTGTAGATACCTTGCGAAATTAAGTATTCCTTCAAAAACACATACATAATTCCGTCTGGAAAAACTAAAATTTAATAAAATATTATTAAACTACAGACTTTTAGCAGACGTATCTTCCTGGAGATGAAAATCCCCTGATGGTTTTGTCTAAATCTCAGATTAACGAGGTTGCCGAGGTTCCAGCAGAATACGATGTTTTAACTAAACTGTGATTTTAATTCTTTTCTTTTCTTTTTCTTTTTCTTTTTCTTTTTTTTTTTTTTTTTGAAAAAGTGGGTTTTTCTTCTAATTCTCGCTTAATTGGCTACCTTTTTACAAGAAATTGATAAAATGAAAATTGCTCAACATTAAAATCCAGAAAGACAGAAAAAACATAAAAAGACAGAACAAGCTGTAAAAATTTAGCCCTGTTTAATTTTTTTTTGCATCCTTTATTTGATTTTATATAGAATATTTTTTTAGAGGACAGCACAATAAGGGTTCCATTTTTTCCTTTAGGTACGGAAGTACGTATAAGACAACGATTTCCAATTTGAAATACTGACGCCATACTCCTTGGAAATTCCAAGGAGTGTAGATACCTTGCGAAATTAAGTATTCCTTCAAAAACACATACATAATTCCGTCTGGAAAAACTAAAATTTAATAAAATATTATTAAACTACAGAGTTTTAGCAGACGTATCTTCCTGGAGATGAAAATCCCCTGATGGTTTTGTCTAAATCTCAGATTAACGAGGTTGCCGAGGTTCCAGCAGAATACGATGTTTTAACTAAACTGTGATTTTAATTCTTTTCTTTTCTTTTTCTTTTTCTTTTTCTTTTTTTTTTTTTTTTTGAAAAAGTGGGTTTTTCTTCTAATTCTCGCTTAATTGGCTACCTTTTTACAAGAAATTGATAAAATGAAAATTGCTCAACATTAAAATCCAGAAAGACAGAAAAAACATAAAAAGACAGAACAAGCTGTAAAAATTTAGCCCTGTTTAATTTTTTTTGCATCCTTTATTAGATTTTATATAGAATATTTTTTTAGAGGACAGCACAATAAGGGTTCCATTTTTTCCTTTAGGTACGGAAGTACGTATAAGACAACGATTTCCAATTTGAAATACTGACGCCATACTCCTTGGAAATTCCAAGGAGTGTAGATACCTTGCGAAATTAAGTATTCCTTCAAAAACACATACATAATTTCGTCTGGATAAAACTAAAATTTAATAAAATATTATTAAACTACAGACTTTTAGCAGACGTATCTTCCTGGAGATGAAAATCCCCTGATGGTTTTGTCTAAATCTCAGATTAACGAGGCTGCCCAGGTTCCAGCAGAATACGATGTTTTAACTAAACTGTGATTTTTTTTTTTTTTTTTTTTTTTTTTGTAATTGGGATCGTGATACTGATGAGGTGTACTTCCGTACACCTCACGTCTGTACATTTGTATTTTATTTTTTTGTATGTATGTTTTTAACATTAAAAGTCTGTAGATTAATATTACTTTATTTAAGTATTCTTTTTTTGAATTGAATATTTGTATTTAAAATGCTCAATCTCTTGCAGGGAAAAAAATATACAGAAGAATGTTTTTTTACAAGGAAGGTCTCCTTTAAGCGCATACTCAGAACATTTTGAAATAAATGGTAATGAAGCTGCACATGTAAGTAATAAACAATCAGTAAAATTTAGCTGCAGAAATCCAGTAGAAAATCTGTAAAAAAATAAAATTCCTTCGAGTATAATGAACGGAGGAATTTAAAAAAAATTCCTCTGTTCATTATGACCTAATTACATGGTATACATGAGTTTCCCTGTTATATCACATTCATCATGTAAAATGCTATAGTTATAGCTCGGATGAATGAAATTAGCGCTGCAGTTCGTAGCTATGTCCAACAAATAAGAGCGAATTATGCCAACCCGGATATCGTTGGGATAGCTCAGTAGGAAGAGCGTTGGCACGGCAAGTCAAATTACCCAGTTTCGCGTCCTCGTCCCGGCATTTTTCGCTGTGTTGATATTAACTATGATGCTCCAACCATTGATTACCTTCGAGTATTTGGCGCAAAAAGACGCAATACGGCGAGCAAAACTGCTTCCTCTCCAAATGCAAGCGATTTTAATGCATTTGAAAATTCCTGGTTAAATGGGTGTTTAAATGGACAATACTTTATGAATTAAAAGTTAAACGGTTAAATAGTTTATTATTTTTTCTATAAGCTTTAAAATATACATACAAGTTAAGAATTACTGAAATTATTTAATTTTACAGTGTTTCGCCGGCTAGATAAGTTTTAAGTGTATTTTAACAGTAACTGTCCGAATAAAAACGCTATCATTATACATTTTGATTTTGACTAAGCCATGGCAACAACACTTGTTGTCTTCTCTTGTTGTCTTCAACAGTAACAATATTGAAGCCAAATTGACAGTGTACAGAATCGGACATTAATTTTTATTTCAAAGCATTTTTAATCAATTTAAATTTAGTTCTAAACTGTAGGCTACGATCGTTAATTTTCTTTATATATACATATGAATGCATATGGCAAAACCGTAGTTATAAAAGTCTATTTATTTAAATTAAACTTACTTAAACTAATTCTGTATAAAGAGTAGAAAACATTTTCCCTAAAAAAGTACTTATCAAGGATTTTTTTCAATAAAATGAAACATTTCCGTCACTTATAAAAATATCGAATGTGTTGTATACACAAATTTTGCTGTTATATTGTATATGCTGTGTCCTTTTGGTTTGATAACTGCGTTTTTCATTCCATAATAAAACCACAACGATTTAAAAGATTATATGAAGTTTTTATGATTCATTTGCTTGTTGACTAAAATATAAAACAAATTGAAATCATCCTTTTTTATAGCAAATTTTAAACGAAGGCTTTTCTCTTGCTTGAACCCATAGTGTTATATCTCGGATATACACATATGTTAATACTATATAACATGACATACCTTCAAATAACCATTTTGCAGTTGACAAAATGTCGTATTTAACGAATGAATGTTAAATTAGCCTGCATACGTAAAATAATTTTGTTCTTCCTGTTAGGAGTTGCACAGCAGTAGTGTGCACAAATGTGCAGATGGTTCGTAAATGTCATATATATATATATATATATACATTTGTATAATATTGTTTTTATTTTTTCAAATAAAAGTGTATATCCCAACTATTTAGCATTTTGTGTTATATAATTTTTTAAAAACATTAATACACTCTAAAAACGACATTTTCAAAACTGAGCAAAAAATACTCAAATCTGAGTATGTTGCATAGTCAAAATTTCTCAAGTTTGAAACATGTATATACTCATTTCTGAAAACATGCACACACTCAAGAATAAAACATAATGTGCTCATGTTTGAGTATGTCCATGTTTCAAAAATGAGTATGAACTGACCTCTATGTGCTCAGTTTTGAGTATGTTCATGTTTCAAAAATGAGTATGAACTGACCTCAATGTGCTCCGTTTTGAGTATGTCTCTGTTTCAATATTATGACTATCTCTGGTATTTCAGAATTGAAACCATTATGTTGTTATAATTGAAGCAAAAATTTAATATCAATATGAAAACAGCGATTTACTGAGATTTGAAAGTGAGATTTTTCTCAGTGTATAATGAATAATCCTCATGTTCAGATTTAAATCAATAGCATTAAAATTAAATTATAAAATTATATTTTTAATTCATATGTTAATGGAATTACTTTAATTTATGCAGTTAGTTTTACACAGAATATTTTTTAGCATTCATAATTTGTAAATATTTTTACTTATTAACATTTTTAGTCATGCATTTCTTTTATAAAGAAGGGAAATGCTAATTGTGATATTATTATTTTTTTTATATAGATTGTTTGCTAAACTATTCTGTTAAATATTATCAGTTATACAATTTTTTTAAAGTAACGCTTTTAAATATGACATTATTTCGTCAAATACCAAATAATCGCGAATGGTATTTTGGAATAAACTACAAATATTTCACATTTATGATGAAAAATTAAAAAAAAAATTCAAAACAGTAAATGGAAAATATATATTGTTTTGTTATTCTCAGAATATTGTACTTTTGTGAAGAATTAAATAATGATTGTGTAGTGTTTGTTATTATTAAGCTTAACATATAAATATTAATCTTCTTTTATATTTTTTGATCGCACTAGAAACTTGTAAACTATGTTTGTTATTATTAAGCTTAACATATAATATTAATCTTCTTTTATATTTTTTGCTCGCACCAGAAAATGTTTTTTTTTTTAACTAATTGCAATTTATTTTTAATATTTGCCTTTCTTTGTTAATCTTAGAAGTTGTTTAGTGATAATTTATAATACAAAAAATATACTTCAAAAAATAATATGAAAATTTTCGTAATATTTTATTTTATGGTATTTTCTTTAACTAGAAAAATATCCTAATAATTGTCTCCATTATTCGGGGAGAAAAAAAAAATATATATATTTTTTTTTACATTGAATTATTTCTGAAAAGACTTTAATAAAAAATTCCACAATATAAATACCAACGATTCGTGCATTTGGCTTGCATTGCAAAACTTTTCTAAAGAGTAAGTATTTAAATAATGGAAAAAAAAAATCAAAGTTGTGTTATTCTAAAAATATTTCATTGCTCCAAATACTAGAGTAGTGAATGCATAGTAAAGCTAAACCTGTAAACATCTATTTTATTATATATTATTTGTAAGCACAGAAATAAGCTTGTTGTTTTCTTTAATTTAAATTTTAAATATTTCATCTATTTTTATATTACTATCAAGATATATATGTTAATAATTTATAACTATTTTCATTAGAATTCTTTTTAGAATATGTCTAGACTTTTTTTGAAAACTTTTTATATATTTTATGTTTATGGAATTCGCATTCTCTTTATTTTAAATTTTGCTTTTTTCTATTGTTGAATTCTATTTGTCGCTTTTATAAATAACAATAGAAGAAATATCTATTAATCTTTTTTAATGTGGCTTCTAGAAAAAGGAGACGCATTGTAAAAAAGATTAATAGTCATTCTTGGCAATTGCTTTTTTTTTAAAATTCATTTATCATTATTTATAGACTGTTGTGTATCAACAAATGTTTCTTAAAATTGTACAGAAGTTGTTGTTTTTTTCAATTGTTTTATTGAAAGCTCAAAATTTTATGATTAATGTGTTAAATACATATGCTTATCCGAGTGTTTATATATTAAACCATTATAAGAAATACTGAAATAAATGAAATCATATAAAGGATTTCTCATAAAAGGTTATGTCTTTACGTACGGTTTTTACTGAATTAAGATGTCAGAGTTTTAAATAAACCAATTTATTTAGGTTAATTCAAATAAAAGTCATATAGATTAAACTGTTAGGAGGGGAATTCTATGATTTTCTAAAACTAAAAAATATTTTAAATGTTTTCCTGAACTTCTATAAATAAATTTACACTTTCTTAAATATTTCCATGTAGACATTAAATTCATGAACAAAGTGAAATAGTTATGCTTATACATATGCTTATTCGAGTGTTTATATAATAAACCATTATAAGAAATATTGAAATATATGAAATCATATAAAGGATTTCTCATAAAAGGTTATGTCTTTACGTACGGTTTTTACGGAATTAAGATGTCAGAGTTTTAAATAAACCAATTTATTTAGGTTAATTCAAATAAAAGTCATATAGATTAAACTGTTAGGAGGGGAATTCTATGATTTTCTAAAACTAAAAAATATTTTAAATGTTTTCCTGAACTTCTATAAATAAATTTACACTTTCTTAAATATTTCCATGTAGACATTAAATTCATGAACAAAGTGAAATAGTTATGCTTATACATATGCTTATTCGAGTGTTTATATAATAAACCATTATAAGAAATATTGAAATATATGAAATCATATAAAGGATTTCTCATAAAAGGTTATGTTTTTAAGTACGGTTTTTACTGAATTAAGATGTCAGAGTTTTAAATAAACCAATTTATTTAGGTTAATTCAAATAAAAGTCATATAGATTAAACTGTTAGGAGGGGAATTCTATGATTTTCTAAAACTATAAAATATTTTAAATGTTTTCCTGAACTTCTATAAATAAATTTACACTTTCTTAAATATTTCCATGTAGACATTAAATTCATGAACAAAGGGAAATAGTTATGCTTATACACATGCTTATCCGAGTGTTTATAGAAAAAAACCATTATAAGAAATACTGAAATAAATGAAATCATATAAAGGATTTCTCATAAAAGATTACTTCTTTACATACGGTTTTTATTGAATCAAGATGTCAGAGTTTTAAATAAACCAATTTATTTAGGTTAATTCAAATAAAAGTCATATAGATTAAACTGTTAGGAGGGGAATTCTATGATTTTCTAAAACTATAAAATATTTTAAATGTTTTCCTGAACTTCTATAAATAAATTTACACTTTCTTAAATATTTCCATGTAGACATTAAATTCATGAACAAAGGGAAATAGTTATGCTTATACACATGCTTATCCGAGTGTTTATAGAAAAAAACCATTATAAGAAATACTGAAATAAAAGAAATCATATAAAGGATTTCTCATAAAAGATTACTTCTTTACATACGGTTTTTATTGAATCAAGATGTCAGAGTTTTAAATAAATGAATTTATTTAGGTTATTTCACATAAATGTCATATAGATTAATTAAACTGTTAGGATGGGAATTTTATGATATTCTAAAACTATATTTTGAAGGGTTTCCTGAACTTCAAAAATAAATTTACTCTTTCTTAAATAATTTCATGTAGACATTTAATTCATGAACAAAGTGAAATAGTTAAATACCTTTAATAATGCTTAGTTGAAATTTACCTTCTAAATATAACACAATTTAAATAATATTTAAATATTTTTTCCATGTTTGCTTACTTTTGAATTCTACCTAGTCCAAATAGAAATGCATCCTTTATTTAATTACATATATTCTGAAATTAATTCAGATGAATATTACAAATCTGAAATACATGCAAAATTAAGCACCAGTTGGAACACCGGATAAGCGACTCCATGTTATATTTTTATATTCTTCACTGGAACTGAATCAAAACTAACCGTTATAACACATTTAAACTTAGAGGAAAAGAGTTCATTGTATTTTATAACATTACGTTAAAAAAAGTAAACTATAAAAAATCAAGAAAACTTCTTGTAGTACCCAGGACTCTGAAAACATTTTCTTTAAATTCAAAAATCTTTGGGGAACAACATATTAGGACACCAATTAGAAATAATTGAAACAAATATGTTACTGAAATTAACTGCAAATTAAACATTTAACAGTATTTTAGCATATTTTTTTCCCGAAAATTATTAGTGGCACTGATGGCCTTTTGTTTCAGAACGGTTTTTGTAAACATCGAAAATATGTTATTTCCAGCATATTCTAACTGATTTTTGTCCAGTTTTCTAAAGGTTGTTATAATATTTTTAGAATCACGAATAAAATGATTTAGCGTTGAATTTTCCTAACATTTCGGTTATATAACAATATATTTTGCTGTTTTTCACAGTGTAAGAGGTACACACGTAAACCCTTACAATTGAAAAGCGTTCAAGCAGTATGTTTCACCACACACAAACACACACACACAAATACATATAAAAAAACACACACATGCACACACACACACACACACACACACATATATATATATATATATATATATATTATCAATTGCATTTAATTTTATTTTGACGACAGTGTGCCATTTTTCTTTCCTTGCACATTTACAATACATCAAGATAGCAAATAATTTTTTTTTCAATTCTAATTGAATCTTTCGTTTAAAAAATAAATAAATAAATAAATAAATAAAAATAAAAAAATAGAAGAAGAAGAAGAAGAAATAAAAGAAAACACAACAACAAAAAACATACATTTATATTACGCTCTCTGCTACTGTCATTTTTTGATGAATAGTTTCTTTTATTAAAGTATAAGGGCCTGTAATCAAGAGAAATAATAGAAAAATATAGGTTTCTTACATGAAATATGAGTTTTATGGAAGTGTAATAAATTGAGTTATGATTTATGTTATTCCCGGGAATTTGTTTTTGTACTCCATTACATTACTTGTACATTTGGTAGTACTCTTAATTACAGAGATCCAAAACAATATTTTCTTTTATTATTTGCATTTTTTTATTTAAATTTTTATGTGTTTTACATTTGATCTTGCAACTCAATTTATGTTTTTAAAAAGTTATTCTTTTGTAATAGAAGTTGGAAAAGAAATATTAACTTTCTGGTATCAAACATTTTTCTTTATCCAAAAATTAAAATAAAATCTTTTATCATAGCTATCTCTATTTCCCTTTCTTTATTTATTTGTACATAGATCATTTTTTACTGCTTATTTTATCTAGAAAGTAAATTACTTCAAATTTTATTACTAGAATATTTTCTAAAACAATGAACAATGGAGTTGAGATTAAGTGGTATTATTATATATATATATATATATATATATATATATATATATACACGTAATAAATAAATATATATATATATATATATATATCATGTGCATACTTCAGACATTTTTTTAATGAAATGCAATCAATTTTGTTTTGACTACATTTATTGTTTTTTAATTACATGAAGAATTCTAATATTAAAAATAAATATTTAATGAGATATCTCCAAAAAAATCTCTTACATGTATTTTTTTCCGTGCTATTGTCATTTTTTTTTAAATAGATATTTTTTAAAAATAAATTCCCTATAATTAACATAAATAATAACAATAAAATAATAAAGAGTTTCTTATAACACATATCGCACACTGCAAGAAATGTGACACAACTCCAAAACATACATTTTGCGCATTTTATTTCTGACTTAGGTGCATCTTGCTACAGAAAAAAAGTGTCATAAGTGTAGTTATCCGGAAGACCGATATATTACGCTTTGTGTGGCTTTGCCAACACCGAAGGGACCAAAGGGAAGGATACATTTACTTAGTTTTCGTTATCGCTTTTGTACATGCATTTTTATTTCCGCGCTATTGTCATTTTTTGAACAATAGATCTTTTTTCTTTTAAGTAAATACCTTGTAATTAACAGAAATAATAATAAAATAAATAGTAAAGGGTTTCTTATATCACATATCGCACACTGGAAGAAACGTGACACAACTCCAAAAAATACATTTTCCGTATTTAATTTCTTATTAAGGTGCGTCTTGCACAATATGCAATAAAGTGTCATAAGTGTAGACCGGAAGACCGATGGATTGCGTTATCTGTCAGTTTGTCAGCACTGAAGAAATAAAGGGAAAGCGATACATTTACTCAGTTTTCCTTATCTCTTCTAGGCCTTGACTTTTAAGTGTGTTGGTCCAGAGAGTTCTCAATTCCCCTCGGTAATTTTAAATCTAGGGCCGTGTAATATTTTTTTTTTTTTTTTTTTACTTTTAATAATCTCCTCACAAAATTAATATTTTTTACTCTTATTTTCTCGGTGTAATCTTTGTAAAGGGTCTCTGTCTCTCCCTCTCTCTCTGTCTCTCACTCTCTCTTCTTTTCTTTTTTTATTGTTATTGACAAAATATTTCTAAAATATCTATATTATAAAGGACAAACGTGTTCGTGTGTAACGCTGACGTCATTTTCCGAATGGCAACACTCGACGATCAAATCTTATTTCTCATAATCTCGACGATCAATTTTAGCTACTGCATTTTTTTTTTCTAAACATCGCATATTTTTAATTTTTAAACCGCCATATAGGAAAAAAAAAATCTACTTTCCGATGTAATTTGTTTAAAAACTGTATCACAATTTACTCAGTATTTAAATTAAATTTCAAGCATGATTTAAAAATATATATATATATATATATCTGTATCGCTTACAGACGATTACAAAATATTAATCCGTTTGCACTTTAAACACTATACAAAGTTCAGCAAATGTTTACAGCTAATATTAACTAACGAAATTAAATCGTCACTAAGCAATAAATTGGTATAAATAAAACACAAATTTAATAGACATCTAATTGAAATAAGTGCTTAAAACTGCTGAAATTTTTAGAATAAGTAAAACTGCTGTAGATAGCGAGATTTTTAGCGATTTCTCCGGCTATTAACTTCTGGCTGGAAGCCAATACGAAGTTACCGCTTTTAATAAATTTCAAAAATGTTATTTGAATATATAATTGACACATTTCGTATAAAAATGCTCTTTGGTGTTGTAATGGGGCAATCTAAAAAATATATTAAGTATAAGAAATCTATTATCGTTTTCAATAAAAAAAATGGTTTACACATATATTTCCTATACCATGAAGCCCGGGTTGGAGGCCCTATTATACATAATTTCATTTCAAGTATTAAAATGTTACTCAAAACTTGTCAGCTTCGCAAAATTTTTAGTACATAAAATATTAAATTAAGTATACATTTCACTAACATTTTGTCAAATAAAAAAGAAAGAATCATCTTTTAAGAAGAGTATACAGAAAAAGAATTTAAAAATATTAATTTGCTTGGGAGATATTATAAAAATACAAATTCATTCCACATTCATAGGTTTAACATCTGTGAGGGGAAATTGAGATCTCGCCGAAAAACACGCTTAAGAATTTTACTCTTTTATGTACTTGTTTACAGCTGGGTGTAGATATAAGTGCTATAGTTGTATGTTACAGTAAAAAATCTTATTTTGCCTCTGCGGTGAAATATTGTATTTCTGAGTTGTGTCACTTTTTTGCGGTTGAGCAATATAATTTTTATGAAATTCTAATAATTCGATTTATTATTTATGGTATTCCAGGGATTTTCTTTGTACTTTATTATAATTTTTTTACACTAGATAATATTCATAATTACTTAATTCTAGAGAAGGTATATAAATATATTTTAAAATGGCAATTTTGATTTTAATTTTGATTTTTTTTAAGTCTTCCAACACATTTTTTTCCATTTCATTACTCAAAATATAATCGTTTCTCATAATCATCTCTAATTAGCTTTTATTTATTTGTACGTAAACTATTTTCTACTGCATTTTTATGTAGAAAGTTAATTACTTATATTTTGTTACTAGAATATTTTAGAAAACAATCAATAAATTTCCTTTTAGTTCAAATATTATTAATATATACCTAACAATTAATATGCAATTAGTAACGGTATTGATTTCAAACAATTTATATATATATATATACACACAGTCGAGTCTCGATATAACGAAATCCATTGTTCCAGTAAAAAAATCCGTTATAAAAAATTATAAATTCGTTAAAAATTCGTAAAAAATTCGTTATAAAAAAAGATGCGTAAATTTGGAAAAATAAATTGTTTTTGAGGTGTTTAATTAAATTTTGAAATGTTTAACAATAAATGTTAACTGGATGTTGTGTTTTTTAATTATTTTAACAGTTTTAAAACGGGAAATATTTATTTATATGAAAGCATATAGTAAAACTTAGAGATTTGTTTTAGACGAAGAATGTTTTAATTTTTGGCTGTTTTGATTTCAAAACTGTTACACCCTCGTAAAAATGTTGACACTTTAAAAAGAAATTTAGAATTACATAAGAAAATCACTTATTACCATTAAAGTTTACCCATTATATAGTGTACCCAAAGTATAACCATTAAAAATGTATATGTTTAAATAGATAACAGTACACATAAAGGCTTATAAATACCTTTTAATAAACAGATCAACAAGTTTCGCTCACTCAATCGGGGACATTTTAATTTTTTTTTTTTTATAATGAACATGGTAAACAAAATAAAGAATAAGGTAGAGGTACTCAGATTTGAAAGATAAAGCAGGAATTCATGAAGGAAAAATGGTTCCACTTCGTTTTGAAGCTTTTTCTGAACAAATGACGAAACATTTCTGAAAAAAATCGTTATATGGAGATAGATCATTCGCTAAGTGGAGATTATTTATAAAGTATTCGTGGGAAAAAATGACAGTTCCTGCAAAATATCCGCTGTGTACAGAAATTTGTTATATGGAAGTTCGTTATAGAAAGATTCGACTGTGTATATATAGAATTAAAGAAATAATTTAAAAAAGAAGTTCTAACAAGAAAACTGACCAAATCTCTAATTTTTTAAAGATAGGTAAGTATAAAGTGTATACAGAATTTATTTAAGTTAATGTATAATTAACCAATTTAAACATTAAATTATCTTTGCTCCAATTCAGAGACGGCACGCAGCCAAACACACATATTAGTTCTAAAAACCATATTTTGCAAAATAACCTGAAGCAAAAATTATGTATGTATATACCGTTTAAATAATATATTAAGCAATTAAAAATTATTTATAATGGTATTTAAAAATTAGGTATATTAAACTCGTCCGGACAAGCTATATCCTCTACTGCATAAAAGTTAGTCTTTTAGTTTTAGTATCTCTGGTGCACCAATACATCTATATATATATATATATATATTCGCTTGTCTGTGGAATCTCCAAAAGTTCGTTTTGATTAGGAGACTGGGCTGTTGCTGTCTCATCTTCAATCAGCGCTCTCTATCTGAATGGAGATGTCATCTATCGACATTCGTTCATCCTAAACGTTCATGGCATCATGGTGATAAAGTTGCCAGCAAATGCAACACAGAAAGAAAATTGGAACCAGCAAAATAAAACAAACAAACAAACAAAAAAGAGAAAGAGAGAGGAGAAAAAAAATTCATCTTCATAAGCACTGGTGAATTTTTTCGTCTTTTATTATCGTTCTAAAAATAGCCAGTGCTTATATTAATAATATTCGTTGTATTATTTTTAATTGCACCCGGTATATCATCTTGGTGTAATGTTTTCTGGTTTTCGTTTTGAATATACATATATTGAAAACAAAATGTACAGATTTTAATAATATATATATATATTTTTATCTTTATTACAACTTTTCCACTTTTATTCCGTGCCGTATTATAATAAATTAGATAGCAATTTATTCCGTGCTGTATTATAATAAATTAGATAGCAATTTAAAAATTTCTAATAAAATATTTAATGAAAAATGAAAACTCCTGTAATTTTTTTCTTTCTCTGTTATTGTCATTTCTGGTGAATAGTTGCTTTTATTAAAGTTTAATACCCTATAATCAAGGGAAATAACAATGGAAAAATAAAGTTATCTTGTATGAAATATGATGTTTTTGGAACTGTAATAAATTGAGTTATGTTATTGACGGGAATTTGTTTTTGTACTCTATTATTTAATTTGATCAATGTATAGCCCTTCTAGTTAGAGTACGGGGTATTTGATTTTTGTTGTTGTTGTTGTTGTTCTATTTTAATTCTTAGATGTTTTCTTTTGATCTTCCAACTTAATATATATTCTTTTTAAATGTATTTTTTATAATAGAAATTAACTTTTCGATAGTATAAAACATTCCTTTTCCATAATTTACAAAAATCGATTTCCCAACTCATTCTTAATTCAGTTAATCTTTTGTGTGTACATAACTTATATATATATATATATATATATATATATATATATATTAACTAGAAAAAAAATCTACTTTAAATTTTAATACTAGAATATATTTTTTTAACTATATATATTTTTAAACATTCAAATTTCATTTACCTAGCTATTTATTATTTTGAATATAAAATAAATCTAATTTACAGCGATTTTATTTTGATTACTTTGCAAAAAATGTTAGCTTGCAATATTAAAAGATTATATTTGAAAATACACAGTTTATACTTATTAAATTTTTCTATACTTAGCTGTCTTATTCGGGAATAAAATGATGTTAAATTACAGTAGTTTTATGACTTATATAATATATGATGTTTATGGAATAAAAAAAAAAAGAATAATGGTTAATGTTATACCCGGTAATTTTATTTTGTACTAAATTATATTACTTTTACGCTTGACAGTACTCTTAATTACAAATAACAGAAAAACTATTCTTATTATTTGACTTTTAAAATTTAATGTTCTATGTAAGTGTTTTTTTTTTATCTTCTAACTTAATTTACGTTTCTAAAGATATTATTTTATAATAGTAGGTTGGAAAGAAATATTAACTGTTCCATAACATAAATCACATCCAATCTCTTTAAATCAGGGGTGATTGTGTTCCGGTATTTTGTACACCACTAAATTTATATAGAAGTCTTTTTCTTTCTTAATCGATAAATTCTGCGATGACATACTAAAAATATTGCTATATAAATTTAGTGGTGTACAAAATACCGAAACACAATCACCCCTGTTAAATGCAAATAAAATACAATGTCATACTCATTTAGAATTCATTTTTATTTATTTATTTATTTATTTTTATTTATTTATTTATTTATTTATTTTTATTTTTTTTTGTACTTATATTAATTTTTATTAGATATTTTATCTATAAAGTAAATTACTTCACTTTTTTGTATTACAACAGTTTCGAAAATCTCTTGTTAAGGTGAACCACTATTAATACACTAATATACCCGTCCGGCATTGTACGAAGATCCGGACATCAGATAATAGCCTTAAATATTCCTACAAAAATGTAACTTTCCCGGGATTATTTTAAATATAGCTCGTAACGTTAGCTTTTTTTTTTTTTTTTTTTTTTTTTTAACCGCTAGCCACGAGCCGAAAAAATACAAAAATGATTTCCGACCGACTCGTGCGTTGTTATTGCAATGGTTTTCGCCGATAAAGATGTGATTTGGGAAACCAACGCTGGAACTTTTCTCTCATTGGGATTTCGTTGTGTTTTGAGACAGGAAAAATCGATGGCTTTACTTCCTTTAATGATTAATTTAATTACTGTTTCAAAATTTAAAATTTAAAAATCTATTCCCGAAAGTCTGCTTAATACAAGGGTATAATACATAAGATTGGAAGGATAAAATTTTAAACGAAAATTGGATAACTAAAAATACATCGTCGAAACAGATCTAAATAAATCGTGAAAACACTGAAAAACGCGGTTCGAATTCCAAATAAATACATTTTTACTACAAGTCTAACAATATATTAACTGTCTATATTTATTAATAAAATAAAGTTTTTGTCTGTGTGTCTCTGTTTGTTAGTTTGTTGGGGATGGTTTGGAACCATCGAGTACAAAGAGTGCTATAATGGGCAAAATTAATAGATTCGGATTGCTGTGATGAATAGGTAAAAACCGCAGTGAACTTCGAATGTCGAGGAAATACGAGAATTGCTACGTTCAATATAAAATAACAAAATATCTATTAAATAGTTTGAGGGCTCAGATGCACACGAACCTGTCTTCATCAATCATTATCAAAATTTCCCTACATGTATGTCAGATAGATGTACCAAACCATCGCCAACAAACTAACAAACAGAGACACACAGACAAAAACTTTATTTTATTAATAATGATAGACAATTAATATATTGTTAGACTCCTAGTAAAAATGCCCATAATTTAAAATATAATATAACCACGAAATAAAGTATACAATACATTCTTCCGAGTTATCCATGATTCCGAAAAGTGTTCTTTATATTTAGAATCTTGAAACACCAATATATTTTCGAGGTTTTAAGAAACATTTATAAAAACAAAATTTATTTGCTGCAATTTATTTTCCAAGACATTACCGAGTATTTTTATACTGTTTTAATTCGCTTTCTCAACCTTAGGATGCCCAATTCTCAATTAAATATTTTCAGCAGTGTAACTGAATATACCTATGGAAGAGTAATATAATATTAATTTTAGTGTTAATGTTAATGTTAATATTGTTAATTTATCATGTTTGACTTTAAACATGTTTGTTGAATATATTTATGTTTACTTGAAAATTGATAGCATCTGGAAAATCTATATTTCGAGTTGCGGAACGGATTAATGTACTGCAAAAACTACTCGGAAACATTTCTCAAAATCAGCGACAACAAAAGAAACTTAATGTTTCTTTAAATAATATATATATATATATATTGATTTCTAAATTTTCTAAAGATAAAGAAATGTTTTTGGAATCGTGAGTAACTTGGAAGAGGTTATTTCATATTTTTATTTGTGATTATATTGTATTTTTTCTAGATTAAGAAACATTTCCCTTTTTAACACTTTCCAACCTAGTTGAAAAGTGTTTATGACTTCGGTTTGTCTGGCCGCCTGGCCGTGCTCTAACTCCCGTAAATATGCTCAGATTGCCCTGCAATTTTTATATGTTATTGTCGTTATCTGTAGCATGTTCCCTATTTCAACTGAACAGTGTAGCACTTATAGTTTTTTTACAGAGAGACTCAAAAGAATTCCGTTACATTACGGTCTATGGGGAAAAATCATCTGCGGTTTATTTTAATGATGTTACACAATTTCAAACGCATTGTAATTAATATATATCACTAAAGTGCATTACAAGAAGCTTAATATGGAATAGGGTGTGCATTGCACTTATAGTTACTTTACAGGGACAGTCAAAAGAATTCCGTAACATGACGTCTATGGAGAAAAATCGTTTGCGGTTTAATTAAATAATGTTTCACTATTTTTTTTACAGTGTGGTGAGTTTAAGCTGTTTTAATATGCATCAATAAACAGGGTGATTAATAAGTGAGTATACAACTTCCAGATGCTGTACAGTTTAACATGAACAGTTTAAGGTTCGTTTCCCAAATGCAAGCCGTAAGGTAGGTATACTCATAAAGATTTTTTTCCCGCTGCTGTGCGATGTGACATAGGCGATAGCTAGTATGTCATGCGAATGTCAATAGAAATAGCTGCTTCTGCAGTGGAGAATGCGTTTTGGGTTCTTGAATTGAGCAAAACGGAATCTGCCACCATTGTGTAACGACATTTTCGAACACGATTTGGAACAGAACCTCTAACCAGAAAATCCATTTATGATTATTTTAAACATTTTGAAATTACAGGCTGTTTGTGCAAAGTAGACTGAAATGGATTACTGGTCTGTTGTGTGTCATGTGACTAAAGTTGCACACATAGATTTTTTAAACAAATCATAAATAGATTTACTGGTTAGAAGTTATTTTCCAAATCGTGTTCGAAAATGCGTTGCACAATGGTGACAGATTTCGTTTTGCTCAATTCAAGAACGCAAAATGCCTTCTCCACTGCAGACGCAGCAATTTCTACTGATATTCGCGTGACACGCTAGCTATCGCCTATGTCACTTCGAGCAGTAACGGGGGAAAAATTATAAGTACACCTACCTTATGGCTTGCATTTGGGGAACGTGTAGAGTTGCAAAAATCCGGTTTATTCCCAGGTTTATTTCCAATAGACCTCGTTTGTTCCCAGGTTTATTCCCAAAACATTTGGTTTATTCCCAAAAAACCAAGTTTATTCCCAAAAAACCTGGTTTATTGCCAGGTTTAAACCGGGTTTTTTTCTAGCCTTTGCTACTCTAGGAACGTGCCTTAACATTTTTCTGTTTTCCGGCATCTGGAAGTTGCATACTTACTTATGAATCATCCTGTATATAACAACAGTACCTCAGACATTTCTTTCTTCAAATGCATTCATTGTTATTTTGTATACAATGTTTGATTTTTGTGTTCGTACAGAATTAATAGGTGAGATAGTAATTTAAAAAAATTAAAACATTCTAATGAAATCTTTTATAAAAATGAAAAATTTCATACATTTATTTTTAGTTCCCCCAAGTATTGTTATTTGTTGATGGATAGTCTTTTATTAAAGTATAAGGCTTTGTAATAAAGATAAATAACAATGTAAAAATAACGATTTCTGATAAAAAAATATAACGTTTATGGAAATATAATAAATTGAGTTATGATTTATGTTCTTCTTGGATATTTGCTTTTGTACTCCGTTATAATATTTGTACACTTGATAATAAAGTTCTTTCTTTCTTAATTAGAGAACGAAGAAAATAAAATATATTATTGGAACTTCATAATTTAATTTTTTATGTGTTTTCTATTGATTTTCCAATGCAATTTATATTTCTTTAAAGATATTCTTTTATAATAAAAAGTTCAAAAAGAAATATTAACTTTTCGGTAGCATAAATCATTTTCAATTTCCATAATTCAAAATAAATTCTATTATCGTATTCATCTCTAGTTGCCATACCTTATTTGTACATAAATTACTTTTGCTGCATTTTTTTTCTAGAAAATAAATTACTTCAAATTTTATAACTATAAATTTGAAAACTCTGATTTTTGTTTCTTGTAACATTTGAATATTATACATTTAGCTATCTATTGTTTAGAATATAAAATAATGTTAATATTCAAAGGTTGTTTTTTTTTAAGATTTAAAAATTTATATATGTTTTTATGTTTGAAAACCAGCATCATAGTGGTCAACGCGTCGCGGTGCCATGCTCCATGTGCAGAGTTCGAGCTACAATTTGGACAAGGTTTATTCAATTTTTCGTGCCTTCGCAGATGATAATATGAGCACCGAACTTGTTTGAGAACACTGAGGATTGACCAGTTGACCGCAACATATGCTACATAGCAATTTCGGGCCCATGGTCCAGAAAGAAAAGTTTGGTACAGCAGGTCAATACACTTCATGATTATAGCGCAACCGAGATTAATTTTAACCCATTAAATCCTACTGGTACCGTATGGTACCGGAATAGCTGCCATCCATTTTGTTTTTGTATACCAGTATATTTTAAGAGAAATATTCTCTTTATCTGATGACAGAAACTCCGTAATAAAAATAGACTAAAGTTGCTACTTTGAAAAATTGGTATAAAATGCAATTTTTGCATTTTAAAGTGAAGAATAATTCCGGCTTTAATGGGTTAATTTGTTTAAAATGATAATGTTAAACGTTTCAAGAACATACGTGATGACTGCGCTTTTTTTTTCATTCCTCGCTTTTTGATCTTTTGCATTCATACTAAATATTTTGTTACCTAAGCCTCTACCAACGTTATCTTTTAAGAAAGATTTATACAAACATAGTCAAGCACGTAGAAAACGTCCGCTTTTCCTGCATTTTGGAATTACAATTGCTTGTCCCCCTGAAGTTAAAATATAAATAAATAAATAAATAAAAAGGAAAAAATACCCATTTATAGCGAATTCTGGTTTGCTCTCATAAAAAAAATCATATAATATGTATGTAATTTTCATAATTTTTATTCTTTTCTGTATTTTAGTTCGCATATTTTTTTTTTTTTTTAGTGCCTTTGGAGACATTATTCCACGTTTTAGTATGCTTGCGATAACGTTTTTCCCTCTTTTTCATGTAGGCGATTGATGTATTTTTTCAATGCTAGAATACAGACAATTTCGTGTTAAAAATATCAAAATCCAATACCCCCATAACTAACTGCAATTTTACCCTCGCAACTCCAGAATTTACTCTACACTTCCGGAGGTGCAAAAAATTCTCCTTGTGAAAAATGTCTGAATTTAACACTATTTTTAAGGTAATTCTGGTTATTATCACGGGCCCGGGCAACACAGGAATGGTCAGATACTTGTAGTACATATACATACTTCTTTAGCCATACAAGTGTTCACTGTTAAAAATTTCTAGCATACTGTCCAGTCATTTGACCGTTTTCAAAGAAAATGGTTACATAACCGTAATTTAAATCTATTCTCAGCATAATATGGACAATAATATGGTCAGAATAGAGTTAATTACGGTTATGTAACCGTTTTCTATAAAACGGTCAAATGACTGGACAGTTTGCTGCAAATTTTTAAGAGTGTACGTTTAGATAGTATTTCTTAATTTTAATTTTTCTCGTGGAGGATCTTCTTTCGAAAACTTTTGAGAAGGATTATAAACTATATCACTCGATATTTTGCCGTTAGATTTAGATTTCTCATAAATTTTCGCGTTTTCGAACATTCTATTGTTTCAATTTTATCTTGAAAATACCTTTATGAAGGCCCTTTTGAAAGGGTCTACGAACCAAACTAGTCGATATCGTATTAAAGCATTATTAACGATTATTGTCTATTAACGACTATTGACGATTATTGGGGAGTATTTTTTCTTTACTGTTAGGCAAACATTGATATATAAAACGGCAAAATTTCTTTAATACAATGTAAAAAATGACCAATATTTCTTATTTTATGAAAATATGCTATAACCACGAACGAAAATATAATATAATCTTCTGAGTTATCCGAAATTTCAAATAGCATGTTACATTGTCTTTTGAATCCTCAGAAACGAATACATTTTCAAAATTTAAAGAATAATTTATAAAAACAGATTATTTTTAGCTGTCCGAATATTTCAGAAACGTTTCCGAAGGGTTTTTATAGTGTATTAATTATTGTCCTCAGGCTGGAATACCTGTTTTTCGAATGTTATCCATTCTCAATTACACGTTTTCAGCCGCATACGTTAATTTATACATGAAAGAGTAAAGAAATAATCTTAATTTTAATGTTATTGTTAACGCTGTTAATTTTGCATGTTTGTCTGTTAAACATTTTTTTTTTTTTTGAGCATGAAAATGTTTACTTCAAAATTCACAACATTTGAAAAACAGGTATTCCAGGCTGAGGACACTAATTAATACACTATAAAAACCCTTCGGAAACGTTTCTGAAAAATACGGGGAGCAAAAAATACTTTGTTTTTATAAATAATTCTTTAAATTTTGGAAATGTATTGGTTTCTTAGGATTCAAAAGACGATGGAACATGCTATTTGAAATTTCGGATAACTCAGAAGATTATATTATATTTTCGTTCGTAGTTATAGCATATTTTGATAAAATAAGAAACATGGTTTTTTTTTACAGTGTATGCATTCACACTGCTCGGCACCTAATCCTAGAATTAAACTTCATATGATTTCAAATCTTTAAAATAATCTTCTAAAATATAAATGGTACTGAAGGAATAATTGTTTAAAAGGATATTTGTCTACATCATTCAAACAAATGACTCAGGATTCCTTTGTGACCTCCACTGCAAATCATCTATACTTTCTTAGACACGGATAGTTTAACTTCCGTATCACTGTTGAACATACCATTAAATTACACCGCATTATCCTTTCGTTAGGTACTTATTCCCATCAGTCTTTCTAAAGCATTTAAATCATTGTATGTAATGACGAATTCCTTGGAAATTTAGAAACTTTCTGGACAATGGTAAAATTGCAGATAAAATAATATTTTCTGATTACGCAAATATTGTGTTTTTCGGTTCAGAACATACTTTAATTAAGTATAAGTTCGAAAATGCATAAATAACCTTCAAAAATAATTATAACCTTTACAAAATTGTCTTTTATACTTAAAATATGTATGTTTCAGTATAAAATTAAAGAAATCTGAAATGCACGTATTTTAATGTGCTTGAGAAACTATCTGCACATGATGTCTGTTTTTTGAAACATATTAACATTATTACGTATTAACTAGTGACATATTTTTCAAAAATACAAATTCATAAAAACAGGATAAATTTTACATTTATTGAAAAAATATAAGTGTTAGCTTTTGTGACTAAATATTTTACTTGGAAACGATTATGGGTGTTATGAATCATTCAAAAAAATATTAAATGCATGTGGTTTATTAAATTAAAGAATAAAATAAGACATGCACTATTAAAAAATGCAAATTTATCGCTAAATTAAAATTTCGAATATTTTTTCTAGTACTGTAGTATCGAATTTACCTTTAATATTATAAGTTTTATTCTATAGAATACAGACAAAGTTTTGTATATATTCTTAACTTGCAGCATTGAGAAACGAATACAACATATTAGTTCCTAATTTTTCACAAAACCACTTTTGTGATAAGCTCAACATGATATCGTCACTTTTAGTATATCAAATTATTCCTTATCTTAGTACACGAATTGTTAAACATCCATATCATTCTTAAACACACGGAAAGAATGATCATTTGTTTTCCCTTTAGGGATGGTATTTTTTTCGCAAGGCTATTTAGAATTTTTACTTCTTATAAATGCTGTAAAGAATAATTCGTTACGAAGGAAAGATAGCTTTAAAAATATACATAAATTATCAGTAGTTTAAAAAGGTGGTATCAGAGATTGATAAAACTTCCATGATACATATTTTATTTTCAATTGTTTTTGTTGAATATTATGAAAATAACATTGAAAAAATATACAGCAGCTGGCAAAAATACCTCCATTTTTTATATGAAAATTGTATATACCGTTTTTATCTATGATCGTTTATAATGTCATTTTTAACAAAATAATTATTTGTACTACCCATTTACACATAATTTATTTTATTTTCAAACACATCAAATAGTAGTGTACACGTGTAAAAGCTATAAAAAACACTTTTAAAACTACACAAAACTAGTCAACCTGTTAAAATATATATATATATATTTCGCCTGTCGTTCTCAGGCTTCCTCAGTTACAGATGTTATGTTTACTGCCTCTTCTGGCAATTCGTCAAAAACCCTCATTTTGATTTTTTCTAGTAGCATATGGCGCCATCTATTATCGATTTTTGCGTGGATCATACCATTACACGTTTCTGAGTTTGATTTGTATATTTCTATGGCTTCCCTCTATAATGTGTCAATGCGTAATGCGTCAACCTTCAATAATGTTGAAAAAATAGCCAATTATAATAATTTAAACTACGTATTACAGAGAGAAACCCTAGAAGTATTTACATCACAAACATGTAATGATATAATCCACGGAAAAATCGACAATAGATGGCGCCATATGTTACTAGAAAAAAGCAAAATGAGGGTTTTCAACGGATTGACTGACGAGGCAGAAAATGTAACATCAGTAACTGAAGATGCCTGAGAACGACAGGTGAAATATTTTTAAAAGTTGTAACAGATTGACTAGTTATGTGTAATTTTAAAGACTATTTGATGTGTTTGAAAATAAAATAATATAATGCGTAAATGGGTAGAGCAAATCATTATTATTACTTGATATACCGGTTTACTCGATTAGTGTGGTTACCTGAACCCCTCAGTATTACCGCACTAATTGAAAAACACATTCAATGGGAATTACATTTTTTTTTTCAAAGTAAGCCCAGATAAAACATATTTCCAATTAAAAAAAAACATAGGAAAATTTTTAGCACCGTAATAGTTGGATAAACACCAAAAGTAAAATGGTATTTAATAATAGTTACTAACACTTACTTACGTATATATGGATACATTGCATTAATTAATTTTCTTTTACTGTGTTATGCATAAATCTTTAACAACAAATATATAAATGGCGAGATACACACTCATAAATGGACATTTATATGTGCCATATATATATATATATATAATCATAATTTCATACTTTCTGTTGGAGTTTCGGTAACGTTTCATTAATGGTTATTTAATGGTTATATATATATATATATATATATATATATATATATATATATATATATATATATATATATATATATATATATATATATATATACATATATATAAATGCTTTCCCTTGTTATATTTTGTTATTTTTTTTCCAATGTTATAAATCATTCGGTAAATATGTTATAAAATGCATGAATACGAAGAGATATTTCTTTCTGGATTTTTAACAACTTAACACGTGGAAAACTTACGCAAACAAAATTCTTCGAACGTACACTCAGATATTTACATCATTATGTATAAATTCTATAAACATATACCGAAATATTGCAGTAAAAAAATTACTTTTTGTTAAGTTTTACAACTACGTTTACAATTCGTAACACGCGCGCATGAATGTGTATATAAAAATGTGTGTGATATATAAAGATAGATGCAGAAACATAAATAGAAACGAGTGGAGCGTTATTTTAAATCCATTTTTATTTTTTAAAATAAAAACTATAAATTTTATCCATCAGATACATCCTGATTGACGCAAATTAAGAATAGATGAAATTCACTGTCTCGCTCCAAACATTAATAAAATAACATAAAGGAATTATGTTTATTTATTAATCCATCTGCATTTGTAAAATAAGTGCTTGAAATACTTTTAAATAAACATGACCTTTCATTTTCTAAAACATTCGTAAAAGTACCTATCCACCGTTACCACATAAATAATTTTAGATTCCCTGAATCTGTCTTAGGCATCTTGTCTCTTCAGACGGGGTTACGGATAGTTTAACTTTCGTATCACTGTTGAACACGAGGAAGAAATGTTTCATTATTCACCCTGCAGGGGTTGTGCATGTCTTTCTGAGGCATTTAATTTGTGATGTATTGGAGTAAACAAAGTCAAGTTTTAGTTTGAACATTATTATTTCTGTCTTTGTATTAAGATGTCACAATATATTATCTTTCATCGCATATTATTTCAGTATTGCACAAAATTAATGCACTATGATTTCTTTTGTCTTTTAATGTTTCATTTATCAGTAAATTTATTATCAATTGCAAAGTTTTGTTGAGATACTGTTATATATTATTATTTTCCGATATTGTGTCCCTTAACTATCTAAATATACAAAATATTCATAGTGTGTATTAGTTCAAAATAAAATAAATCTTTACGAGCTAAATTTAAAACAGTACATGTATACAATTTAATTTTTAACTAGTGTTACGAATAATAATCGAATTATTTTTCCATGAGTTAAGTTTTTTTATTAATACTTTTTTCTTAGTAATATAAGAACTTTAAATGTTTTTAAATAAGCTTGATCATTCATCACCTAAAACATTCGTAAAAGTACCTATCTACTAGTACAGCATAAATAATTTTAAATTACTCGAATCTACCTTAGGCATCTCGTCATCTCCTACGGGGTTACGGATAGTTTAACTTCCGAATCAGTGTTGAAAACGAGGAAGAAATGTTTCATTATTCACCCTGCAGGGGTTGTGCATGTCTTTCTGAGGCATTTAATTTGTGATGTATTGAAGTAAACAAAGTCAAGTTTCCCTTTCAACATTATTATTTATGTCTTTGTATAAAGATGTCACAATATATTTTCTTTCATACTACACTGCTCAAAACAATTAAAGGATATTGCAGTTTTAGGTGGATTTTGTATCTGGGAAACTTTTTAGCTGATTGATACATGGTCGACAGACATAGTAGGTTATATGAGAATAAATTACACATGTTTGGCAGAAAAAAATGCATTTTATTGCGCATTTGTGTACAAAAGGAAAAAAACACAATTTGTGCATATGAGAAAAAAAGAATAAGAAAAGGTGTTTTCTTCAAAGAAAATCATTTTCAGTAGGGGGTATGGTTTCCACGGGCGGCCAGCAACGTTGAACACCTTTGAGGCATGGACTCAATGAGGCTATTAATGACGAGTTGGGGTATTCTGCCCCACTCTTCCAGAAGAGCTCTTTTCAGTTCTTGGAGAGTTTGTGGGGGTTGTTGGCGGCCAGAAACTCGTCTTCCTAGAGCTTCCCAAACGTGCTCGATTGGATTCATGTCTGGAGAACACGCTGGCCATTCCATTCGAACGATTCCTTCCTCGAAAAGGAAATCCTCCACCAGGTTTGCACGATGTGGCCTGCAGTTATCGTCCATTAAAATGAAGTTATCTCCGATTGCTGCAGCGTAAGGGACTACAATAGGTCTGAGGATCTCATCCCTATATAGGCGACCAGTCAGAGCTCCATCTCGAATGATGTAGAGGTCAGTGCGCCCGTCAATGGAGATGCCACCATACACCAACACTCCTCCACCGCCAAATCTGACACTTTCGTGCACGAACACAGGATTGTTCCTACTGCCACGGTCTCTTCAGATGAAAATACGCCTATTATCCGTATGCACAGAAAAACGGGACTCGTCAGAAAACAGAATATTACTCCATTCATTTCTCCTCCAGTTGACATGCTCGGTTGCCCACTCCCTGCGGTCGCGACGATGCCTTGATGTTAATCTAACACATACCATCGGTCGGCGAGCATACAGACCTACAGCATGGAGCCGGTTTCGGACAGCCTGAGTTGAAATCGTGGTGCATGTAGCCGAGCGAAGGTGTTGTTGGAGAAGAGTAGCGTTCATGTTTCGGTGTCTCCGAGCTGTTAACGCTAAATACCGATCTTCATTGGGCGTTATTGCCCGTCTACGACCTTGTCCTGGTCTTCGGCCTGCACATCCACTCTCCAAAAAACGGTTCCAGATCCTGGAAATGACACTTTGTGACACTCCAATGACTTGCGCTACTTCGGCTTGAGTTTGGCCCCCTTCTAACCTACCAACAATTCTCCAAGCTTCTGAATCTGTCAAATGACTTCGCTGAGACATCGTACTCATCGAAACAAAACAATCACTGAATGCCGATCATTTTTGTCTTCATTCTCTTTTATCGAGTTGAAAGTAAAATTTCATTCGCTGCCGCTGAAGCGACGTTTTTGACGTCGAACTCAAAATTTGCATACTCCACAGTTTGAAAACCAGAAAAATTTGCATTTGTGATTCTCTTCTTCTATTTTCAGCAAAAAAATTTCGTTTATATCGTATTTTATAAATAACTTCAAATATCCTTTAATTGTTTTGAGCAGTGTATATTATTTCAGCATTGCACTAAATTAATGCACTATGATTTCTTTTGTCTTTTAATGTTTCATTTACAAGTAAATTTATTATTAATTACAAAGTTTTGTTGAGATACTGTTATATATTATTATTTTGAGATATTATGTCCCTTAACTATATAAAAATACAAATTATTCAGAGTGTGTATTAGTTTAAAAAAAAAAAAAAAAGCTTTACGAGCTTAATTTTAAAGAGTACATGTATACCATTTAATTTTTTACCTGTATTACGATTAGTAATCACATTATTTTTCCACGAGTTATGTTTATGTATCAATACTTTATTCTTAGTAAAATAAGAACTTTAAATGTTTTTAAATAAGTGTCATCTTTCATCATCTAAAACATTCGTGAAAGTACCCATCCACCGGTACAGCATAAATAATTATAGATTACTCGAATCTGTCTTAGGCATCTCGTCATCTCCTACGGGGTTACGGATAGTTTAACGTCCGTATCAGTGTTAAATACGAGTAAGAAATGTTTCATTATTCATCCTGCAGGGGTTGTGCATGTCTTTCTAAGGCATTTAATTTGTGATGTGTTGGATTATACGAAGTCAAGTTTTCCTTTTAACATTATTATTTCTGCCTTTGTATTAAGATGTCACAATATATTATCTTTCATAGTATATTATTTCAGTATTGCCATAAATTAGTGCAATATGATTTATTTTGTCTTATAATGTTTCATTTACAAATATATTTATTATTAATTAAAAGTTTTGTTGAAATACTGTAAAATATATATATATTTTTTTTTAGATATTTTATCCCTTAACTTTCTAAAATTACAAACTATTCAGTGTGTATTAGTTCAAAATTATATATATATATTGTTTTTCACATGTGTTTTCATTTTTAAATATATATATATATATATATATATATATATATATATATATATATATATATATATATATATATATATATATATATATACTGAATAGTTAACATACTGATATAAATATAAAACACACTGAATAGTTTGTAATTTTAGAAAGTTAAGGGATATAATATCTAAAAAAAAATATTTTACAGTATTTCAACAAAACTTTTAATTAATAACCACTATATATATATATATATATATATATATATTCTTTACGCGGTCAATATAAAAGAGTACATCTATACCACTTAATTTTTAACTTGCGTTACGAATAGTAATCCAATTACTTTTCCAGGAATTATGTTTATGTATTAATCTGTTTACCTTAAGAAAATAAGATTTTAAAATGCTTTGATATAAGCGTGATCTTCGATCTTCTAATACATTCGTAAAAGTACCTATCCACGCTACCGCATAAATAATTATAGATTTCTGGAATCTATCATAAGCATCTTGTCTTCTCCTACGGGTTTACGGATATTTTAAGTTCTGTATGACTGTTAAACATGAGGAGGAAATGTTTCATTATTCATCCTGCAGGGGTTGTGCATGTCTTTCTGAGGCATTTAATTTGTGATGCATTGAAGTAAACGAAATCAAGTTTTCCTTTCAACATTATTATTTCTGTCTTTATATTAAAATGTCACAATGTATTATTTAACATTATTTCAGTATTGCCCTAAATTAATGCTATAGTCTTCCTTTTGTTTTATAATGTTTCATTTACAAATGAATTTGTGATTAATTGCAAAGCTTTGTTGATATATATATATATATATATATATATATATATATATATATATATATATATATATATATATATATATTCTTTAGCAATGTAATGGCTAATATGATGATGAAACCACTCATTTTATTTGTAGTATTTAGGCATTTGTGACTTGAAAATTCTGTCTAAATTCCACAAATTTCATTTCATTCATTCAATTTCATTTATTTAATTTTTAATTTAATTTCTTCTTCTTTTAAATAAGTTTTTGGTATCCGTATTCAGTGTGTTGGGGAATACTTTCATTGTCAAATAATTATTACATACTTAATCATTATTTCATAGTTTACGTTGGTGTTATGGTAATGTTTCATTTATGGCTATATATATATAGTATCATTTAATTTCTCATGTCTTGAAGTAAAGAAAGAAAAATGAGTTTATTTTACCATATTACATCTGCTTTAGACTATCATGTATTAATATTTATATTACTATTGTCTTTAGGTAAAATAATATGTATTATTTTAAATTTTAATGATTTATTTAATATTATATTTGTAATTTCTCTCTAAAATAAATCTTTAAAGCGACACGTATTTTTTCGTTTATTATATTTTGTTAATTCATGAAAATTCCCACTTTTATTTGACCGCTATACTACAGAGGCAGCATTTTCTTTAATTCGCAGAACAGTTCCAGGACACAGCTGTAAGCATTTTTTTCGTGTTATAAACAATTTTTTTACTTAAACCCTTTTTCCTTCAAATCATAGAAACTGAGCAAAACTATGCTCAAATAATCTAAAATTTTTCAGTTAAATACAAATAACAGAAAATAATACTCAAATTACAGAGCTGTTATACAAACTGGCTGCCAGTACTTTTTTGATTGTTAGAGAAATTTATTTTATATTTAATAAAATAGTTTTATTGCGAAAATATTACTTTTTATCTTATTTAGATATTGTATGTTTTTTTGTTTTTGAAACTTGTTAAAATGCGTAAAATTTAAGGTAAAAATTATTCAATGTCAAAAATTAAACACAGAATAAATAATTAATGCCCATGGTATGGAGTAAAACAATGTGAGAAAAAACATTCGTTTCTCGAATTCTGTACCAAATCGCACAAAAATAGCTTTTTTGATAAAATGCTCACTAACCGTCACTCTTGTGAAATTTTAACGGAATCAATTTAGTAGAATTTTTGGGATTCTCTATCAACAGACTTACAATTTTATACAATAATTTGATATATACAAAAATGCTTTATTTTTCCTATACCTTTAATATTAAGAAAATATCCAAAATCAATTCCGACCCTGGAGCTCAACGAAATATAAAACCACTATTTTATCTCCATGTATGCAATGAATAGTTAATAAGTAGAGAACCGAAATACAATTTTCCAACAAGCCTCCAGTAGTTTAGTTAATGTAACTTTGCACGAGGCTAGATCACCTAGGACATCATGGTTATATCATCAACGCTGTTTCTGCTTTCATAATACTTAAAAAAGGAAACAAAAAATATTTACATTTATATTATATGTACATGATAGAGGAACCTTTAAAAATAAGCTCTAACTAAAAAAACAACTTAATATCTGGTATAAATGCAAAAGAAAATATTGAAATTAATGTATGCTATACATTTTAGTATTTATTTTTTTACAACGGATCCAAAATACTATCCTGTTACCATGAGCACCTATTAGTATAGTTAACGTAACTGGGTATGTTGGATAATTGCTTAAGGCACAATAGCTATTAAAGATGTTTCTGCATTCGTGGATATTAAAAAAAAAGAAATAAACATTCACAAAACGCATTACTTATGATATCAGATGTATCAGAAATCCGTTCTAACAAATAAATACATATACTATAATTACAAAATTAATTGATGCAAATGTTGTACGTATATGAATGTTATTTTATACATCTTAACATTTATTAAATGATTTCAGTTCATTTCAGTTAGATTTAAACTTTCTGCGCATTTAATTTGATAAGTTATATACCGTAAACAATGTTCATGCATTTAAAACTGAAGTAATGTACACATAAATGCCTTAGTGATCATAAACTATTGTATTCATTTATATTTGTTTAAGATTTTAAACTTTTGTGTCTCCATAGCTGTTTAAAAGGGAAATATTCACTTCAATATTTACTTCTTCGTACATTCTATACTAGACTCCTCAGAGATTAGCTCTTCATCTCATCCGTACATTCGAGAACATGGATTGTTAAACATTCTTATCTTCGTTGAACATGGCTCAAAAGCTTTACTATATTGTCTCCACATGGATTGCATTTGTTGAAGTTTGCATTTCTCGGACATTTACTTCATGAAATATGACTATATAGGTTTACGTTTTTAGGATTCCCTAAAGCGCACTATTCATATTAAAATGAACATAATTCTATATTCACTGGAATGATAATAACATAAAATGTAAGAATTCGGCTTCAGTGTGTTTTTCTTAAAAATGCAATTTTTCCATTTTAAACCTCTGTGGAAATATTTCAGTTTTATTTTATGTTAGTACGCGTAACAATTATTTTTAAACACGTATGGAAAAAAAGTCTTTGGAAATAGTTAAACAGAATAAAAGAGAAGAATAACAAAACATAATGACTTAATATTATATTAAGATTAATTTGATCCTGATGCAATATTGATAATTTCAGCAAGAAATTACTCTAATTTCACATTATATGCTGTAAAACTATGAAATATTCTGCATTAATTCAATTTATAATAGATGGAATGTTTGAATTTGGTTTCAGTATGAAATGGAATATTTTTTTAAGCAAAATTTCTCAGGAGATATCTCTGGCATTTTGAATGATATTACGCAGAATGCATCTTTCCATGCATGTTTCTGAAAACGTCTTACAAAAATACTTTAATTAGATTGTTAAAATTGATTGATTCAGTATGCTCTTGCTTTAAAGTACATTTCATAAATTGATAATGATAACAGAAAAATTAAGTATCCTAATTTTACCTTATAAAAGCATAGCATATTTATTCAAGAATATTGTTTCTTCTAAAGAAATAAAAACAAAAAAACTTCATATATCTATTTTTGTACATAGAATGCTCTAAGTTGTGTTTTGTTTGTGTGTGTATCTGTGTTCAGAAGAGACTGAGTTTAAAAGTACTTCTAATTACAGAAAATCCTCGCCAAACTCCGAATGTTGTTTGACAGGATCTATTAAAAACCCTAACAATCAACAATTTCCATAGTTAAGGATTGAGAATATATATAAATAAATATATATATATATAACAAAAAAAGTTATTTGGACAATTTCGAGAACTTGGATATAGAAAATAATTATAGAAATAAAAAACGCATCGTGATCATTTGTTATTATTATAAATTTTTGAAACAAGGTATGACACTTTTATATAGAAATATATAATAAAATTGGGTATTACCCTAAATATCATGTGAACGTAAAATAAATTACCGAGAAATATTCGATCTTCCAGGTTCTTCTAATGAAGAGTGTATTCGAACTATTCAGAAAGTATTAGATAGGTGATAAATGGAAGAAATTGAAGGACCGAATGATATATTATGACGGTCAAGAGTAACATTTCATGTAGAGCTATGAGACGAAACATACGAATTCATACAGATTATACAAAGAAAATAACTTTCATACATTTATAATAAGTAAATGTTATATTGTAAATTTTGCAACTACAGATGACGTAATATTAATAATGTAAACTACAAAATATACACTGATGTCCAGAAATTAACTGGCAGTGACCAACTTTAGACGTTTCGTCGAATATCTACTGAAACTCCTGAGAAAATGCCCGAAATGCCCATGAAGTTTGAGGATGTCAAGAACATATTTCACTTCATGTTTTTCAGTGAAGATTTTGTCACGAGGGCAATTTTTGAGGTAATAATAATTTTAATAATAAAATAATATTTTCGATCACCCAAGTAACAGAGAATGCTAAAAATGATCTGTAACTGTAGCAAAGAACTATGTAGGTCCTGTTCAACATTGGTGTGCTTTTGTGTAAGCATAGCATGTATATTCGTGAAGATGTTAACGTTTCTGTGAAAAAAATCAAAATATTTTGTTTTATAAAATGCAGAATTTTCAACCGAATTTAACACCGCTTTCCAAAAATTTGACAAAAAATTATAGAAATAGCATACTGCAATTAAAATAATAATATGTTGAATATTTGATAAGATATGGGTATTTGTATGAAATAAATTTTAACTTCGCATGCGCGAACTACAGCAAAGATCGTTTCTCATGATTTGATAGTCAATACTATAGGGCAACTTATTTAAAAAAGACCAAGGAAATATAGTGAAAACTCAAAAAGTTACAGCAATAATTGATAAATTGAGGTGTAAATCCCATAGGATTACATGCGCAGAAATGTTGAACAAGACCTACATAGTTATTTGCTATAGTGACAGACCATTTATAGCATTTTCTGTTACTTGGGTGATCGAAAATATTATTTTATTATTAAAATTATTATTGTATCCCTAATTTTCCGCGTGACAAAATCTTCACTGAAAAACATGAAGTCAAACATGTTCTTTACATCCTCAAATGTCAAGGTCATTTCGGGCATTTCCTCACGAATTTCAGTAGATATTCGACGAGACGTCTTAAATTGGTCAGTGACCCTTAATTTCTGGACACCAGGGCACTTTAATTATTTTATAAGAAATAGAAACATTTCTCCTTTTTATGCAATATTAGTGTGAAAAAAACTTATTTTCATGAATAATTCAAAACGCGATAATTCTGCACATATTTAATTAAGAATTATTTTGGAATAAATTGAATATAAATTACGGAGGGAATGTTTAAAACTTGCAATGATAAAATCTTCTATAAATCGCTAAATTTCTTCGTAAGATTTTATTGTTAAATAAATTCCATTTAATAAGAAACGAGATAAGAAATCTTGGGAAGTTTTTTGTTCCAAGATTTTTAATTATTATATATTTCGGCTTGTACAATAAATAAATTACGGACGGAATGTTTAAAACTTGCAATGATAAAATCTTTTATAAATGTAAAATTTTATTGTTAAATAAATTCCATATAATAAGAAACAATATAAGAAGTCTTGGGACGTTTTTTGTTCCAAGATTTTTAATTAATATATATTTCTGCTTCTAGAATAAATTGAATATAAATTACGGAGGGCAGGTTTAAAACTTGCAATGATAAAATCTTCTATAAATGTAAGAATTGATTGTTAAATAAATTCCATTTAATAAGAAACTGTAACGCTCGAACAATACACACTCCATCATATTTCCTCTCCTTTTCTTTTTTTTCTTTCAAAAGAACTGACAAGCTGAGTAAATTATATTTGTCCAGAAGAGAAGAATGTTTACAGAGTTGGTTGCTGACAAGGCATCTGAGCTAAGCCGTAATGTTAAAGTAACTCAGTTATTTTGTAAATAGTAACATGTAAATACGTTGTAAATATTAAATTTATTAGTCAATGAAAAGTTATCAAGTTTTAATTTGTAACTAAAGTAGTTTCCACCCCGGATTCTAAATAATATGTCACAAAAGTGGCTCCCCAACGTCGGGCCCAAACAGAAGCAAGATATGAAGATAAGTATTATTTTTTTAATTGTGTTAAACTGTTTTAATAAGAAAATTGAGATACTAAAGTACAAAAAGTATTTCTTTTGATTCATCCGGAATCTGAGGATGTTTGAAAATTGTATTTGATTCGTCCAGAATCTAAATATTTTGGAATTATTCTATTCAACCTGAATGATATTTTCCTTGGAATTGAAATACGAAAATCGTCTGCAGCTTCAAGTATTTTAGTATCTGAATTAAATGAAGATATTCATAAGAGAAATATATCTAATAATTATTATTGAAAAATAAAAAGCGTTTGCTTTATTTTATACATTTATATAGTTGCACTGAGCTATATTATTATTGAAGTTATTATTATAAATTATTGCTTGGCACTATTTTATTTATTATATGAAGAATTGATTTAAATTATTTGCAAATAATGTTTGATATTATTGTGTAGATCTTCTATAAATGTAAGATTTTATTGTTAAATAAATTCCATTTAATAAGAAACGAGATAAGAAATCTTGGGACGTTTTTTGTTCCAAGATTTTTAATTAATATATATTTCTGCTTAAACAATAAATAAATTACGGACGGCATGTTTAAAACTTGCAATGATAAAATCTTTTATAAATGTAAAATTTTATTGTTAAATAAATTCCATTTTATAAGAAACGATATAAGAAGTCTTGGGACGTTTTTTGTTCCAAGATTTTTAATTAATATATATTTCGGCTTCTAGAATAAATTGAATATAAATTACGGAGGGAATGTTTAAAACATGCAATGATAAAATCTTCTATAAATGTAAGATTTTATTGTTAAATAAATTCCATTTAATAAGAAACTGTAACGCTCGAACTATACGCACTCCATCATATTTTCTCTCCTTTTCTTTTTTTTCTTTCAAAAGAACTGACAAGCTGAGTAAATTAGACTTTACCAGAAGAGAAGAATGTTTACAGAGTTGGTTGCTGACAAGGCATCTGAGCTAAGCCGTAATGTTAAATTAACTCAGTTATTTTGTAAATAGTAACATGTAAATACGTTGTAAATATTAAATTTATTAGTCAATGAAGAAGTTATCAAGTTTTAATTTGTAACTAAAATAGTTTCCACCCGGATTCTAAATAATATGTCACAAAACGAGATAAGAAATCTTGGAACTTTTTTTTTCCAAGATTTTTTACTAATATATATTTCTGTTTGTACAATAAATTGAATATAAATTACGGACGGAATGTTTAAAACTTGCAATGCTAAAATCTTCTATAAATGTAAAATTTTATTGTTAAATAAATTCCGTTTAATAAGGAACGAGATAAGAAAACGCTGCATCATAAATTTTAAACCAGAAAGACTGGTTCTGATTTTAGGAAAATATATGAGTCTTTCAAAAATCTAATTTCGAAGAAAACAATTCGAATTTTTTTCATCATTTTTATTTAAACTTCTCTCTCTCTCTCTCTCTCTCTCTCTCTATATATATATATATATATATATATATTTAAATACTAGATGAATCGATTCCATCTTTTTAAATGAATCTTTTTCAAGTTCTTTTATTTTGATGCATTGCGTCATTACTAAGACTATCACGATCAAAGCCATTAAATAATAAGCCCAGTCAGATAAATGGGAAACTTTTCGCAAGTTGAAAATAGCGCCATCTAGCTGTTGGGAGTGCTGCAACGAGCGGATGGTGGATTTGTCGTGAAGGAATGGCAACACAATGACGGGGTAAGTTAAGTTCTATGTTTTGATTTTCGACTTTGCATATTCAAATTTTTTATTTTTATTTTACTGTTTCTTTATTTAACATTTGTTAAATAATTCATATATAAATAAATTTTTTCTCAAGTAAGATTAATTTAAATTAATTAAATGTTTTTATTTTCGATTTGTAAATAGTTTGTATACGGAAGAAATGGCGATATGGAATTGGTTTTTCCCTTAGAATTCAAAACTTCTTTAAACAACTTTTATAATTACTAATTAATAAAACAAATATGAAATAAATTAAACTGGTTAAATGTTATAAATATTTCATAAAATGATTTCAAAATAAAACTGCGGAGCTGATGTAATCTGTCTCTGATATGCAGATTTATAAATGTAATTAATATTTATAAATATATTATTCACACAGTTGTTATATCAGAGCTCGACCATTGAAGGCTGAAAATAAAGTAATAGTTTTCTAACGATTCGGTACTTAAAAATTACGCTGTTTCCAATAAATAGTTTAAACCAACAGAGTTCGGTGATATATAAGGTATAGCCAATATGTATGTGTAAAATATCATGATGTTCGCTATTTTCATATTACTTGATATTTATTTTCTAAACTAGCCGCCACTGGCGACCAGTTTGGTCTCCCTTAAATGTATGTTAAACATTGCAACACGTTACATTTATTCATAATTTAATTTTCCCTTAATCCTTCGCCAAATCGGAAGATTCTAATAGACAAATCATGAACTTTTGCGATCATGGTAGCATTTCGCATATTTTTTGGGCACAAATGTCACATACGCACGTTGGCGCGATTCTCCCCCCCCCTCACCCGCCAATTTGGCGAAAACTTTGTTATGGAAATTGTTGTTTATTTACTTTTATTTTTTATTTTAATTCTATAAATTATTTTTGATATGTATATCAATATTTATTTACATCAAACTATCATTTATTTATTTTTATTCTTTTTTTTAATTATGAGTATTTTTGTTAGCCGGGAGCAGATGATAATTCGCCAAATATCGTTCCCATCACCGTCATTCATACTACAATTAATTTAATTTTAAATTATAAACCTGTCACTCATTTCATTTAAAATACTTAACTTTAATCTAAAATGCTTATATTACATAAATTTAAAATACTTCACACTTTTCATTTAAAAGAGAAAATAAATAAATAAATAAGAAATAATATCATAAATCAAAACATTTGATTTCAAAATCAAAGTATCATTTCTAATTTGTACACGCGATAAATAAAAGCTGTATTAGCGATTTTAAAAATGCTAAAAATCTGATTCATTAAATATTATTACATGAGTTCAATTTACGTCAAGAAAAGGTCCGAAAGTTGAGTTGTATAGCACATAATTATGGTAAACTTTGATTGTCTCACTGGTGCGAATTATTTTTTTGACGCGAGGCAGCGGTCCAAAAATTCATTCGCGGAGAACTTGCTTTGCGAATGATTACCTCCATGATTTAATATTTTAAATGTTCACGACGAATCAATCTTTTTTTTGTTTACTTTTATGAATAGAGAATTTGAACTGCGAATCTTTCGACTGAAGTTATTGCAGAATATATACATAATTGAACGCAAGTCATCTCTCAAATATTAATTTATTTTGAACGATCTTTCTTAAAATGTAACTTTTATGCAGTTTATTCGAAAAAATAATTTTGAATAAAAATGGCCGCTTGGCATATGAAAAAGCGATGCGGCATCCCGGAACTGTTGAGGACAGTCACATGACTTACAGTTTTATTATAGAGATACTGTGTATGATATTTTCAGTCAAATAAGTGTAAATGAATTTTTCAGCTGTTATTAATTGTGCCCTTTTTTAGAGCTAGAAATATATTTTCCTAGTTTGAAGTTGATAATTTAAATGTAAAACCAATAATTATGCGAGATATTATTTACATGAAATAGCCACTGAAAGATAAACTGTTTAATTTAGATATACATTATTTAAATTTTTATTTGAAATAATCTTTTCTGGTTTGATTTATTTTAGTTTAAACTGCAATATCTGAAAATATTTATAATCGTCAATACATTGTTTATTTTGAAAATATCGGATATTTTTGTGTTTATATATATATATATATATATATATGGTAGATGTGCCAGTAATGGACCGCCTTCCAGTAATGGGCCACCTTCAACATTTTTGGTTTGTAAAAAAATAAGCAATAAAAATTCAGCCTTTTTTATTTCATTAATATGCTTTCTTTAAATTCTAGTTTTAAATAGAATCATAATATCATTTTGTGGGGTGTCCATTACTGGAATTTAGGGTGTTTTGATTTATTTCTGTTATTTACAATTAAATTTCAATTCACATTGGGAAATGTGACTATGAGCATGGTTAAATATTGTTGGTAGATTAATATAATATTAAAAAATGTGGAATATAACAATTATAACTATTAATTAAAAAATAATTTTTAAAGAAATTTCGGTACTTTTCGGTTAGCCGGGCGCCAGTGATATATATACATGTATATATATACACACAAACACATATATATACATATATATGTGTGTGTATATACATATGTATTTATATATGTACATATATCACTGGCGCCCGGCTAACCAAAAAGTACCGAAATTCCTTAAGGGTGTCCATTACTGGCACATCTACCCTACATATATATATTTGGTATAGATGCTGCAGTGGTCTGCAAAATATACGCGCGAAAAAAATCTTTCCAACTTTGGCGATACTCGCTAAGATCCAAAATCTGGTCCTAGAGAAGTGAGATTAAGATACGATTTTGTATATTCAATTTTTTTATTTTACTGTTTATTTAACCTTGGTGGTTAAGATGCTTTACACCCACGCAGAAAAAAAAATTAATCGGTTAAAAAAAGGAAAAAACTCGCCAAATTTAGGGGATTTTTTCCTTTAATGGCAACCTAGCCATTGTATTAAAATTAAGTTATTCGTTTGGCGCAGTCTTGAAAATCGCGCCAACCAAAAAGTCGCCAAACTTATGTTTATATGTTTGCGTGAGTGTAAAGCATCTGTTCCACATTGGTTAAATAACCCATATTATGTAAATCAATTTGTTTTTGAAGTTCTGTGTCTATATATTGTGAACAGCTATTATATACTAATTATTAATATGCAAATATTTATTTTATCAATATTAACAGTTTATCATTAAGGCGATTTACATAAAAAAGACTTTTCTCTGCTCAACTATGTTAAAATTCCTGGGCACAGATGTTATATACAAACCATGTTTGCGCAATTGCAACAAAATGGCAATTTTATGCCTCACATGGTAAACCGATTATTTTGTTTATTTTTGTTTATTTATTTTTATTTTTATTCTATGAATTATTTTTACTGTGTTTATCAATAGAAAAGTATCACAGTAACATATTTATTAACATCAAACTACCATTTATTTATTTTTATTATATTTTATTTTTATATTGAAATAAAAAATCACGTGCTATTATTGCATACTATTTGTAACTAATATTCCAAAACAAAGTTTTCGCCAAATTGGCGAGAAAAAAAATCAACATGGTGCGTCTGTGCCAATTCCTGACATGCTCATACTTTTCTCTCGTTTTTTAAACATTAAAGTATGAAACAGATCCCTATTTCTGTATTATTTTTATGCTGATATGATTAACATTTGGGTACTTTCATGTTATCACGGGTTCCAAAGATGAATCGCCAAGCGACCAAGATTTATCGCCAAATTATAAAGCATGTATGGCATTATAATAATATATGATATATATATAACATTTCTTGACGTATATGGCCAAGTTATAGTCATATATAATGCATATATGATGTATATATATGACATGTGTATATGATGTATATATGACACATAAGACGTTAATAATATGTGTGTAATGACGTATATGGCATATATATAGGAGTGTTTGGAATATATATATATATATATATTATATGCGTATCTAGGATGATGTTGGCGAAATTGTAACTGCAACCTTGGCAGGCTTTTTTTTAAGCTTTCGGAACATTTTCCTAATGGTTATTGTAATTTGTTAAATTATAATTTTTTTTTGACATGGTGTCAATGTTGAATTTTCCCCCCCCCCCCCCCCTCCCAATCATCAGATAACCATTTTATAGCACTCAACTGCTGAGGCATCAGCATTTCTCGGACATGCCAGTTAATTCGGCCTTTACAGCATTATTTTTTTTTCAGAGATTATATTACAAAAGGGAGTTTATGTTATCTTTCTGAATTTAATTATATGTTATTCTAAATTTTTCTCAATTCATAAAATAAAAATTTGTGTTTTGTCAAATTACATATATATTTTTTTTTTACCTGCGAAATGTTTTCTTCGTTACTAGATTTTATTAAATTTGTTAAGTACAGGTCGTATATGACATGTGTATACGATGTACATATGGCATGTATAAGTAACAACACATGCATTATTAAGGGGCTGCTTCACTGAAACTCCCGATCATGAAATCTAATGTTAGTCTATGGGGGAAATTTAGAAGCGTGATTACTCATTACCTAATATAATTATTAAAACAAGATTTTCACCATCAGAAAGTAGGCGTCAGATGCCAACAGTTTACGTTTTAAAAATTCTCTCTTTTAAATCGTTAGTATTCCTAAGAAGATGATAAAATTTCATCAAGTAAATCTCCCCTATTCAACCTGTAAATATCCACAAATTGCATGCTCATAATTTATATTAATTCAAATTTGAATTCTTATGTCTCCCTTAGATGTCAGCGATGGATAAAGCTTATTGGAATTCAGGAAAAGAGTAAGTCGGAAATCGGTTTGTATAATAATTACAGACTTTGTGGTGATCGTTCTATATCATCATGGTAATGAACTTTACTGACACCAGAAGCACACACTCTGCAAACAGCTATCTTAATCTAATATCTCAAGATGTAAATATTTTGCATCTGTGAGCTGTATTTTATTATTTCAATTAAATATAAAGTATCACAAAATAATATAATTTTGAAACATTCATTTTTATTTATTGTTTGTTTTTAAATGTTTAATAAATGTGTTTGTTCTTTTAAATGATCATCTTTATTGTCTATCCACCGCATAACATTGTTATCCTTTTGCAGTTAAGTTAATTACTTTGATTAAATGTTAAGTAATAGGAGAAGTCAGTAATAAGAAATAAGGGGAAATCCCTAGCTTACTTCTAATTTAGAAGTAATGTTCTTTAATCGCAAATCTTTAAGTAAAAAATTCAATATCGTGAAAAGCAACATCATTTGAGAATTCACTTCTGCTCTTGTAGTGATATTACTTTACTTTTTAATGTATGATATTTTTACCTATGGTATAAATGTACCTTACTAAATAACTATACTTTATTATTTAAAAGTTTTTTTTAATATATTGTCTTGAAAAAAATATATATCGTAATATCTAAAGATCAGATAAGAATTCTTTGAAATAGTCAAGCAATGTGGTGATTTTTTTCTTATGTATTGTATTTATTCTAGAACCATTTTAATTTATGTAATGTTGTGTATACCTAAACTATGGTAAGCTGATTAAAAATAAGATTTATCTATCACTGATGTAAATCAATGTTGAAATTTTATTCTTGAAAAATTTAAACGACCTTCACGTTATTTAGATTAAATAAGCCAAAATTTTTTCTCTACTATGCTTGATAAATTAATACTACTTTTGTTTATTCTATAATATCTTTCAACTTTTATCTGTTTGTTTCACAGCGTTTGAAAGCACAAAATACAGATAATAAAGGCTGGAAGTCTACATATGTTTATAAATGATCAATCAAAAAAAATTATATGTTTTCTCTTGAACAGAAACTTGAAAATTCTTTTAATAATATAAATAGATATGATTTTTTTTTTCTTTTTTTGCTGATTGTAAATTTATTAAAACATCTTATTAAAGTACCTGAAAATACCATGTTCACTATAATATTCTACACAAAGACACATATTAATGCTTCTACTTAATAGTAATAATTAAGTAAAGTACTAAATAAAAATTAAAGAATACAAATAACTGCTATTTTTATGTTAGCTGGGTGCCAATGATTACATCTCTATATAATTGACATCCGGCTAACATAAAAAATACCAAATATATTTAGAAAGATTCTTTCCTCCAAATGAATAATAATACTAAAAAGTACAAAATGATTGAAAATTTTTGCAGGTGTACAAAATGCTTTACATCTAGATATGAGCTGACAAAAAAAATAAATTTTATTTGTATTATTTGAGTTATAACAATAGAAAAGATACAAAACAATCTGAAATAAAAAGTACTTTTTAATGTATGTTTGTAAAGTAAAATTGGGGAAATTGTTTTTGAAGTTAAAGATTATCTGATTTCTAAACAATTGTATATAGTATATTTTTTTTCTAAATATTGTCTTAGTTTACTTTTAAATGATCTGTATGTTACTAAATTACTTCTGCCAGCTCAAAAAATAACATTGTTCCAGAATTTGTCTTCATTAAGACAGCTTGATTTATAATAATAATATATTTATATATATATATTAGTACACATTATTTTAGTAAGATTTTTACAAGAATACCTGAAGTATGAAGACAGATTATTTTTAAAACCTCCTACAAATCTAAGTTGCCTATCAATATCTTAACTTAGGAAGAAAAAAAAATCCTTAATTAAAAAATCTGATTTTAATTTTTGAAAAGTTTTTTTTTCTCCCTTTTTTTCACACTTTGATCTGAACAACCCTTGAATATCCTTGAAAAGTGCTTGAATTTTATTTGATCTCAAGTATATGAACATGAACTCAGTCATTATATTTGTATTTTGAGAAACAACTAACTTATATAACATAAAAAATATGTAGAATTTTACCTTTTTAAAAACACTCCATACAAAATGAAATGCATTAAATTTAATATTATTATTATTTTGGTTATGGGTACTGTGAAGGTCAGTGTTAAAACAAAAATTCCCCTCCAAAAGGGGAGGTGGGCGGGGGGGGGACATTGCACTTCTACAACAAATATAAACATAAAATCGTTCTCAAGTGTATGAACCATGAACTTGGTCATTTTATCTGTGTTTTTAGAGACAACTTACTTATGATATAACTTTAAACATAAAAAATTATATTTATAAGCATAAAAACAACAAATCCTCCACTGTGTGTATCCCAAGCCTTCTGCTGAATTCATCACTGCTAAAACGAGAGAATGTTGATATTAAACAATGTTTTTTAATTATGTCTATTCAGTTCCATGTTGATAATTTTTCCAATTCATTTCAATTAAGAAAACCATTTAAAGATAAAGCTAATTTGTTTTCACCAGATTTGTTTTACATTTATATGACAATTTACATTTTTCACAAAAAAAAAAAAAAAAATGTGCTTTTAAGAGTGCAGGAACATTTTAGCAGGCGAAATGGTTTGTTTTGGACAATTTTGCTTTTGTTTTTATCTTGACTGAATATATTAAGGATACGTATACACGCAGATTACAAATAAATAAGATGTATGCTATGTATATTATGAACATAAAAAAGTGTACTTGTAACAAATAAATAAAACTTAAAGATGACAATACGTTAAATTGGACCATTGTAATACAAAACATACCAAAGTAATCTATTTTATGATCTTAACATACTTGAAATATTCTTTTTACCCATTTATCTGTAATTCTGAATGTGTGAATAAGGCATGCAAAAAAGATTCTTAATAATATTTAAGTTAGATAAAAGGAAACAAAAATAGTGTCCAAGAGGTGAGTATTTTCATCTGTCATTGTTCTTACTCCTTATAAGGAAAGAGTCTTTATGATACGGGATTTTTTTCTGATTAAAAAAAAATATATTTCCATAAAGAAAAGAAAGTTTCTATTTTACATAGGTATTTTTACCTTTTCAAGATTCCCAAATGAATAATTCAGAAATGTTTCTTTTTTAAAAAGGAATGTTTTCTGTCTATTCTTTCAAAACTTTTTTGTGTGAATTGAAAGTTATACAGATTTATAGGAATTGATTCTATTATTAAAGATGAGTTTACTTATTGATTTGAGAAGCTTTCGTTTATACATAAGGAGAGATTTCATTAATCTACAGGAATTTATTCTGTATTTAAAGATAAGTTTCTGAATCAAAAAGGAAAAGTTTCTTGACAGAAAGAAACAACTTTCTATTTTCCCAGATTTTATTCCTTGTAGGCTCGGAAAAGTTTTCTTATCGATAAGGGTAACTATAATTCCATTTCCAACAGGAAACTTTTTCATTTTTTTTTAAAGTGCACAATCTTTGTCATTGTACCTGTGTTTTGAAATACAGCTTACTTATAATGTCTTATAATAACAATTTTAACATAAATATAAAAGCATAAAATTGCAAATTATCTGGTGTATGTGTACCCTGCCCCAACCGCTGAATTCATCACTGATATAGTATATAATTCACATACAAGAGGCAATGATTCGATTAAATTTAACATATGCCACAGAGAAATCTATACAAATGTTGATAGTTAACTATCTGCTAATTAGTCGTTAAATACATATATTGGGTTATTCAGAAAGTTCCTTCTGCTTAAGAATTTGTACCAGAAAATTCTGCCCGTCAATTATTAGACATTAGCTATCTGATTTAATGTTTAATAATAGAATTTTCCGGTACGAACAAACTTTCCCGAACAGAAAAAACTTTCCGAGCAACCCAAGTTTGAAGTCTTATTATTTTTTAAAGTAGCATTTTAGCGGCAGTTTACTAAATTATTAAAATCTTAAGTTTTCTTTTTCTTTTCTAAAGTATTTGTGGATATTTGAACCAAAAAGTGCGATAAATTTTTTTTACAAAATTTCCTGATGTTCTGTTTTTACATAAAATATTTATTTAATGAAAATTCGTAGTTTTTTAAGAGAGAAGGGTCAATTATATTGATTTCTTTAAATAAGCTTTTTACTAACAAAAGAACCTCTTTTGGTGCAGCTCGCACCTAGCATTGAGACATGGTGGCATTTTAAAGCCCTATATTACGAAGTTTGAGAATTGTTGAAAATTTTGTGTTAAAATCATTTTTTTATTTTACAGCAGCATAACTTTCAGAAAATGCAATTTTTGAGACCACTTATCGGACTATTAACAGAGAAGTTTTTTAAATACTTTAAAATACAAAAATTAGTTAATAGTAAGAATAAAATATTGAAAGAAATTTAAAAAACTCTTTAAAACCCTACGAATTTCATTTTGAAAAATTTCAACATTATAATTGCATTTTTGGTAGCGTGACATTGACTGTAGACTTTTTTCAGACAATCCTGGACGAATGTCATACCTTTCTGCTGTGTCAGTAGTGGATTGGATTCATAGCACCCTATCTGGCGACTTGACTCGCTTTTGGCATGAAATTATCAATTAAAAATCCAATAATGGAAAATAATATAGTATAAAAAATTAAAAATATGATTTTAACAGAAATTTTGTCAGTTCTCTAACTTTTATGTATAGGGCTACGAAATGTGCCATGTATGGATGCTAGGTGCGAGCTGCACCAAAAGTGGTTCCCTTGTAAATATAATTTTTAGCAACTAGAACTAGATCAATGTATTAAAAACAAGAACAAAAAATTATGTGTGATTATGAAACACTTTCCAACACAGCCAGAAAACTGTAATGAAACTTCACCGTTAAATAAGGTGAAGGGAGATATATAAGTAAACATTATAGAAAACATATAAAATTGAAAAATACAGTTGTCAAAATTACATTCCAGTGTCAAAAAAGTAGTCGAATTATTTTGTGCAGCTCTGTATATGATCAATAGATGGGGATATATAGCATGATAAAATTTAGTTCAGTTAGAATATTCACATTTAGCAATTTTCACTAACCAATGAAAATGCACTCAAAATCTTTTGCACAGCCCTGCATATTATCTGAAGCTTTTGTACACACCAATAATTGAGCTAAAAGGCAACTTAAAATTCACTCGCAGCAATTACCAACCTTAAACGACAATGTATATTTTTCTTTGTGTAGCTCTGTATATGAATTTATTTATATACTACAAACTTTTATTAGTCTACTAAACATAGTTCAGCAGGAAAATGGTTAACACAATCAAAAACTACCCTTAAGTAATTCATTCCCATAATCTGTAATACTTACGGATTCCCTTGTGTAGCCATGTATATGAACAACCGAGTTTATAAACACACGTACTATGAAAAAATTTAGTTAAACTTAAGACCGCAAACCAAAGTTGAAACCCACATATCGCACATTGACTCTAAATAACGCACCTGTACTGTAACTGATATCTTTGTGTCTCCCTGTAAATAAACGCAATTCACACCACTTTGACGATAGAAATTTATAGTGCACCACAGTAATGCAAATAATTTTCATTATGTTTGAAAGTGAAATATTACTATATTACACTACAAACGATTTTCCCCCATAGACCAATGTGTAACAGAATTCTTTTGTTTGACCCTGTAAATGAATAATTAATGTTTTGCATACCATATTCTACAAAAAGCATGTTTTAATGTGCTTCATAATTATATATGAATTTCATCATGTCTTAAATGATGTAGCATCATCAAAATGCACTTGAAATGATTATTTCCCATTGACTGTAATGTAACAAAATATTTTTGACTGTCCCTGTAAAAAAAACTAAGTTGAAATAGGGAACATGCTATAGTAAACGACAAAAATTTCAAGGCAATTCGAGTATATTTTTGAGAGTTAGAGCATGGACAGACAAACCGAAGTCATAAACCCTTTTCAACTAGGTTGGAAAGTGTTAAAAATGATATGCTGAATACAAAATTGTGAGATGTTATGGGCAATTTAACCTGCACTTCTTTTAAATGCTTGCTAATTACTGGGGCCTTTTACATTAAAGCTAAAACTATTATGAAAATAAAAATAAAATTGGAATTTTAAATATTTGTTTGTATATATTTTTAACAAAAAACTAATAATTTAACAAAAATATTTCACGATGTTAAATTTTATTTATTCTTTTCGTTTTATATTTTATTTATTTTATGAAAAAGTTTCTGATAAATTGTAAAATTTTTAATTGCATAGTTCTTAAAAATCCAATAAAATATAAAAATGTGCAGTTTTTTCTCTGTTCTAGTTATCCTGTATGCATAAAATCTTTAAATAATCTTCATTCTTATTGAGTAAATATTTCAATTACTAGATTTTAAATTATTATTAAATTGCTAAAAAATCTCAAAAACATTTAACATCATGAAATATTGTTATAAAATGTTCTTGTTAAACTATCAGTTTTTTGTTAAAATGTGTACAAAAAATATTTAAAATTCCAATTTTCTTTTTATTTTCATTATAGTTTTAGCTTTAATGTAAAAGATCCCAATAATTAACAAGCTTTTAAAGGAAGTGCAAAAACAAAAAATCGATACAAACGATAAAAATCGTATAAAATATCGATATAAATAAATCGTATCGTTTCTCTGCGACGCACTTCTGTTTTGTCCTCCTTCCGCAGCAGAGGTTTGGCGCTGGTGTGCCGCGAACAAATTTAACACTATCTGACTGGGCTTATTATTTAATGGCTTTGATCACGATAGAAAAAATATCAAAATATTTTTTTCGAGTAGAGTCAAAAATTAATTTCTTCTGTAACATATTTAGAATTGGGAAATTCGTGTCAATTACTTAAACCAATTTGTTATCTTATTATATATTATCAATTAATTATTATGTCTTATATACTCAGATATGTATTCATTTACTTTTAAAAGCGTTCTGTATCTGTCTTGTTTTAAGTAAATATTTTACAATATTTAATATGAAAAGTGGCATATGTTAGTAATGTAAGTCATAATTATTTTAAATAATATAGTATTTAAATTTAACACTTAAAAAAAAAACTCCGTATAATTATTGAAAATTAGAACACAACTTCGTTATTGTAATACAAATTTTGTAGTTTTTAATTTTAGTTAATTTTTAATTAAAAAAATTCTTCTGTATGTGCTTGTAATTTAAATATAAACTATTATCAATACTTCCGAAACATACAACAATGCAATATTTTCATAAATGTAAGATTATATTGATTAATATATTATGTATAATATCAATTCATGGACGAAAAAACATGCTTTAAGCATAGATTATGAAACAAAATATTCAGAATATAAAAATAATTACTTTTAATACAATGAAATCTGATATTTAAATAAGAAATTTAAATAAAATGCACATCAAACGAGTTTTTCCTATAGACTATAATGTAACGGAATTATCTTGTGTGTCCATATAAACGAACAATAAATACTACACACTTCATTTCCAATAGTGAAAATTATATAGACCTCATTAACATATACTAATTACATATCATTCAGCGTATATTTACGCTACTTAAAGCACGAGCAGACAGACAGACAGCTAAGCGGGTAAATGACTAGAAGATCAGGCGGCCAAACAGAGTATCGAACCAAATTCATAAACAGATTTCAACGAAGGTTAGAAAATATTAATGATAAGAAAAATGTTATGTCATGAATTATAGATAGATGGATTGATTTTGATTCTGTGGAAATAAATTACATTTTCAAAAATCTAATTTCGAAGAAAATAGTTTTTTTTTAATGTTTTCTAGAGTCTAAATTATTCATTTTGCTTAAAAAAAATATACATTAATTATACTTCCTTTAAAATAAAAATATCTAACCTAAACCTATCTAACCAACTAATATCTCACTTCCTTATTTTGGAATATTTAATCCTAGCTAGTAGCAAAGCAAAAGCAAAAGTAATAAAACAAGTTTTCTTTTGTGATGAGTCAATTTTTTATTTCTCTTAGAAAAATTTTGAGAATTTCTAAACTCGTGTCAATTACTTCCGCCAAGTTTTCTTTTTAATGGTAAAAACATATAAAAAAGGAAAAGAAAAAATTTAACTGTCAGGAATTGTTTTTAACTTTTTGATTATATTTAGTATTTTCAGCATTTTTTTTTCTTCAAAAATATGTGAAATAGAATTTTAGATCTGTTTTAACTTTAAACGAACAATAAGAATTTTTAGTTTTCTGATAAAGAAAAATAAATAATTCTTCTTTTTTCTTTACTTTTAGTAATATATTTAACAGCTCAAAGTATTTTTCTGTGAGCTAATAGATTTATATTGAAAACTTTTTTTGCACTGATACACTACTATATTAAAAAATAATTGTTGGACAATAATAGATATTAACTTGAAATAACTATTGAAATTAAGTACAAATAAATTCCTTATTGTATATAAAATGTTTTAGACTTCTAGAGTACCCTGTTACAATTTAACGTAATTTTTAAAAATGAATTTGTTCTTACTGTTGATATTTTATTTTATATTTAAGTCATTTATAATTTAGAATATATATACATTATTATTGAAAGGAAAATAACTTGCGGTAAGAATAAATATAGTTATAAAAAATCTCTCTAAAAGTCTTTCTCTTTAAACTAAATTATCCAATAAATAACCCCCCCCCCCCTCAATTTAAATATAGTCTGGGGACCGGCAATTGGCAGAGTTACACTTGCACATTCACTCACATAAATTCTTTCTTCTGACGCTTACTGTCATTACCCAATATCAGTGAATGCAAAATGCATTCATATATACTTCACATTTTGCCACGTATTGATAAGATGACCATTTTGTCATTATAGTGTATGCATTTTGTGAGCAGTCAATGTCAGTTAATGACACTAGTATATGATTTATCAGTTTTTCCAATTAGTAGAAATATTTCTTCGTAAAGTCTTTGCATTAAAGTCAACGCAGATGTGCACAGTTTCGCAAATATCATGATTTCTGTGAAAATATCCAATAATAATAATAATAATAATAATAATAATACACACACACACACACACATATATATATCGGTGTTAACGACCACTGTGTCAAGGATTATGACAGCTTACACAAACCTGTGAAAAGTGTCCTTTATGAAGCTTAACTGTGGACGAAATTCGAACTTGATTAACCAGAATAGACGAGTGTTGAAAAGGATGGTCGTCTGAAAACGCAAGACTAAACAGCCACAGATTATTGCCGAAATGAAAATCCATCTCCAGTACTCAGAATACACCAAAACTATTTTTCAGGAGCTGCATGCTACGACCATTCGTGGCAAACTGACTATTATAAAGACATTAGTGTCGCGACGGAATGCTATGAAGCGACGACAGCGGTGCCGAGAACACCAAAACTGGACTCAACATCAATGGGATCAGTTCATCTGGTCTGACTAATTATCATTTACGTTATTTCAAACAACTGGAAGTGTGTTCGTCTGGAGAATACCGGCAGATGCATTTCATATTGATTCTCTGCTTCCTACCGTGAAGCATAGAGGGAGCACTGAGATGGCGGGCTGCACGATATCTTCACGTGGCCTGGTGCTACTCATAGTTCTGAGGGGGAAGATCGTAGACGAGAATTATAGCAGTATGTATGGTAGATTATTTTTTACCCTATGCAGCAGAACTCTTTTCCAGGCAAACGTTTTGTGTTCCAAGAAGTTAACGTCGCTGTTCACACGGCTTGTTGGGTTCAAGCATGGTGATGAGGAGCATGCTGATGAAGTGGAATATAATTCGTGTTGTCCTGGGTCTAGTGATCTCAACATCATTGAACCGTTGGGGGGTTTTTAGAGAAAATGGCCGTGCTCTGTTTTTGTTTTTAACGCACACTACCTGAATTCGAACCCGCTCTGCACGAGGAATGGATGCGAATTCCCTTAAACTTGGTACACGACTTTTATTAGTCCATCCCACGTCGAATACAATCTGTAATAGATGCCAAGGGTGGTCCAAAGCCGTACTAATAAAAAATATTGCTTTCTAGCATAGGTATTCCTATTATTTTGTCTTATCCCTATATATCCAATATTTTCAAAAAAATCAAATTACTTCTGATTATAAATATTTTCAGCTTAGCATATATTAGAAACTAAAACATATTATACCTAACATGAAACCCTAATAAAACAGTATTCTAAATGTCTTTTTCTTGCTCTTTTCCCTTTCATAACAAAATTTAAGAACAAAACACAAAACTGAAACACAAAATTGAAGATCAACTAATTTTAAACAGAAAAAAATTGCTTTTCGCATTCATAAAAACACAAACGATTCAGTATAAAGTATCAAGAAAATGTTGTGTTATAAAAAACAAAATTTAAATTGAGCACAGTTTTTTTTGAAAATATTGAACATAAGTGTAAACTTCTCTGTTTTTTTATTGACTAAACTGTTGTGCTGTATAAGCGGAACATCTACCAGATCATAAAAGTTTCTTTCTAATTAAATCTGTAAATAATTGATTAGCTACATTAGACAAATTATCTGTCAATGTCTGCTCGCAGTTAATGCTGTCGCACATGATTACTGCTTCTGTGTTTAAAAATCCATATTTAAACGTAAAGCCTGGAAAATATTTTTTTGGTGAAGGTATAAAAAGTCATTGTCAGTGGCAAAAGTATGTGATCAACAGAATAATACATTCAATAGCGATTAAAAATTCATTTACATAGCGTAAAGGATATCTGCTAGTGAGATAGTTTTTTAATGCATTTATTATTATTATTTAATTCAGCAATCCCTCTCATCAAGACAAAGCTGTGAAAACCTTAAAAATCAGCATTTTATTGATGTTTTTTATACCTATTTTACCTTTGCAACCCATCTTCTTTACGGAATAGTGGTAAACATTAAAAATGTGCCTCTTCTACAGATTGTATTGATATTTCTGCGCGGGGTCTTTGCACAAAATATACCTTAAAATACAAATACAATATTCACTCATCTTAGACACGCAGGCTCGCAAATCAAAATTATCAATAAGAAGTTTCCTTAAACACTTTTAAGAAACATTTTACGTTCCTGGTGATATTTTGTATGCTAAAATTACGTATAGACGTTCACAACTTTAGTCTTATTGAAATAAGTCTGTAGGTACGAGGATGTGTGGACAAGACAGTTGCTCATTTTCTAAATAGCCTAAAAATGCGCAAGCCCCTTACAATAAAGCTGGAAATTATTACGCTGATTGGGAAACAAGTGGTTATTTTATAATTAGCCTAAACCTGCATATGTTCTTTGCAATAAGTCTCAAAATTACAAACTGATTGGTGTAGCAAATAAACACACACACACACATATATGTTATATAAAAAAATTATTTCCTTCGCATTTATTTCGTATTAGTCATTTAAATTTATCTAACTTCTGACATAGTCAGTATTTCCTTAATTCTTAATAATATTTATTCCTATTTAATGTCCTTTTAAAAGTAAATACCCGTATATTAATAGTTATCTTATTCCAAATCTTAATCTAAAATTTTAAGTTCATTCGTAACTTTTATCAGCTCCCCAATCTATAAAATTCATAGAGATGCTTTTCTCATTTCGAATGTTTTTAAAAAAGCCATTTTTTAATTCCATGCTCGGTTTTGCGCGCTAGGTATTTTTCACTTCAAAATTAATGCCCCGCTCGAGAGGAATTCTTTCGTGTTAGAGCTTCTCCCTTGCGCCTCATTCGCTGGGCTGGAGTTCGCCTCTCGCTCATTGGTTTGTGCGCTCGTGACGTCGTATTCTGTATGTCTACGCTCCACGAACAAAACTCGCTTGCATGCTTTGGAGGGCAGATTTTTGACGTGTTTGGAAGTGTAACCAAATAGGTATCTGGTGTTGAGTTCTGCGTCAATTCGTCGCGCATTGTCGCCGCGATGAATTGACGCTGCGACGAATTGTGCGCGATGAATTGTTCCGCGATGAATTGTGCGAGATGAATTGACGCGACACCAATGAGGAGACACCAGAAGAGTTTCGTCAATAAAGACCAGCCAATTTCCAGACAAATCGTTTATTTATGAATAAGAGCGATACAGTAACAGTTCCCACAGGTATAAACTTATAGCCCTCAGGCTTCACGATGGCTCACTACATCGTTTTAAAAGATGTTAAAGAGCTGTATTAAAATTCTACGTGACTACAACACCAGGGTGTCGCGTCAATTCATCTCGCACAATTCATCGCGGAACAATTCATCGCGCACAATTCGTCGCAGCGTCAATTCGTCGCAGCGTCAATTCATCGCGGCGACAATTCGTCGCAACGTCAATTCGTCGCAGCGTCAATTCGTCGCGAGCTCAATTCGTCGCGACACAATTCGTCGCGACGTCAATTCGTCGCAGCGAAAACGCACAATTCATCGTGGAACAATTTATCGCGCACAATTCGTCGCAGCGTCAATTCGTCGCAGCGTCAATTCATCGCGGCGTCAATTCATCGCGGCGACAATTCGTCGCGGGCTCAATTCGTCGCAGCGAAAATGTCTTTGAAGGCTATTATGATAAAAATAAGGATAATTTAGTAAAATTATTTAATGATAATTTGTTTTTTAGATATACAGAATTATAACTAACATTTTAAAAGCGATTTAGGAGGATTTTTTTTTATAAGTGATTTTTTGGGGTAAATTTCCTTGTTGTAAACATGACTGTTTAATGAATAAGAGCAAGTCATTTCTTATTTAAATTAGAGATAGAATAAATATTGCTTTTGATAACCGAAAAAATGGCGAAGGATTCAGAATAAAATCACCCAGATCAAGAAAAAATGACGAATACAAATGCTAGAAATTAAAAAAAAAATTATTAGTTGACATATGTGTACACAGGGTACAACCCTCCACCCCTCCCTTATATTTGAAAGATTTAGGAAGTAAAAAAAGTATTGAGAGATGTAAACATAAAATACTTTTTGTGATTGCGATTGAACTGATTGCTGCATGAATGCAATATTTTGGTTTTATAAGATTTTCATTTATTTCATCTATACTAATAAAAGGAAAGTGTTTGTCTGTCTGAGTTCTGTGTACGTGTGCGCGATGACAAGCGAAATCTACCGCACGCAGAAGTCTGAAAATTCCGGTGTGGATAGTCCAAGGCAGGTCCTACAGACCTGACGCTCAGAGTTTTAATATTTTAAGAACAGGGGCCCCTAGGGCCCTTTTTAAGGTTTTTGCATCTAAATTGTTAATAACTTGGCCCATTTTCATCTGATCTTCCTTCTTTTGTGGGCCTTTCTTCATTAAATTCCCCGCCCATTTCTACATTTCAGTTAGGACCCTGGCCCCCTGGGGCCCGATGCGGTGTTGACTTGAACCTTTTGTGCGCCATGCATTTTTCACCCTCTCAATGCGTAACTTTTAAGTTGAGTATTCGACTCCTTTCTCCGGGCCAACACCTTCATATATTTACTGTGGCACTAGGGCCCTTTTTTAGCATTTCTTTCACATTTTATTCTAATGATTAATTTATACCCTATGCTTAATTTCGACTAATTGAATATCTAAAGCGCTACGTACTAGGATCTTTTATGATGTTTTCCTCTTAAGGCCTTACTCAAAACTATCATTTGGCCATTTTTGGAACCTCTAATATAGCTCCCTTAAAAATTGACCGATCCACTAGTTTTTTTTTTTTTTTTTTTTTTTTACTGTAACTTTTTTGGACTTCCAGCTACTATATGAACGACAAAAAATTTCTCGGACAAGTCCCGGGCCCCCTGGGCACCTTAAAATGTTTGTGCCCTAAGTTATTAATACTTTGCCCCATTTTTCTCAGATGTCCTTCGTCTTTGGTGCCTTCTCTCCATTAGGCTTTTCTCCCATTTCTATGTTCCTGTTAAGACCCGGGCCCCCGTGGTACTCGGTATAGGGGCACCGTTGAAGTTTTTGTTCCCTAAATTTTTAATAACTTGCTCCTTTAAATCCGATTTTTTTTTTCGTTTTTGGTGCCTTTTCTTCATTTAGTTATTCCTACATTTCTACATTCGAGTTAGGACCCTGGGGCCCGACTCGAGGCCCCTTGAACTTTTTGTGTGCTATGCATGCTTATACTTTTATTGGGCCTTTAGGGTCCTTTTTTAAGCATTTCTTTAAATTTTGTTCTAATGATTAATTTATACCCTATGTTTAATTCCGACTAATTGAAGTTCTAAAGCGCTAAGTACCCTGATCTTTTAAGATGTTTTCCTCTTAGGGCCCTGCGCAAAACTATCAGTTAGCCCCCTTTGTTAGCTTTGTTTAAAAATCGGCCGATTCACTAGCTTTTTTTTGTCTAAGAACTACTTAGGACTTCCAACTACTACTTGAACGACAAAAAAATATCTCGTACCTCAGGTACCACCAATTTTGAATATTAATCCCCTTCTTGGGCCGCTCTATGCAGCTTCTTTTAAAAGAGTCATAGAAGCTTGAGTTCTGTTTATGGTTATTATCACGGGCACGGAAAACACCGGGTGGGTCACCTAGTTAGAAAGTAAACCATAATTTTACTATATTTTAATTATTTTCATCCACTAATGCTGTTTGTTGTATTCAGTAAATGTTTCCAATTTATGATTTTTTACTTTCTTCTATAGAAGAAAGTATTGTAAACGAACTTTTTTTCAACTTCCAGTTTTCGACGGATTTACACGTTTTTGGGGTCAGAGATTCCGAAATTTTTTTTTACAAATTGTCTGTCTGTCTGTCCTCATTCTATAGCCATTTAAAGATTACAATTTCAAAAAGTTGTAAAAATAAAATTAGAAATCCTCAAAACTTTTTCCGTTAAATGTTATGTCTTGATCCAAGGATTCTAGAGCATTTTTTAATTTGCCTCTATCTTAAAAAAATCCCTGACGGCTCGGACTACAGGCACAGGTAGATTTCGAAGACGCAGACCGTGGGGCGCCTGTTTGTCAGGAATTGCGGAAGAAATTACCTTTTTGTGATGATACGGCAGTTGGAACCGCCTACTTCGAAACCTAACTTGTTTGCAGGCGGAGGCAGCAGGAATTTTTTTTTTTTGCTATAAGAGTTGGTTCTATAAAAAACTTGTCAGTATAAAAGTTTTAGATAATATTAAGAGGATTTATAATAAATTTAAGCGGATTTGAAATCTTGGGAATTGAAGAAGTTATGAATTTTTTTCTTTTAACCCCCCCCCCCTTCCCCCCCCTTAAGGCAATTTTTAATTATATCAAAAATCTGTCATACATAAATTTTCGGCCCTTCTCCTAGAAGTAATAATAACTTCAAACGGACTCGATACGTATCATAATCAAGAAATTATGGGGATTTTCTGTTTTCACAAAAAGCTCCCCCCAATCCCCCCTCATTGGTTCGATTTTGCTCATTAACGAACTTGACCGAGATTTTATGCCTCTTGATTTTATGTATCAGTTTCGAAAAGATGCGGGAGTTGAAACCGCCTACTTCGAAAAATAACTTGTTTGCAGGCGAGCCGGCAGAGATTTTTTTTGTTTTTAAATTTTTTTTTGCTATAACGGTTGGTCCTATAAAAAACTTGTCAATATAAAAGTTTTAGATAATATTAAGAGGATTAATAATAAATTTACGCGAATTTGATATCTTGTGAATTAACGAAGCTATGATTTTTTTTCTTCTAAAACCCCCCTTTCCCCCCCTTGGGGCCATTTTTAATTATATCAAAAATCTGTCATACATAAATTTTCGGCCCTTTTCCTAGAAGTAATAATAACTTTAAGCGGATTCGATACGTATAATAATTAAGAAATTATGTTTTTTTCTGTTTTCACAAAAAGACCCTTCCATTCCCCCCCTCCCCTTGGTTCGATTTTGCCCATTAACGAACTTGACCGAGATTTTATGTCCCTTGATTTTATGTATCAGTTTGGAAGAGATTTATGCAGAATTTTTCCAGTTATCTTGGTCATAAAAAAGTGACATAGATAGATAGATAGATAGATAAAGTTTTGAACTGGGGGTGGTTTTGGGTTCTGCGAGTCATGATCGACGTAGATCTGCAAAAATTTTTAAAATTTTCCAACTTAGGTGAGAATGTAATAGGTAGTATTTCTTACGAAATCTACCTAAAATAGCTGAGGTATAGCGGTTTGAAATTTTAGGGTGGCTGACATTTTCAAACAAGACAGCAGAATTCATCCATAAACGGGTTTAATTTATGAGTTTTAGTTAACATGATTGCGGCAAATTTTCTTTCATCTCCCCTATTTCATCTCCCCCCCCCCCTTTTTCTCCCCTATACTGAGTCCCAGGGGGCCAGGGTCTTAACTGGAACGTAGAAATGGAGAAAAGCTTAATGGAGATAAAGCCGAGATCGGGTAAAAATGGGGCTAATTATTAACAATTTAGGGCACAAAAATTTTAATTTGGGCAGGAGGGTCGGGACTTAATCGAGAAAATTTTGTCGTTCTTTTGTAGCTGGAAGTCCTAAAAAGTTATCAGTAAACAAAAGCTTAGTGGATCGGTCGATTTTTAAGGGAGAGGTCCCAAAAGGGGCCAACTGATAGTTTTGAGTAAGACCTTAAGAGGAAAACATCTTAAACCACCACGAAATTAAATGGCCACGAAAACAAGGGAGGATGGATAAAACCGGGGCAAATTATTAACAATTTAGATGCAAAAACCTTAAAAGGGCAACCAGGGGCCACGAGTCTTAAAATATGAAAAATCTGAGCCTCAGGTCTTCAGGGACTGCCTTGGACTATACGCACCCAAATTTTCAGACTTCTACGTGCGGTAGATTTCGCTTGTCATTTCGCACACACACAGAACTCAGAAAAACAAACAACTTTCTTTTATTAGTATAGTTGAAATGAATGATAAATCTTTTAAAGCCAAAATATCATATAATGAAATTGCATTCATGAAGCGATCAGTTCAATCATAATCACAAAAAGTTTTTATGTTTACATCTCTAAATACTTTTTTTACTTCCTAATTCTTTCGAATATAAGAAGGAGGGGAGGGGGTCCTCTTTTGTACCCTGTGTACGCATATGTAATTTCTTTTCTAGCAATTGTATTCATCATTTTTTCATGCTCTGGGTGATTTTATCCTCAATCTCCGCCATTTTTTTCGGTAATCTAAAGCAATATTTATTCGATCTGTAATTTAAATAAGAAATGAGTTGATCTAATTCATTAAACCTTCATGTTCTCATCAGGTAAATTCACAAAAATCACATATGAAAAAAGATTCTTCCAAAATCGCCTGTAAAATGTTAGTTACAATTCTCTAAATCTAAAAAACAAATTATCATTAAGTAATTTTACTGAATTATCTTTATTTTTATCATAATAGCCTTCAAAGACGTTTTCGCCGCGACGAATTGACGTCGCGACGAATTGACGTCGCGACGAATTGAGCCCGCGACGAATTGACGCTGCGACGAATTGTTGCCGCGATGAATTGACGCTGCGACGAATTGAGCCGCGACGAATTGAGCTCGCGACGAATTGACGCTGCAACGAATTGTCGCCGCGATGAATTGACGCTGCGACGAATTGTGCGCGGTGAATTGTTCCGCGATGAATTGTGCGCGACGAATTGACGCAGAACCCTCCTCATTGCCTCACCTCTTCGCCATGATTATTGATATCGACTGCAACATTCTATATATTTAACAAACTGCCATTTTCTCGTGGAATATTCATACTAACATTCATACACTCATTTTAACATTCATACTAGCAATAAAAGAGGTTTGTACTTATGATTTAGGTTATTTCATGTTTATCTAATACAAAATTAAATTAATAATTTCTTATGTAAAATAATATTGTCTAAATTCTCAATCTGTATATCAGTCTAAGATACATTATTTTTAGTATTGATGAAAGCAATATCTTGTCATCGTCTAGATTGCATAAATTAGTGAGAATTTCTGAAATAATGATTATTTCCTTAAATATTTAGCATAAAAAATATAATTCATTTTATTGTATTCCTCGTTCTAGAAAATATTTATGCATCGAATAAATGAATCTTGAAGAAACTTTCAATCTTAATTAGCTTGGCGATCTTTGATTTTCTATCTGTCTGTATAAAAAGCAAAATATTACTTCAGACACGAATTTATTATTGATAAATGTTTTATATTATGATTAATTCGATCTAAAACAGAATAAATTTATTTTCGCGATTTTTATAAATAAAAAAAATAATAAAAACGTGTCCTTTCTCTTTAATTTAAGAAACACACACACACACACACATATATATATATTTATATATATCCATGTTTATATGTGTGCGTGCTTTAATGTAAAATAATCTTTCCATAACAATACCAAACTAGTACTATAACTAAAATAAGTTAGGTTATTTCATGTATACATAACTATATATTCTACTTCAATCTTATGTAATGCTTTAAATTCAATATAATATTTATACAGCAAAGAAATTAAAGAAGCAAACTTAGAATCTAAACTAAATATGCGTACATTAACTTCTCCATTAAAAGAGAATATCGTATAAAGATTCACATTATACTTCAGTCCCAAATTTATTATTGATGAAAGCAGTATCTTATGATCATTTAGATAACACGAAATCAGTAAGAACTTCTCAAAGAATCTAGAAATAAAAAATTTCGCTATTTCCTGGAATCGTGGCTATAAATAATGCATCACTTGAACTCACAGGAAAACATTATAGTTTCTTTCTGTACAAGAGACGCAGAATTTTAGTTTAAGCTTCACGTCATGACCTTTTGGTTGTCTTCCGTTTTTTAAGCTGGATTGAGCGCCTAAAGCTCCAATTTTAGAGCAAACAAGAAACGAACAGTGAATCCAAAATGATGATTTCAGCCAACAAACATAACTTCGTAAAAGGATTATCAAAGTTATTTTTGATTTGAGCTTTCTTAAAAAAATAGAAATCATTACTCATGGTTACACGTTTTTTTCGCAATAAAACAATTTAGATATCATAAAAGAGATTTAAAAACTCAATGTTAGATGGACTTTGAAGCATTCTATCAAAAGTAATTGCTTACATTTCCTAAGAACGATTGTTTATAGGTGCGCGTTTAAAAATCAATGCTGTCACGTTGGATGTTTCAATTTCTGTTTGTTTCAATGTTTCTGTTTGTTTCAATATGTTATTATTTATTTAGTTCAAATAAAACATAATTTTATAAATTTTTTTAAACATATCTTTCTCGGAAATTACATTTTAGTAAAATATATCGCAGATATAGGTTTTTTTTTATAATAGTAAATATAGTAGTATGTTTTACGTAGTATGTTTTAATTCCCTTTATATGTATTAAAAAATAAATGTTAAAATTATTTAGAAAAATTATTTAAAAAAATATTTAGAAAAAAAATTGAGATAAATCTAATGTAATAACAACAAGAACGAGAAATCATGCGTCAAGAATAGATTATGTAACCTTTTTCAACACTTCGGAAATAATTTTACAAATCTTTACCGTTCACTGTCAGAAATGTACTCAAATTTCACGAAATTTTCTTCATTTTTGACGAAACCGTTTCCTGGGAAATGCTCCGAGAGAATATTTCGTGAAATTGAGTAAATTAGTTTCTTCACTTGTTTGATGATACAAATTTCGTCAAAGTGCTTGTTCGAAAGTGTAAAAAAGTGTGTTGGCGGAAACGGCAGACACCAATAATTTCTAAAAACATCAGATTTATCTCTCTGATGTTTAAACTGTCACTTATATAGGTAAATAAAGAAAGAGCATAAAATATGTTGGACACTTACCAACGGTCTTAAGACGAAATTGCAAAAGAAACGCACTATTTAAAACTTAAATTTAAAAAACGTACACTGGAGTAAATTATCAGTATGGAAACCACTTCCACACGACAGCGCTCCGACAGCGCCTGCGCATAGGAAAATCACGTGACACGACATCTTGCCCAATACAGCATCTTGGCCTAAGTTACCCTGTACTATGTAGAATGCTAAATTATAGTTCAGTTAGGAAACGCGTAGCACCGTTTAAAATTCCCCTTCTGGAATTTTCTTCCATAAACGGAAATGTACTCGAGAATTTATGTGCTGCCCTGTATATTATCTATAGAATTTATGCACACCAAGCAATAGATAAATAAACAGTTAAATTTGAAAACACGTTCAGCAACTGAAAACGCAATTCCAGCGTTAAACAGACATGCAGTAATTCTACATATACAGTATTCTGTACTAAGCCTCTGGTAATGCACCTTAGTGATATTATATATCAACTTCAATATGTCTGAAATAGTAAAACATTATTAAAATAAACCGCAAAAGTTTTTTCTCCATAGACTGTATTGTAACGGAATAACTTGTAGTGTTCCTGTAAAGGAACTATAAGTGCTATGCACACCATATTCTATAATAAGCGTTTTGTAGTATACTTCAGTGATATATATCAATTTCAATCCGTTTGAAATTGTGTAACATAATAAAAAAACGGAAATGAGTTTTCCCCATTGACCGTAATGTAACAGATTTCTTTTGAGTGAACCTGTAAAAAAACTGAAAGCACCAAATTTTTTTATACGTTTTTGACTATGACAAGCAGGTCCTACTTGAATTTGGGGATATTTCGACGAAAGGGGGCGCTGTGATCGCGGTTTTTGTTCCATTTTTACTATTCTATCATCGAAAAGTGTATGAAGTTAAGCAGATAATTGAACCATTTTTTTTCTATATTTTTCACTATAGCCTGCAGGACCTAGTTGAATTTGAGGATATTTCGACGAAAGGGGGCACTGCGATAGCCATTTAAAGATTTTAAATTGAAAAATATGTACAAAAAAAATTAGAAAGCCTAAAAGTTTTTTCCGTTAAAGTCCGGCCTTGATCCGAGGATTCCGCATCAATTTTCGTTTTGCCTCTATCTTAAAAAATAACTGAGATATAGCAGTTTGATTTTATTTATTTTTTTTTTGGGGGGGGGGGGTGATATTTTCAAACAAGACAGCAGAATTCATCCATAAACGGGTTTGATTTATGAGTTTTAGTCAACATGGTTGTGGCAATTTTTTTTTTCATTCTTGTAACTATTGTTCCTACTCATATTCGCCAACGTCAAACTCTCGCCAAACATAGGTTGCTATTGTTGTGAGCTCGGGGTTCGAAAGGACTGATGCCAATATATAAGAACAATAAAAAGGCTTTATTCACTATAAACAGTGCAACACGATCACAAATATCTTCTGAAAATTACAAGATATTCCGTAATCTTCAAATCTAATAACAGCACAGCAAAATTTCTCACAGAACAATATAGCGTATTGTTCAATACTAAATCGATCATAGACAACACAGTTCTCAATGCAAAGCCTCTCGTGCGTATTCAATCGCATTTGACAGAGAACTAACTAACTGGACTGGTGGAGGTCCCTATATAGGTTTCAGAGATCTTTCCAGATTATTCCAGAGCCTTCAGATGCTAGAAATTACCAGAAAGTGCTTTAACTTTCGATAGAGAACCAAAGCGAGAAAGGATCCCAATGTACAGGTATAAGTGGGGGTGGTTGCACAAAAAGTCGCCAAATCCGTCGCCAACTTGGTGACATTTGGCGATATATCGCCAAATTTGGCGACAAAAATAAGTCGCCAAAACCATCGCCAACTTGGCGATAAACCCATTCCTTGGCGATTTTCCCATAGACCTATTGTAATCCCTATTGTAGGACGATGCTGTAAGGTTGTTTTCCTTGCAAACCACCTGAGGCCTTTAGCATTGAGTTACATGATGCTCAATAGGAAATACATTAATAATACTGCAATTTTCACAATAATAAAATAAAATAAATTTAAACAAATAGGATATTTACAGATATATACAAAATTCATAACATTGCCCCCCTCTCAAGGACTGCACGTCCCGGGCAGTTCAACCCTTGATGGGAAAGCAAACCCGTTACCAACAAATGCTATACTATTCAAAACACATTCATAATGCTGAATTATACAAAATATACACTTATTTAAAAATAAAATAAAATTAAAGCATAGACATTATTACATACAAGTATTTAAATAATAATAACAATAATAATGATAATGCTAAGCAAAATAAATAATTACATTAATTTATATACAAGACCATGGTCATACTAATTTACATTATTTACATTACACTATTTACAATAAATGAACTAAGTACTATGGGAACTATGTACTATGGCCATAGTATGGAGCTAGCCTGTCGTAATGAACGACTCTAGGCTTCGAATTTGGAGACTTTCGGATCCGAATTACGACATCGTTCAGTCTGTTTAGGACTGTATAAGGACCGTCCCAGTGCAATTGCAGTTTGGGAGAAAGTCCTTTACGTCGAGTCGGATTATAAAACCAAACCTTGTCACCTTCTTTGAATTGATGTCCCGTGGCTTTCGTGTCGTACCTAGTCTTCATCTTCTCCGTCTGTATATTGATCCGCTCTCGAGCCAAGTTGTGGACGTCTTCAAATCGTGCCTGGAGATTCTGCACGTATCCCTCTGGCGATGAAGTCGCATCTGGAGGGCGATCAAAAATCAGATCACAAGGTAGACGAAGATCACGACCGAAAAGCATCTGAGACGGGGAATAGCCGGTTGTTTCATGGACGGCGCTGCGATAGGCGAGAAGAAACAAGGGAAGTTTTTGGTCCCAGTCTTGTTGATTTCTTGAGACTAGCAGTGAGAGATTGTTGAGGATGGTACGATTAAATCTCTCAACCATGCCATCCGATTGTGGATGTAAAGGCGTCGTCCTAGTTTTGTCCATTCCGAGAAGTTGACAGAGACCCTCAATCACAGCAGAGATGAAATTTCTCCCCTGGTCAGAATGCATTTGAAGGGGGACTCCATACCTTGATATCCACTGGTGTACCAAGGCATCCGCAACCGTAGAAGCTTCTTGATCAGGGATGGCATAAACTTCAGGCCATTTTGTGAAATAGTCCATGACAACAAGGAGGTATTTGTTGCCATCAGCACTTCTTGGCAGAGGACCTAGGATGTCAAGGGCGATGCGTTCAAAAGGTGCTCCTACATTGTAGAGATGTAGTCTTCCTCGGCTACGTTTCTTTGGTCCTTTCCGAGCTGCACATGCATCGCAAGATTTGCACCATTGTTCGACGTCAGCTCTCGCTTTTCCCCAGAAGAAGCGCTCTCGGACTCTGTGTAATGTTTTCATGACTCCAAAATGGCCACCAGTGGGACTGCCATGTAATTCCTTGAGGACCTCTGGGATTCGGGATCGAGGAAGTACCAACTGCCACCGAGATGTCTTCCCATCTTCCGATTCGAATTTTCGGAACAGGACACCATTCCTGACGTGGAGAGAGTTCCAAAGAGCCCAATATTGCTTCGTCGTAGGACTGTAAGTCGAGATGTCTTTCCAACTGGGCTTCGTGCTAGAAGATTCTAATAACTCCAAGATTGGTTTGATCTCAGAGTCTGCCATTTGATCTTCTCGAATCTTCTCATCACTCCAGGGATCTGGTGGCGTCAATAGTGAAGTCTTTGTCTGGCGTATGACATATTCGGGATTATACTTGCTCTCCGCTCTGGAACAATAGCGACAGCTCTCGGAATACGACTTTGACATCAGGCATCGCAAAGGCTCATCGCATGGAAACGCCGATGCCCTATCAAGAAGACAGTGGGATTCGAAAGGACTGATGCCAATATATAAGAACAATAAAAAGGCTTTATTCACTATAAACAGTGCAATACGATCACAAATATCTTCTGAAAATTACAAGATATTCCGTAATCTTCAAATCTAATAACAGCACAGCAAAATTTCTCACAGAACAATATAGCGTATTGTTCAATACTAAATCGATCATAGACAACACAGTTCTCAATGCAAAGCCTCTCGTGCGTATTCAATCGCATTTGACAGAGAACTAACTAACTGGACTGGTGGAGGTCCCTATATAGGTTTCAGAGATCTTTCCAGATTATTCCAGAGCCTTCAGATGCTAGAAATTACCAGAAAGTGCTTTAACTTTCGATAGAGAACCAAAGCGAGAAAGGATCCCAATGTACAGGTATAAGGGGGGTGGTTGCACAAAAAGTCGCCAAATCCGTCGCCAACTTGGCGACATTTGGCGATATATCGCCAAATTTGGCGACAAAAATAAGTCGCCAAAACCATCGCCAACTTGGCGATAAACCCATTCCTTGGCGATTTTCCCATAGACCTATTGTAGTCCCTATTGTAGGACGATGCTGTAAGGTTGTTTTCCTTGCAAACCACCTGAGGCCTTTAGCATTGAGTTACATGATGCTCAATAGGAAATACATTAATAATACTGCAATTTTCACAATAATAAAATAAAATAAATTTAAACAAATGGGATATTTACAGATATATACAAAATTCGTAACACTATAAATGAAGCCAACTTGGTTGTAGAGGGCTAATTTGGCGATACTCGCATTCAAATTCAATATTGACGAGAACTGGGAATGAACGTTCTTTGATCGGGTTACACGCATTTTAGCTTCGTGTTTTCCAGTAATTGGGGATACGATAGCGATTTTTGAAGTATTAACATGATTGATATAGAAGAAAGTTTTGGGAGTGGCACATCCGGCTAGTTTTGTATTTCTCATCTGTTTGTATGATTTTTAAAAATAGAACATGTACATGTTTTATTTTATTTATTTGTTTATTCAATTATATATTTAATTAATTATTTTTTGTAGTTTATACGTCTTAATTCCCTATACGTGCAATCGAAAAATAAATTTTAAAATTATATATATATATAAATATAAAAAAAAATTGAAAAACTTTGAAGATAAATCTGTTGTAATAACAAAAATGTATTTATAAATATATTACAAGTTTAATTGAAAACGTATGTTGCTGTTGTTGTTGTTGTTTTGTAGTTAATATTGTAGTTAATTTCCTTTACATGTTTTCAAGAAATAAATTTTAAACGTATTTTTTAAAAAAATACCCTTTTTTTATGCGAAAACTGTTTAATACAAATTAAATCTACTTGGAAACGTTTCCTAAAATCAATGGCAATTGCAGCCAAAAAAAAAAAAAAATTACTGATTTTATAAATGCTTCTTTAAATCTTTAAAATATATTGTTTTCTGCGGTTTCTACAGAGACCGAAAGCTTTTCGTAAGCATTTCGTAACCATGGGTATCTCGGAAGAGCTTACTGTAATTAGTCATTCGGTTTTATTTAAATTTTTTTTCGTATGTATGAAGTCATAAATGTGGTATAGTACACGTATACAAAGCGTTTATCCTAATGCTGTAATATATTGTAATAATTTGTTTTCCATCACATTCTATGTAGTTGAAATTTTTTATGTTTTTGATATATTTTTTACCTTTTCACAAAATTTGGGATAATGTAGTATTAGTACAATAGTATTTCTATCAATGGAAATTTATGCTACGTATGATAATGTTTAATATTTATTTAAACATTTGTACTTTTTACCATTTTAAACATTTACAACATTATTTGAATATCTGCATTTAAACATTTGCATTTATGAAATATATATAAAAAAATTGTTCAATGTCGCTTTAATGTTTTTTTATAACTTGCTTATTCAAAACAAATATCTTCTAAAGCTATGCTTCTTTTTATATTTTTTGGATTCTATCATTTTTCCTCTAATAAATACGATACATACAGTGGGTGATCGGTTAACGAACTGTAAGGTTTACCTACAAATCGGTTAACGGACACTTTCACGGGAGATTTTTATGTTCGGATAACGAACACATGTTTGGTTAACGAACACTTCACAAAACAAAGCCAAGAAGACACATTGCCATGTTTCAGATTTGCAGAGCTGTATTTAACTACATCTACTATTATCGACTTAGAGAACATTTTAACAGTTGTATACTTATGGCCTAATTAATTCAAGGTCTACCGGGGGTTCGTGCCCTACATTTTAGGGCCATCAAATTAAAATGGATGGTACAAAAACATTAATTTTTATAGTTTGTGTCCCTTTTTAAAGAAATATCTTTAATTGGAAGTTAATTATTTGAACTGAAATTTAGTTCCTAAATTATTAACGGGATCTAGGATCCACTTGAGCTTTATCGGGCTCTGCAGCAAACATAATCTTTTAGAGAATTAATGGAGTTTTTGATAGGCTAAAGTAATAAACTTATATGATTTAATGCTGTAGTCAATGAATGTGATCCTAAAAGATTTTACAAAGGGTGTGCCATTTATTTTTTTTAAGTATTTCACGACACGGACAAAGCCATGAAACTGCAATCTGCCCATATAAATACGGACGTATATTAACCCTATTAAAATGGGAAGATTGAAAACTCCAGAAAGGAAAAATAAATTTTATCAAATATTTAATGCCCTAAATTTAAGAAAAGCATGACTGAAGGAAGGACAAGACTGTGTGTATGTAATGTATGTTTTATTATTATTACATTTAAATAAATTTAGGGAGAATTTATATAAATTTTTATATATTATTTAGCTTTTAAGAACGAATTAATTGAATTCCCATACAAACTATAATAAATCTACGTTCTGTTAACGAACAATTCGGTTAGGGAACATTGTTTTGTAACGGATTAAGTTCGTTAACCGATCACCCAATGTATAAGTTTTTATAATTTTAATAAAATATAATTATAAAAGTTTAATGCATTATTTAAATAGAATCATACATTATTTTTTTAAAAGCGTTTTTTTTTTCGAAAAGTGACACATAACATCAAATATTAAGATAAAATATATTCAAATATACATTTAATATTATTTTTTAATTATACATAGAAACATATATATTATCCAATAGATATCTGACTTTAATTTTTTATTCTACAAAAATGTATATTTCCTGAACTAAATATTAAAAAATAACTAATTTTCATTTTTATTTCAGATCCTGTGATTAATGATCAGAATGTTAGATTTGGATATTGTGTGATAAGTGTGTAATGAGACAGATATTTATCTGCAATAATTCAACCTTTATCACTGATAGGTATGTATAATTATTCTAATTTTGTTTTCTGTTAGAGTATGAGATAAAAAGGTTTCTTTGAATGCTCTATATATTTTAATGCAAGTTTTATTTTCATGGCATGTTTAGCAAACTGAAGTAATATTTTATACGAGAAATTGATACTCATGTTTTTCAAAAACACTCAATATCGAATATACTTATTTGATCGTTATTCTATGCATGTTTTGAAAGTCATTTTGCTTCTGTAGCAGACATATAATCATGCATTCATAACCAAACATAAAATGACATGATGTATAATTTATAATTTTGAACAATAAGCACTGATGGGTAGTTGTTTATCAAGCTTTTTAAGCATTTATATACTAAAAGCTTGAAGTTTTTTCGTCAAGTAAAACAATACGTTCAAGAAGAAACATAAATTAACAAAATCGGTTCATTAAAAAACTTTTATTAGTTTTGTGACACAAAATTTAAGTTAGAAAGTTAGAGTGAGACAAATTAAAGTTAGAAATAGTCCGAGTTTTGCATTATTTTCATTAGACTATGTTATTTTTGTGTAATTCTAATCAAAGAGAACATATAATGCCACAGCCTAAAATTACAATATGATAAAGGAATTATTCAAAATTTAAAGAACACGAGACTATCTCTGCAACCCCTCCGCGTTGCCTTCTATAAAGAAAAAAAGAGAGAGAAAAAATATATCCTTATGACAGATATCTGTCGAATAAGAAATAGTTCTGCAATTCAGACATATTCAAGCGCAATTTATGTATATATAAATCGTAAGTGAATCATTTTGTAATAACGTATTAAACTAATTTATCTATTTTACTTTCAAATTAATCATTCCAAAATTTTAAATAATAAACGAATTATACAAAAAATAGGCCAAGGCAGAACATTTCCCCTAAACATAAAAGGAAACAAACATTCTAGTACATTTATTTTGAAACATAACTGTACACAAATGAATAATAATAATAAAGAAAACCTTGATGATTAAAGCCTGTTTAATATCACGCTAATGCGTATGAGTACATTTCTTGGAACACTCAAAAGAACAAAACATTAGTCTAAATTATTCATCCAGTATGACACAAAGAGAAAGAAGTCCTACTCCCCAAACGACAGTATACGTGCACCCGAAATCTTTCCTTTTACGAAAAACTTTCCTTCGACCTACTTTAAAAATTTATATTCTAGCTAATGCTGGTATTAAAATATTTTTATTTTAATGTTTGTTTTTCTTGGACTATGGGACTATTCTCTCCTAGAAATGACATGTGCGTTTAATACAATACAATATTTCCAAATTATGACGTTTTTTTTTTAAATAAAGGAAATTCTTTATTTAATTTGAATTTTTCATACGAATCAAAATTAGTTTGTAAGGAAACACTTAGTTAGAAGTATTCTATGCGATTTTAATAAAATATAAGACGTATATAAAAGAATATAACGAATATAAAAGACAGAAAAGTATGATTTAAGTTTAGTGACTAATTTTATTTCTGTCAAAAAAAAAAAAAAAACGCAAATAAGTGCTTATTTCTGTAAAATTTGTATACTTGTTGCTTTAATGATGTTTTAATACTGAATAGTAAAATAAAAAAAAAACAAAGGGTTATTTTCTTAGTAGAATTTGCTTATTTTATAAAGTATTTTTTTATTATTACCTTATTTTAAATTTTATTTTATTGGTATTATCTTTTGAACAAATTGTTGCTCAAGAAAAGTTTTTAAATGTTGAATTAATACAATATATGCATATTTGATCTTAATTTAAAAATTATTATTTATCAATATATTTTATAATTTGCCTATCAATCAAATGTTTTGTTTCATAGAAAAAATACTTTTCCATCAGCAACTTTTTGTATGTTTATAAAGTACATTATTTATATATTTAAGGTTAAATTAATATATATATATATATATATATATATATATATATATATAATGTTTTAAATTATAGAATGAATTTGAAAAAAAAAAAAATCTTCAATCAGAATGAAATTCTTCAAAAAGCTGCTGAACACGATACAGAATATTTAATTTCTAATATCTTCCCTCTAATTACACCCGCCGTACTAACCCCCCCCCCCTCTCTAAAACAAATAATAATTTTAGAATGATTCTCTTGAAAAATGACTGTTGAATAAAAAAGACTACTAAACTAAAAATAATATTTTCTTTTATTTTCGAGTTACATTCATGCACAAAGAAATCATTTAGTAAGAACGCATTAAATTAAATACACTATTTTATTTTTTAATTAATTATTGAAAAAAAATGAAATGAAAATACTACCTAAAAAATTAACACAAAGCATGTTTAATATTTACGCTTTCTAATGCATGCTTTCACTCAACCCCAAAAGAAAATCAAACGCCCTGGTACAATTACTTTAAACATGACAATGCACAGTTGAATAAAGATTAAAAAAATTCTTTGAAAATTACAGCTATGCTGCAGTTTCTCCAATAGCGTTGAAACATTTTAAACCTTAATGCGTATGAGTGAATTTCTGAGAACAGAAATAGAATAACTAAACATTTCTCTATGTTATTCATCCACAAAGAAAGAAATCGTATTCTCTAAAGGAAAGGTTTTCGTGCATTAGAAAAATTTTCTTTTACGAAAAACTTTCCTTTGACCTACTTGAGCATTTTATGTTCTAGCTAATGCGGGCATTAAAAGATTTTTCTTTTAATTTTTGTTTTGTTTGCGTCTTAGTATCTCGGAGAATTTTCTCACTAGAAAATGACATTTGTGTTTACACTATAAATGGTTTTCCAAGTCATGAAGTTTTTTTTTTTTTAAATAAAGAAAATTATTTATTCATTTTGTATTTTTCTTAGGAATCAAAGTTATTTTAAAACAAAACACTAAACTAGGCTGATTTAACGTGATTTTAATAAATATGAGTGATACTGCAAAAATGTAAAATGAGGAAAAAATGTAATATTCGTTCAGAAATGCGTTTTGAATAGTAAGAAAGTAATAAAAAAGTTTGATTCTGCAAAGTATTTTGTTTTAATTTATTTTAAAATTGGCTCTTATGGCAATCAATTCTCAGAAAAAAGTCAATAAAATTTAAGTTTGTGTTTGTTAGAAAATATAAGATCATAAAAGTAAAAAGTGAACAATAATGTAAATTTAAAAGTTATAAAAGCACAAAAGTATATGATAGATCGGCATTTAATGTTAGATTAATATTTATATGTATATTCTCTATCTATTAACATATTTATTATGTATCACCCAGATTTGATATTGTTTTATATTAAAGTATATCTTTAACTGCTATCTTTTTTTATCCAATGATAATATATATATATACTTTTCGGGACTTATTTGAAAGCATTTTTATTTCTGTTTTTTAATCTTGAAGAAAAAATAAATACTTTTAAATATTTATATAAAGAAGAGTTTCCGTTGTTTATTCTTATAAATACTTTCAAGTTTACTTCGCTCAAAATTAATAATAAATTATAATTAATGCTAAATAATCTGTTCATTTTCATAATAAAATAAATATCTTTCCTTGAAATCGAATAGTCTGCATACATTATATGTTAAAAATTTTAAAGAATATATATAATGTGTTTCTTACGTTTTACTTATAACCTCGCTGAAAAAACTACAGATCTCTATATCGCCATAGATGTCGATCAATTAAGATATTGTTAATACATGTTTTTCAGAAAACACACAGATCAAACGTATATACACTGAACTATGTGTGTTTAAACTGCAAAATATTTTCCAAATAAGGATTTTTAAATGAAGAAAATTCTCCAATTATTCTTAATTGTTCAAAGGAATCATATTTAATTTGAAACGTAATACCTAACTAGACTGATATTCCTTATTTATAGTTTACATATTTAGATATACACATAGATACAGTTGTAAGCCAAATACTGCGCATTATTATGAAAATGAGTACAAAGAATATAAATCAAATAATGCTTCTACAGCTTTTTAGATTTTGTCTTAATAACAAAATCGAATATTAGAAACTTATAAAATATTTTTTTTTCAGATTATCTACTAATACCAATGTATTAGAAGATAATCCGAAAAAAGAATTATCCTTATCCTTTTAGAGATTCATGCACTTAGACAATAAATACAACCTAAAAACATTGTAGTCATAAAATTTCCAATTATTTATATTACGTTCATGTTATACTGTTTATTAAAGAAATTTAAAAAAAAACAGTAATAAAGATTTTAATAAAGTTTAACTGTGTCTTTTTTATTTTTAAATATTGTTAATGTTAAAAAATAAGTTCCTTAGCAATAAATTTGCGGTTACAGTGAATTCACGTAAATTATTACCTATTTAAATAATAATATTTATTTTTCGGTTTAAAACAAATAATATTGCTTTATAAAACAGTAATTGATGAAAATCATCTTTCAAAATGTATTTCGTTCATAATTGTAATTTTAACGCATAAATCAACTTTACAACTCCTTAATGTACTAACATGCTGAATGGTTTTATTTTTTAAATTTCTATCTTTAAGTTAATTGAACTTTCAGTAGAATTTGTTCATCTGTTCCACAAATTATAACACGTTTATTGAATTATGTTGTATTCAATTTTCATGTTTCAAAATATTTAATCATTTCCTGAAATAGACGTTATCAAACGCTTCGCAGATTATCAGAACAGCTTTAGAAGATGTTTATAAATTTTCTGTTGTTTCATGACAATTAAATATGTTGTTAAATTTTAAAGTACATTTAGATTCCCTTGTTGAATCGTTTCTTTATTAAACTGATGAAATCTTTGAAATCTCATTCATGTATTTCAATTATTCAAATTAGATTACTCTTTCAGAATTACATGAAATAAGTTAAATCGCGTGATGTGCAACAGAGGTTTTCATGAACATCTGCTTTAAGTATCAACATTAGAATGTAAAATTTATTAAGGTGGTCGATTTTGAATTCGGATAAAATTAATTTCAACCGGTAAATGCATTAGTATTTCATATTTTAAACAATATTTTTAATTGCAATTTGAAAATCAATGTCTCTGATTCAATAGTTCATGAAATTTACCGATGGCATATACCAAATATAAATTTATTCCCCAAAGAATCATTTTAAATGGTTAAACTACTAGCTTAATTTCTAAATTATGTAGTTTATTATACACATAAATATGTACAAACATTAGTTACGTTAAGCAAATTCGAAATTTCATTAGAACTTCAAACGTTTACTGGGAAGAATGTAAACATCTGCAGCAAAGCTTAGCATTTTGATATTAAGCTATATGAACAACAATTTAAACTATTTAGTATACATATGAATCTGAAAATGTTATACGTCGCTTACGGAAGTTTTAAAACAGTTTCGTTAAAATTTCGAAATCAAATCTCATCAGCTATTTGCCAACATAAAAAAGTTCAGAATATTTGACCATAAAACTTTGATCTTAATTTCTATGTAGAATGTTATTGATAGTTTAAAATTTTTAATCCATCGTTCAATTCATATTTATCTGAATGGAATAATTTACGAAGAAGATTTGAAATTAATTCGTGATTTCCGTAATTTATTTGTTTCTTTCTTTATTTTACATTTTGATAATAAAGAAAATACGACTCTGAATTAATATATTACATGCATTCTATTTCTATGGTATGACAAAAATTTCGGATTAAAATACACATTTACGAGATTTTAATATCAACATCGAGAAAGAGCCGAGATTTTTATCAAATATATACTATATATATATATATATATATATATGCAAGGAATGAAAAAATATCGCATGATTCATGGATTATGAAACACTTTTCAACACTGTTAGTATATTATCCCTTATAATTTTTTAATCCGCTGGAAAGTTCATAACTCAACGGATGAACAGCTCTACAACGATTGCTCAGAAATGATAAAATGTCTGAATTATTTTGCGCGATTTTATAAAAGAACAATAAACTTTGCATTCCTTTTTTTACATGGTAGATATTTTTAAGCGGGACTTCAATAATGTATATCAGTATCATAAAACGCACATTAAACAATCACAATCTTTATCCGTAATAGTTATCTGTTCTTTTGGATGTGTCTGTAAGCACACAATAAATGTTAAATATACTATTTTCTGTACGGGATATATTATATCGCACTTCCATAACAAATATTAATTTGATAAAGTGCAATTATAACAACTATCGTCTATAGAGAATATTTAATTAAGTATCTTATTTGAGTTTCCTGTCGTCTAGCGTCTAGTCTTGTTCAACATCGAACTTTATTCTCCGCTGAATTTTTAAGCGCGTTCGTAACTATATAAATAGGTAGCGCCTATAGCCGTCTGTCCGTCTGTCCACATATAACAGCGCAAAAACTACCCAACCGAATGGTTTGAAATTTAATATATTGTTGTGAGCTCGGGGTTCGAAAGGACTGATGCCAATATATAAGAACAATAAAAAGGCTTTATTCACTATAAACAGTGCAATACGATCACAAATATCTTCTGAAAATTACAAGATATTCAGTAATCTTCAAATCCAATAAAAGCTAAGCAAAATTTCACACAGAAACAATGCGTTCAATACGACGTATCAACGACAAAATCGATCCGAGAAACACAGTTCTCAATGCAAAGCCTCTCGTATGAATTCAATCGCAGTCGACAGACAACTAACTAACTGAACTGATGGAGGTCCTTATATAGGTTTCAGAGATCTTTCCAGATTATTCTAGAGCCTTCAGATGCTAGAAATTACCAGAAAGTGCTTTAACTTTCGATAGAGAACCCAAGCAAGAAAGGATCCCAATGTATAGGTATAAGGGGAGTGTGGTTTCACAAAAACTCGCCAAATCCGTCGCCAACTTGGCGACATTTGGCGATATATCGCCAAATTTGGCGACAAAAATAAGTCGCCAAAACCATCGCCGACTTGGCGATAAACCCATTCCTTGGCGATATTTCAATAGACTTCCATTATAAAGATGAGGGTGTAAGGTTGTTTTCCTTGCAAACCATCTGAGGCCTTTAGCATTGAGTTACATGATGCTCAATTGGAAATACATTAATAATACTGCAATTTTCACAATAATCAAATAAAATAAATTTAAACAAATGGAATATTTACAGATATATACAAAATTCATAACATTGCCCCCCTCTCAAGGACTGCACGTCCCGGGCAGTTCAACCTTTGATCGGAAAGCAAACCCGTTACAAACAAATGCTATACTATTCAAAACACTAAAAGCAAATATGGAAAATAACAATTAAACACATTCATAATGCTGAATTATAAAGCATAGACACCATTACATACAAGTATTTAAATAATAATAACAGTAATAATGATAATGCTAAGCAAAATAAATAATTACATTAATTTATATACAAGACCATGGTCATACTAATTTACATTATTTACATTACACTATTTACAATCAATGAACTAAGTACTATGTGAACTATGTACTATGGCCATAGTATGGAGCTAGCCTGTCGTAATGAACGACTATAGGCTTCGAATTTGGTGACTTTCGGATCCGAATTACGACATCGTTCAGTCTGTTTAGGACTGTATAAGGACCGTCCCAGTGCGATTGCAGTTTGGGAGAAAGTCCTTTACGTCGAGTCGGATTATAAAACCAAACCTTGTCACCTTCTTTGAATTGATGTCCCGTGGCTTTCGTGTCGTACCTGGTCTTCATCTTCTCCGTTTGTATATTGATCCGCTCTCGAGCCAAGTTGTGGACGTCTTCAAATCGTGCCTGGAGATTCTGAACGTATCCCTCTGGCGATGAAGGCGCATCTGGAGGGCGACCAAAAAGCAGATCACAAGGTAGACGAAGATCACGACCGAAAAGCATCTGAGACGGGGAATAGCCGGTCGTTTCATGGACGGCGCTGCGATAGGCGAGGAGAAACAAGGGAAGTTTTTGGTCCCAGTCTTGTTGGTTTCTTGAAACTAGCAGTGAGAGGTTGTTGAGGATGGTACGATTAAACCTCTCAACCATGCCATCCGACTGTGGATGTAAAGGCGTCGTCCTAGTTTTGTCCATTCCGAGAAGTTGACAGAGACCCTCAATCACAGCAGAGATGAAATTTCTCCCCTGGTCCGAATGCATTTGAAGGGGGACTCCATACCTTGATATCCACTTGTGTACCAAGGCATCCGCAACCGTAGAAGCTTCTTGATCAGGGATGGCATAAACTTCAGGCCATTTCGTGAAATAGTCCATGACAACAAGAAGGTATTTGTTGCCATCAGCACTTCTTGGCAGAGGACCTAGGATGTCAAGGGCGATGCGTTCGAAAGGTGCTCCTACATTGTAGAGATGTAGTTTTCCTCGGCTACGTTTCTTGGGTCCTTTCCGAGCTGCACATGCATCGCACGATTTGCACCATTGTTCGACGTCAGCTCTCGCTTTTCCCCAGAAGAAGCGCTCTCGGACTCTGTGTAATGTTTTCATGATTCCAAAATGGCCTCCGGTGGAACTGTCATGTTTATCCTTGAGGACCTCGGGGATTCGGGATCGAGGAAAAACCAACTGCCACCGAGATGTCTTCCCATCTTCCGATTCGAATTTTCGGAACAGGACACCATTCCTGACGTGGAGGGAGTTCCAAAGAGCCCAATATTGCTTCGTCGTAGGACTGTAAGTCGAGATGTCTTTCCAACTGGGCTTTGTGCTAGAAGATTCTAATAACTCCAAGATTGGTTTGATGTCAGAATCTGCCATTTGATCTTCTCAGATCTTCTCATCACTCCAGGGATCTGGTGGCGTTGATTGTGAAGTCTTCGTCTGGAGTATGACATATTCGGGATTATACTTGCTCTCAGCTCTGGAACAATAGCGACAACTTTCAGGACACGGTCTTCTTGATAGGGCATCGGCGTTTCCATGCGATGAGCCTTTACGATGCCTGATGTCAAAGTCGTATTCTTGGAGTCGTTGTATCCATCTGGCTACTTGGCCCTCTGGGTTCTTAAAATTCATCAGCCATGTTAGGGATGCGTGATCAGTGCGAAGGAGAAATTTCCTGCCATAGAGATAGTGATGGAAGTGTTCTATGGCTTTCACTATAGCTAATAACTCCTTACGAGTGACGCAATAATTCCGCTCTGGTTTCGACAAACATTTGCTCCAGTATGCTACGACTCGTACTTGGCCATCTATTTCTTGGGAAAGTACAGCGCCGACACTTTCCTGACTGGCATCCGTGTCCACAATGAATTGTTTGTCGGGGTCTGGATAGGTAAGGACTGGAGAGGATGTGAGAGCTTCTTTCAGCCGCTGGAATGAATTGTCGCATTCTTGTGTCCATAGAAACTTCTGTTTGCTTTCAGTGAGCCTATGCAAGGGTCTTGCGATGTTGGAGAACCCCCGTACAAACTTTCTGTAATAAGTGCATAGTCCCAGAAAGCTTCGCAACTGATGGACATTTTCCGGACGTTTCCAGTGCTTTACTGCAGACACTTTTTCAGGATCTGTTCGAACACCTTCAGCTGAGATGATGTGTCCTAAATAGTTTACTTCTCGTTGGAAGAACTTGCATTTCAAAGGGTTCAGCTTTAAATTCGCCGCTCTTAGTTTCGTTAACACTTTTCGAATATTCTCTAAATGTTCTTCAAACGTGCGGCCACCAATGATGACGTCATCTAGGTAGATGAGACAAGCTTCAAAAGTCAGACCTTTTAACACTGTCTCCATGAGGCGCTCGAACGTTGCTGGAGCATTGCAGAGCCCGAACGGCATAACTTTAAATTGCCAAAGTCCTTGTCCAGTAGTAAATGCGGTCTTGTCTTTGTCATCAGGATGGATCTCTACTTGCCAATATCCACTCTTCAAATCCAGCGTGGAAAACCATTTATGTCCTGAAAGAGTATCTAGCGTGTCGTCTATTCTTGGTAGAGGATAGCTGTCCTTCTTCGTGATATCGTTAAGTTTACGATAATCCACACAAAATCTTGTGGAGCCATCTTTCTTTCGGACCAACACGATGGGAGAGGCCCACAGACTTGATGACGGTTCGATGATGTCACTATCCTGCATCTGTTGTAAGAGCTTAGACACCTCTTCTTGTTTAGCGAACGGCAAACGTCTGGGATGCTGTTTAATCGGTGGATGGCCGGCAGTATCAATTCTATGCCGTGTCAGTGAAGTGCGACCAATATCACTCTCGTTTTGAGAAAACACATCCTTAAATTCCTGCAACAGTCTTTCTGCGGCATGTCTCTGTTCAGGAGATAAATTTTCATTTCGTCCAATTTCAGGTGTTAAACTTGTAGGCGGCTCCGACAACATCAAGCTCGGGTCTTTGCATACACAGGTGACTGGAGCACAGGTTGCAAGCACTTCACCCTTCTGGATAATTCTAGACTTTTCACTTACGTTTGCAATTCTCACGGGTATCACATCTCTCGACAGATCTACCAGCGCTGATGCTATTAGCACTCCCTTTGGGCTCTTCTCAGGATATCCAGTCAAGCCATACTGGAAAATTCTTTCGTTTCCAGTTAATCCAGGTATCATCATTTCGGTCCGAGGAGGGATGATAACATCTGCCTTGGCTGTGATCCGTTGAATAGACCCGGACTTATTTCCAAGTTTGAAAATAGTGACATCTTCTTGAGCAGAGCGTAACTCATTATTCTTAAAATCCAGTGTAAATCCTTGCTCTTTTAAAAAGTCCAGTCCGAGTATGAAAGGGTCTGAAATATCGGCCACATAGACTGTATGATGGTAAGCGGCGTTCCCAAACTTTATTTTCAATTTCATTCTTCCATGTATGTCGATCTTATCCCCGGTCACGGTTTGGAGGATAACACGGTGCGGGGTCCAGAGGAGTTTTTCCTTTAGCCGGTGAGCTAGATCTTTCCGAATGATGGTCACATTGGCTCCTGTATCGATGATCATATTACAGGGCAAATCATTCACACGCCCGACTATAAAAACTCCGTTCTCGCCGCAACTTCTTGCAGAAATTTGACACACTTGATAATGGGGCTTCTCGAAATCTGGCAACCTCCGCCCCGCGAGATGGCCATTAATTAGTTTTCCTGCTCCGCCGTTCGTGGGGAGCTATTAACTTCTGTGCTGGGTCGTTTTAGGCAGTTTCTTTGAATATGGCCTTCTCCACCGCATTTCCAGCACTTGATCTTTCTGCCAGTTTTGTTGTCCATCAAGGAGTTTATCTGCCTCATCATGTCCTTCACCTGCTGCTGTAAATGCTCCACAGCTCTATCCGACGTCTCAGGCATGTTGGCTACTCGCACAAAGTGTCGATCTTTCCTTGTAGCTTGCTGGGCTGCCTCGAATTTCAGGGCATAAACTAAAGCCCCTTTTAAGTCACTGAGATCTGCAATCCGGAGTTGTTTCTGGATCTCAGAGTCACGTACACCATCAATAAAATGCTGCAGAGCCAAGCTTTCTCTAATTTCAGTCGGACAGTAAGGATAAGCAAGATGTGAAAGTCTCTCGACATCCGTAGCAAGCTCTTGCAGGGATTCAGTGGATTTCTGCTGTCGAGATTTGAGCTGGAGTCTGCTATATTCCTTCATGCATTTCTCGCCAAAGCGTAATTCTAAGGCACTGACGAGCGTTTCAAAATCCAGCGGTTCATTTGCAGGCAAAGTCTGTAGGACGTCGGCAGCATCAGCTCGTAGAGAAGCAGCTAACTGGCAAGCCTTTGTCTGGGAATCCCATCCATTGGCGTCCGCTACGATCCCAAATTGTGTCTTAAAAACTGGCCATGAGGATTTTCCGTCATAGGTCGAGAGTTTAATAGAGGCCCGAGGAAGCATAGCTTGATACTTGACATCTTCGGGATAGTTTTCGGCTGTTATCTTTTGTTTCTTCACATTTTCCAACTCCTTTTCTACACTCTCAATCCTTTCTTCGACGGTCTTGGCGATCTTTTGAACTTTTTCTTCTACTCTTTCTTCAACGGTCTCGGCGATCTTTTGAACTTTTTCTTCTACTCTTTCTTCTACGGTATTGGCTGTCCTTTGAATTTCTTCTACTTTTCCTTCTATTTGTTGAAATCTTCCTTCAACTTTGTTTTCCACGCCGTCAATTCTGTCATTTAAAGATGTTATTTTATCCTCTATTAAGTCTTTCAACTCTCCAAGGTTGGTTGACATATCCTTCTTCATTTCATCTTTTAACTCGCCAAGGTTGGCAGTCATTTTCTCATCCATCGCTGACATATCCTTCTTCATTTCAGCCTGATTCGCAGTCATTTTCTCATCCATCGCTGACATATCCTTCTTCATTTCAGCCTGATTCGCAGTCATTTTCTCATCCATCTCTCCTAATTTCTCCAATAATTTAGTCAGTTGCGCTTCCATTGCTCTGGTAATCGGCATTCAATCCCACTTCTGACACCAAATGTTGTGAGCTCGGGGTTCGAAAGGACTGATGCCAATATATAAGAACAATAAAAAGGCTTTATTCACTATAAACAGTGCAATACGATCACAAATATCTTCTGAAAATTACAAGATATTCAGTAATCTTCAAATCCAATAAAAGCTAAGCAAAATTTCCCACAGAAACAATGCGTTCAATACGACGTATCAACGACAAAATCGATCCGAGAAACACAGTTCTCAATGCAAAGCCTCTCGTATGAATTCAATCGCAGTCGACAGACAACTAACTAACTGAACTGATGGAGGTCCTTATATAGGTTTCAGAGATCTTTCCAGATTATTCCAGAGCCTTCAGATGCTAGAAATTACCAGAAAGTGCTTTAACTTTCGATAGAGAACCCAAGCAAGAAAGGATCCCAATGTATAGGTATAAGGGGGGTGTGGTTGCACAAAAAGTCGCCAAATCCGTCGCCAACTTGGCGACATTTGGCGATATATCGCCAAATTTGGCGACAAAAATAAGTCGCCAAAACCATCGCCAACTTGGCAATAAACCCATTCCTTGGCGATATTTCAATAGACCTCCATTATAAAGATGAGGGTGTAAGGTTGTTTTCCTTGCAAACCATCTGAGGCCTTTAGCATTGAGTTACATGATGCTCAATAGGAAATACATTAATAATACTGCAATTTTCACAATAATCAAATAAAATAAATTTAAACAAATGGAATATTTACAGATATATACAAAATTCATAACAATATATAATTTTTTCAGAATTTTGTCAGTCATTTCAAATGTTAGGAAAATAGAATCAAAATTTAAAAAGATATTAATAAAAGTTTTCTCCATTCTATTAAACAATGGAATTATCTTGTATTTCTCTGTAAATCAACAAGAAATGCTATACACTGCACACTTTTTTCTATAGAAAACTTACTATGAATGATATCCAGAACGCATATACATTTCGAAATGTCGAATCTACTGTAACATCATTAAAATGAACTTAAAATGTTTATCGTCTATTGACCATATTGTATATAAACTCTTTGGAGTAATCTTGTGAAAGAACAATTACCGCTACACACTTCATCTTAAAAAACAAAACAAAACACATTCTATAGTACACACCAATAATATACATTTCTGTGAAAAAGTTTAGACTCGAACAGTTGTCGAACAGTTGATGTCGGATAAGAAGCTTCGGAGTTGCAATCAATTAAATTGAGCCGTTGGGAAAAGTTAAGATGTATTATTATTATCTACATGATAAAGGAAAAATTATATAGATGTATAATAAGAAATGAGATGATAATAAATTTAGAATAATAAAGTAAAGCAAATGAGATTAAGGATAGAGTATAATTATTGAGTAGAAAGTGAAATGGTAGCTGTTGTTATAACTAATTACTTGTAAGTAAGTTGAAAAAAACAAGTTCGGAACATGTTCGTGAAAGAGCGTTTTTTGGTATAGCTAATATATGTAGTTTTAATTAAGAAATTAGGTAGTTATAATGTGGAAATAATTACTGAGTAAAAAATATAAAGAGAGAAAAATTTACAGTTATGGTGAGCAGTAACTCTCACTGTCCTTAATTCTGGAATATCTTGGTCATTTACGGTTATGCGGTTCGAAGACGTCATAATTCGGTAATTCCGCGATTATTTCATTAGGGTGGTCATAGAGATTTTCATATATTTTTTAGAAATGTGGTTAATTATTTTATTTAAAGTAGTAGATTTTGATGTCCCTACGAATAGTAGTATTACAGAGGTAACGGGGATTTCAGACAATACGAAGATTTTTGTTGTGGAGTTGGCTAAGTTTCTTCATAGAGGTTTTATAGATGTAGCACAAGACCGGACAGGCGAAGGTGATTATTGGTAATATACAGGAGTTATAGATAAGACGCTTGTTAAGGACAGGCAAGGGTTTTCGATTAAGGCTATTATTTTCTACAAAACAAAACAATACTTTTTTTAGCAAACTTTATGTGGTCCAAATTATATATCCCATTAAGATAATGCGTCTATTCTCAATTCGGAGTCAAAGAAACGGCAATTAGATTTCTAAAAGACTTGAAAAGGTTGCCTTAAATTTTGAATGTAATCCTACCGACAATGCCTTGGGGATTTCAACTAATACTGTGTATATAAATCTAAGAGAGTATTCTTCCATTCAAGAAGTTAAAAAAGGCCACACAACAGACGTAGTTTTTTTTTTATTGAAACAAAATCATTTCAAAACCTTGTGGTGTTAATACAAGACCATGTGTTTGGTTCAATATAAAATTTTACTGCCTTGACTGATATTAGGGAAATTAATCGTTTTTTAGGAAAGGGACAAATGTTATGTTTGTGCCTAAAACCATGTGCCACATTTTATTTTTGTTTTAAGTTATGTTGTGGCAAGATCGCTACAGCCTCGATTTTCTCTTTTTATTGTCACTATCATATGTGACCATAACTGGTATTAATAAATAAGATTTTACTTCAGTGTTTGTTGATTTTAGTTAAGTTCAAATTTTGTACATCGTAAAGATCCAAATAAATTTATAGGCAGGCAAACAGACAAATGAACCAATGTCATGAACACATTTCAAATATGTTAGGAAAAATTTAAAAAATAATTTTGGTATTAACTATTATCATTCCTCAGGTCATCACCAAAAAACGTATATCCATTTTTATTATTTCGTAACACAACCGGTCTCAAAGGCATAGTTGGGTCGCTTGATTAAAGCCTATTAGACACTTTAGCATAAATCTAAAGCATTTTTATTTTTATAAATATATATCTTTTGTTTGTTTTTTTAATACCTTCACACGGGGCTCGGACAGCATCTGTCTAAGTTTGCATGTATTCTCGGACAGATGCTATCCGAGCACCCGTGTAAATGTTAAAGTGAAGAATCACAATAAGTGGGAAAGCTTCTCAGTGTAAATGTTACACGTTTAATGTTTATTAATCAATCATTTACAATCCAATGCATTAAAGTAAGTGTATTATTTAATCTCTGTTCAAATATATTTATTAAGGCAATTACATGTAACTAGAAAATAATGTGTATAATATACCCTTTTCAAATAACACATATTAATTTAATAAACCCATGTGTAAAATTTTCACATATTTTCATAAAATTTTTTAGACGTTATTAGGATATTTTTATTGTAACTACTGTAAGTGTTTATTGTAAATAATGTTATTTACTATAAATTCGCATAGTTTTTATGTTTTTATTTTTATGATTATAATGTAAATATTTATTTTTTTAATAAATCTTTATCCACTCAGAAAAAGATAAACAGCTTCCTAAAATTCATCTTCCTTAAGAACATGTGGAAAAAAATAAGCATACAAAAAATAAGCAAGAAAGAGATAATAATTGGATGAATATTATACTTATACAACATACATTTCCTTTAATTTGAATTTAAATTTGCATTTTTTATGAGCACTTTGCCATTTTTTTTCAAACTCTCGAATAAGCACTAATTCAAATTCTTTTTTAAGTAAAATAGAATTAAAAAATATTTTTGAAAAAATACTTTTTCTTCGTGCCGAAAGAAATATAATCTTTTTAAATTAAAATAATTTTCTTCTCTTACAAGAAAAAAAGAGTTTGAAAACAACTTTTGTTGGTTAATTATTATCATAGTTACCTAAAACAGTTCTTTTTACTCTAAGTGTATCATCTTGTCGTAGTAAACATTTTACGTCCGCTCTAAATGAGTTCTTTATTACTAAACTTCTTTTTGTTCTTTTTTTAATTTAACTTAGCTTTTTTATTTGACAGATATATTTTCACTATACTTTGCACGTAAGGTGTCATGACTGTCATTCATTATGTTCACAGCCGTTAATTACAAAATCTCAATCTTTTTCGCACGCAGAATATAAATGTGAAAATATTAAAAGGCTCTTTAGTATGATGTTGTTCCAAGTTTAATTTGAATGCATATGAATATGCATGACTTAGGTGGGCTACCGCATACCTTTACAGGTGTATACAATTAGTAGCATTTATAGTTCAATTATAGGGATGTACAAAATAATTCCTTTACATTATGATCTATGGATAAAAATCCTTTGTGGTTCATTTTGAACATATTATGATACTTGAAAAATAATGTAATTTAAAATGACCACCAAGGTTGAATACAACTTATTTTCTATAGAGTATGGAATGTGTATGATTTATTATTTATGTACAGAGGCACACAAGATAATTCAGTTAAAGGACTGACTCTGATCGGTAATTGCTAGAAGTGATCTTTCCGCAATATGCAATTTTATGTATTTTTTATTGTATTAAGTGATTTATTACAAATTCTGTAGATTATATAGAAGGCTTCACGAAAAACTTTGAATATTGGCAGCAATTGCTGAAAATGGATTTTTACTGAGTTACGTATGTTTTTCTCATTTTTCGATATCTCATTTCAACGTATGAAAAAATTAAATTTCTTAATAATATTCTGTTTGTGTTGGAAAGTGTTTCATAACCTATGCCGGATGCATTATGTCGGATGCATTATGCCGGATGCATCTTTACATAGAAAATGATCTTTTGCTTTACTAATTGGAAGTTGATTGATATAGTTTCATAAAATACTAAACCTGTTTATTATTAAACCATAACACGGAATGTATAAAAATAATTAAATAAATATATATTTTTTGACCTTACAAAGTATAAACTTAGTCTAATTTCTCTCACCCCAGCTATATGATACCTCCGTAATATTAATTATACCAATAAGTGTTAACTTTAATCACACATTATAAATCTTTTTTTCGTTCTATACATCGGAATTTGGCGTTTATCTGATAGAATCTTGTATTTTAATTCCAGAACAAATTATAATTTAACTATAATGTAAAATAATAATTGTAATTTTTTATCTATATGTACTTTAGTCCTCACCAAAGAGATATGATTTTCTATACTAAAATAATTTTACTTCTGCGTCAAAAATTATAAAAAGCTTAGAAAATCCTTTTCTAATATCTAAAAAGTTTCCTTTTATACTGAAATTATTTTCGATATTGAACATTTTTTGTTCATTCTAAAACAATTCTATATTCGTTTGTGGATATGTTTCACGAATGCTCATCTACTACTAAAATCTTTGCTCGGAAACTGCTATGAGAGTCAATATCCATTATTTACAACGGCGCTATTTGTCCAAAATTAACATTCTGAGGTCACGCGGAAGGCAAATATGAAGTAACACCTCACTGAATTTTTTTGTGATATGATTTGTACCATAACTCATTCAAAAGGGAAGGGGCGTTCATTATTGAAAGGAGTTCATTATTGAAAGGAGTTCATTAGGCAGGAGTTCATTATTGAAAATCATAATTGCGAAACATAAATTGGAATAGTTAAAATTTTCTTTATTTAAAAATAAGGTATTTAATAATGTTTCGCCGGCAAATCACAAAATCATTTTATCCCTCTATTTAAAAACTCTTCCTCTTCTAATGTGAATCAATTAAACTGTATTTTTATAATACTGTAAATATTAAAGATTTTATTTGGGTGAATTTTTAGTTAAAAGTTATATTGCCATAGCATGGTTCGATAAAATCAATTTAAATATCTACAGACAAGCACACTAGCGTTTCAGCCGTGTACATAGGGCTTTTATATTGCCAGAGCATCATCTGGCAAAATAAATTTAAATATCTACAGGCAAGCACACCTGTGTTTCAGCCGTGTGCTAAAAATAACAGAAAATTTAATCTGTATAATTATATTTTGTTTATATTCTTAAAGAGTGGAGAAATGATATAAAATATGTAGAATAGGTTACTTAAATAAAGAGAAAAGTAATTAGCATTCAGAGATATCAAATTTTTGTTTATAAAATAGAAGCAAAATCGTGTTGCAGCTAAGCATAAATTTACTTCAAATATTTGTTTTTCCTGCACAGCTCTTAGCCCTGGCAAATCCTGCAATTTGTAAAGCATAAAATATATTTTGAAGTTTAAATATTCGCACCTGTTCCATATTTGCAAATTCATTAAAAAAATTAATTTGTTATGTATAATTATGTATATAAAAAATATTTTTTATAACTAGCTTAATATTGAAAGTGTTCTTTACTCAAAATTTTGATGGTAAATTTTCAAATTGTTGAAACATAATTGGTAGAGTATAAGGGGGCCCCCTGTGTGACGTCAGGCATCCCTGTTTCAAAGTCTTAAGCGGGGCCTGGCCACGACTGAAGCTCAGGTGCGATTGCTTGTAGATATTTAAATTGATTTTGCAATAAGATGCTCTGGCAATATCTATTTGATACTTTTTATTTAAAAATTGTGTACGTTTAGTAACATTTTATGAATTCAAGAAAAATATACAACTTTCCATTAATCTCCCTTTCTAGTTTCAGAAAGAAAACAAAACCTGTATGAAAATACAATTAGGTAAATGTTAAGTAGATAATGTTGAGTAATTTTCTTAATTGCATGGCATACTTTTTGAAATCTAAATTTGTATTTAATGATAGCACCCTTTTTTTGTGTAATCTCGAATGAATAAAAATGTAATTTATTTTTAACAGCTATTACTTTAAATTACTGATATATAAAATAATATTGGAAATGCTGTCTGAAAAAATACATTATTTTGTAATGATAAGAGAAATGCAATCTTTCTTATTAAATCATAGTTTATTACATACCAAAAATCTGAAAGAAGTATAAAATAACTTCAATTAGTTTAAAGATTTTCTTTAATAAATAGCTAAGATGTGGCTTTTTTATTTTGACAATATCTTCCAATGTTTAAAATTTTATGGTGACACCGAAAGATTTCTGTCTTATAAAGCCAATTCGGTTTTACAACTTTTTTTTGTCACGTTCTTTCTTTCACGAATGCACTTCAGCCAATGAAATCTTTGCACGTAAGCTGTCATGACTGTCAGTATTCATTATGTGCACAGGCGCTATACTTTTCTAACTTCCATCTTTTTAAGTCATGCGAAAGACATATCTAAAAAGTTATTTTAGTATAATTTTTTTATGTGTGTGTGTGGTTCAACATGTTTCGGATTAAATCACGCAGAAGTCAAAACATTAAAAAAAAGCTTGAAATGTTTTTTCTTCTTGAATATATATTGCTGAAAATGGATTTCTTTTTCTGTTATAAGATTTATATCAAATATTTAACTTTCTTCCACACTTTAATATAGTTGTGGATAAATTTTTCGCTTCTATCAATATAGACAATTTCTTAGGCTCATGAATAACACTTGAAATAAAAGTAAAAACAACACAAATAAATATACATATATTTGCAAATTGTTAATTGGTTGGTTATAGTTATTTGTTGATAATTTACTCACTTTTTCTTTTTTCTATTCTTAGAAATAGGCTGAAACTATTGAAGCATATATAATATACAGAGTGTCCGAAAAGTCTGGAAACGGTCAAATAACTCGAGAAATATACATTGGATTAAAAAACGGCAAAATGTATGTTCAATATTTTTGAAAAATCTATTTAGGGATATGAAAGTTGCCCCCCCCAAACTTTGCTCCCCCCCGGGGGGAAAGGGGGCAACTTTGAAATCTTAAATGCTGAACCCGATTTTTTATTGCAGATTCAGATTCTACGGGAAAAAATACGTAACTTTTGTATTGAAAATTTTCTTCGAAACATTGTAGATGGCGCTGTAATCGAGTGCAATGCTGTGAGAATCGTTACCATTGCAATGTCTGGGAACGCTCGAATAACTGAAGAAATATATATCGTATTGAAAAACGGAAAAATGCATGTTCAATAGTTTTGAAAAATCTATTTAGGGATATCAAAGTTGCCATTTTTCTAAAATATTAAGCACGTATTTTGCCGTTTTTCATTCTGATGTATATTTCTCGAGTTATTGGAGCGTTTCCAGACATTGCAATGGTAACGTTTCTCACAGCATTGCACTCGATTACAGTGCCATCTACAATGTTTCGAAGAAAATATTCAGTACAAAAGTTACGTATTTTTTCCCTTAGAATCCGAATCTGCAATAAAAAATGTGGGTCATCATTTAAGATTTCAAAGTTGCGTCCCTTTCCCCCTGGGGGGCAACTTTCATATCCCTAAATGTATTTTTTCCAAAATATTGAACATGCATTTTGCCGTTTTTCAATCTGATGTATATTTCTCGAGTTATTTGACCGTTTCCAGACTTTTCGGACACCCTCTATATGTAATTATTAAAAAGATTCTAAATGTGTATAAAAATGTTTTACGTAGACAGAAATGTGTGAGAAAAAGGTTACAAGTAGCATTTTTTTCATTTTACTTAAAATTAAAAACGACGAAAACATATATCGTTTTCAAACATTACGAATATATCATATTAATTGAGGGGGTCGGGGCAAGAAAGTGCCAAGCCGAATTTTCGGTGAAATAAATGTGACACTGTAATCTGTTGCTTAATATTGTAAATTTTAATATCCTACATATTATTTTTTTCTAATGTCACTAGATAGCCAGGTTTCGTTTTTGCCCCAGATATTTTTAGAATTGTTTTACCAGATTAAAAGCGTAAATGATTAAAGTAATGCCATATTGTTATTCAGAACATCTCAAATGTTACTAAGAAATTGGTGAGCAAAAATCTTTATGATTTATATGTTGCTACGAGTATTGGATCTAACTTTCAAATTGATATACCTCAGAAGTTCAAAAATGTGGCTTAGCCCTTTTTTGCCCCGAACTCCTAAATTTCACTAATTACACATATTTCATATATTACACATATTTCTTTAAACATCATATATTTCCTTAAATTTCATATATTTCTTGAAATATATATAGAGAGAAGGGATTAAAACCGCATGATAGTAGGTAAGTACATTTATTATAATAAATGTAATAAGAAAAATTAATAAGGTAAGGCATGTGAAAAAATAAAATAAAACGATGAACAGACATTTAAAGCATAGTTTTCTTGGTTATAGCACTTTTAAGTATTGATGCAATAAAATAAAACAAAAAAAAAACACTGATCAAGAAAATCAATGAAGTTTATGCTTCCAATATAAAAATATTGATTCTTAATTAAGACAAGGAGCTGAAATTTGAATATAAAAAAGCTGATTTCCCTGTATTTTTCTTTGTAATTTAGATCAGTAATACGTCAATAAGTCTATCACTCTATATATTGCATGCGTCACATTAGCCTTTTTTATATTGAAAAGAAAAAAAAAAACCCCACAATTATTAACTATAACTGCAAATGTAGTTACCAAAAACAATAACTGCAATTATGAATTATTCAGTGAAAACACCTTTTCTGCATTTCCTCCAAATTAACTTTGAGATAGATACAATAACCAGAAAAAAGCTATGGATTTTTGTATTATTGTTACGATCACCCTATCATGTGTCCTATGTCACATAAATTGTCATATGAAGAAACGAAAATATCTATCATACCCAGAAAATTTCCGTTCTTCAGTGTTATGTTAAAAAATAGCACAGGAAGGAAATTATTAACTTAATTTTCCTTCATTTATTTCATTTATTTATCATATTCCAGAAATTCGAAACAAGTAAAAAAAAATAAAACATTATATATATATATGTGTGTGTGTGTGTGTGTGTATATATATATATATATATATATATATATATATATATATATATATATATTCAAATGTCGGTCGCCCACGTAATCTAAAAAATAATGGGAAAACTCTCTAGTACAACTATTATATCACATGACTACAGAAAGTTAAATTACAAGAAAAAGTATTTTCACTCAACTTGAAATTTAAAGCTATTCTACAGTCTAATGACTTTGAAACACCTTACTTGTTAATGTGTATGGGTGCATTTTTGAGAACAGAAATAAAATAACGAAACATTTCTCTAAATTAATCATCCACGATGTGATACAAAGGAGAAGAAAGTCGTACTCCCCAAACAACAGTATTCGTGCACCAGAAAAATGTACTTCTAGGAAAAACTTTCCTTTGACCTGCTTTAGAAATTTATGTTCTAGCTAATGCTGGTATTAAAAGATTTTTATTTAAATTTTTGTTTTTCCTGTTTCTAATGTCTAGCAGAATTTTCTATCCTGCAGATGACAAGTGCGCTCACACAATAAAGTATTTTCTAAATAATGGAATATTTTTTTTTATGAAATAAATTATCAAGTTATTTAAAATGTTTTATATGTTAAACGAAAATAATCGTCATAGTCAGAATTATGGCTTCCTTTAGTTTTATGTTAAAAAAGAAGCATATGAAGGAAATTATTAACTTAATTTTCCTTTATTTATTTTTAAATTATTATTTCTGAAATTTGAAACAAGTATAAAAATACAACAACAAACAAATACAAGAATATATATATATATATATATATATATATATATATATATATATATTTTCTAATGTTGAACGCTCGAGTAATCTAAAAAAAAAAATCAGAAAGTTTTACAAAAAAAAGTATTTTCATTGAATTTGGAATTTAAAGCTATGCTACAGTCTAATGACTGTGAAACACCTTTACTCGTTAATGCGTATGGGTGCATTTCTGAGAATAGAAATAAACTAACGAAACATTTCTCTAAATTATTCATTCACAATGTTATACAAAGAAAGAAAGTCGCACTCCCCAAACAACGGTGTTTGTGCACCAGAAAAAATTACTTTTACGAAAAACTTTCGTTTTGACCTGCTTTAGAAAATTATGTTCTAGCTAATGTCGGTATTTATAGATTTTTTTTTTTTACATTATTATTTTTCCTGTTTCTAATGTCTAGCAGAATTGTCTATCCTGGAGATGACAAGTGCAGTCACACAATAAAAAAATTTCTAAATAATGGAATATTTTTTATGAAAAAAATTCTCAAGTTATTTAAAATGTTTTTTTGTGTGGAAATCAAAGTTTATTTTAAGCAAAAGACTTAACAAGGATGATTTTAAGTAACTTTAAGAAAGAAATATGAGTGAACTCAGAAATTGTATGATAGGAGAAAATTATAATATTCTTTCACAGATGCATTTTAATTTTTGGATTTAATACTGTCATAAAACCTTGCTCTCAAATGATATATTTTTCTTTTTTTATGCTTTAAAGTTTTTCTTTTGAACGTCTTTTCAAATTTGATTTTATTCCACTTACCTGCTTAAATATGTCCTTTCATATTTTTTTTTTTGTTTCACACAAAGTTTCTTTTTAAATGTGCATATCTACAATATACGTACGAGGTGTTGTAAAATGGTTTCATGGTTTTTAAAAGCATGTAAATGATGACAGACTTTGAACTTATTCATCGAGGAAATTAATTTTTTTGCGTCAGGAAATTAATATATATAATATAAAAATCTGCACATAAAATATATTTTGTATTCATGCATTTTTGCATAAGAGTTAACATAACAGTAATTGCACCTAGATCTGAATATTTATAAAACTAGTTATAGTCCGAACGAACCTAATTTGTCACGTTTGACGTACAATTTCCACCTTGTTGTATTATTTTTATGAACACACTATTATGTGTCCTATGTACTATAAAGTATCTTATAGAAAAACGAAAATCACCGTCATAGCCAGAATCATGCCTTCCTTCAATGTTATGATACAAAATAAGCATAGGAGGGAAATTATTAACTTAATTTTCCTTCATTTATTTTTAAATTATTACTTCAGAAATTTGAAACATGTAAAAAAAAAAATACAACACAAAAATACAAGACTAGATCTATATATCTATTCTAATGTCGAATGCTCACGCAATCTAAAAAATAATGGGAAAACTCTTTGGTAGAACTATTATAACAGGAAGTTAAATTACAAGAAAAAGTATTTTCATTCAACTTGAAATTTAAAGCTATGCTACAGTCTAATGACTTTGAAACACCTTACTCCTTAATGCGTTTGGGTGCATTTCTGAGAACATAAATAAAATAATGAAACATTTCTCTAAAATATTCATGCACGATATGATACTAAGAAAGAAAGTCGTACTCCCCAAACAACAGTGTTTGTGCACCAGAAAAATTTGCTTTTACGAACAGCTTTCCTTTTGACCTGCTTTAGAAATTTATGTTCTAACTAATGCTGGTATTAAAAGATTTTTATTTAAATTTTTGTTTTTCCTGTTTCTAATGTCTAGCAGAATTTTCTATCCTGGAGATGACAAGTGCATTCACACAATAAAGTATTTTCTAAATAATGGAATATTTTTTATGAAAAAGAAATCAAGCTATTTAAAATGTTTTTCCTTAAAATCAGAGTTTATTTTAAGCAAACGACTTAACAAAGATGATTCTAAATAACTTTGGAGAAAGAAATATGAGTGAACTTTGAAATTGTATTACAGGAGAAAATTATAATATTCGTTCACAGATGCATTTTAATTTTTGGCTGTAATACTGTCATAAAACCTTGCTCTCAAACGGTATTTATTTATGCTTTAAAGTTTTTCTTTTGAACGTCTTTTCAAATTTGATTTTATTCAACTTACCTGTTTTGATATGTCAATTCGTATTTTTTGTGTTTAACACAAAGTTTCGTTTTAAATATCCATATCTACAATATATAAATGAGGTGTTGTAAAATGGTTTCATGGTTTTTAAAAGCATGTAAATAATGACAGACTTTGAACTTATTCATCGAGGAAATTAATGTTTTTGCGTCAGGAAATTAATATATATAATATAAAAATCTGCACATAAAATATATTTTGTATTCATGCCTTTTTGCATAAGAGTGAAACAGTAATTGCACCTATTTCTGAATATTTATAAAACTAGTTATAGTCCGAACGCACCTAATTTGTCACGTTTAACGTACAATTTCCAACTTGTTGTATTATATTTATGAACACACTATTATGTGTCCTATGTACTATAAAGTATCTTATAGAAAAACGAAAATAACCGTCATAGCCAGAATCATGGCTTCCTTCACTTTTATGTTATAAAATAAGCATAGGCGGGAAACGATTCACTTAATTTTCCTTAATTTGTTTTTAAATTATTATTTCAGAAATTTGAATTAAGTAAAAAAAAATACAACACAAAAATACAAGAATAAATCTATATATCTATTCTAATGTCGATCGCTCACGCAATCTAAAAAATAATGGGAATACTCTCTAGCACAACTATTATAACACATGATTACAGAAAGTTAAATTACAAGAAAAAGCATTTTCATTTAACTTGAAATTTAAAGCTATGCTACAGTCTAATGACTTTGAAACACCTTACTCGTTAATGCGTATGGGTGCATTTCTGAGAACAGAAATAAAATAACGAAACATTTCTCTAAATTATTCATCCACGATGTAATACAAAGAAAGAAAGTCGTACTCCCCAAACAACAGTGTTTGTGCACCAGAAAAATTTACTTTTACGGAAAACTTTCCTTTTGACCTGCTTTAGAAATTTATGTTCTAACTAATGCTGGTATTAAAAGATTTTTATTTAAAATTTTGTTTTTCTTGTTTCTAATGTCTAGCAGAATTTTCTATTCAGGAGATGACAAGTTCATTCACACAATAAAGTATTTTCTAAATAATGGAATATTTTTTATGAAAAAAATTCTCAAGGTTTTTTTTTTTTTTTTTTTTTTTTTTTTTTAAGCAAACGACTTAACAAAGATTATTTTAAATAACTTTAAGAAAGAAATATGAGTGAACTCAGAAATTGTATGACAGAAGAAAATTATAATATTCGTTCACAGATTTTCTTATTTTGTATGTTAAAATTTTAACAGTAAATCAATGAATTTATGGTTATAGTGAATTTATATAAAATAGTACTTAGTTATACTTAAATTAACTTTCGTTATACACAAAATAAAACATTGTTTTTTAAAACTAATGTTAAGAATGTTGTTTTTACTTCACGGTAATATCAATATCATATACGTATATGTAACGAATATTCAAGGATGAAATGCGCTCTGGAACATACCAAGCGCCTGCGATTTAACACTAGAACGCCGGATGGTGTCATTTCGACACCGAAGCTTGAAAGTTTCTTTCTAAAATCTGTAAATTTTGAAGGATCCTTTTTATTTCGCTCGACTTTTATTAAATTTGTAGGTAGAACTCACATAAAAAGTTTTGGCGAACTAGGTTTATTCAAACTTAGTTTACGGATAGTTTTACCTATAACGCCGGTTTGGTGTCAATTGGACACCGCAATAATTTCACTTCCCCTATTTTAAATTTTGTTCTTCTGCACGTTCATTGTGTAAAACAAGGGAGCCCTGTGATGTATATATATATATGTTTTTTGACATCTGGTCATCACGTGATTTGTTTCATCTGCAACAACACCTGCCGCTTAGATTTCATTTCTCACAAAGATAGTGCATGCGCGGTTACTTGTGAGTTACGATTAGAAGAATTTTTCTGCGGTTTTCTTTCGTTCTTGTTACTTTCTATGAGTAAAATTTAAAATATCTCGAAAGAGAGGGCTTACTACGGAAGAAATTACCGCGCTTATGAGAGAATTGTCAGATAATGAATCAGAAGGTGGAGAATTATCCGACATGTATGATGAATCGGATGATGAAAATTTTATTCCTGTTATATCATCTGAATCGGAAAGCGATGAGGATGTTGAAATTGATGATTCTGGAAATCAGAAAGAATTTGTTGCCTCGCGATGGCCCTCAGTGGAAAGAATGTGGTTCAGGAAGTGCAGCCGGTAGATTAGCAATCCAAAATATTTTGAGAGAAAATAGTGGTCCAACTAGTTATGCAAAAAGAAATGTGAATAATGACAGTGTTTTGAGTGCTTGGTTGCTTTTTATAGACAGAACGGTTTTAGAGCATATAATAAAATGCACAAACACAGAAGCTCGTCGAGTATTAGAAAATGATGTTTGGTCTCTTTCAAAACAGGAACTTTTTGCTTACATTTCGATTTTATATGCACGTGGAGTTTCAGGAGCTAGTAACCTGGAACTTCATTCATTATGGTCTACTTCATGGGGTATAAATTTTTGCAAAGAAACCATGTCCAGAGACAAATTTTGTGAAATATCAAGATTTCTGAGATTTGATATCAAATCAACTCGTCGTAATCGGACTCAGCAGGATAAATTCGCAATGATTTCGGAAGTATGGAATCGTTTTATTGAAAACTGCATAAGCTGTTACAAGCCAGGCCAGAATATAACAATTGATGAACAATTATTTACTAGTAAGACTCGTTGTCCATTTACTCAGTTTATAGCATCAAAACCTGATAAATACGGACAAAAATTTTGGGTAGCTGCAGATTTAGAAAGTAAGTATATTTTGAACGCATTTCCCTACCTAGGAAAAAATGAAGAACGATATCAAAGTCAGAGACTTTCTGAGTATGTAGTTTTAAAACTAATAGAACCCTTTAAAAATATGGGAAGAAATGTCACAGTTGACAATTTTTTTACTTCTCTTGAGTTGGCTAAGAAACTAAAGGAAAGACGAACGAGTTTAGTTGGCACGGTAAATAGGGCCAGACGAGAAATTCCAGATCGTATAAAGTCAGGAAAAGAAGTGTTATATTCAACAAAAATATTGAAAAATGAAGAATCGGGCACAACACTTACAGTTTACCAGTGCAAAAAGAAAAAAATGTGATAATCTTGAGTTCTATGCATTCAAAACATTGCAATTGCCAATAATTCTAAGAAAACACCTGAAACTGTCAGCTTTTATAATGAAACGAAATGTGGCGTAGATATTGTTGACCAAATGGCAAGGCAATATTCAGTCAAAGCAGGATCAAGGAGATGGCCAAATCACACATTCTACAATATGTTAGACTTTGCTGCCATAAACTCATGGATTATTTTCAAACAAGTGACGGGGAAAAAATATCAAGGCGTACTTTTATACAAACATTAGCTGAAGAATTACGAGCAGAATATATTGAAAAATCTGCTAAAAGACGCAGTAGCCATGAAGATGAACTGCGAGCTGAAAATCCTTCTAAGCGTAGGAAATGCGAGGTTTAAAAATGTCATGGAAATGTGACAAATAAAATGTGTTCCTCTTGTAAAAGAATGACATGCGGCAAATGCACAAAATATGTCATCTATAAATGTATTGACTGTGAGTGATATAAGTAATGTAAGTATTTATTTCTCTTGTTTATATTTTTATATCATCTTGAAAAAATATTCTCATTTTACAGATATAATAATTATTCGTGTGTACCATGTATATGTTCATATCATCTTGCAATGTTTTTCTTATTTTATAGATATAATTTTATTTGTGCGTAACATATATTTTTTCATATCATCTTGAAAAATTATTATTTTACAGATGTAATATTATTTGTGTGTACCATACATATTTTCATATAATCTTTCAAAATTATTCTCATTTTAAATATATAATATTATTTGTGTGTACAATATATATTTTCATATAATCTTGTAAAGTTATCCTTATTTTACAGATATAAAAGTATTTATGTGTACAATATATGTATTTGTAAAAAGAATATTAAAATGTACATTTTCTTTGAAATTTTTGCTTACTTATCGACCAGTGTCAAAATGACACCTGGCCGGCGTTTCAGGGGTTAGTAAGATTTCAGGCGTTCTAGTGTTAAAACTTTATTTTTCTAATTCTATGCGCACCTTATATTTTGCAAAGAAACCTTCGTGAGGTATGTACCAAGGAAATTCAATAAAGAGCATTAAAATATTACAACTATTCATTTTGATAATAATATAATTTTTAAGCAGTTTAACGCAATATACAGTTTTTATAGGAAAACATATTAACTTTGCTAATTTAAATCCATATTCCACATCATAATGGAAATACTACATAGATTTCTAACGAAGGAGAATTTTTAGGTAGTAATTACTATATATTAATAAAATCCTAAAAGTTGACCAAAGACTGAATTGATGCGTTATGCTTAGTTACGTTGGACACAATAAGGGCAGAATTAAGAAGCTTCACTTGAAAATATTATTATTACACAAATAAATCTTTACACATTCATTTTATTAACTTAACTTATTTAAATACATATCATTATGTCAAAAATCATCAATTTAGTAGTAATTGTGTCATGTTTGTTAAAATCGATTTGAAAAGGTTTCAATTTGCATTTGGGTTAGTGTTACCCATTTTTAATTGTTTTGTAATTAAACATCAAAATTGACTTTCTGTGAGACTATATACCTGAAAGTAAAATATAGACCTTTTAAACTAGAATTTGATCTTTCTTTTAAATTAATATTATTATTCCCAAAATTAATAATTGAGAGATTTGTGTAGTCTTTGTGTTTGTGTGAGATAATTTACGTTTCCAGAATTTTCATATGATTTCTTCGCAGCTACGAGAACACTGGCGAAATTCCGCTAAATGTTCTTTGCAAAAATTCTGAACGCTGATGGGATTCCCGCACTTGCAGAATGTGTTCCATTAATTAGATTAAAACTGTAAAAAAGTCTTTTAAAAAATCTATAAAACTACTTTTACATTTTTTCGTATATTCGTACAGTTTTCTTACATTTTACTGACACTGGACTTGAAATTCTTATGTTTAAAATTCTATGAGAAAAATCGTTTACCCAGTTCTTTACTAGTTAGTTAAATGATAAAATGAAATCAAAATATGATAATTATACAAGCATAGATAAAAAACATTATAGTAATTATTATCCTTTCTAGAAAAGGAGCAATATTGCTCGTATATTGATTACAACGTTTGATGATTTAAAATTATTTTTAGATATAGGACATTAATCACATTTTTTTCTTTTTTTGGTCTTCGCAGTTACGAGAACACTGGCGTAATTCTGATAAATGTTCTCTGCAAAATTTCTGAACTCTGATGGGATTCCCTCACATGCAGAATTTGTACAAGTAATTACATTATAACTGAAAAAAGTGTTTAAAAAATCTATAAAACTACTTTTAATTTTTTTCGGATATTCGGACAGTTTTGTTACATTTTACTGACACTGGATTTGAAATTCGTATATTTAAAACGCTAGGAATAAAATCGTTTACCCAGTTTTTTACTAGTTAGTTAAATAATAAAATGAAATGAAAATATGATATTTTACAACAATGGATAAAAAACATTAGAGTAAATTTTATCCTTTCTGGAAAAGAAGCAATATCTTTAATATCGCTCGTATTTTGATTAGGGCATTTGGTGCTTTAAAATTATTTTTAGATATACGATATTAATCACGTTTTTTTTTTCTTTTTTTTAGTAAAGAAATTATCTCCCATCTTTATACTATCATAATATTCTTTTCCACTTTCGTGATAATAATATGCCTCTCCTTTTAATAAACCATAATAACTATAGGTGCTTGTTTGAATTGTGTTATTTGTTTACTCATAAAAATCGTATTTCAGAAGAAATGCAAACATAAAATTATCATTAACGTTTGAAGAATAACTTCCTCATTTTGCCACTAGAGGCGCAGGAATCAGTCTCATACAATAGCGCAATGTCGTTTAACTACAGTTAGGTTATATGTTCCACAATTCTAGCTTTGCCCTGAACTACTATTTAAGGATAAAAGAATTTTCCTATGCATCTTGTATATGTAATAAACATTAAAAATTTATGAATGTAACATTAATTATATTTAAATCTATATTTATTTTCATATTACAAATTATATTATTTTTCATAATGAATATTTATTATACATATTATATAGTTTATTAATATCGTTGCTTCTTTAGTGATCACTGTTGCAATACATTATGTATAACTGTTTGTGATTTTATGTATACAGTAGATTAACAAATAACAGTGGTAATAGATTCGTACGATTACCGAGGATAATTCTCACACAAGAAAATTTTAAATCTATCGCACATATACTCACTGTTAAAATATTTATCAATCGTATGTGTTGTTAAAATACAAATAGTATAACTGTGATGCGTTATTGTTGCACTGTAATGCACTTTTTTGTTTTATCACTGACGCGATCTGCATGTGCATATCAGAAAGAGTGAAGGATTCTATTACTCAAATAAAATGTTTCAACACTTTTCGGTTTAAACCATTTGGGTACATTTGACGACTGAGACTCGTCATCAGTATTGTCCACGGATATATATTTTTTTTTTTTTAAATTCAGAAATTTCAAATTTATATCAGAAAATGCAAACAGTACTTTTCGCTTCTTTTTAATCAGGGGATATCTGTCAACAAATACAGAAAAAACACTATTCTAAATTTCTGCTGTGTCTGTTCTGTATGTTTTTTTTTTCAAATAAATCTGCACCTAAAGGCTTAAAGACGTGCTTTAGAGTAATCCATTATTATTTTCTTAAAATCTGCTTTTTAGATGACATACGCGTAGGTAATCTTGGAAGATTTATGTAGATTAAAACATGATTAACTTATAATAATGTAAAAAACACGATGTATAGAAGGGGGAGAAAAGGCGGCATAGAGGGAGGCGTGGGTAATCTGCACAGTTGTTACTCTTCCCGCGAATATTCTGCACGCTAATGTGCTTAAAAAATGCTCGTACAATTTATTTAAATTTCTGAAACACACTTGATAAATTTTTAGTGCACGCAATACTATGGGAGAGAAGAAACATATTTGGTTGATTACGACACGATAAGATACCACTGCTCATATTGGCTAATTTAGCTACATTAGTTGTGTAATGTCGTCATGAATACATAAGTTCAAAATTACTTTATAAACACAGAATTGAACAAAGAAACTTTAAATTTAAAAACTATTTTTTTTCTAAACTTAAATCTAATTAAATAACTACAAATTAAGCAATATTTCACAAGAACTATACTCATGTCGAGACTCTAGGTAATATTTTATTTAAAATTTCAACATGTTTCCTTCAACTCACGCAGTTTATAATGAAGCAAAAGCACTAACCTACAGTTTTATACCTAATTACACGTGTAATGTTATTGCAGTCATTAAACTGCATATATATATAATGTACTAATTAATAAATTTTCTCTTTTGTTTACGCTTATTCGAGAGACATTGATGAGAGTAGATTAATTGAATAATTAGGTAACATATAATTATCCTGTTATTTTGAAGTTTGAATTAGAACTTACGAACATTTTAAGACTAAATTGCCAATTAAAATATTTAACTAAATAATTAAAGTGATAGAACTTTGAATTAACGAACAGTTTATTGAATGTATTTCATTTTCTATACGTCAAAATGTTTATATTTAATAATAAATATAATGAATGATAAAATATCACTAACTTTCAGTATATTTTTTTTAAAGGAATGTTTTTTTCCGGAAGGGAAAAAAACTATCCATAATGTCAATACATTTTTTGTCCATGTAAAAAAAAAAAAAAAAAAAAAAAAAAAAAAAAACTCTTAGGAATTAAGTTTTATATTTTAATGATAAATTCTTACATTATGAAAACAAAGGATTTATTGGTGAATATTTTAAACATATCAGTTTTTCGCGATAAAACGTTAAATGTCAACTATCACAATTGCTAGCTATGCTTGATCTTTATTACCTCTTTTAGAAACTCTGTGTTTTTTTTTTTATTATTATTGAAATAAAAAAAATACACTAAACTATTTTTGTTTATTTTCTTTGGCTTTTTTTTAAAACAATAGAATATAATTAAAAAAATGGATTTTTCTTTCACTTTATTGTGAGTGGTTCAAAATATATTTAATTATCAAAACATCTTAATAGAATAATACAAATTCCTTCACTAAATAACTTTTTTTTGTATTATGAACAACACAGTTATTTTGTTAAACTATTTATATATATTCATGAAACAGCTAAATTAAATCGATTTTTTTTCAATTCTTTTGAATTTAAATTAGGAAAAAAAATTGTATCCTACGATTATCATTTGATATACAAATATTTATCTTGACAGAGAAATACTTTTAAATTATTAAATTAAGTATTGAGTACATTATACTTTAAATAATTTGATATATATAAGAAAATGTATAACTGGAAAATGCGAGTTATGAATATACATATTTTTTAAATATATTCAGAATTATTTATGAATTTAAATATTCATATTTAAATATTCATATTATACAAATTGTCCGTATCCTAAAAAAGTACATTTTCTTTTTTAATAGACAGTTACGCGTCAAAAAAGCAAAATTTAATAAAAATATTTTTTCTGTTTTAATCTGTCTAAAAATAATACCTTATATCCTGTTGTTGTAATCTGGTTTACATAATTTTATGTTGACTTCGAATGTATTCTACAATATAAAGCCACTCCTTTGTTACCTGTTTTTCACTCACAAACTTTCTTTCTTGATTATTATTATGAAATTGTTCCACATAAGACGTCATGAATGTCAGTATTATTTATGTTCATAAAAGCTACTGTAGCTCCATATTAATCCTACAATATAAAGGCACTCGTTTGTTACATGTTTTTCAGTCACAAACTTTCTTTCGTGATTGTTATTGTGAAATTCTTCCACATAAGACGTCATGAATATCAATATTATTTATGTTCAGAAAAGCAATTGTACTGCACTCCATATTTTTAATTAACAAATAATGGGGATATAGAAACACATCTTGATATACATTTTTGAGGAATAACTTAATTTTATTCGATCGTGTACAAAATAATGTTTATTAAAAATACCTTTTTTGCTTAAATCCATGATGAAAAACTTCTCTAAGACAGTTCTCTTTGTTTTATTACAAAATGATGTATTTATTGAAATAACTTGGTGTTATTTTTATCCCGCATTCATAAAAGTTCATACTGTAAAAATTGAAAACAATCATGAAACAACTCGTATTTTTTTTTTTAATATGAGATATTCGGGAACGTATTTTCTCATTTGTCATTAAAAAACTTTAAATTTCTTTTGAAAATTGACGGAATTAAAGAAGTTTTTTTTCATTTTTTACTTACGATGTTACACAACGATACACTCTGAAAGTATTACTTAGGTTGTATAGTTTCTAAAAACTAAATTTGTGTCTATTTTAGAAAACTCTGCCTTATATATATATATATATATATATATATATATATATATATATATACCGGGTGATTATAATTAAAGTTACGATTTCAAAAATCGATAATTTTAAAACTACTGGTCAGAATGACTTGCTATTTTAGCAGAACAATCGTGAGGCAATGGAATTTTGTTTGGCGAAGGAAAAAATAGTTCCAAAATGTGCCAATAGATGGCGTTGTCAGAGTTCACATTGTCTGGAGATATGCAAATTACTAATACGTGACATGCGCACCGCAGACATAGTTGCCATAAAAATGCAGATCAGAGTTTTCGGGCACGAGAAGTACATTGCGCTAGGTCACATTTTTGAGAAAATTCGATTAGTGTGTCACTGAGGGTCATGCTAATTTTATCTAAAAAACGGTTCTAACGATTTTGACTAAATTTTGTATCCTGCCGTTTTGGATTATGAGAAGACCATAGGGTTGGATCACTGGATCGAGAAAATTTGATTAGTGTGTCATTTTTGGATCACTGTGGGTGAGGATCAAAGCTAATTTTATAAAAAAAATGGCTGAAATGATTTTGACAATGATGAAAACAATTTTGCGGACAATCCATCCGAGTTGTCCATTTCCATCCGAGCAAAAAATTTTAGTGCAAAAGATTGACGTGCTTCCAGGTCAGAAGTTAGCAACTGCTGCACATGAGTTATCTTTTACGGTTCCGTATCTTATACGGTGAGTTATCTTGATAACAGCGCAAGATGTTCCGTAGGACTCCGTGCTGTTCGTTTATCCAGCATTCGGCCAATTCCCCGCGTACTGCTGATTCCAGCATCACTGTTAGTCTGTTCTTGTAATGCTGAAGCCACATCGTCTACTGCCGCAGCCGAAACTGGTTTCCTTCCTCTTCACCCAGTTTAACGTCAAATGAACCGGTCTCTTCAATTTAGCAATCATTTTTCGCAGACCATTTGTGGTTATTGGACCCCTTTTTATGGATTTTAATGTCCGAATCTTCCTAATAGCTGTAAGTGCACAGGCATCGTTCTTATAAAAAAGCTTCAAGAGCAGAGCGCGATCCTTCATAGTCAGAGTCATGATGAAGCATTCTGGCAAAGAGCTGGTGCTCTGCATTTTTATGACAACTATGTCTGCGGTGAGCATGTCACGTATTAGTAATTTGCATATCTCCAGACAATGTGAACTCTGACAACGCCATCTATCGGCACATTTTGGAACTATTCTTTTTCTTCGCCAAACACAATTCCATTGCCGCACGATTGTTCTGCTAAAATATCAAGTCATTCTAACCAGTAGTTTTAAAATTATCGATTTTTGAAATCGTAACTTTAATTATAATCACCCGGTATATAATCTGTATTAAAGATTAAATGAAACTATTATTTTTTTAAATAAACTAAATTTATTCATCTCTTTTTAGAAAAAAGCCTCTTTATTAAGAACAAAATATTACAATATCTCTTCTCAAAATATATTAATTCTGGCATTAAACAGCCAAATCAACTCAAAATATCTTCTACTAGTTTCGTTATTATTATTTTTTTCAATTGACTGAAAGTGTCGTTTTATCTTGACATTATTTTCTGATGTTTAACATCTAATGTTGACTCCAAAAGATTTCTATATTATCAGGAATCTTATTTTTTATAAATTTTTCCGATACATTCTTTCTTTCACTGATGCACTTCTACCAATGAAATCTTTGCACGTAAGCTGTCATGAATGTCAATATTCATTATTTTCACTGGTGCTATACTCTTCTAATTTCCATAATTTGGAGTCACGCGGAAAGCATGCAGGCGAAGACTCCTTAGTTTATTTATTTCTGGTTTAGCATGTTTGTGACTTAATTAGATAGAATTCAACGTATTAGAGATATATGACTTCATTTCTCATTTTAAGATTTTTATCAGAATTTAAAGTCTGTATTACTGATTAATTTAAATTATATAAAAAAAATAAATTTATTAATCTCCTTCTAGAAAATAATTCCTTTATCGAGACAAATTACTACAATAACTGTTCTTAAAATACAAGTTACTCATGCATTAAACAATCAAATCTACTCAAAAATAGTTTCTGCTAGTTTCATTTATGTTTTTTCAATTGGCTGAAAAGTAGCTCTTTATTCTGACATTATTTTCTGCTGCCTAACATCTTTTGTTGACTGTAAAAGATTTCTGTATTATCAGACCACTTCTTTTTTATAAGTTTTTCTGTCACTTTTTTCTTTCACGGATGTACTACCAATGAAATCTTTCCACTAAGTTGTCATGAATGTCAGTATCCACTATGTTCACAGGTGATATATTTGTCTAATTTCCATAATTTGGAGTCACGCGGAAGTCATGTTACAAAAGACACCTTAGCGTAATTTTTTTTTTGGTTTAGCATGTTTGTGACTTAATTACACAAAATTCAAAGTATTAGTGATTTGTGACTTTAATTCTCACTTTAAAATATTTATCAAAATTTTAAATCTGTATTAATGATTAATTTAAATTATTTTTTAAACAAAACTAACAAAACTAAATTTATTAATTTCTTTTTAGAAAAAAAAAATCCTTTATCAAGACCAAAATATTAAAATAACACTTTATAAATTACAAGTTACTCATACATGAAACAACCAAATAATCTCAAAAATAACTTCTACTAGTTTCGTTTATTCTATTTTTTTCAATTGGCTGAAAAGTAGCTTTATATCCTGACATTAATTTCTGCTGTTTAACATTTTATGTTCACTCCAAAAGATTTCTGTATTATCAGGCAACAAGTTTTCTGTCACGTTCTTTCTTATACGGATGAATTTCTATCAATGAAATCTTTCCACTTACTTTGTCATTATTGTCAGTATTCATTATTTTCACAGCCGCTATACCTGTCTAATTTCTAATTTTTGGAAGTTATGTAGAAGACATGAATGAAAAGGCTCCTTAGTGTATATATATTTTTTCTTTTTGGTTTAGCATGTGTGAAACTTAATCACACAGAATTTGAAGTATTACAGAAAATTGAAACTTTATTTCTCATTTTAAGATTTTTATGAAAATTTTTCTTTTACTATGCAGTGAAATATTTAGTGAACATTTTTGAGACTATCATTAATGGTTGCCTTTTCGTTTATGAACAGTTTTTTTAACTAGAATTTAGTTAGAAATAAACGATATTTCTTTTCATTTGAGTAGATATACAATTTATTTCATTATACTTTCTTTCTAATTAATTATTCTCAATTTTTTGGTCCATGCTTATTTTTTTCTTGTAGAACAGCAATATAATAATATAGGGGCTTTCCTTTTAAAATAAATATAGCTAAACATAGGTTTATAATAGATTTATTTTTACTTGTAAATTACTTATTTAGTAAAGTTTTATCAGATTTCACAATCTGGTATTTATCCCATCATCAATAAAATTCTCAGCTATTGTAATATAGAAAAACTGTATTTTTTATCATCCTATTATATTTCTAATTTAAATTAAATTTTGTTTCATTAATACTATTTCTTGAAATGTTTATCTGCTTTATATTTTTCTTTAAAGAATAAATACATAAAATTTTATGAACTCATGAAGATTTAAAGGTTTCACTCGTCACCCCCTTAAGGGGGATGCGTCACGGCTACGGGTATTTCAATCAGGAGAGCGAAAGGGCGTGTCAACGAGTACCTTTGACTGCATAAATTCCCCTTTCTTTTCCACCGATATTTCCCTCTCCTCCCGTAAAGCTGACATCAAGCCGTCTTAAAATAGGGAAAATATTCCCTCTTTTTAGACAGGCATTTCCTCAGCATTTTTATGCACCTAAATAAAAGTTAAGCCATAGTTGGAAGACTTTCTCATTTATGTTTTGCAAATATTTAATCTAAGTTTGTCTTACTTATGACAACAACCGGTTTTCTTTAAATTTCTAAAGAACTATGGCTTAAACTTTCATGCAAAACCAAATGAAAAAGTACATTTTAGACACTATGTAAGGCCCTCCTGACCAAAGAAATAAAAATATCTTATTAAAATACTTTCAATCATGCATCAAAACAAGTCAAAACAATCTAATAATAACATAAATTGGTTTAAAAAGACGCTTTTTATACTGACATCATCTTTTGATGTTTAACATTTTATGTTGACTCCCAAAGATTTCTGTATTATCAAGCCACTTATTTTTTATAAGTTTTTCTGTCACGTTCTTTCTTTCACGGATGCACTTCAGCCAATGAAATCTTTGCACGTAAGCTGTCATGAATGTCAGTATTCATTATGTTCACAGGCGCTATACTTTTCTAACTTCCATCTTTTTAAGTCACGCAGAAGACAAATATGAAAAGCCTCCTTAGTCTAAATTTTTTGTGGTTTAACATGTTTCTGATTAAATCACGCAGCAGTCAAAATATTTAAAAAATGGTGAAAAAGTTTTTTTTTTTTTTTCTTGGATTTATGTTGCTCAAAATATTTTTTCCTCCTTTAAGCTTTTATGAAATCTTTTATTATATTTTATTCACCAGTGCTGTTTTAAATAAATTTTCTGCCATCTTCAATGAATAATTATTATTCACTCACGCATAAAAAATTTAGAAATTTGAATTAATGAGAAAAGAGTTGATACATATATTTTATTATTCATGGGATTTTTATTGTTATAGTTGATACCGGAAATCCTTATTTTTAACTTTAAATTAATAAATAAATCTACTTTGAAAATCCTCTTTAATAAAAAGGTATGCGTTGCTGACGACTGGGATTTTCGGTAATCGTTGCCACAGATTAATCTCGGAAAATGAAACATTTGAAGTTACTGAAAAAATTAATTGCTCGAAAAGTATTTGTCAGAAAATTGTTAGACAAACTGCGTTAAAAAGGTAAAAAATTGTATTTTTCTTGATATAAATTTTAAATGCACTGATTATGCCATTTTTCAAATATTGAATTTCAAAAATTACCAAATTTCACAATGGAGTACCATAGCGAAAACTTCACGCGTAAAAAATAATAATAACAGCAATGTGTCAGCACGAGTCACAAATTATAGTAACCGTATTATTCTGTTAAAATATAAAAGGAAAATATGATGTCACGAGTGCATGGATTTTATTTAATTCTCGACAAATACTAGATGCGCCATTTTTTTTTTAGTTGTGAATAATATAGGTTAATTCACGTTATTAAAACATGTAGCTATAAAACATATAAATCAATGGAAAACGGTAGGTAATAAATTGTAAACGTAATAATAAACCGCATTAAAAAAACATAACTTAGTGAAATAAGTATCCGTTTTTATGTTATTTTAGGATATTCCAGGTAAAGGTACAGATTACTTTAAAATACAAGTTTAAATTCACAGATATATTTCGTTTGATTCAAGGTTCTTTTGGAGAAACCGACCAGCGCAGCGGGCGTAGTCTAATAGTTTTATATAATAAGGGAGACCGAGGCTTCTTGACCCATTTTTTTTCAATATTTTTTATTTATTTTATTTTATTAAAATTAATTTTTTTTAGTTTATACAATCTGCGCAACTTAAAGGATAACCACGTAAGAAATGTTTTTAAAAATATTATTAATAGTTTCTATATGAAGTTCTGAAGGGCACAAACTCACTAGGCCAACCTGCCCCGTCTTACAGGGTAGATTGGCTCACTAAATAGATTTTATTTTCGGATTGAACTCGGAAAAAAACTCGCAATATATCAAATGTAATTTTAATATGATATATAAAAGATACCAAATATACTAAAATGTGCTTTGTTCAACTTAATTACTGCCTTCATCGAAATCTTTCTCATCATCACAATGAATGTAAACATAAAATATCATACCCACAGTGACATATGATTTGTGTACCCAACATTTTCACCTGGTACATCGAATCCACTTTTTGTCAAGATTTACTATTTTTGAATGATTTAAAACAGCGAAGACATAGGAAATTCTCTTTGTCTTTTTCTACTTCTTCATTGGATAGATCTACTGCTTCTTTGGTTGATCTCTTGTTCAATTTCACTTCGAGAACATCCACTTTTATTGTCTCTTCTAGAACATTTCCTCTGGCTGACTTTTTAAGATAATTACGAACCATTTTGGTATCTAGAAATGAGGCAGTAGCTCTAGCAGGCCATAGACAAAATTATCATTGTGACCCATATTAATGCAAGCCGCTTTTAAATAAATATTAAATAAAGTCATTTACAGTTTTTATTAGTAATAAAGAATATAATAAACTAATTTTATAATTTTATAATAAAGTTTCTCTAAAAAAATTTTCGGAAACTTCCTAGCTTTCATAAAACAACTAGTCCTCTAATCTCTTTTACATTACACCGTTTTTTCGTCAACTATTTACGAAATAAAAGAAAAAAAAATATTTTGTGAATTAAGATTAGTTATCAATTTTAGAATATATAAAAATTTTATTTTTATGGAATTTTAATATTATTTTTATTAATATTATTTTCTCTTTACAAATCCGGGATCTTCCGATTTACTGGCCTAGACATTTGTCTTATTTGCATGTTAGTTAATACCTCCCTGCCCAGTAACACACTTAATTAAATAACTTTATTGACTTTTATAGGCTTATGAATGTATAAAACAAACTTTTAGGCCAACATTCCCAAATTTGCCAAAAATGAAAAAAAAAATACAATTTAACCCACATAGACGAACGCAGGTAAAATTGTGGCAAATGACTTTCTGCTGAAAAAATTAAAAATGCGGAGATAAAATTAAATACTAATTTCTAAAGGTGAGTTATTTGTTTAGTATATAAATGCAAAACGCGTCAGAAAAATATTTACATACACTGTTTAACTGGTCGCACCTAATTTTTCTTTCTTTTCAAAGTGTAATTAATTGGAAAAATGAGTGGACCAAGATTCGCTTTTGAAAAAAGAAAATGTATTTTAAAATGTAAGTATGAAAACGTAACAGAAGTACAACAGCAATATCGCAGAGAATTTCAGACAGATCCACCTATTCGACTTACATTTCATCGGATAAAAAAAAGTTTGAAAGGAATGGATGCCAGAAGGCGCCACAGCACCAAATGAAATGTTTGTTGAAGTTTGTGAATCACCCACCGTTCAGCCAACCGTTATAAGCAGTGTATTGACCAGAACGGTTAATAATTTTGAAAATCTGCAGTAGGAGGAAAAGTTATACGATTTATGTAGATTCTTTTGCAATTGAAATGTTAATTATAGGGAATAAAACTGGAGTTATAATCATTAAAAGTATGTATACATTTTTCTGGCGCACTCTGTATAGAGATATATCGGTTATTTACTGATATACAAGATGATAACATTCATATAGTGCAAATTCGAAACAATTAAGAAGGTAAAAACGTTATTAAATTTCATATAATATTTAATAACTAAATTCTATATAAACACAGTCTTCTTTAATTTCTAAAAAATATGTACTACAAAATTTATGACATTTTCCTGGAAGCTATCCATTTTATCTTATACCATAAAAGATCCGCTAAGTTTTACAACATCCACTAAAACTTGATTATGAAACTTGAAAAATGATCAGGGTTGTTGAAAAGGGCTGCCTCTTGAGTTCAGTTAACGCGTAAAGACTTTAATTATTTTGGTTTTACAGTATTTCATAATGCATTTGATAAAACTATCTTATGATTTAGCTGTGGAGTTTAAATTTAGAAATTTTAGGCAGCTTAGGTAAACGGAAATGGGGTTTTCTTCGTTATTACATTGATGATATATTAAATATTTCATTTTGTACCTAATAGGAAAACCATTTAAGATTATCTAAATTTAAAAGAAACTAAAACTTTTAAAATTGTGTGTTGTAATGATTTCTTATTTAAAATATAATTAAAAAAATACATAATTATACATTGTAAAAAATTTGCAGTAAAGTAACCGGTCATTCGACCGTTTTCTATAAAAACGATCGAATGACCGCACTTAACCGTACATAACCGTAATTTAAAGCTATTTTGACCATAATATTCCTCATATTAGGGTCAGAATACTGTTAAATTACGATTTTGTAATCGTTTTTATAAAAACGGTTGAAGGACCAGTTACTCTGCTGCAATTTTTTTACAATGTATAATTATGTATTTTTTTAAGTTCAACTGATGAAATTGTAAATACTGCGCCTTTCATTATAAATCCTTAAAAAAAAACAGGGGGAAAGTAGGGCAAACACGATAGTTGAATAAAAAAACGAAATCCTTTGTTTTATTCAATTTCTCAAGCAACTGTATAGCGGCTAATGAATAAAATAATTTGCTCTAGGCAAGAAGAAGCAATAACCATTACGCTATCCCATTACTGTCGTTTGTCTATTTTCTGTGTTGAAAAGTTTATTTCCCAATTTTCACTTTCTTCTATCTATAATCTATACTATAATTCGTAAATATGAAAACATTTGAATTAGTTGAAACTTTTGATACTGTGTGTAGCAAATGTAATAGGGATTTTCTTTTCTCAATGAAACTTCTGATAGCATTTATTGGTTCAATTTCAAGACTTGTTTTGCCACCCCCTTTCTCTTGAGGTAAAATCAGATATGGAATACAAAATGGAATACAAATACGTGGAATACAAAAGTATATTGAAAAACAATAACTGAAGAGAGTGTAAACATTGTTTCAAAAAAGGAACAGTCCAAACTACTTGCACAAGAGTGATTAAGGTTTTTTTATAAAGCTGATAAAGAGGCGAATTTTTTTTTCTGCTATTTCTCAAATTTTAATGAATATAACTTTGATTTCGTCTTTAAATATTAAAACATTAGACTTATAATTGAAATTTTAATAGTTTAGCTATTTAGTTAAAGTTATAAACTAAAACATATTGTTCCTTTTTAAAAGAAGGTCCCAAATTTGTCATTCCCTGCAAAATTAACATATCCATGCAGTTTTATCCAGCTCCGATTGATTTTACTTTTTAGAAAAAAATCACTAATTAAATAAAATGTGATGAAGCTATCATATATTTAAATTGATATTATGGTAAGTGCAGAATATGCACGCAAAATTACATAAAATTGTGTTGGAACCTCTGGCTTCATGAAGTGAATAATTATACAATATGCGATTTTACCCTACTTCCCCCTGTATAATTCGTTTTAAGTAATAGACACTAGTCTGAATTTTAATTTTCAGGAAAATTAAACCCCAATTGCTGGTTTTGAAAGCCAAACACTGTGTTTTGTTATTGTATTTTATGTTATTAACGTATCACGACTTTCCGTGTCGTTTTGCATTTACAGGGTGATTTTGTTCTAGACTAACTAGAATAGTACAATAAATATTCCCTCCAATAACGATAATGGAAGCCTAAATTATTTGAAATAACATCGATATCAAATTTTTACTCACAATTAAGGGTATTAAATTTTGCTTAGTAATTAAAAATTAAATCCCATATAATACAATCTTCTCTCATGTCTAAAAAAATATTTATTAGGAAATTCATGACATTTTCCTGCAGGGTATACATTTTCCCTTATAATTTGAAAAGTATCGGCAAAGTTTTATAATATTCTTTTAAACTTGATAACGAAACTCATTTACTAAAATGATGAAAGCTGTTGAAAGGGTTGCCTCTTAAGTTCGGTTAGCGCGTAAAGACTTTAATGATTTTGCATTTACAACATTTAATATCAGATTTCATAAAGTGATCGTATGGCTTAGCTGTAGAATTTAAATTCAGAATATTTTTAGTCAGCGTAGGTGAACGGAAATGTTTTTCTTCCTTACCAAATAGATGATAAATTAAAAATGCAATTTTATATGATAAATCATAACCATTTTCCATGATCTAAATTTAAAATTAGCAAATGTTATTGCAATTCGGAATGGTTTCTTATTTTGTGCATATCTTAAAGAAGATCGCAATTATAACGAATATATATTCATATTTATTTAAGTACAGATAAAGAGATATTAAATGACGCCATTCTGTACTCCAGGAGTTAAATTTCATAATTAATTTTAAAATATCCATTATATGTTTATTTGCGTGATATGTTTGATTATAGATGTTTTATGATTCATTAATATAATTTACTTTTTGTCCTAAGATTAAAATTAGTAATATAGTTTTAAAATATTAAATATAATAGATTAAAATTTTACATTGTACATAGATGTTGATGTGTCATTGTGAACTTCGACACATTCATCGCTTATTATTAGAGTTGCAAATGCTAGAAAAAACCCGGTATAAACCTGGGAATAAACCGGGTTTTTTGGGAATAAACTTGGTATTTTATGAATAAACCATGTCTTTTGGGAATAAACCTGAGAATAAACCGGGTCTATTGGAAATAAACCTAAGAATAAATCTGAGTTTTACAACTCTACTTATTATGCCGCTGCCGTGGAGATCTACGGATATTTTGAACACCAGAATTGTTAAAGAAGATTTCAAACCACACAAAATATGTGAATAGTCAGAAGGAGGATTTGTTTCACTACTTCTATTTTAGTTACCTAACCTGAACATATACATGATATTGGGACGGATGATAGAAGTTTTAAATAAAGGAAATTATAAATACTAAATTTGACAGACACGTCCGTATAGACGTTTATTAAACGGAATAGACATATATAAAAAAATTCGTTTCAACACCTCTAACGAAATTTTGTATTGTTTGAAAACAAAGTCGAAATTAACCCGTCAGCACACGCGCCCCTTTCCATTACGTTACTACACGCGTGGGATAAATTTTACCCCAATGGGTTTTCTTGTGTCAATTTTCCCCCGGTTTGATTATAAACAAAAATTTATATTTTGAAATAAACTGTAAATCAATAAAGAACATCACTTAACTTAAAATAAGAAGTTCTTTTATATTTAAAGCAAAAAAAAAAAATCTAGCACTAAGATTTTTTTCTGCATATCATTACATACAAAGCTTTTACAATCCAAATTCAGTCATAAAAATACAAAAACATATAAAATTGATATATAGAAACTGTATGTGCAAGAGTTGTTAACGTTTAAAAGAAAAATTCTATTATTATTTGTACACTATATTTTTTTACATAAACATTTGCATTAACATTTTCCTATCATTATGGGTTACGTTATAACACGCGTGGGGTAAATTTCCTCCCACGTGATATTTTTATGACAAAAGAATGAAAAATCTCACAACTGGAGGTAAATTCTTTTTGGCCACATCTTGATATCTTTCAGCTTGAAAGGTACTATAAAGCTCAGAACGATCACGAATTTCGCACATTTTTAAGTAATAGTTGTGAGCTGGGGTAGATTTTAAACCAGCGCGTGTGCTGACGGGTTAAACTTTTATAATACTTTAGAAAAAAGAGAAAAAGGTGTAAATTTCATGTAGTAATCTATATCTAAATCCCGTATAAAACAATCTACTTTCATTTCTAAAAATTATATATTTAAAAATGTATTACATTTTCCTGTAATCTATTCATTTACCCGTATAACATGAAAAACCACGGCAAAATTTCATAATATCCGTATAATGATTTGTTTCAATACTTTGTTTTACTACTTGTATTTTAGTTTTATGATCTAAAGTATACTATACATGACGTTGGGACGGATGATAGAAGTTTTAAATAAGGAAATTTAAAAATAATAAATTTGACAGACACTCCCGTATAGAGGTATTGAAAACGGAATAGACCCATATAAGAAAATTTAGTTCAACGCATTTACCGGAATTTTGAATTGTTTGAGAACAATGTCGAAATTAAATTTATATAATATTTTAGAAAAAAAGAGAAGGGTGTCTAATTTTCATACAGGAATCGATATCTAAATCTCGTATAAAACATTGTACTTTCATTTAAAAAATTATGTATTAGAAAATTTATTACATATTCCTGTAAGCTATCTATTTACTCGTATAACATGCAAAGTTTCGGCAAAGTTTCATAATATCCGCTTAAACTTGATAAGCGAATTCATTTACTAAAATGATCAAGGTTGTTGAAAAGGGATGCCTCTAAAGTTCATTTAACGCGAAAAAGTCTTTAATGATTTTGCATTTACAGCATTTAATATCACATTTGGTAAAGCCATCTTATGGTTAGCTGTGGAATTTAAATTTAAAACTTTTAGTCAGCTTAAGGAAGTAGAGACGGTTTTCTTAGTAATCGTATTGATGATATATTAAAAATTTTAATATTTATCTTAGAGCAAAACTGTTACGCATTTTTCTAAATTTAAAATAAACAAAATTTACAACAAGTTGGAAAAATGTCTTATTATATATCTAATTTTTTGATAAAATTGTAGGCTTTAAGGATATCTATTTACAGATTATTTTTAAACGCAGCCTACTTAATTTTAAATTATTCCAGTCTGTTTAAAATATGCATAAATAAATATGCTAACTGGTTATGAAGATTGAATTAACTATACCTATAAAAAATATTTATTAATTATGGAATTTTTTTTATCATCGATTACATAAATGAAAAAGAATCACAGATCAATAAAAGCAAATTCGAAAGCGTAAGAATGTAGATAAAGTTAAACTAAACTATTTTTTTTTTGAAAAATATTAAATGTTTACTTTTTTCGTTCAATACGCAATAAAATACTTTTCAACAATATATAAGCCTTGCACGGTAATTAGGCCGATTACATTGAATGAGTTCCTGATGCTTCGGAGAAGAAAGTTGCAAATAGTCACAAATGTTGCAGAGAATGGCACTATTTAATTATGAGCTAGTTGACAGTATTGGTTGTCACTATAATTAACGAAAAAATTCATCTCCATTTTCATTGATTATTTACAATGTTGCCGTAAGAGAATTATAGTATATTTTATTTTATTTTATAATATTTGTAAGTGGTTTGTTTATATATTTCTGTTAAAGTTTATAGCACTCACCAAAAATACCACAGCGATGCAGCTATTCTTACATAATCGATACAGAAGTAACAAGTTGGAAATTGTACGTCAAACGTTACAAACGAGGTGCGTTCGTACGCACGTTTTAGAATTAAATTCATGATATCCCGTGCGTAGAAGTATATATTTTATGACACTGTTCATACAAATATCTTAACTAGTTATATAAATATTCAGATATATATGTATCAGCTAGTTATATAAATATTCAGATCTTGATGATTTTTAATTCTGTGAAATGAATTATATCGACTGCAGATTAATTTCTGTCATAAAATAAGTATCTCGGTCGCTTGACGATTAAACTTCCGAAGCTCCTACAACAAGAAAGCACCGATTTAAAAAAAAAAATTCAAATTTCTTAATAAATATTTTTATTAATATCTCCTAAAGTTTTGATTCGATTTTAATAAAATTTGAAATGTCTCGACAAAATTCTGCAAAGATAATATATTTTAAATTGCAAACCATTTCGTTGGGTAGTTTTTGCGTTGTTATATGCGGACAGACAGACAGACGGACAGACAGACAGACAGACAGACGGACGGACAGACGGACGGACCAAACGACGACTATGGGTGCTACGTATTTATATAATTACGAACGCACCTAAAAATAGTTTAAAATCCACTCTTTTATAAGCATCCAATGTTCATCTTAAAAATCACGTCTAAGCTTATTACTAGAATTCATGTTGTTTCAAAGATAAATTCCGTTAAAATACGTTAATTTGGCTTGAGCCGTGATTATGGAAATTTCATCGCTATCATCTACACTTGGTAGATGGTCGAACCAACGTATTAATAACATTATAATTTTTGCTCTGTTCGCTCGGTTTAGCGCATAATTAATTCAACTGCTGTTGTAAGTCGATACATTTAACGATAAATTATACTTGCAGCAACTTCTTTCGGCTAACGGAAAAAGTGTTCAAAATAAGCTTATTGATTTATAATGAAGTTCTAAAAATATTAAAATGTGGTATTGTCAATGGAAACATGCATGTGTACATATTGTTACTGGTGTCCAGAAATTAAGAGGCCAATTTCAGATATTTCCTCGAATATCTTACTAAGACTCGTCAGGAAATGACCGAAATGCCCTTGAACTTTGAGGATGTAAAGAACATGTTTCACTTCATATTTTTCAGTGAAGATTTTGTCGCGAGGGCAATTAGAGGGGGCAATAATAATTTTAATAATAAAATAATATTTTCGATCACCCAAGTAACAAAAAATGTTAAAAATGGTCTGTAACTGTAGCAAATGACTATGTGGGTCTTGTTCAACATTTGTGTGCATTGGTGTAAGCATAACACGCACATTCGTGAAGATGTTAACGTTTCTGTGAAAAATTCAAAATGTGTTTTTTTATAGCATGCAGAGTTTTCAGCCGAATTTAACACCGCTTTCAAAAAACTTCACAAAAAATCGTAGAAATAGTATATTGTGATTAAATTATTAATATATTAAATATTTGATAAGATATTGATATTTTTATGAGTACATCCCTATAAGATTATATGGGATTTCCTCCTCAATTTTTCAATTATTGCTGTAACTTTTTGAGTTTTCACGATATTTCACTGGTCTTTTTATATGAGTTGCCCTATAGTACTGAACATCAAATCATGCCAAAAAATCGTTACTGTAGTTCGCGCATGCGCAGTTAATATTTATTTCATAACAGTACCTATATCTCATCAAATATTCAATATATTAATATTTTAATCACAGTATACTATTTCTACGATTTTTTTTTGTCAAGTTTTTGGAAAGCGGTGTTAAATTCGGCTGAAAACTCTGCATCCATAGAAAAAACCCTTTTGATTTTTTCACAGAAACGTTAACATCTTTACGAATATACGTGCCATGCTTACACAAATGCACACAAATGTTAAACAGGACCTACATAGTCATTTACTACTGTGACAGACCATTTTTAGCATTTTTTGTTACTTGGGTGATCGAAAATATTATTTTATTATTAAAATTATTATTGCCCCCTTATTGTCCTCGCGACAAAATCTTCACTGAAACACATGAAGCCAAACATGTTCTTTACATCCTCAAAGTTCAAGGGCAATCCGGGCATTTCCTCACGAGTTTCAGTAAGATATTCGACGAAACGTCTGATATTGATCACAGCCCCTTAATTTCTGGACACCAGTGTACTATTTTATATGGACCACGTAAAGTTAAAGATACCGTGCATACCATGCCGTGTAAAATATAGCAAGTAAAGTTTAAAAGTAGCTGTAAATCACTAAAATCTTTCTGTTTTATATATCATAATCAACTATTCAAATTTTAATTTAACATTAATTCAAATTTTTGGGAAAATTTTGTGTTATGGTATCTAAATAATAAATCACGTTGAATAATCAGGTGTTATTTCAATTCCTACGAAAAATGGATTGTACCAGGACTCCTGAATAGAAAATATATCATGAAAATGTTTCAAATACAACATTAAAAATTACTCAAAAAATTATACGATTATTTAATAATAATTCAGAAATATATAAATTTTTAAATATGAGGTACAACCAAATATAAATCGTTTTTGACCTTGAAATCATGGGAAAAATATATATATACGGTTTTTTCTACTGTATTAGGGACATTTCTAATTCCTCATTGCAGAATAATCAATATTTTACAATAAGATTTTATTTTATTTTATTCTGCTGGTTCATATTGCATTGCCTGCATTCTGTAAGTATATTTACTTTCATGAATATGAATATATTATAATTCATATTCATTATGAATTTATTATATATGTTTTCATTTGAAAAGACAGTTTACATTTGAAAATACAGTCAATACACTATCTGTCAAATATTTCCTAATCATCAATTTATGTTACATTCATCATTGCTGTTTCGACAGTTTGGAGAAAATTCCGTTCATAGATTAACAAGGGGAGGTTCCGAGGTTGGGGATGCGGTCACAGAATGCCTTGAACGTTTGTGTATGGATAGAGTGTAGGTAGTGTATAAATATATGAAAGCCATAAAGCGCAATACCTATGGGTTCTTCAGAAAATAAATCTCAAAGTTTAATTTACAATTTATAATCAAATAAAGTTCTGCCATTTGCAAGCGCCTCACCAGCTTGCTTGACAGCGCGCTGAATTCAAGTTTTTACGGTTTGGATTCGAATCCGAGTAAGACTTACTTATCGCAGCGAAAGTTTTTATCAATTACTTTCGAAACACATTTGAAACAATTTGTATAATAATTAAAATTTACAAAAAAATTAAATTAATATATATTTTGTAGCATATAACTACAGTTTTAACTATAAAATATTGCATGTTTAAATGTATGATGAAATGTTAAAGAAAAAAAAAAGGCAATTTATATTTCTATAGTCCAGAAGCATTTGTTGTTATTTAGAATTATCCATATTTAAATAAATAATCTAGTATTTCTCACAGAGAAATAAATTGAAATGCCTACGTAAAACTATTTTTAACAATTCAAAATATTTTTAGAACTTATTTTCAATTTACTTGAACAGTTATTCTCACTAGGGAGCTTAGCTCCCTGCTCGTTAACGCTCGCCAACCCCCGTGAATTGCGAGGTAAATCACATTAGGACCACTACGCGGTAACAGCTATCTTCGCTCGTTAGACACTTTTTGCAGCAACTCTAGCCAGAATAAGTACTACCATACACCATTTTAACATATGAAAATTATTTTTTTTCTTAATAAAAAAAAAAGTCATTGAAAACTTCGTTGTAAACAAAACACAATTAAAAATGCATTTAGTTGGTGATACCAATGGGCATAAATCATTTTAACATTATGAAATACAATTAATTTAAAATAAGCCTACCTTGGATTCGATCCCAAATACAAAAATGTATAATCCAGCGCGATGCCAACCATGCTGTGAAGCCTTTTGTGAATGGAAAAAAAAAACCCGATTATAAACTGTAACGTAAACATTGAGGCTTATTTTCTCAATACACTCGGTATTGCACGTTATGGTTCTTATATATTTATATACTAGCTATTCTCTATCGATACACAAACGTTTACCGCATTCTGTGTCCGAGACCTCGGAACCTCCCCTTGTAAGTTTAGGCACAAATTTAAACCTGTGATCAAATGGTGGCTAAATCGACATTGATTCTGCAACGTTAGCACCTTTGAACTTAGCATTTTGTTGCTGCTTCTCAAATCTAGTATTCAAAACTTCCACAATTTGCTAGTAGGAACACTTGAATCACTTACATATGATAGATCATTGGTGTTTTACAATATATAGATGTTTGTTTGAAAAATTTATTTTAACAATTAAAAAGTCAAACAAAAAGGAAGAATAAACCAACAGAACCACACACGCGCATACATAAATATATATATATTTATTTATTTTTTGGTGATGAAAATATTTTTAATGGGATACGTTCTAAACTTTCACCTAATCTTATGATACTACCATGTATGGCCATGTATTTTAAAATGTTGATCACTTAATATATAAATATGTGAGGAGAACGAGTTTATTGGATGAATGCGAAGAATCTGCGCTACTATTTTACACATTTTCAATATCTAAATAGTACTAACACTTTCCGAAAATAGTTTAATTCTGTTTGGAAATTTTTTGAGTAATGGTATTTGCTTTGAAACAGGGTTTCTTATGTTAGAGATGGAGGAATTGCTTACGGTAAACAATGTAGAAATACATTTAATTAAGATATGGTCATGTATGTATAGGTTATTTGTAAAAAGCCATTAAGATGCATGTATAAATGACATATTTTCAATTATATCTGCACAAAAGATACTTCCCTAGACTAAATTTATGTATTAGATGAATATAATAAATAAATGATTGGATTGAAATATGTGTAATTTAATGATCAGTTCGTATTAAACAATATACCTTACTCTAGAATCATATGCAGAAGTGGAACTAATATATTCTCGATAAATTAAATTATGCTTACATTCAACAAACACAACAGATTAAGTGTATTGGATACGAAAAAAATCATTATTTATATTACTTGCCTTCTAGCGTTGCAGTAAACTTATTGTTAATTATGATTATGCATTACATTAATGCATCTAATGTATAAATTGGACAGTCATACACATACATACATAGTTTATACTTTTTAATATATATAAACACAAAATGTATTTCCCTAGACTAAATTACTGTGTTAGATGTATATAATAAATAAATTATTGGATGGAAATATGTGTCATTTAATGTTCATTTCGTATTAAACAATATACCTTACTCCAGAATCATATGCAGAAGTTGAATTAATTTATTCTCGATAAATTAAATGATGCGTACATTCAATAAACACAGCAGATAATGTGTATTGGAAACCACAAAGAAATCTTTATATTACTTGCCTTCTAGCATAAAAGTAAACTTATTGTTAATTATGATTGTACACTACATTAATGCACCTAATGTATAAATGGGACAGTCATACACACATACATATATAGATTATACTTTTTAATATATATATAAACCCAAGACGTTTCTCTAGATTAGATGAAAGTATTTGGTGAAAATACTTTTCATTGAAGATCTTCCGGAAAAAAAAAATATTTTCATCACCCAAAATAAGAAATTTCATAATAAAGAACATATCTTACTCCGGAATCATATGCATCAGTGGAATTAATTTATTCTCGATAAATTCAATCATGCTTACATTGTATGTACCGTTCAGTTTAGATATATTGACAACATGAAAAATCTTTAATTATATGTCTTGCCTTCTAGCGTAGCGGTCTGGAAACAACATTTTTATTCACATATTTCTTTCAGTGACACAAGCATAGAAATAATATTACATATTTCAGATGAGAGAATGCCTTGGCAAAATTTGTTCATCATTAAATAAATACAGAGGCAATTCTTATGCCTAAGTGATCGCATGCAATTTCCTGCTGCTGCAAATTTAATAATGCAACCATCTTTTTCTATCTAATATGCTTGATTGAAAAATTTATTTCCTTGAATGCTTTTTATTGAAATTCTACCGAAATATATTTGGCTTTGATTACACTTTTTTTTTCAAACTTTCAAATATTTATCAAATGGAATAACAGCATTATTTTTTATTGCTACTATTTATTCGACATTATTGTTTTAAATGTTAAATTAAAGAAAGAAAATGATTTTTTAAAATTTATATTCAGTCGACAGATGTAAGTGTTTATTTTCGAATTTAAGTGATAATAAATCTTATTCTATTGCTTTAGTAACATGATAGATTTTTATGTCTAAGATTTAAATTTCTTAGCAGGAAATTTACTAGGAAACATTCTCTTTTTATGATAGCATTTTGTATTATAAAGAAAATTGCATTTCCTAACATCTTTTTAAATTACTGGCGCATTTTTTTTTCTAATCTGAAAGAAAACGTTCAGAAATATAATATAATGTATTTATACAGTAATAAGAATATATATAAATAAATGCAAAGAATAGTCCAAAGTAATTTTTGTTTTTTGGATAAACATTTATTTGAATAAGGGGTTTATATTTCATTATACCTATAACAATTATTTCCAGTATAACCTACCTGTGTAAGTGAAACCATTTTTTATATCATATATATAATCGCTTCAATTAAAAATAAATACAGCACGGAATTACTGACAAAAAGAATTTAAGAGGGAGATGATCGTAAAACCATCTTCAAAGATTACAAGATTCTCGAGAGCATTTACGACGTAAATAGTGCTCGGGAGTCAGTTCAGAAATCAACATTATTAAAGTCCTGGCGGAAGATTTTGCCAAGTGTGGAAAAACCTTTGGTAGAATCTGAAAAGAAAGAGGAAGAAGTCTCCGTTCATGATTTAGCGAATTTAGCGAAATCTGTTGCTGGTGGAGAAAATGTCGATGAAGATAATATCATTGAGTGTATTGATTATGACACTAATGATTCAGGCTTCCAGCATGTAACTGATGAACAAATTGTAGAAGAAGCGTTATTTATGAATTTGGAAGTATCCAGTATTTAGAGGAAGAAAATGATGCATCACTTTGTGATTAAATAGTGCTAAAAAAACTTGAATCCCAAATAAAGAAGAAGTGTTCCAATACAAAAATACAGTAGCTTTTAACTGATTTTTTAAAGAATTAAATCTACAAATTTGTAGGCAGTGAATGATTTTATTATTCCGGAAGTAACAAGTAGGTTTGTGTTACCTATTGTGTGTGTAAATTGTTGAAATGTATGATTATGGTACATTTAAATGCATTTTAATACATTTAAATTATCAAAAATAATTAACTTCACCTAATGTATAAGTATGTATTTTCATTTCTGTGAAATTAAAATATGAAATAATTGCAATTAAGATTAAAAAAATAATTATCGTGCCGGAATAAAACAAAATATGTTTTTAAATCTAAGAAAATTAAACGTAAATCACGTGTAAGTAAGAATATAGAACTAATTATTCTTTGACATTTTCTAACTTTTAGAATAAAAATGGTTTGATGAAAAAAAATTAGAGACTTTGAAGATATTTTATTTTTAGGTGCCTAGCTGGTAGCAATGCGATTTAAGTAAAAGAACGCAGAAAAAATTCGAAAACTGAGCTGATAGAGAATGCAAATAGAATTATTAGACAGAAAGTTTAAGTATAGCAATTAAAATTATACAATTTTTATAGATAGCAAAATCTATTTTTTTTGTCTTTTTTACACTTTTCAACATAGATGAAAAGTGTTTATAACTTCCGTTTGTCTGTCCGTCCGGCCGTACTCTAACTCTCGTAAATATGCTCAGACTACCTTGGGATTTTTGTATGTAAGTAATACTTACGATAGCACGATGATCCATATTGAAAATGAATTGTGTAGCATTTATAGTTTATTTACAGTGACAGGCAAAAGTATTTAGTTACATTACGGTCAATGAGAGAAAAATCGTTTCAAATATATTTTGATGATTTTACGCCATTTGAAACATGATGAAATTTATATACAATTATGTAGCGCATTAAAACATGCTTTTTCTAAAATACGGTGTGCAGAGCATTTCTTAGTCATTTACAGTGTCACGCAAAATAATTCTGTTGCACAATGTTCTACTGGAAAAATCGTTTTCAGTGTAAATTGATAATGTTTCACTTTTTAAAACATAATGAAATTTATATATATTACTGAGAAACACTATAAATTGCTCACTGTTAATAATTAATTTTCATTTATCTAATGAATTTTCTCACTACATGATCTTATTTTATAGATAATTAAGTTTAATATTAATTTCTCATGCTCTTCCTACTTTGTAAAAAAAAAAAAATCTGTTTACATTATTTTTTTATTATTATTTATAATAATTTATAAAGATTTTTAAAATCTGATAAATTTAAATTTTACCGAATGAAATTAGTACGGAAAAGTTTAAATATTTTCCTGGAGATTTTATTTACAGGAGTTAAATAGCATTACTTAATGTTAAAAGTGAAAAAGGATAAAACATTAACGCTTTAAAGAATAATTAAAAAGAGTAATTAAGTAAATTATTTTTAAATATAATAGATTAGATGTATCTCACAAAAAATTTGTATACATAAAAAAAAAGGAAAAATACTTTGTATTTTTAATTTTTTTTTCTTTTGCAAAATTTTTAAAAGCCCAATTTATTTAATTTTATCAAATTGTTTATTTATGCATAAATATAGATATATTTTTTATTCATTTCTTAAAAGTAATATATAAATATATCATTGAAATTTTCATATTTTTTTCTTTTTTATGAAAATTGTTTATATTTTAATTTTTTTTTCATTTTCAATTAATTTATAAAACTAACAAAGTGTTGTTCGTGTTTGGTAGGAGATTATTAGCGATTATAAGATTAGTGTATTATTTTGATAATTCCTAAATTTTTCTGTGTATTTATTTACACCATTTTCTTCAAATATTTTCACTTGCTTCTGATATTGTTGATAATAAATTATCGTAAAATCTAAGAGCATATAGTAATCATGCTATGGTTATTACTCTTAATTCTATAGACCAGCGCTACCCAAACTTGTTTCTTTCACGTACCTCTTGTTTAGGCTATTCATTTCGAAAGTACCCTCTTTTATCAGAAACACGCTCCCACCATCTCCCCTCACTCATATAAGGCAAACATACTTAAAAAAAAAAAAAAAATTAGTAATATACTTATTTTAAAAAGAAGGAAGCTTTCCTATTAATATAAGTTAGTAACATAATCCCGCCTATTCAAAAATGAAAATAAGGGCCTGCTTTTCAACATGTTTCAAAGTAACGCATTAAAGATAGAGGTCCCGACGTAATTAAGGCGTTGAACTATTATTATTAACAGAGGAAGAGTAAGATAAATATGGTTTAAAAGTAATACTGTATAATGATCAATGCAAGTTTTCACGAAGATGGGGGGTAAATATATAAGTACTCATGCAATATGATTATCAGTGGGCGGAGCTAGTGACATTGAATTATCAATAATTTATTATGTCTACAAAAAAAAAAATAGTGGACCTTTTCCCTCATTTTGAGTTTAACAAATTGAAATTCCACATGACACTATCTTTGTAATCTAAAAGTATCAACTTTCTTTATCTGTTTTCAGTTAAATCATTTTTGTTATTTCCGCCATTATCGATATTAGTTTTACGTACCCCTACGGATCCGCCATGTACCCCAGGATGGAAACCGCTGTTATAGACAATCAATTTTTATAATCCATAATTTCTTGGGCATTTGTTATTTTAAGAATCAAACTATACTTCAAACTACATTAAGTATTGCACATTATTATTATTATTATTATTATTATTATTATTATTATTATTTATTATTAATTATTTCAAATTTGCTAATCTTTTAATTATGTATATTTTTTCGATTGCATCATAAACTATATTTACATATCTTACTAATATACTATTTTTATAGTATATATTCTATAGCTTAATTAAAATAACAAAAATATTATGCCCAAACAAGTATCATTAACTTAATCTTAACAAAGCATTAAAAAAACTACCAGATAATACTGTAAACAATGCTATTTTGGTAACTATCAATAATGATTATTTTATTAACTGAATAAGACGTATAAATAGAATAATAAATTTTAATTAATTTCCTTAAGTTTTAAAATATGTTGAGGTACTATAAATTGTTGCCTTCATGAGAAAAATTAATGGTGTTGAAAGTTTAATATATTTAAAATAAATTATAGTAAAATAAATAAATTACAATAATAAAATTATACAGTTTTAATATAGTTCAAAGTTCAGTTTGTTTGATAAAATAATAATGAATATTTTATGATCTGAATAAAATATGTATTATAATATGTATTAAATTTAAAATTTTCATTAAATTTGATAAAGTTTAATAATAGTATAGCACTAGAAAATGTTAAATTAAATAAGACACTAATTAAATCGCAAACATTTTAATAATATTATGCATTATTTAAAGTTGTTTCAAGTTCAGTTTGATTATTAAAATAAAACTAAAATGCACAATAGATTTACCTAACTGACTAAAAATTATTATTAGTGTTTATTCTAAAACTTATAAAATTGAAATCTACAGAGGTTAAAGCATATAAATTGGCAATAAACTCAACATAAGTTTTATACATATACTAAAATAATAAATTTTATTTACATTCAAGTTTTAAAATATATCGAGAATTAAAATTTGTAAATTAAAATACCGACAATTTAAAGATATAGCGTTTAGTAAAACTAAAAAGTAATAAAATAACGAAATTGCAATGCTACAATATACATTATTTAACGTAGTTTAATTTGATTGAAAGGAAAAATCACGCTAGACTTACTTATCTGACTATTACTAATATTTATTCTTAAATTTATTTAAAATAAGAAAAATAACAGGCCAAATCAGATATAATGAAATTAATCTTCAAATCATTGTTAAAAACACGATCAAACTGAACTAAAATTAACTACTTTAAAACTATATTAAATATTTTACAATTTTATTATTATTTATATTATTATTTATATTTAAAAAAATGTTAAACTTTTACTTATATCATTTACATTATAGTAAAATAAATGAATTTCAATAGTAAAATTACACAACTTTATTATAGGTCAAATTTTAATTGTTAAAAGAAAAAAATATATATAATGCGCATTAGATTTATCTATATGAAAAAAAAAAAAAATTAGAACGTATTCTATAACATAATTAAAAAACAAAAATTCGCCGAAAGAAAAATCATTTAAAAGAGCATAAATTCATTTCAAATCCGAAGCAATAATTATATATTTTTAAAATATAATCATTGAAAAACAGATATTACAAAGCACTCGCGTACCAAACACGTAGTAAGTTAAAGCTTATTCTCAGTATATCAAAAGCAGGTAAAAGTATTGGAAGTAAGTAATATAAACAAGTAAAAGCATACACATATTTAAGACTTATCAAGAAAAAACACTCACTTTATTATAAACTAGCTAATCCACCCGGCGTTGCCCGGGCTCGAAATATTAATAATCTGTTCTATACGAATATGACTGAAATCTGTAAGGCTATCGAAATCAAGTCGAATAGGCAAACTTCGTCGTAATCAGGCTCATAAAACCCAAGATCGGAAAGCGCATCCTGGCGGTCGAAAGTGCAGCTAAAATATTTAAGGTTTTTAGATATCAAGTCGAATGAGCCTAACCCCGTCGTAATCGGGTCCATAGACCCAGATATACTCCTATAGTTCCACTTTCCACCGCCAGGGGGCGCAGTCTGTTCTGGAAGAGGCCTTTTCAGAACACTTGACCCAACCAAATTTCTTAGTAGAATTGAAATTTAACTACGGGTAAACATTGGCAAAATAGCGGAAATCGCGAAAGTGGGTTACGTAATCGATCGGTTTCTAAAGGGTTAATGTAGATATATTTTAAAACCCAAAGATGCATTTTGAAGAAAATGAACGTGTCTATGATCTGGAGTCTACTGTTTGTCCGTACTTGCATTTCCCGAGTCGATGCCGATTTTTAAATCTGGACCAAAAAAAGGAAATTCGCGTGAGTGAGTTTTGAAAAGGATTTTTTTTCGGAGGGTTAAAATTAATTATTTTCAAAACGGATACCAGATTTTAAAAAACAAAGGGATATAGATTAGGCACGGTATTTTTAGTTTTTCGTATCTTGTTTATAAACGCCAATTCGGATTTTTAAAGATAGGAGAAATAGTTAAAAAAGCGAAATTGACTTACGGTTAAAAACGTTTCCGAAAATGTTAACGTGATTTATTTTTTAAACTAAAGGTTTCTGCCTAAACCCGATAGAACTTAGATGTCTTTAGGTGTGTTTGCTTTTTGTTTGGTTATTTTAGAAAGCCGATGCCAGATTTAATATATAGCAGAAAATCGGAATTTGCAAAAGAGAGTCCTGCGCACGAATTTTTTTTTGAAGGGTTAATATTCGTATTTTTCAAAAACAAATACATATGTCGAAAAAGGAATAAATGTAGATACTGTCTGGTATTTTTAGTTTTTCGTACCTGTCTCTGAATCGCCGATACAAAATTTTAAAAATTGACAAAATCGCAAAAATTGCAAAACGGCATACAGAAAATGTACTTTTTCGAATGGTTAATTTTTGTATTTTTTAAAACCAAACGTGGCTTTGAAAAGGAAAAAAACAGTTCTTTAATTTGGTGACCTTCGTTTTTCCGTATCTTTTGTATTCCAGTAGATGCAAGGCTCGGAAAACGGGAGAAAATAAAAAACACGAATGCGATGCTTTTTGATTATTTTTTTTTAAAGGGTTAAATGTAAAAAATTTTCAAACCAACCAGATCGTTCGAGCCGTAAAAGTATGTTCTTTTAGAATATGTAGACGGTTTTTCCGTATTTTTAGCCGTTTGTCCATGGCGAATTTAGAAATAATACTTTAAACAAAAACGGAATGTCTTCTGCTTTCTTTCTTCTGTTCCGGAAGATACGGAAATTGGTTTCTGCCCATGCGCCAGCTCGCTTCAGAATAATGACTTTTTTATTTGTGATCTTTGATCAGTTTTTTATTGATAACTACTTTAATTTTCAAAATTTTAAAATTCTGAGGCTCAGGTATACCAGGAGAGTGTTTGGACTACCTAAATCTAAATTTACAGACTTCTAGGTGCACTAAATTACCCTAGCCATCGCCAACAGACACACACACACACACACACACACACAGACACACAGAGCGAAACTTTATTTTATTAGTATAGATTGATTTATCTTTCCTGAATTATCCATAATGTGACGTAAATAGCGCTTGAAAACCACACGTAGATTCAATTTCATACCATTTCTCCTATGAAAGACAAGACAAGAATTGCTACTCTCGAGTCAAGAAATTCCGTCTGAAAGCTTTGTACAGTATCAAGAAGGTGTTGCCCCGGTCAACCCTTGAATTTCCTGCACCGCAGTCATACATACACTGATGTTCAGAAATTAAGGGGCAGTGACGAATTTCACACGTTTCGTCGAATATCTGCTGAAACGCGTGAGGAATTGCCCGACATGCCCTTGAACTTTGATAATCTAAAGAATATGTTTCACTTCATGTTTTTAAGTGAAGATTTTGTCGCGAGGACAATTAAGGGAAGGCAAAAATAATTTTAATATTAAAATACTATTTTCCATCATAGAAGTAACAGAAAACGCTAAAAATAGTCTGCCACTGTAGCAAATGTCTATGTAGGTCCTGTTCAACATTTGCGTGCATTTGTGTAAGCAAAGCACGTTTGTGAATTAGTGACGACTCTGAATTCGTGAAATGTTAACGTTTCTGTGAAAAATGCAAAAGTTTTTTTTTTTTTTTTTTTTTTTTTTTTTTTTTTTTTTTTAAATAGAAATCAGAGTTTTCAACCGAATTAACACCGCTTTCCAAAAACTGGGCAAAAAATTATAGAAATAGTATACTGCAATTAAAATATTAATATGTTGAATATTTGATGAGATATGGGTATTTGTATGCAATAAATTTTAACTGCGCACGCGCGAACTATAGCAAAGATTGTATACCATGATTTGATAGTCAATACTATAGGGCAACTTATATAAAAAGGTCAGTTAAATATCGCGAAAACTCAAAAAGTTACAGCAGTAATTGATAAATTGTGTAGGAAATCCCATATAATCCCATGGGATTTCCTTCTCAATTTATCAGTTATTGCTGCAACTTTTTGAGTTTTCACGATATATCAAATTTTGAATAGGACCTACATAATCATTTGCTACAGTGACAGACCATTTTTAGCATTTTCGGTTACTTGGGTGATCGAAAATATTATGTGTTTATTATGTTTTTACAGTGTTTCAGACTAGTTGTATTTTTTTGTGTGTATCTGCGTGGTGATGTTTTAACCCTGATGATGAGCCAGGACGGCTCGAAAGCGCTAGGTTTTTAATGTGAAATGCAGTTTTGTATATTTTTAAAACACCTAAAGTAAAAGTTTTTAATAAATGATACATATACGTTTTTGTGACATTTTGTGTTGTTTTTAAACATTTATTATACCAAGTCACTATAATTTCTCTATTATTATTATTCATTATAATACGTGATGATTCTCCTCCTTTGTATAATCTCCAAATCTTCCCTTAATTTGATAAATTATGGAGACTATATTGAAAAAGATAGGAATTCAATAAGTTGCATTTGAATTTTTCCAATTTCACAAAAAAATTAAACAGTTCAGTATTTCGTGCCTATTAATTATGTTTTAATTTAGAATCTCAATCAACGCCTTGCCTAAAATGTTCTACCGCTTGTCACAGGTTTGCCTTCCCTCGTATAGAATATAAGTATGAGAAAAAATAGTAGGATATCATATTGCCTTAAATATAGTATCATTACTTGTTAAAAAAATAAGCACAAAAAGGTCTTTTTTTCAATGTATTTGAATGTTTTCCATGTTTCGAATGATTTATGTAATTTAACTGCTCGCATCAAAAACGGACTGTAATAGACCTACGTTTATGAATATTTATATTATATTCATTATATATTTCTTTTCCTTTTCTTAACAGTCATGCTATAAGCAAAAAGAAATAATTTTCTTATTTAAAAGATGTATACTTTTATTTAGTATTTAATTTTAAATAGGAAAACAAAAAATACTAATGATGAGCAAAGTGTTTTATGTACAGTTTTCCGATTACAATGCATACGGAATTTAATATTTGATGTAATGAACTCCGTTCTTTATACTGAATTTAAGCGAAAGAGAGAAGGTCAAGCGAGTCAATATTACCTCAGATATCGATTAATCGATGAGAAATATAGTTTCATTGCACTAGCTTTTAGTTAAAAGTGGATAAATTCATTTCACTAATTGTAACATTTCTTTCCAATAAAAAATATTGAAAAATCATTAATGAGATTTTTTTGCGATGAAACAAAAGAATAAATTTAATCAGACTGTGATTAATTTATAATCATTACGCATCTTTCATAAGCACAATATCGTTGAATAAATTATCAAAGATTTTATCAACAGATAAATCTATAATTGATTTATTCCATTTCATCTGTTATTAATTATCTGTTTCTGTGGTTAAAAAATGAGCTTAGTTCTCATAATCATTCATTTTTAATAATGTGATTTGTTCTTTGTATTTAATTGTTGCACTACATGCGATTTGTTACAATTTCATTATAAAATATTCATTTTTTTCCTTTTCCTTTAAGTGAGATAGGGAATTAATATCAAGATAAGATCTTAATAATACGAAAGTGAATTTAGCCAGAAAGTAAATACTATTAAAATTATCAAAAAAACTTCTAAGAACAAAAACCCTAAAGGCCAAACGCAGTCAGTCTTTGCATTCGTTTCTTATATACAGGGTTACAAAAAATTACCTGGTCAAAGTTGAAGTTGAAATGTAAAAATATATCTATATTGAACTTTATCACTAAAGTTTCGGTATATGTGCATGAGCAACAAACCTAGGAAATCACAGATAAAGGATGGTTAAATTTTGTCATGATGGTCTTCCAGCAAAATGCGCTTCTTGCATTACTTACATACTGGGGATATGATAGTTGATTTGAATTCTGAAAATTTTCAGATAGTCTCCGACTGATCGCGAACATTTCTAATATTATACGCATAATAGGAACATACCCAACCGAGGTAGACTATCGGAAAGTCAACATTTGAAGAAAGGATTGGACGCATTTCCAACGTTTAAAAAAAGTGGCGAACGAGATTAACATCAAATGAGTGAAAAGGTTTCTTGGATGTCCTCCTTGCAAACTGAAACAGTGTTGAAACGTACCGGGAAAGGAAGAGTTCAAAATTAGATTGCAGCAAAGAAGTTGGTGACAATGCTTATGATCACGCATGATAAGCGGCAAATGAATTGTAAAAATATTTGTCAAAATGGGCCAGAATTCGGCCGAAGATCACTATTATTTCATCACGCATCATTATAATACATTAATTTAAATAGCCAACTCACACAGTAGCAATTATGGATATGAAGTATAATACCTTTCTTTGAATTTAGCATATAATTACAGTAATCTGCGAATAATAATAATAAAAAAAAAAAACACTCGTTAAATTGCATCAATTGATTGTGGATAAGATTAGAAATTTTCCCCCAAGCTCACGATACAAGCGCACCTTATTGATTGTCAAAATTGAAGTCAAAATTTTATCTGAATCTATTTATGTCAAAGTCTAAAAGAATGTGAAGTCTGATGAAATTTCATGTATTAGTTTTTGTGATATAATCACGTCAGAAATAGTAAAAAACACAGCATAGCAGCACTGCACAACTCACAACAGTTTTCTCTGTCAATTAAAATATCACAAAATTGAACTGTCATCTTTTTCCCCTCTGACCTTTCAAATGTATATAAATCATGACAAAAGGACTTATAGTATGTTACTGGATTACTGGTGTAAAATTAAATGAAAAACATCAAAAGTTAAATACACGAGACAATATCAACAGAAATGGCTTTTTTAGATAGACTTTATGTATCTGTTATCTATGTCAATAAAAATAGGTTTTTCGTGCTTTAAATTTTATAAAGTAATCTAGTATCTATGAATGAATAACAGTCCTTCAGTAGATAGTTTTTTATTATTAGAAAACTTATTTTCATAAAATAATACGTAGTTGGATACCAAATTTAAATTTAGTATTTTCAGATCTATATAGTTTACATATCCTTTTGTAGGGATGTTTTTTTTTTTTTTTTCGATGGTTAGTGTTAACAGTGGGAATTGGTAAAAGCCTTATTGTAAAAGGATCCTTGAATTAACTTATGTAGATAAATAAAGTGTTTCCAGGAATGTATATATATTCCTGCTATAGTACATAGCAAAATGACGAACACAAGACGTGACGATGCAAATATTTTTTTTTTCTTTCTTACAAATCGTATCGAAATCGATATGAAGTGAAGTACGCTGTCGATCCAATTACAAAAAAGAAAAAACGAAACATATTACTTTCATGTTAATATCAAAAATACAGAAAAAGAAATATAGCAAAGGAAAAAAATAAATATAACATAAATTGCCCTGTTGGTCGACTTTATAACATGCCAACAATAATACTTATAAGTACTCTTTTTAATTAATAAATGTATTTTGCAACTGCAGTGGTCAATGGAAGTTAAGAAAACTTTCAATCTCTTAAATTGTCCATAAAAAATCGATACAAACCCTTCCTAAACAATTAATATTAAAATATATGAGATAAAAAACTCTTTTTTTTAAACAACGCTTTAACAGTTCTCTTAAAATAAATAGTGAACCTTATATAGTTAAAAATTAATTACAGTTTCCAGATTACGATTTCTACGACCTATATTGATCAATGCATTACATAAGAGCCCTTATCATTGAAGATCTAATTTAAACTATTATACTCAGATTATTATATTTAGATGCAACGAAGTTCAAATTATTTCGAAAAGTTAGGAGAATTTTACGATACCGAATATAAATTAATAGATTGCTGAAATTTGTCTCAAATATCTGACTCTTTATGACTGGATAAGTAGCACTGTGTTTTTAGAATCTTTTCAGTCAAATTTTTACGAAATGAGTTGTTTTTTTTTTTTTTTTTTTTTTTAATTAATTTATCCCATTACTTCTGCTTCACATGAGGAGAAATTTTTTAGCCTTTATAAAATTACCGGCTTACTGAATGCTTCAGCTGCGAATTCGACAATAAAAACATAATTAACACCTGCGTCTCATGTACCGTCTTCCCAATAAATATTCAGTGTTTAATTTTTTTTAAGTTGAAGTTCGAAATTTATACGATCTCGAAATTTTAACCGAAGTCAGCGCTGGCGAACGGTATACATCACCCGTGTATTTGTGTAATTTATTCCATTATCTTCGTTATTTTTTTATTGTAAATTTGACATTTATTACTTTCATACTATTACTAGACATTGAATTAAAAGAAATATCACTAAAATATATTATTTAAGGTTTTGAAAAACTTTGGCGTATGAAGTACGCCGCCTGTGTTCTAAGATAATACAAAACGTCCGTGTTATATTAAATCTAATTAAATTTGTCTACTTTTATTAGTTTGGTGTTTATTACTTTTATACAACTACTGGTTATTGCATTAAACAAGGATATAATTAAAAGTTATTATTTAGGCTTTAATGTGCCTTGGCATATACCGTGTTTTCATATTACTGCAAACCATCCCTGCTTTTAAAGTCTAATAAACAGAAAGTAGTAATATACACGGTTATCATGAACTGCTCCAACGAAATAAGAGAAAAGATAGTTCCCATTAAGAAGATTACTATTTATAATAAAACACAGGGTCGCAATTCACTTATACAATAAAAAATACATGGTATCTCGCTACATCTATACTGGGGTTTCCGTTCATAACTTTAACAATGATGAAAATATTGCAACGATATATGCCACATTTTCTATTATTTTCCGTAAATTGTGATGACATGACAAGAAATGACGGAAATGGCCATCATTCACATCCAAACAAAGCTGAGTTTGACAATCTATTACTGACTATATGTACAGATGGCGAAATCACCAAATCTGCCCAAATCACGTCGACCTTCTGCACTTCTAGAGATACCATCACATTTCACACAAAACATTGTTTTTGTGCTGATAGTTTTATTAAAATATCGCTATTATGGTTAAAGTTATAAACGGAAATCCGAGTTCGACTTGGAATGTAACATACCATATTTTTAACTGTACAAGTGTATTGCTACTTTTGTTCCTTTTGAAATATTGTTCGTCATCATCAGTACTACCAATCCTCTTGCGTTGAGATTGCGTTGAGTTAATGATTTCTCTGAGTAATCAAAGTGTCTTTTGATGAAGCATTGAGGGAAGTACCACTTTAAACAGTTCAAAATTTGGATTATTTTTTGGTCTTTAAGTTACTCTTTATGCACAGAAAAAACATATTTTATTAGAAATAGATATCTAAAGTAAAGGATATTTTAGGAGCTACAGAAATGCAACGCACCTCAGAAAGGCTGTAATACTAAACTCGCAAATTTTTAATATAGTCTAACTTTTACTAAAACTAGCAACTCGTAGCTGCCGAAGACTTTTTAATTTTTTAATATTATTATTATTTTTAATATCATTCAAAGTATCATACCCAAACGACGAACTTTCACTCAGCAAGTTATAATTCCACTTGACACGTGTGAAAATCACGGCATTATATGTTCAACGGAGGCCTTAATTACCTACTATAGGTAGGATGCAACCAAGTCCGACGATACAACCTTTCGTATTACCTTATTTAAATTGCCGATCAACCACGAAGCTAAATTTGCATAAACATAAAGCGAAAGACAGTAACAGCAATCTCCGGGAACTCCAAACACACTTTAGAAAATTAGAGATAAAATAAAGTACGGATGTTGCTGTTGCGCACATTAATAAAATATTGACATTACGTCCTCATTCACAAAACAGGAATCCCTTTAAAGGAGAGTTACCAGTCAATTACGCAGTAAACAGAAAACATAATTTTAGGCCATTTTTTTTTAATCTGAACAGTTTTTTTAAAGTTTATGAACACTCTATTGATACCAATTTCAAATCAATCAAATTTATCTTTTTTTTTGAAAATTCAATGTCCTATATTTTTCTAGAGAAATGCGTAGTTACTTTTTGTAATATTAAGTAACGAGATCTTTAGTTAAAGTTTAAAATTTCACTTTTATTTAATGTCACTTTGTAACAGCCATGTCGCTGCCATTCATTATGATCAATGCTAGCTAAGTCTAATAAGCTGAGCACCAGAGTAAGAAAAATCAAACAACTTTTATTTAAAATCTTAAAAAAGGATGGAACTTGAGAACGCTCTACTTAATTTGCCTTAGGCCGAAATAAGGTCAATTCCCAAAAACATTTCACCCAGAAAAATGAAGCTTCAAATATCAATAAAGAGATAACTTGAAAATGTCACTTATGACTTGGACGAGCGTCAAAAGTCGGTTATGGTGTTTCAGAAAGATCTATTTTTCACTATGCAAGCTAGTCCAATTCCAACTTCTAAAATGACCGCCTATGACACTTCTGAAATCGGCACTCTGTGACCCCCCCCCAAAACTCTTTATTCAATTAGCACAAAAACAAGGTAAATCTAATCTTACCAACGGACGATACTTCTTCTCTAATGCAGACATTTGAGTCAACTGGACAGATCTCCGAGACCCACATTGTTGACGAACTCGATCCAAAATTTCACTTACCCAGCACGTATCAGTGCTTAAATACTGCTATATAGATTTACCAGATGCACAAATTTGCAGAATTATTGAAGCAGAGAGAAAATTCACAAATTCCGAGGTTTACACTCTCATTCATTGAAAATTGACGGAACTTGATCACTTTTACGCACATTAACTGTTTATGGACTAAAACTACGTTTCCAATCGAAACTTCGCCTACTCTTATAATTCAGAGTAGTCGACACATCATAGATTTATTATAAGTGAATATTTTTATTTAACTAGCTCTTGAACTAATAAAAACTATTTTTTATGTTTTATGTTATGTCTATGACCAGTTAGGGTGAAACGCTTGATCCTCTTTTATAAGCGTTCTCACTCATCAACTGCTATTTTTTAATATATCAACTGAACAAAATGCATTTTTATACTTAAATATATGCATAATAATTTAGTGTGAATGAATATTTTTAAACACTTCACATTTCTTTTTAAAAATTGCAGAAAATCCTTAAATTTCAGCGTGCCAAAGTGGTGTTACTCCTTAACAGCGAATTCAAAGCTGCGTTACTAAACATACATGAATAATTTATTTCAATGTAATGGAATCTTACATCGAAGAAATATAATTACTGCAATCGATTAAACAAAAAAGTTTAAATGTAGAAAATTTGTATTTATTTGTCTACATTAATTTGTTTAAAATATATTTCGGAAATTTTAAAATTTGTGTGATGCTTGTGGAAGAAACATGTTTTTTTTTTTTTTTTTTTTTTTATTCACCCACTTTTTTATTCTGAAATTTAGTAAATTGTTGTATGACAACTACATTTTGAAAAGAACTTCAACAAGTGCTCATGTTCGAAAAAGAATAAAGCATACAATCTATTTTTCGACCGATTTTCAGATTTTCTGACGATAGATATATTACTGAAATACTACAGACTGAACATTTTCAAAACACGGCAGCAGTTCTTGTCACGAAATTCAGTTGTTTATACTTCTTTTCATGTAATTTTTTTATACTGTTAAGGAAAAAATTTAAAGTACTACCTTGTTCTTGCAATACAAATTCAAAGATATAGTTTGTTTTTGTTCCATAATCTTATTTTAGTAATTTCTACATGATGTGATGCTTTATAATTACATAAAAACTATTATTTTCATAAATGAAAGCATATCGCACACTGTAAAAAAGACAAATGTTTCTTAAACTAGGAAAATATAACTTAACCACGAACAAAATTAAACAATAATCTCATCCGAATTACTCACTATTCTGAAAGGTATATTTGCTTTGTATATCCAGAAATCACAGAAACGAATATATTTTCGAGATTTAAACAACCATCTATAAGCAAAGTTTCTTTTGCTGGACGGATTTTCGGAAACGTTTCCTAGTAGCTTTTATTGCATATTAATCATTTTTGTTAACCCAAAATATGAGATTTTTGGATGTTATCATTTCTCAAATAAATTTTTTAATATTCAACATGCTTTTCAGAGAAATCTGGTAAATTAACATCATGGACATATACATTAAAATTAGTATTATATTTTTTACTCTTCCATGTTTAAATAAATTGCGCTGACGACAATGTTTAACTCAGAATTGATACTATTATATAAACCGATATTCCGGTATTAGAAAACTGATAATTACACAATACAAACTATTCGGAAACGTTTCCGTAAGATAGGGGCAACAAAAGAAAATTGGTTTTATAATTTCTTCTTGAAATACCAAAAACATATTTGTTTCTGATGTTCTGAATTTAATGGAGGATTTTAAGTACAATGGATGCCTGGGAAGAGGTTATTCTTTATTTTCGTTCGTAGTTACGAGGGTCGATACAGAAATAAGGTTCCGATCCAATTTACAAATAGACAACATTGTTTATTCTCTTAGAAATTTACATCGTTGGAAAGAAGAAAGTTTTCTCTATTTTTCTACATAATCGCCATCTTTTTCTACGCATTTTTGTAGACGGTGCTCCAATTTCTGTATCCAATGTCGTAGAACTCCACCGCCAAGCCGCTGAGGAAGCGTTTCACCTCTTCTTTGATGTCATTGTCGCTCCGGAAGCGTTGGTTACCAAATGTTCCTTTATCTTGGGAAACAAGTGATTATCACTTGTGATAATCCCAAGATAGAGGAACTTTTGGGTGTCCAACGCTTATAGAGCGACGATAACGTCAAAAAAGAGGTGAAACGCTTCCTCAGCGGCTTGGCGACGGAGTTCTACGACATTGGATACAGAAATTGGAGCACCGTCTACAAAAATGCATATAAAAAGATGGCGATTATGTAGAAAAATAGAGAAAACTTTCTTCTTTCCAACGATGTAAATTTCTATGAAAATAAACAATGTTGTCTTTTTGTAAATTGGATGGGAACCTTATTTCTGAATCGACCCTCGTATATTATATTTTAGTAAATTATCAGTGTCGTTATTGCTACGGTAAACGATTTAGAAAGAAAAAAATGCATTTATGTCTTGGATTTTATTGTGCGTTTTAATAACTACTGTTTTACGCTTTAATAGCTGCTGCTTTACGTTTTAATAGCTGCTGCTTTATTCGACAGACGTAACATAAATAACAGTTTTTAGAATAGCTATTCTAATCTCCAGGCTTATGACTCATGAATATAATTGACTGAATACCATTAAAATGAAATTTATCGATTGGTTTGAAATATCCATTTGTACTCTTTAATATGCATGTTTTAATTTGACAGATAATGGATAAAATGTAATTTAAATCATACAATGATCACTTTGAGTATTGTATTGATTTAATGTAGGTGAGCTCTTGAAATGTCATGAATACAGCATCTATACTTTTGACAAAACTTTAGCATTTCAGCTTTTGTACTACTATATTGTACGCTACATCAGCTATCAGTTTAAATTCGAAATACTTTAAATTAAAATTCATTTCCTAAATTATCTTTCTCCATAAAGAGAAAATATAAATTTAAATTATATAATGTCAAAATATTTTATCAAATATCCACTAAAGAAATTCTCAAAATTCATAAATATTACTCACGTTTATTTTCAATATATTTATTCGAAAATTCTTCCGTTTTGCATTCTTCTTCTTTCGAAAAATAATTTTGTCAAAATGAAATATTGTTAAAAAATTCAAGAAAAAGGAAAGAATAATTCAGAAATAAGTGAGTTAGGATAATGTTTAAATTTCATGGTTGTCTTCACCGATAATATCCAAAAATAATATGATGAAATAAAGTTTTCTATAGATTGAATAAAATAAATTGTTGGGAAATATTTTGTTCATATTTAAAATTCTTCTATTATGCACAAAAATAATTGTGAATTCTTAGAATAGTTTCATTAGTATATTTTCATCAGTCTTATAAACAGTTAAAGGAAAGTGAATTTAGAAAACACCATTTCTGGAAATTTCGTCGTATACGCTGTGCAAAAATAGTAAAAGATACAATCCTCTTTTCCCAGTACTTCATATTTACGAAAGATAGATATTTTAGTTAACTACTCAAAAAAAGAAAAATAAAGAAGATAAAGACAGCAGTATTTCTTGTATTACGTATGTCAGGAAATAGAGCTGCTTAAAATTGCGTTTCATGTTAAATTGCTTTCTTGGGCTAGTTTTCTTAGAAAGCTAGTTTATCTCTTTGTTTGGATCATGAACTAGAACTTAGAAACATACATGATTCTTTTTTTCTCTGCTGTTTTTCTTTCCTTTAAATATGAAAATACATGATTGTATATTTTAAAAAATGGCAGTTCGATAGGTTAAAAGCAAATTTAAAACGATAAGACTTTTATCAGATTTATTTTTATTGGATAAATGAATTGCATGGAAAGAAAAGGGAAAACATTCTTCATGAACAATCATTCGAATAATGTATTTTATATAAATATTGCAGCTGATACCGGGTATCCCAAAAATGACTGATGGATTTTAAAATTCAATAACTTGCAAAGTGTGACAGATATTTAAAAAATCTTGCAGGACGGTTATGTATGATATCAGGAGTTTCTTACTGTGATTCTAGATTTTAGTTCGAATTTCAAAAAATAGATGGCACTGACAGCAATTGTCACTCAGTCGAGGCCGAAACTGACGGACTTCAGCATTGACGCACCGCATCCTGAATACTAGGCCTGCACGTTGATAAAAATGGCGGCTGTCGCATGCGGATTTTCTTTTTCAGTGTTTGAACGGTCCCTCGAACTTCAACACCAATAATTTTTAAAAGTTTTCTTCGCCTAGTTTTTCGGAGATCAAATAAGTCAAAGAAAACTTTTAGATATTATTGGTGTTGAAGTTCGAGGGACCATACAGATGCTGAAAAAAAACCCGCCTGTGACAACCGTTATTTTTGTCAGCGCGCAGGCCTAGTATTCAGGGGGCTGTGCAGCAATGCTTAGTGCGTCTGTGTGTTAAAATTCTGTGAAACGATACAGACGCATGCAAAGATATAACTAAAATTTTATACAGACATAAGCCTGAAATTAATTTTAGAAACAGTTAATTTGTTTGATCTCATTTCCTTCATGACATGACCTCACTTTTTTTTACTGTCTGATATGTCGTTCAAAAAGATACCACGTCGAAAGTAGCTATCTGATTGGTTGTTAGGTTCACTGCTTATATAAACTAATTAGAACTTAACGATGGAGTTATTTTATTTATATAATGAGATTTGTTTGTTGTTTGTTAGATGAGAAGTTTTCACATTACAGAGACAAATCGGATTACTTATATATACATATATATACATATGTATACATATAATACATATAATTACTTATATATACATATAAATTTACTTCTAAACTGTAACTGTATTCGTTCTTAACTTTATTCGAACAAAGTGTGTATTTTGTCGTCGTTTTATATTCGAGGACGAGTTGTGTATCTCTCCAAACGTGCTGTGCATATTTCTCTATTTTATCGTGTTTTAGCAAATTTCTCTTTTAATTATATATTGTATTAGTTTTTATAATATTTTCTTGTAATTTATCGTCAACTAAATACAACAATTCTTTTCAGTAACTGCAATGATAGAGCACTCAATATCTAATACTTCTGCAAAGTTAAATATATATATATATGCTACATTTATTTGTTCACTTTAAATATTTCGGTTTCAAAAATATATATTCATGGTGTAGTTTACAATTACTTGATGTACCGGTAAACAAGTTATACGACTTTGATTGCTTTGTCTGTCCAAAAATGTACACGTCTGGCAAACTATTTTATGCTCAACTTCTATTTTTTTATAAAAGTCTCATACGATAAAAGAGATTTAAATAGATTAATTAATTAAAATAAAAACAATTATTCTATAGAAAGTTATTTAGGTTATCAGTATCCATAGCCGTACTAGTTCTCTTACAGAATCACACAACATAGTTTGAACACATTACCTCTTCAGGTGGGTATTGGTTTGAACATGTTTTAAAGGATTCATGCAACTGTGACTCACCAGTGCTTTTACATGGTATTTGAAAAATACTTATGGGTTGTTAAGCTATAATACATTCTTATGTATTCATAATTTAAGTTAAGAAAATACCCGGGAAAACACAAATATTAATATGGCAGAAATAGTACATTCTTCAATTATAATAGACTTTCGTGAATATATATAGCTTTTACAAAATCGTAGAGTAGAACTGAATGCACTGGAATCAATGCGTAGACATTATTTCAAGTAACAATATAAAAGTTATATTTTTTCAAACATAGCAAAATTTATGATTATCTAAAAAACAATATACATAAAATTAACATAAAAGGCATTGGTATATATTAAATGAACGGTGTTTGTGGGTTTAAATTGTCGAGCTTTTTCGCAATTAAATTATCTTTTTGTCTGCTATTTACCATTTGCGATGTTACTGGCATAGCCTAAACACTGAGTAATTATACTGCACGTTCCGCATTCAAAATGTATATGATAATACTACTTACTATCTGAGAATAACAATATAAGCTTAAATTTGAAAATATCTTCTAAAAGGTTTGCATTATAACTCCTTTTCATAAGAAATAGCAAATTATTTCGTACATGAGGATCACTCATTTAAATATATTTGTTATTTATCATTCTTTACATATCTATTTCATTTTACAGAACAAAATTCTGGAAAAATATTTAAAATTATTCTAGTTTCAGAAAAAACAAACGCAAATAAAAAGGAATGCTCCTGACAATTTTCTCAGAATTTCACAATACTATATCCTAACGCATTACGTCAGCGCCAGTATCTCGGATATGGTAGTAAATAAGAAGAACATTTTTTTTTTCTTTCGAGGAAGATGTGATCTCACTGGCTAAGGGAACTCTTTAGTAATTGTTTTTCTGGATGAAATCTCAAAGGAACACTTTTCTTTTATTTAGGTTCCATTCTTAGCTGCGTGTTTGGGTACATGGGTAGAATCACACGTTCTTTTGTTTGATCTCATTTGCTTCCATGGCATGTCCTCACTTTTTTTTTTACTGTCTGATATGTCGTTCAAAAAGGTACCAAGTGTAAAGTAGCTTTCTGATTGGCTGTTGGGTTCGCTGCTCAGGTAAACTAATGGGGACTTAACGATGGAGTTATTTTATTTATACAATGAAATTTGCTTGTTGTTTGTTAGATGAGAAGTTTTCACATTACAGAGAAATATCGGATTACTTATATCACGATAGAAATTTTCTGTTGCTTTGGATATTTGTAGAATATGACACGAAATTACTTACTTCCATGAAACCTTTAAAAAAAATAAAAAAAAAATAAAATGTTTATATCATTTTTTTTTTACTTTGTATTTGCAATCGCTATAATGAACAATTCGGCACAACTATTTTGCCATTATAAATTTAACGACGACATAACATTTTCATTTTTAGTGCTGTTTTATGGACTATATAATCATTTTTTTAAAATTTTAATAAAAAAAAATCTGTGTAATCAAGTGTAATTTGTATAACGAAATTTTTTACAGTTTATGACATATGATTTTTTTTAATCTAAATCTTGCGCATGTATAAAAAATGCCTTACATGACTAGAATCAGAGATTGGCAAGTAGATAACCTCCTGGTTAACCAATATGTACTTCCATGGCATGTCTTCACTATTTTTTACTGTCTGATATGTCATTCAAACAGGTACTAAGTGTAAAGTGACTTTCTGATCGGTTCTTAGGATCCTGGTAAATTAATGAGGACTTAACGATGGAGTTATTTTATTTATACAATGAGATTTATTTGTTTTTGTTTTTTCAAATGGGAAATATTTATATTACAGTAAAATATCGGATCACTTATGTCACGATATATATTTTCTGTTGCTTTGGATATTTCGAGAAAAGGACCCGAAATTACATAATTCCATGAAACTTGTTCAAATTTTTAAAAAAAAGTATAAAGTTTATATCAAAAATATTTTTCTATATTTCCATTCACTGTAATGAACAAGTTGGCACAGGTACTAATTTACCATCATAAATTTAAACATGTAAAATTCTCCTATTATAGCGGTATTGGGGAGTATAAAAAATATATATAAATTTATAAATTTTAATTTCTTATTATTTCTGGACTTTTAAGCGCGATTTGTATAACAACGTTTTTTATAGTTTAGGAAATATATTTTTGTTTTTACTTTAAGCTTGTGCATGCATAAAAAACCTTTGATTTTACAAAAAAGAAAATAATTACTGGGTTGTATGACTGGCATCGGAGATTGGTAAGTAGCAGATTGGCCAACCTTTACTTCCATCGCATAACCTCACCTTTTTACAGTATCATATGTCTTTCAAAAAGATACCAAGTGGAAAGTAGCTTTCTGTTTGTATGTTAGATTTGCTGCTCAGGTTAATCAATGGAAACTTAACGATGCAGTTGTTTTATTTATACTATTAGATTTGTTTGTTTTCTGTTAGATGAGAAGTTTTCACATTACAGAGAAATTTTGGTTTATTTATATCACGATGGAAAATTTCTGTTTCTCTGAATATTTCGCGAAAGTGACCTGGAGTTATTTAATAATGTAGAAGAGATTGAAATGCAAAATATGCATTAAAAAAGCTAAAACAAAAAAAAATATATTTTATACATTTCTTTTCGCTATGATGATTTAGTTGGCTAAAGAATATTCCATGAGAAATTTACAAACAAAATTTTTAGTGATTCTAATACTTCAATTATAGAGCTTTTATTCAATATTTTTACAGTCTAAAAGTCAATCTAAAAATTGATATTATAAGTGGCTTGGATGTTGTAATAACAAATATCTAAAATTTTAATTTTCTTTTAAATTAGCTATAATATTTTTTTTCTAATCATTAAAATCCTATATTTAATCCAAAAGTTTAAATTTAACATAGTTTCATTCTTTCCTTTTAGTGAGTTTAATTTAATTAATTTTTTATCATTGTATTAGTCTGTTGTTTAAATGAAATATAATAATAATATAAAATAACTCTTTCTTCTGCAATTAGGCTTCTGACCTTCACTGTAAAAAAAAAAAATCAGGAACGTTCCTGGAAAATAATGGGCAGCTAATGTGCCTAATTTATACCAGTAACATTTCTGGCAAAAAATAGAAAACTTTTTTAAGAATTCAGAAAAGTTAATATTAAAAGTCAGTAACTTTCCTGGATTATAGTGGTAAGGTTTCTCAATTCTTCAGAAAGGTTCGAGGTTTAAGTCGGTAACCTTCCTGGAAAAAACCATGAACATACTAAAATCTCCCCAGTAAAAGCCAGTAACCTTCCTGAAATAAATCAACCATCTTCCAAAAAGATTTAGATATGTTCACATCCTGTCATCTTCCTGGTAAAAAACAGGAACATTCTTTAAGAATTTAGAAAAATTCCACCGAAAGTCAGTAATAGTACTTGAAAATATAAGAAAACATCCTATATATTTCAGGGATGTTTCTGATACATCAATTTGATTTTTATTGATATGTAGCTCACAATTTAATCAGCTTAAACTTTTTGCAAAGTAATTTTTGTATGTTTTAAGAATATTTAAAAATATTTATTTAGAAAAAAAAGCATAGATAGAACTCCGAAAAATCTATGCAACCTGTTTAATTTTATTTTTAAACAGAAATTTTGCTAAAATATACACAAATTTAGGTTCAGTCTTAATATAATAAATTCACAAAGATTGCATGTAGAAACATTACTTAATTTAATAAAATTACTGTGCACAATTTAAATAAAGTACGTTCTTAACAATTTGAGATAGACCATTTTAAAGTACCTTTTTTAATCACTGCTTACAGTGAGAACAACAGTTATATTTTTTAGCCATAACTCGTGTAAATATCGGGATTTTTTAATACAGATTTTCTTAAAATTCTAAAATAATGTTGTTTTTTCGAGTTTCTTTTTTTCTTTTTTTTTTTCGAAAAAGTTAATGTTTTGAAGATTAAAATTAAATTCCTTTTAAAAAGCGGATATACTTCAAATATACAAACATAGTAATATTTTTCATATATGAGAAAATGTACATTTAAAATAGTATAATTCTTGCAATATAGGCTTAACACTTTTTTTCCGATTGTCGGGTGATTTTTAATAGGAAAGAAAAATTATTTTATACACTTACATTCTGTTGCTCTCAATGTATGCATCAAATTATACAAGTAATAATAATAAAATAATAATAATAATAATAAGTGTTATTATTATTATTTTACACTTCCATTTATGTATTTTATTTGGTACAAGAAGTTATATGTACAACTTTAAAAGTCAGAAGCATAAAAAAAATAATACTTTTAAACAGTATGTAAAGTTTACTAATTTTTAGATTGTAGAAGTTAAAACCCAGAATTGTAAAAAAAAATATGTCAATTATTGATTTAAAATATTTGTAATTATATTAAATTACGTACATACCTTTCTTTTGTTTATCCAATAGTTTTTCTCGGTAATAGTAAGAATAATATAATCCAAAAATGAAGTATAAGTTAGTAAATAAAGCTAAAAGGTATTCCAGGTAACTATGAAAGGATTAATTATTAACTTCGCAAAGCTACCCAGTACCATTTGACTAATATTACGTGCAATTAGATTAAAATACAATAGTTTTCCTCCGTCTTCCTAGAGAACCTTCCTTCTAGAACGCCTTCTGCCTTGTGGTTGAAATAATAAAATGGTAGGTTTTCTGTTCAGCGGCAGCTGTTATTTATTCATTGTTTGTCTAACGCAGATGATTTGATATTGCGATGCATTTTCAGAAAGTTTTCATTTCAAGTACCGCTTTCAATAAGATATTTTTTAACTCAGGCCGCTGTAAGCATAAGTGCAAGGGCCCCCAAATTTGTAAATCGGCTCCTGGATATATGTCGAGAATCCAAGACGGCGGAGCTAAGAGCTAGAGATGTTGCCACGCAAAAAAAGCTTAATCCCTGAATTCAGGAAACTATTAGCAAATAAACTTGTATTTTCCAGGAATCTGATAGAAACGTATGTAAACCCGGAACGTTTCTGGAACATTTGCGTAACGTTACGGATTTTTTTTACAGTGTTGGAACATACAAATTCTTTACTCAGATACATTGTCTTCTTCTAAAAACCACCAGAACAGACTTTTGCATATGATGTTATCTTTTTTAACACTTTTCAAAATGGTTGAAAAGTGTTTATGAATTCGGTTAGTCTAGCTGCCTGTCTATGATCCAATCCGCGTAAATGTACTCAGATTGTCATGTGATTGATTTATGTTATTGATGTTTGCAATGACATGATCGGTATTGAAAATGAATTACGTATCACTAATACTACATCGTTTACAGAAGAACTTAAAAGAATTCTGTTAAATTATGGTCTATGGGGAAAAATCCGTTTCAGTGTATTTCAATGATGTTATAACATTCATACACTATTTCAAATGTATTGAAATTGATATACGACACTGAAGTGCACTATAAAACGCTTACTTTCGATTATAGCACGTGTAGCACTTATAATTAGTTTAAAGGAAAACTCAAAAAATTAATATACTAATTAATTTTTCAGCAAGGTTAAAATTACGCTGTAAAATACAAAGGATGTAAATTATCACTTTACTAAACAGCGTAAAACCGATAGAGTGAAAAAATGTCCAGACAGGTGTTCGATCCCGGATCCCTTGGTATAGCGCAACAAGTATTTTTCCAATTAAACCATCCGGACGACATCCGGTCTAGCATTCTCTCACTCTTATATGGCTAGACCTTGTATGGCTATTGTATGTCTAGATACGGCACCCTTGAAGGACAAGATGGAACGTCAATCATGATCACAATTCCATTGGCATACATGAGACAAATCAAACACAGAAACGCTGAATATTTATATACTAATTAATTTTTCAGCTGGACTGAATTGGTAAAGCCCTTGGTGCACTATACCAAGGGATTCGGGATCGAACCCCAGTCTGGACATTTTTTCACTCTATTGGTAGTACGCTGTTTCGTAAAGTGATAATTCACATCCTTTATATTTCAAAAAATTATGTTATGTTATTGTATATGGGGAAAAATCGTTTGCGGTGCATTTTGATCATGTGGCATTATTACAAACATAATGTAATTGATATCAATTTCTGATGTGCACTAAGACAGGCTTTCTGTAGAATATGGAATGTAACACATCTATCATTCATCTGCAGGGCCACACAAAAGTATTCTGTTATATAATGGAGTTCAGGGAAAAACTGTTTCCAGCGTATTTTAATTAAGTTACACTATTTCAAATATATTGAAATTGATGTACGTTACTGAGGTTTACTACAATATATCTGTTGTATAATATAATGTGCATAACGTTTATCGTTCATTTACAGGGGCACACAAAAGATTTCGGATAGAGAAATGTATCCGAAGTATTGTCTATAAGACATAATTCCTGGAAGTGCGCTTTCCGTCAGGTATGCGTTAACTAAATTTGTGCATACTTTGTGATATGCTTAAATGTTATAGATCGTATACATAGCTATACAAAGTAATTCGTAAGCATTATTGTGTATCAGCGTAAATTGCTAAAGGTTTTTTTTAAATGAATTCCTGCATTATGAATATGAAATATATAAATAGTATACTAAGTTATGCTTGTTTAATATAAATAAAATCTTATCGAGGGCCACGCAAAAGAGTGGATATATGTCCGCATATGGAAAATTTCTGAAGTATGATTTCATCAGTTTTCAGAGTGTTTTCGCCTGAATTAAAAATTATCTTATTATGTGGGGTGTATAAATATCTTAAGATAATATACAGGGCTGTACAAAATAATTCAAATATTTTCCGTCTATTGGTAAAAACTTTGGAAAGTGGAAGGTGAATTTTCAACTTTGTTATTTGTTTTCTTACTAAACATTGTAGCATACTTCATAGAATATATACAAACCTACAGATTATATACAGGGCTGCACAAAATAATTGGAATACTTTTCTTGCTATGTCGTTTAATTGCTGAAATCTGGTTTTCGAATGTGTTTCGCGTTTTCTAAAATCTTTACTAAGGTTACGTTATTAAACAGCGAAGGTATTTTTAAGTATCCTGGAAGTGTTGGAATGTGTATCATAATCTATATTTGATGCAATATTTATTTTTTTTTGTTTGGTTTAACTTATATTTGAGTAAAGCTCTAGTATAACAAATTTCTAGCTCATTTGGTATTGCATTTGATAACTTTTGCATCTGTCAACCTATTATAAGTTTAGATAATACAGGTTTTAAGGGTATGTGTTTTTCAGAAATCCACATGCTGTTATATTCCACGTTAACTCGTAGTCGGGCAGTGCTGTGATTTCATTTCTATCATTAGTTTATTTTAATTTCTATCATTGTACATTTGTAATCACTACGTAAAACGTTGCTTATACTGGGAAACATTGAGCTATTTGCTATTGTATTTCGTTCTGTACAAATATTACTTATAACGTACCTGGAATTTGTATAGTAAAGAAAAACATAGTTATACTAGTACATTGCTTCACTTACACACTCTCAAAAATAAATATCCTCTTTAAAGTTAAGACCATGTGGTCAAACATATTATTATAGAGGAATCCCTTCGAATTAGATTGATAACTACTTATTTTCCGAACGCATAGTATAAAGAAAGTATTGTTATCATGATTTGAGTGTGTATGTGTGAGTGAACATTATAACTCCCAAATGATCTTCCAATTCAGCTTCCATTTTTAGAATATATCATATACCACAGTCGCAGAAACTGGATGCATTATTGTACCAATCGGCAGAAGTATTAGGCATTTAATTCATGGTTGAACAACTAGGGGGCTCTGCCCCCTGCTCGCTACGCTCACCAACCCCTCCCCCCATTCTGCTTTCAACACGTGATCATTTAATTATTATTTTAAACTTTCATTATTGTTTTTAATAATCTCGCGCAAATACATTTTTTATTTGAAATAAAACATAATTTGTTTGCGTTGATTTAGATATTGGCAACAACATAAAAAAGTAACTTTTTCAATAAAAGATTTTTTACTCGATTTTTAAGGATTGTTTGAGCTTTTGTTGTACGACCGTGATAATTTTTTGAATTTCTGAAAGCTTGTTATATTTCACGTATGGTGGTATGATTTTCGAATCCGTAGGATGGCTAGAAAAAAAGTAATCGCTTCTCAAAAAAGTCCTTAGTAAAAAAGCGATGAGAATAACCTGGAATATCTACGGAGATTTTCATTGGTCCATTTCCAAATCGTTAGGTTTTTTTTTTTTTATATAGAGAGAGATTTTCAAACCGATTCTATAGGGAAAAATCCCCAAGGAAAAATGACTGAATAAAAATTCTAATAAATATTGTAATGTAATCAAGCATTAGTGCCGCAGATGTAATGTTTCTATTTTCAAAACGGCGGGTACAGCGTTTCAATCCTACTGATCCTATTGTGTCAGAAATGTATATATATATATATAAATTTTCCAGACATTATTACATAAAGTAATGAGAGTTTACTTATTTTTTTCAACTTAATAACAGAAAAATATATAGTTTCTGTTCCATAAGTATGTTTAACTTTAAGTAAAGTATCAGTTTCCTTATAAAAATTATTAACATGTATTTCTAAATATTCTCAGAAGTTCTCCAAAAAATTACTTAATTTTATCAAATTTACGAAATGTATCCCATACATAATTTTATTTTTAGCACATATTATAATATAAAAAAATATATAAATATACAACCTCAACAAATATTCCTCATTTAAATACATAAAGTGTTTACATTTCAGCAATAAATACATATATATGGATTTAGAAACATGATAAAATTTTCTGCGACAATGTTTTACTTATTCTGAAATATTCTGATGAAGATATATTTAAAAATATGTATAAAGATATTTATTGCAATGCTGTGTCATAACATCATAAACACAAAAATAATTTAACAAAATATTTTTATCTGATGTTTTTTAAAGAAAGTATAATGTATATGTTATGTACTTTAAATATTATATTATACTATGTATATTATGGTTATAGTACACAGTATAGTATTATATATAGAATATAAATAATGTATTATAACTATAATACAGCATAACTATAAATAATTTCAATAGTTTTTAATACTGCTGTAAACTATTAAAATCTACAAATTAAAAATGCCTTAATTAATTATACATTTATATTATACTCATATAAACGAACATATTGTATAATTTATCATTCCTATTTTTCCCTTTTTTTTTACATCAAATCACATCAAAAGTTACGGTGGAAACATTGTCAAATTTATAGATATTTTTTACCAACATTTAATTTTATTATTATTATGTTATTTATTATAAAAATAGTTAAATACTAGAGATAGTACTATGGATTTTTTTTTTCGAAAATATGAATATGTTGGTGAAAATTGTTCTCTGTAATACAATAGGTAAAACCAATATTAATCGTACATAAATAAACAAATATTATATTCCAGTTACTAGTTTCAGACACCAAGTTAAAGACAATAAGTTATTTAGATTTGGAATGGTAGGACTGTATATATAAAACCACACATAATCTGTGCAACCGATATACGGACGAATAATCCATGTGTAGTAGAGTGCATAATGAGTAGAAGTAGCATAAGTGTGTGAGTATGCATACGTAGTATATTGAAGGATGTTAAATCAATGCATAGAGACTAACATATATTAATAGATATATTAATAAATAGGTAAATTATAATATATTCACGTTCACTACTCCGTTTTTAATGAAAAGTTATCCCAGTTACATCTAAATGCATCAGAAACTAAAAAAATATCAGGTGCTCCAATTAGACTATATTATCACTACTTGCAATTCCGTATTGATATCTTTGCCGTATTTAATGCAGAATTCCTTCGATTAAATAAGGCAAAACTTACTAAAACTTACCAAAAATGAAGACTATTTGGAAACCTTGAGAGATATTTTTCTTTAGTTTTTATAAGTATCATGTTTTGAAATACTCAATTTTCATAACATTTGGCTGTTTCAGAAAGCATGTTTCTGTCATTTTTTATATTAACCAATCTACTCTGAGGATTTAGTCTCTTAGCAGTTCGTCTGGAAAACTTTTTATGAGGCATTTTCACGCAAAGCTTTTTATGGAAGATTTTTTATCAGTCAATGTGGATAAAAATAAGCCACTTACTTACTATATCTTGAACTCTATTTCCTTTTAACTTTTGTTATGCCATGCTTCAGTTATGCAAATTCGGATTAATTAGAGCCTATTTTCTGAACAGTGCCATGCATTTAATAATCCTGTTTCCAACATGAAAAAGCACCAGTAATTTTTTTACCTATAAACTCGACATAAGAAGTCATAATTTGGTCAGGTGAGACACGCTGATTCCCTGTCATCGCCTTTTAATTGTTCTCTATTTATTGAACTTGTACAATCACAAATATTATTTATCAATAAATACTTTTAGAACATTTCGTTGTCATTAAATATGTGAAAATATAAATTTAACGTATATGTTTTTAAACGAAATAATTTATCATGGCCTTCAATCTCTGAAAAAGCATTTTGATTACAAAACGAAATCATTGTAACCGTGATTCATCGAAAAGTAGAATTGTTGCGTTGAATCAAAATTTGGCTATTTTAAATTAGTAAAGAAATCAGTAAATAATACATTGAAATGGAAATAAATAAATACATATACATAGAAATCAATAAATAAATGCACAATTTACTCCTCAATACAACAATGTTATAAACTGTTTCATGATCGAAATGCTGTATCATAAATAAAGCGACGATCTTCCTTTGATTTAAACTAATAAGCAACTCTGACACGTAAAAAGGAAATTACACTGACATTTACTTTACTATCAAAATAAAGTTCAGAGACATTTACTTTTAATAATGAATAAATGTCAACGATTGTCGAAAATTTGAATTCTGCCGTAAAATTGTCCTTTCTTTCTTAAATTCAATCTCTTTTTAGCGTATTATATAATGAACAAAAATCGTTTACCCTTACTTACGTCAAAAAGATATCTGTTGATAGCAAAGCTTTTAAAGGACACATAAAACATCCATCCAAAACGAGAAAAAAAAAAGGGAAAAGAAAAAAAAAAACTATGAAAGGCGAAAAGAGAAACGTTATTGCTCGATGTTCTCTAAACTCAATTTTGGGTATGGGCTCCAAGAACGTTTCTTGACTGGCTTTCAAAAGAACGATTGATTTAGCTACATTTTCGCCTTAAGAAGAAAAAAAAAGAAACTAAAGTAAAAATTAAATAAGAAAAATACTAAAATAATGATTTCGTTTGAAAGTCTATAAAAGAATCTTTTTACACACGAAAGAAACATAAAAAAGAATGACTTGCAAACACAAATTAAAAAGGAAAAATAAACTATCGAAGATTGACTTCAGATAAAGGTATATAAAAACCTTTTAGGCACGTTTTATTTCTTTTAAAGAAACTTTTATCAGTTTTAACAAATCAATAATCCATTTCTCAAAAACAAAAAATCTTTATTTGCCATTTTTGAACGCTGTTCTTTTTTGAGCAAACGTTTTGATATCGCCTTAATCCCGTTTATGTTTCCGTGAACGAAAATTAATTTTCTTTCACTGGAAATGGCTTTTTTATAAATTGCTGAAATTTTCTCGTCGAGAAAATTTGGAGCAATAAAGTTAAAATGCAGTCATCTTGCATGAAATTTACACGTTTTTTATGTTAATTTATTTAAATGATGTATTATTTATTAAACTTTCGTTTCTCAATAGCCATAAATTTGTATGCAGTATTAGTCTTTTTGCTTAAGATAACAAAATACGAAATAGTTTAACCGACATATTATTTAAATATATAATAAAGAATTAATTAAAATATATTAAATTGATACACTTGACCCTTTCCTGGCAAATTTGATGTAGGCAGCCAATATATTTCAAATAAATGAGCAATATGTTATTAGAAACAGGGCTGGATTTCCATTTTTTACGAGCTAAGCTGTAGGCGTTCAAAGATGGCTGGTACGATTGATGCTCCCGTAGTGTTATCCACTTTCTTCAAGCAGAAGGGAATAGTGCAGCAGAAATTCACCAAAGAATGACCCAAGAGTTTGGGAAAAACTGTCTGAATGATGCACAGTGCTGCTGGAGCAGTTTAAATGGGACGGGTTTGATCAACCGACTTATAGTCCCGACTTAGCGCATAGTGCATTTTCATCTTTGCCATGAATTAAAGAACTGACTAGGAGGCAAAAGCTTCGTGATGAATTTCCAGCTTCAAGCCACTGTTCAAGCTCACCTCAAATCACGGGTGGAACGTTCTTTGAAGAGGGAATCGGAAAGCTCATCCACCGATATGACAAATGCGTCAATCTTCACGGACATAATGTAGAGAAGTAATCATATTTGTACATAACTTTTGGTAATACTTACATTTAGTTCTTTACTTTGTCTTTTTTTTTTGGACCATCGCAGGTTAAAGAAAAACAACCCTCGTAACAGAATTGAGTTTAGTCGAACAGTGAGTATAAAGAATAGAAAATGAACTAGCTTTTCTTTTTCTAATTTAGCGATAGCTTAATTAAAATATCATTCATTCCAATGATCAAGTCCAATGAAAACAATAAAGATATTATAAATTATTTATTATATTACTCATGTTTCGAACTGTGCAAATTTTCTGATTTATGCTGTGTGCTGTGGTACCCAGTTTACCACAATCGGAAATAAGTTATGAAGCAAAAATTATATTTAAGTCCAACATGTTCATAGTTGATTTCATCATTTTGACATATAATATATTATTTGTAATAATAATATAGTGTACACATTATAAATAACAAAATAATGTAGTCTAGATCATTAAAAATGTATGTGTTGGACAATTTTTAAACTGACTAAGAACTAAAAGACATACATTATGCACAGGGAAGACATACATTAAGCATACGGGATACATACATTAATCACACTGAAAGACATTCATTAATGACAGAGAGTTTGTAATCATATTTAAAAGATCGTACAGAATCGTGTTTTAAATAGAATTAATTGCAAAAAAAGGGGGGTTTATTAAAAACGGAAAATTCATTACTATCTTCTCCGTGATAACATCTGAAAAGTAAATAAATAAATGTATGTAAAATAATCTGCAATTTAGTATATATTTATTAAAATAAATTGTTTCTTATGTGTCAAAATTGTTGGCCCAGAAACTTCTTTTAACATTCTTCGAATCGAACTTGGATCAATTCTGCATTGTGGTCAAATATATCAAATTTGGCATACACATTTTTTTAAAGTTATAATATATGGAACAATGAAGCAATATTATGGACTTTTTAGATGTCGCGCAACTTCAAACCCAAATGATATGAAAGCGACTTTCCGAAAGATTAGGGAGACATAAAAACATAGTCTAACCGTAAGATAGGCGTTTAGACACGTAAGCGTTTCTTTAATACCGTAATTGATTTTTTTTTTCTCTATGAAACGCATTGAATGCTCATTCTTTTTTTATGATCAAGACACTCTTCTTCATAAAGTACTAAAATAAATCATACTGAATTTCCTTATGCGGAGAAAATACTATTATCCTGAAACCTACTAATCAAAATGGTTCCACATAATAAATATATCTTGTGAGTCATATTTATTTTCACAGAATATATCTAAAATGATGCAGTTTAAATGTTGTATGGATTTATTTATTTTAATTTATTAGTAGTATTTATATATATATATATTAAATAATAAATTTAGTTATTTTTGTTATACAAACTCGTTTATAAATTTTTGATTTGAAAAGTATATTATACATTTGACATTCTATAATAGTCTGCTGTTATGTGCGAATTTGTAGAGAATGTAGCTTATAAATAATGAATAATTTCATTGCATTTTGCATTTGATAGTTGTTTTTGTAGCCCAAATTTGGCTCTTATTTATTTATTGGTTATATTTTGTTAGAAATACACGATGAATATAGTCCCTTTGGAAATTTTGTGATGTTTTCATTTATATACTTTTTACGTTTTTAACACTTTACAACCTAGTTGAAAAGTGTTTATGACTTCGGTTTGTCTGCCTTCTGGCCGTCTGCCGTCTGTCCGTGCTCTAACTGCTGTAAATATGCTCGGATTGCCCTGAAATTTTTATATGTTATTGTCGTCATCTATAGCATGGTCCTTGTTTCAACTGAAGTGTGTAGGACTTATAGTTTTTTTTACAGGGACACTCAAATAATTCCGTTACATTACGGTCTATGGGAAAAAATCATTTGCGGTTTATTTTAATGATGTTACACAATTTCAAACACATTGTAAATGATATATATCACTAAGGTTCATTACAAGAAGCTTAACATGGAATAGGGTGTCCATAGCACTTATAGTTACTTTACAGGGACACTCAAAAGAATTCCGTTACATTACGTCTATGGAGAAATATCGTTTGCGGTTTATTTAAATAATGTTTCACTATTTTAAACGCATTGAAATTTATATATATCACTAAGGTGCATTCCAAGAGGCTTACTACAGAATATTATGCGTATAGCAGTCATCGTTCATTTACAGGGACACACAAAAGAATTATCAACTGTCTGTTAACAATAATTCCTGGAAGTGCGTTTTAAGTTGATGAACGCGATTTTAAATTTAACTCACTTTTTGTCTATTATTTGGTGTGTATAAATTCTGTAGATCATCTACAGGGCAGCACAAAAGTTCGCGAACACATTTCTGTTTATTGACAGAAACTCCAGAAGGAGAATTTTAAACTGTGGTACGCGTTTTCTAACTAAACTAAAATTTAGCATCCTATGTAATATATATACAAATCTATAGATCATATAAAGGGCTGAATAAAAGTATTCGGATATTTTTTCGAATATTGTATATGTCGGAAATTCCTGAAATTACGTTTTTAAATATGTTATGCGTTTTCCAAATTGTTTACTTAGATGTTATCTTTCAGCTTATTAAACTGTAATGGCTGGTAAAATTATTTTGGAAGCGTTGGAAAGTGTTACATAATCTATGCTTGACGCATGGTTTTTAGTTCTTGTTTATAAATGTTTTCGGTATCAATGAACATTTTGCATTCCTTTGTAAATTCCAAAAATATATATTTTACAGTCATATATATTTTCAAGTTATTTTCTTAGGTGTTTTCTATGTATATATAGATGCTTTTTAACTAACAATTATTGTAAAGTGTAAGACATCTTTAAAGAGGAGATTTTGTCCTTTTTTATACGAACTTGTTACATGTTATAAACCTTTCGTGATGTTTAAGTATAACATGTTTTCATATTTAAAGAATTCTTACTTTCTCTCCATGTAAACTTAAGAAGTATTATTGAAATCTCAATATTGTTATATATCCTTGTTAAAAAATACATTCTATAAAAAATGCTACATTGTAAAAATAATTTATTTGCATTTTCATTATCCAAGCTTTTTGAATACACATACACATTATATGCTGTTTACCGTTTCAAATATTAATTTGAATGCATAATGTAATTTAAATATTATAAACATATACAAAGATGAACAATTAGGACGTTGGGTACATCACTGAAATCAAGTGATTTTCCGCATTTGTATATTTAAACACCGTTTATAATTTGTATCAAACTAAATTACAAAAGGCTGGCATTTAATGACCTTTAAATATTTATATTTATGCATTTGCCAGAAACAGAACTAGTAGGAGATGAATAAATACTTATGAATAATAATGATTTGAACATTTCTTAGTTTATATGTCCTTATTTGAGAAAGCTTATGTTAATTCTGAATAATGTAGAATATTAAATGCGAAGAAAATGTTCGTAGCACGTTCCGAATCATTCGTCTAAAAAAATTAATTGCTCTAATAAACTTAATTTTTGATATTTCTTTTTATTGCGGACGCGTAAATTTGATTGAGGTTGAAGAGGCGAAAATATCTGATCGTTGGATTTTTTAGACAATATGAACTGCATTCAGGAGACTAGGTAATCAAAATGAAAATATCGATCACCTAAAAGGAAACATGTAAACTTCTTTAATGCTAAGGAATATTTTTCTTCGGAAATGAAGACTGACATGTAATGGATTCTCGCTATTTCATGTGACAGATGTTTATCTGAGATAACGATACTCAACGCAAAACTTGATATGATAATACTTATTGAGAGACAATTAGTACACAACGTACGTTTAAGGGAATTTTATTTTTGAAAAGACATGTACATCAATAATGTCTTAAATACTAACGACATTTTAGATGTAAAGGTTTAGGTTAGGTTCTCCATGGACATAGATTTAGACACCTCCAAAATTAGTGTTGAAGAATTTTGGAATTGGATGTCTTTTTTTTTTTTTTTTTTTTTCATTTTTCGATAAATGAATTACATCTTGAATTATAAACAATTGTTGTTCGAAGAGGAAACTTATCGGACTGCTATATGAGGAAATTCGTTTGAAAACATCAACATTGACAGCAATTTCTGAATCCTATGGCTTTATTAGAAAATGTCACTTAACAATATCATGCGTTTACGAACAAAAATGAATTCAGGAGTATGGTAGAAATTAGAAAGTTGTGATTTGTGAACAGCCTTAAAAGACATACCAATATATTGTTATAGGTTTCATTAGATGCACATTGTTTAGGAAAATTCAGATGTGATGAAAGGAGATACGCGAAGGCAGAGAAGGTGGCGAAATATAGCGACTATGGTTAAGGGAGTATCTTTAATCCGTGAGTAGTCGCGTGTTTTTTTTTTTTTTTTTTTTTTTTTTTAGAAATTTATTGGTCGTGTTCTGGCCTTTTTCCACTTGGTGACTATGTATGATTGCTCTGTATCGCGTGTGGGTGAAAGGTTACTTTGTATAGTATATTTCAAAATGTTATTGTGTGTAAATAAAGTTGTTTGAATTTTATATTGTAATTATATATTGTAATCATTTTTAAAAATATATTATATCTCTAAATGCTATTGTATACATATTTATGCATTCAACATGTACAATTGTAAATAATTGTCATTATAATGTTTACCTCAAAATTCTATATAAATAACTATAACTAAAGTTTGTGTAAAATATCAATTTTTGTAATACTTTTAACGTTCGCCCAGCCTTGTGGCAAAATTGGGTAACGTTTATACTTTGTAAAATTGTAGTTTAACTTGTAATTATTGTAGCTAGAGCCGGATAGTAATATTTTTCCCTCCCTGGACTTAGGTGTTCGGCCTGGCCATTAGCAATCAGCTGGTCCGTAGGGTGTGCGCTGTCTGTCTGTCCTTTTCCCGCAGAACCTTGCTAGCGGAATAAGTAACAAAGAATAAAAAAGTCATGTTATAAACAGTTATAAACAAGTAACAAACAGTTTTCATTATTTTTTCAACTTATAATTTTCAATGAAGTTATAAATTTATACTTCATATTTCTCCCGATTTATACGTCACGAATTTATACGTCATATTTCTCCCGAACTATGAAATATTTCGATAGCGTGAAAATGATCTCTCACAAGTGATTGTGTCGTGATCGTTTTGACGAATTTCTATATTTCTTATCAATACGTACTTGGGAAAAATCTAGAATGTCATGCAAATTTACTATGGTAGAGGAGAAACATTTAAGATCAGCTACATGAAATATCACTATTATATTTATAAGGGGAGATGGCTTAGAGGACGATAATTGATATGGGCAACAGAAATACCAGCACTGGACTACTGTCATGTTAATTTCAACAACTCATTTTTTACTGTGTAGAACCTGCCTGGAATTTTTCCTTTTGGACTACAATCGATTACGTATATAGCTGCTTTTTTCTCATCTAGTTACAAGAAACCATACAGTGCACTCACTAGGGATGAGAGAGGTAATCAAACTTTTCAGTGCAAAACTATTTAACCTATCTCCTTCTTTCTTCAATAATGTATGATCGTGCATCACCATACACAGATGATTATAATTTTTTATCGCTTCTTACCTTTATTCTCAATACAAGTGGGTAAGTGTGATCGAAGATCGCACAAAGGGTTTCGTTTAGTGTTCCTTTCAAAACACTTTATCCTTTCTTTAATAAATCCAAATAAATTTCATTTTCCATAATAAAAAAAAAATCATATTATTTATAAAGTAAAATTTTACTGGTTTATTTTTCTTGTTTTTTTCAATAATCTGAACCGTTCCGATAACGGCCGAAACCCTCTATTATACTCTGTCATAATAATACCTGTCATGTGAATTAAATGCGATATTTAAAAAAAAAAATCAATTTCACAATTAAACATGTTGTGTAGAGATCTTCAAAATGTTCGACGCTAGATTAATTTTCTTTTTAATTCTCAAATGACGTCATATTAACCTGCTTTCTGTACATACACATACTCATACTCCTTGTATTATTGAGAAATATTTGAAAATTTCCGTTTTATTACCAATATGACATCATATTAATATTTTTTCAATTGCTGAAACTTTTTATTTCATTTTCATTTTTCACAAGGAAACCATTCAATAGAAAATTAATTATTGTAGAAATAATTTTATTGTGTATTTTTTAATTGTTGGCAACTGCTATAACGAAAAATGTTTAAATGTAATAGGAAAAGGCTATTCGATTTTTTTAATCTCTATATATTAAAATAATACGATTTTTTCCAATTTTATGATTTTGAACTTCATAATAGGTATTTATCTATAAGTACACAAAAATTCATAACTGTAAGTTACATAGTTTCTGAGAACCGGCTCTTTGACGGACAGACAACGAAGCGGCGGTAATAGGGTTTCATGAGATGAACGAACAAGAAAAAAGAAAGTTATTTTAGATGATTGATCATATCTGCTAATATTATATAGGACTATATTTTAGAAAATGTCTATATGTTTTTTTTTAAACATCCACAAAAAATAATAATTAAATTCTTTGTTAAGATTGTTATTTACAACGAGAGTGTCCAACCCGAGCTTCTTGTGTTACGTTATATACTGCCCGGTGTATAAAATAAGGCATAAACCATTTTTATTTGAAAAAAATAATACACCTTTTTTTATGGATTACCCACTAGTAGCATCAGAAAACATAAGCATTTTTAATTAAAAAAAAATTCAAATATGCATTCAAATAAAGTTTTGAAGTTTGTTAAAAGCTATACTTTCTTATTGACCACATGTCAAGTTAATAGCCGACGTATTTCGATATTTACAGCAGATTTTATGATTTTGATTATTTTAATGTTTAAGAACGTAGTTTGATTACACATACATTAAATTGTCGTTGTATTTATATTATCTACTAGGGGGCCTACCCCCTGCGAGCTACGCTCGCCAACCCCCGCTCAGACTTTGAGGCCTCTAAAAACATGACAGCGTGCTTTATTTTAAAAATATTGGTAAATCTGTAATTGGGTTGCCATGCTTTTAACGTTTTAATGGGGCATTTTTTTATTATCATGGCCTCATACACAGCTGTTGCGACAACTGACGATTGTTTTCGGGATTGATAAGTAAAATCAATTACAACTTGAAAACCAGCTTGTATAAAATGGTTAGGTTTAAATTGTGGCTACCTCTCGGACTTTTATAACAACGATCTGTATTCTATTCTTCCTTTGCGTTTAAGGATGAGAAAAATTCCATCTGCTTGTGAATAACATTAAGAACCACAGTATTGAAAAGTACTATGTTATAGACATTTTCAGTAACATATTTTAATTTTCTTTCTATTTTAGTGCACCATCATGCATATTTTCAAGTTATTAAATTCCTACTATTAGCTCACACTCTCTCTATATATATCTTGTTCAAATTTTCAATCGTTAATAAAATATGTTCTATTCATCCACTCAAGTTCAAATAAGTTTTTTTAACTTGTAGTGGACACTTTATGTTAATACAGTTTTTTTCAAATATTAATTCATTAATTAAATTTAATTAATTAATTTTAGTTTTAAATGGGAGAAAAAAATTCCTCCCATTGTTTTCATAAATGAAATGAAAGATTTATCTCAAATGAGTGATGCCACAGAAATAAAATAACGCAACGATGATTATAAAATAATGTTCAATAAAGATAATGTTTGACATTCATGCTGCACGGGTTTATTTTATATATTTATGATTAAAAAGTAGGAATTGACTTAAAAAAAAATTTATATTACTTGTTTTAAATCATCATAAAATCAAACAAACAGGCTTTACATAGCCAGCTTGCTGAGATTGATAACACAGACAAAATTAACGACTTTACAAAAAAATTAATTGAAACCATGCACACAGCTGCGAAAGCCTCTTTTCGACTGAAAGCAGTCCAAAAGACACGAACATTCTCATTCTGGACACCGGAGCTCAGCGCAGGGAGGAATCACCTTACCGCGCTTCGTCGCAAGTTAAAAGCACTGAGGCAGAATGATCCGTCATCTCCAGACATAAAAATTCTGGGCGCCAAGCGCACCAAGCTGGCAGCCCAGCACAAGCGCAATGTCCTGACAGCAAGGAAGCAGGCTTGGGAAAGGTTCTGTAGCAGCGATAATAACACTTTTGGTGCCTCTCAAAAATTCTTCTCCGGCAAGTACTTTACTCCAGATGAAATTAAGCTTGAACAACCTCCAAACACAACATCAAGACAAAATAACTTAGAATACCTAACACAACAACTCTTCGGCCCTTCGGCATATCCCACAACTGATAATACAGACATACATTTTACTGCTCCACCAGACAAAACATTCACGAATGCGGAAGTAAAGACAGCACTATATAAATTAAAAGATAAAAAAGCACCCGGACCTGATTCCATAGATTTCCGAATTCTTAAACTCACACACAAAATTTTTCCACAAATCTTCACGCGTTGGGCAAATCTTTGCCTAAGTTACAATTACTTCCCTGAAGTTTTGAGACAAGGAGAAGTAGTGTATTTCCTAAAGCAAGGGAAGTCACCCTCTGAACCGAAATCGTACCGCCCGATCTGCCTGCTACCCACATTAGGCAAATTGTTAGAGAAACTCATTGTTTTTCGGCTCTCTCATTATCTCGAATCAAATAATCTTCTACATCCAAGGCAATTCGGGTTCAGAGAGGGCAGATCATGTGAAAAAGCTTTGCATGCCATCATGACCTCCTGCACCGATAGCATAGCAAAAGGTAACTACACTTCACTGGTCTCACTCGATATTCAAGGGGCTTTCGACAACGTGGAATGGCGTGACATACTCACACAACTACAAGCACTTCACTGTCCCGGGAACATAGCTGGAGTCATCAGCTCATATCTGTCTCAAAGGAGTGTCCTCATAAATTGGGGAGCTGGCACCTCATCCCACCGGCTACAGAAGGGTTGCCCTCAGGGCTCCTGCCTCGGACCAATCCTCTGGCTCTTGGTAGCAAATATACTTCTAAAAGAACTGAACCGCTTCGTATGTACTCTTTATGCCTTTGCTGATGACTTTAGCTTCATTTTATCGGGTCACACTCGCCGTCATCTGGAGGAAGCATTTGCCGAAGCCCTTCGCATCTTTTGCCAGCTTCTGGACACACTACACCTCACACTATCTTCCAGGAAGTCCCAGGCATTGGTCTTCAATAAGCCACGTCGTCTAGATCCCAATAGACCACCAGTAATGAGGATTTATGGCGTTAGCATACATCACGTACAACAACTCAAAATTCTTGGTATAACAATCGATTCTAACATTAACTGGATCCCACACATTAATTACTTAAGATTGAAACTCATCTCCTATCATCACAACTCACTTAAATTGAGATCTAAATTCAGGGGTGTAAGCAATAGCCTTTTAAAAACCTGGTACTTAACAATAATAGAACGCATTATAACATACGGGGCATGCATCTGGGGGGGTAATCTTACAAAACAGGCACTCACGAAATTAACTTCAATCCAAAGGATATTCTTATTACAACTTTCACGCGGGTACCGTACAATATCAACTGATGCACTTACAATACTCACAGGCATTCCACCCATAGCAATAACTTTAAAATATGAATTCAACAAAGCATCCATCCTACAACTTCGACAGGACCACATATCCAACAACCTCTTTCCCAACATAACCATTGAACGCAAAGTCCACGGCTGGCAAATCCACCCTGCGGAAGAGACATCGCACCTTCAAGTCAACCCACAACTTAATAGCTACACCCATGCCACCTGCTCCACCATCTTCACTGATGGGTCCCGCACAGATACCGGCGAGGGAGCAGCCTTCTGCGCCACGGAAGGAGACACGGTGACTCATCAGTGGGCCTGTAGGCTCGGAGATAACAACTCCGTTTTCCAGGCAGAGCTATTTGCAATCTTCTCCGCCCTAGAGTGGCTAGAGGGTCAATCTGGAGCAAAGGTCTCTATTTTCAGTGATAGCCTGTCTGGACTGCAGGCCATTCACGCACCTAGAACATCTAACCCACTCGTACTAAAAATTAAATTAAAACTCAAAAGTCTCTTGTACAGAACACATCTCGGCCACGTCTCAGCGCACAAAGGCACTTTTGGCAACGAGTACGCGGACGAACTCGCAAAACAAGCCACCAAGTATACATCCATTGATCACCACCTCCTAGTGCCCCAGTCGTTAATCAAGAGTGTCCTGAAATCCAGGATCATCTCGGAATGGCAGGAGTACTGGGAACTCACTGATAAGGGCAGGCACACGTTTGACCTAATCCCCAAAGTCTCACTTAACATATATCACCTCACACCATACACCGCAAGCTTCCTAACGGGCCACGGGCCCTTTAAATCATACCTCCACACATTTGGTTGTGCAGGATCTAATAGGTGTGAGTGTGGCGAGGTGGGATCTCCTACCCACGCCTACCACGAATGCACACTTACTGCACGCTGGCACATTAAACGTCCAGCCACTCCCCCTAAGGGATGGCTTCAAAATATTCTTTCTAGACCCACACTTCTGAACAAACTCAAACACATCCACCAATACTTAGCACACATCTCCAACCTCACAAGCTAGTCTGTACCCAGAGCAACTCCCATTCCCTCGTATGGCATCGCCCCTTCTCGCGAGTGGAGTTATAGTGTTACTCTGGCGATGCCACAGCGCCCCTTGTCGTGAGAGAGCATTTTTCTGGCGCACAACCCGATAGCTTATCTGCTGTCTGATAACCAGGTGCTTTGCGGCACATCATTCTCAAACCATTTCAAGAACCTCGGCACCTCGCTGCCCCGTGTCGCGAGGGAGATCTGTTCTCCGGCAGCGAGGGATTTGTTCTGTGAATTTCGGGCAATAATGGCCCATTGCGATTCACCCGCCCCCTGTCGCGTTTTCCGGCGGGCTAAGCTCTAGCTGAAATTGTATTTTTTTTTTTTTAAACCTTAATAAAGGTACCGGGAGGGACACCTATGCTCTACAGACTTGGCCTCCTCGTCTGAGCAGTCCCTCTTAGGCTGTGAATTCGTTTAATTAAATTTTACAAAAAAATAACAAAATGATATCAATAAATAATAATTACTATTAATTCCCTTTTCCCCTCTTTCTTTTGCGTTTACATAAATGACGTCATTTGGACGAATTTATTCAAAATATTTTCAGTTGATAAATTAAATTAAATGCTGGCAGACGATTGAATCCTGACGATATAAATGAGATTTTTTTTTCAAATTTTCCTGAAAAACATAATTTAATCACAATCTTGTCTTCATTATCGATTGAAATAAAAGATAAATTCAATTTCAATTTGAAAATGACGAATAAAAAGAAATCAATAATCCCTATCAAGATCCTTTTCAATTTTTTTCCCTTTTTTGTCACAAAAAAACTGAGTAATTAGTTGCCATCATTACAGAAATGTCATTAAAATTAGAAAAAAATAATATCTCGAAAACTAATTCCAATTTCAAAATTCTATTACCAGTTTTGACATCCGCAGATTTTTATGGACAATTGGTATTAATTTCACCATCAAGCGTTTAATATTTTATTAAAAATATCCCTGAAACATAATCAGTCGTTTAATCAGTCGTTTCATAAAATCGTTTCATAAAATCGTTTCACAAATTCGTTTCATTAGGATTTTATATATATAGGGTAGATTTATTAATTTGATTCTGGAATATTAGCTAGAAACGAAAGCTAAACTATTTATATTGTTTAAGGTACAAACGGGTTAATATTCTTTGGCCCGTGATATAGGAAAACTGCTCTTTTGTAAGCATTCTATGTTTATCCTTGAATCCCCTAATTTCATGACTGCAATTCATGTTTTTACCCAAACATTTTCGTTACAATACATTCGCATGTGCACTTAACATAAGTATGGAATGTTCACTGCATTTTTTCGTTTGTTAGAAAGCGCGAGGTAGCGAATATATTAAAAAAATTTAACTTTTATTCTGTTGTTATTTTAAAATATCTCAACAGAAAAGAAAAAAAAAATAGTAAAACATTAATTAAACAATATTTTAAGAATTTCTAAATTGCTTTCTCAACGTATACTCATAATTTAATTAGTATGAAACCATTAATTGATTAAAACGTATTTTTTTAAATAATATATTGCAAAATTTATTTTCTACTTTTTAACGTTGAAAATATTTTGTTGCTACTATTTCACACCATTTGGCTCATTTTAGGGAACGTAATTTGGCGCATAATTAAATCCATTTATGTTGCAATTCATATAAAATTGTAACCACAATGAATATTTGGCGATTTATCACCTGTAGTCGATGCGGAAAAGTCGGCTAACGGAAAAATACCTTAAAATTAATTTATTAATTTATAATTTTTTTCTAAAAATATTGAAATGTTGTACTTCCATCGGAAATACATCTATGAATATATATATATATATATATATATATATATATATATATAATATTTTTTTTATAGTTCTAACATATCAAGTTGTGAGTGACAAATCGTTTAGTTGATTCCGTAAAACGATGGCAGTTAAAGAGATTATATGAAAATCTTTGTCAAAAAATTTAATTTTTTAATTTTTTTTTTACAATTTGAAACAGCAAGTTAGAATGTTAGAATTGCTTCTGAAAAATAATTAACGGCAGACAATTTTCAAATATTAATATAACTATTATACGAAAAGCATTGGATTATTATGTATTTATATTGGTATAAGAGATAGCAATAATGTTTCTTCACGCAATATATTTATTTAATGAGGATACATTCATCAGTATTTTTTCACATAACAAAGTATCAACGGAAAAAGACATTCTGTATTGTAAACTTCAACATAGACAGACATTGTTTAGCTGTTGTTTTGAGATGTATTTTTAACGTTACAATTAATTAATTTCCTCACATGTAAATTTCAAACATAACATAATTAAGCATTAGTTTCGCATTGCCATCATAATAGCAAACATTAAGAAATTCCTTACCTTAAAGTTTCATAATCATGCAGATAATATTCCTCTTTCACATTATCTTCAATACCGAACCGACATTTTTAAAATAACATAATAAATGTACCTATTGCATAAAATTCTTTTATTCAAACAATTTCTGTAAAAGAATTTAATATAGAGAATCTATTCTAATGTCAAAATTACTGAAGTAATAATAAATATTTTCGATATCCATATTTTTTTTATTAATATGGTCTTTTCATAGTTTGAATAAATTTCTCTCCTGAAAATATAATAATAACTTTCAAAACTTCAAGCTTTGATGAGAAAAATGATAAGCTCGGAGATAAAGAAAAATCTTCCATTATCTAAATATTTTCGAATCGATCTTTCAATTAGTCTGAAAAGGATATGTAGGCGTTGAAGTGTATTGGATTTGTTATTAAAACAGAGAAAGCTGGTATTGCTTTTCATCGTTTGTTTTCACAAGCTGCAAAAAGATGAAACATACATATCTATAGAAACAACATAATATTGATAAATGATTTAAAGCAAAACTAATAAAACTTATTTCTTTTTTTTTTAAATGTTTCCTCTTTGTTTTTGTTTGAACTTATAAATTGAATCGTCTTTTTTTAAATGTTTTTCAAGTTTGCTTTTTTTTTAAAGTGTCTGCTATGTAATGAAATGAAATATTACGTCGAGTTTTATTGATCATATGTATGTACATAGATAGATATTTTAATTTTAGGTATATATATATACATTTATATATGTGTCATATGTGTCATTCTTTTCCCTTTTCAAATGACATACGAGATATTCTGTTTGATCTTATAAATTGAATCGTCATTTAAAAAAATGTTTTTCAAGTTTGCTTTTTTAATAAAGTGTCTGCTATGTAATGAAACGAAATGTTACTTCGAGTTTTATTGATAATATATATGCACATAGATAGATATTTTAATTTAGGTATATATATATATGGCATATGTGTCAATTTTTCCCTTTCGAATAGCATGCGAGATATTCTGTTTGTTTATACTCTTAATTGTGATTGGATAACTTAAAGATTTAATTTCAATAGTTGACTATTTCCACTAGTTGTTCACTAAAATAAGAAACTTTAAATGTGTAGAACCATCACAATATTGGTAAATGATTTGATGCAAAATAAATAAAACTTTTGTTTTTCATAAGTATTTTCTGTTTGTGTTTGATCGATTCTATAAACTGAATGGTAATATTTGTTTCTTATTTTTTATAGTTGTGATAAGTAAAATGTATTTTTAGGTGGATATGTTAAAAAAAAAATATCTTCTTGCTAATGAAATAAAATGTTACACGAATTTTCATAAATTATACTTCGTTACTCTACCGGGATACATAATAAGCTTTTCCCTTAACTTATATGCGGGATATGTTGATTGTTACGTGTGTATGTGAATGGTTACATTAGATAATTTAGAACTTAAAAATAAAATAATATTTATAACTAGTATAATATAATAAAATAATTAAAATTTCATATTTCATTTGTAGATATAGAAACAACATAATATTGATAAATGATTTAAAGCAAATTTAATAAAACTTCTTTTTTTTGTAAATGTTTCGTTTTTCATTTTGTTTGATCTTATTAATTGAATTGTCTTTTTTACATATTTTTTAAGTTTATTTTTGAAAAAAGTATCTACTACGTAATGAAATTAAATGTTACGTCGAGTTTTATTGATCATATATATGTACATAGATAAAGAGATATTATAATTTTAGGTATATATGCATATATATGCATATATGTCAATATTTTCTCCCTTCAAATGGCATGCGAGATATCCTGTTTCTTTATTATGCTCTTATTTATGACTGGATAGATTTAATTTCAATAGTTGTTCACTAAAATAAGAAACTTAAAATGTGTAGAAACAACACAATATTGATAAATGATTTGATGCAAAATAAATAAAACTTCTGTTTTTCATAAGTATTTTCTGTTTGTGTTTGATTGAGGCTATAAACTGAATCATAATTATTTTTTTCGTATGTTTTATAGTTGTGTTAAGTAAAATGTATTTTTATGTAGTTATATTAAAAAAGTATCTTCTTGCTAATGAAATAAAATGTTACATGAAGTTTCACAAATTATACTTTGTTACTGTACCGGAATACATCATAAGTTTTTCCCTTAACTTGTATGCGGGATATGTTCATTGTTACGTGTGTATGTGAATGGTTACATTATATAAATTAAAACTTTAAAATTAAATAATATTTATAACTAGTATATCATAATCAGAAACTTAAAATTTTGTATTTCGTTTGTTGATTTTAATGAAGTATCTTGCAATAGAAAAAGATAATCAACAACATTATTTAATAAATCAATTTAAAAGATTAGTACATTATTCTGTATTTTAAAGAAAGTTCCTGAGAAGATAGCTGTAAAGATGTCTTAGCGGAATAAAGTACTATAATAACTGTCGCAATTTACTCCTCGCGTATTTTACGCATCCTATACTTTTAAAAGAAAATTTGCGTTAAAAAGATAAACTCCCATAATTTTCGCATAAGGTTACAAATCAGTTTGTGGATAGCTCAGGATTATTTTTACTAAATTTGAATTCTTAGTAGCGCATCCAGAAATTCTTTTATTTTGAACTTTCAATTAAGCATGACATACACCCCTATGAATTGAAATAATTTGTGGTGATAAAACCGCAGTATCCTCATAGTTTTAATTTTTAATTTTTATTTTATTTTTTAAAGAAAATGTGCAGATAATATTGAAACTGATAAAGAAATACCATCAATACTGTGATACACATGTGGTGATTTATTTAATACGAAAATCTGCAATCATGTTTTGTTGAACATTAGACAGTAAAACGAAAAATGAAAACGAATTCTGTGTGAATGAAGCACTAATTTGACATTAACTTCAAAGTGAACTTTGCAGCCGTAAATCTGGGAAATACATGTCATAGAAGATACACTGCATAGACGACATGGCATAGAACATATATTTTCCTGCTTAAAAACAAACAAAGTGTTATTTCCATATTTTAATTCTCCCTAAAACTAAAAAACAGATTATATGTTCCAATACAATATATTGTTAAGAAGTGATGGGGGTACAATCGAGTGATTCTGATAATCGTATAATTTGTAGTCAAGTTATTTTAATAATCCAATGATTAAAAATAATCGATTGTATAAGGCACCGATACTTATGACTAGTTTTATCTTTTCATGATCTTCAAACATTTTTATGTTTTAACTTAAATGTCATATTATTTTATTATTATTATTATTATTATTGAAAAAATCTTCATATAAACTATTTTGTTTAACTAGAAAAAATAAATTGAAAATAAATTGTAAAATTGTTTTCAAGCATCTGAATTAATAAAATGTTTTCAAAAGTATGTCCACCAAGTTGCATTCATATATTAAATTTTGAAATTAACGGAACGGATCCCAAAAATATCCTGAATTATACGAAATCTTGCCAATTGGAACATATCTAAACATATATATTTCTTAACAGGAAATTCAGTATATTGAATAGTTTCATATACTTGAATTATTCATTATCCATAGCCTTGTGAATATCTCGGGAAATCATTTTGCTACATTGGAATTCATAGTAGCGCATCCAGTAAATCTTTAACATTGAGCCTTCATGTAAACATGACGTACACAACTATGACTTTAAGCAATATAAATGTCATATCTTACGCCAGTATTCGTCATCTACCTCAACTGCCGGTTAAGAGCCTATACTAGTCATGGGAAGAAACGCTCAAGCTAATGTTAAGTCTATGGGAAGGTTCTAGGGCGATTTCTCGCTCACATTTTAATATTCTTAAATGTTTTTTTTTTTTCATAGGATAGCTGAAGTTATTCTCCGACGTTGTCAGTTTTTACTTTTCCGATTTTTGTTGCAGTTTTTTTATAAGCGGGCATTTTCAATTTTGGAACCGATTGGAACCGGTTCTGAAAGTGAAAGTACCCTTATGTAATATAACTGGAACCAAAATCGAAAAAGTAAAAACTAACAACGTTAAAAATCGACCTCAGCTATCCTATGCAAAAAAGCATTTAAAAATATTAAGATGCGAGCAAGAAATCGCGCTAGAACCTTCCCATAGACTTAACAAATAAAATGCGAGAGCTTAAGAGCCTACGCTAGTTACTCGAAGAAACGCTCAAGCTAATGTTAAGTCTAAGGGAAGGTTCTTGCGCGATTTCTCACTCGCATTTTAATATTTTTAAATAATTTTTGTTGCATAGGATAGCTGAGGTCGATATCTAACGTTGTTAGTTTTTACTTTTTTCGATTTTGGTTCCATTTTTTATATAAGGGTACTTTCACTTTCAGAACCGATTCCAACCGGTTTCAAAATTGAAAATGTTCGTTTATAAAAAAAACAGTAACCAAAATCGAAAAAGTAAAAGCTAACAACATTAGAGATCAACTTCAGCTATCCTATGCAACAAAAATCATTTAAAAATATTAAAATGCGGGCGAGAAATCACGCAAGAACCTTCCCATAGTCTTAACATTAGTTTGAGCGTTTCTTCGCGTGATTAGCGTAGGCTCTGAAGCGCGAAAACCTCACTGAAAGCTCAAATGTTAGTCCCGATGGACTTCAGCCGCGACGATGTCAAATCAGATTAATCGTGAATACAATTTCAGCGTTCGACTGAGGTTTCCCGGTAACCGTTATTTGAGGTAAAAAATGAATACGAGTATTTGTGTCAAGAAAGATGTTAAATTCGTATTTTGAGTGTCATTTAACTGATTATCAAAATATTTTCACTTAGTTGTATGTAAATTTGGCTTTGATAATCTTTTAATTTAATCAAATATTTTAAAACACTAAGTGATTATTTCATGAAAAATAAAAATGGCAAAAAATATCGCTAAAATAGCTTAATTATAATTAAAATTGTGAAAAAAAAATGCGTGTTTTTTTAGAGTAAGACACGACGACACCCTGCATTTTAAACTGAATAAGGGTCTTGCTACCCTGATTTCTTGTGCAACTATGTGCTATTTTAAGTTGATAGGCGTTATCATCCATCTTATTTAGTCATCAGTTTGTCACTTTTTATCATTCTACAAAGTTCTGTATTAAAAGAACATGATTTGGATGTCTATACACGTTTCGTTGATATCAGATTGAATACTTTCTACATTAATATATATATATATATATATATATATATATATATATATATATATATATATATATATAAGAAGACATACAACAGGCAAAATATAAATACAGATAAAATAAAATATTTCGGAATATTCTATAAACATACAAGGAAAAATTTATGTTGTTAGGATGTAAAGAATAAAACTTTTAACTATTAAATATTTCTCATTATTAAATAATGATTGATTGTTTCAAAATAACTCTGAAGAAGAACTTCAAAAGGCTGAAATTTTTAATCAAGGAAAACATTAGTTTCATTTTAAGATAAAATCACAATGCATGAATCTTTTCTAATGATTTTAAAATTGTAAAATATGATGAGAAGTATTCACAATTTGAGCGTCTATTTGAATGCATATTTTTTGACGAATACAATAGAAATATAAAAAGATATAATTTTGTTTAAGATTCAAAGCATTTCCAAATGTTATTTTTTAATGAGATACAAGAAGATTTTATATTTATCTACAAAAAAAGCGTCTTTCAAAAACATTTTCTGATTTAAATTTGAAAAAATAAACATGTGCCGGTTTTTTGTGTTGTAATGAGATGTATTTTTTTTCTTTATTAAACTTTCATATATATTGTATTGCGTTTTAGTTGACTCAGACATTGTTATTATCATCATGCCAGCTACATGCTTTCATATGAAAATTTGATCATATAAAGTTGAAGTTTATACAAACAATATAATGTATATTTTTACAGAAGATTCTTCAATAGCAACATAAGAGAAATTATTAAATTTATTTGTTAAAAAAATTGTTCCACATGTTGTATGCATTGTGTGATTTATATTTACAACTTAGATAAATATGTATAAATATTTAAAGTATATATATTGTGAAATCCGGCTGTTTGCAAAGAGCCGGTTTAACTGGAGAATCATTTCTTTTTTCGCAATCAGCCTGATATCTTTCAGGCTTAGTGCAAAAGCCTAAAGAGCATTAGGCTAATTGGAATATGGCCATTTATTTCTTTATCAGCCTGATATATTTTTTCAAAATATCGTAATGTACCCGACCTGAACCTGAAAATTCCATTTGAAATCAACCCGAAATTTCTTCGCAACGCAACCCGATCCGAAAAGGACAAAATAATTTTCGTCGTTACGCATCCCGAGTCGAACCTGACAAAAAAAATCTATCGAACCGTAACCAGATCCGAAAGCGAGAAAGTAATTTTCGTCGTCACGCAACACGACTCGAACCTGAAAATTGAAGTTAACTTGAAACCCTGAACCAAACCCGAACCTAAAAATTAAGTTAACTCGAAACTCGACCCGAAATTGACAAAAAGAAATTCCATTGGATCGTAAACAGATCCGAACATGACATAATGCTTTCCGTCGTCTCACGATTCGACCAAAAACTAAAAATTACATTTCGAAGTTAACCTGCAACCCTACGACAAAAAAATCCATCGAATCGTAATCCTATCCGAACTCTACAAAATTAATTCCGTCGTCACGCAACCCTTTTCGAGCCTGACAAAAAATATATCGAACTGTAACCCGACATAATAATTTCCGTCGACCCGAACATGAAAATTGCAGTTAACTGGAAACCCACACCGAAATCGACAGAAAACTCCCTCGAACCGTAACCAGCTTCAAACACGACAAAATAGTTTCCGTCGTCACGCAACCCAAACAAGAACGTGAAAATTGAAGTTAACCGGAAACCTGACCTGAACACGACAAAAAAGTACATCGAACAGTAAATCGATTCGAACCTGGAAATTATGTTAACCCCAAACTGACATGAACACGACAAAAAAATTCCATCGAACCGCAATCCGACGTAGTCATGATGATAATCAAATGTACCTTATTGGACTTCTGGAAAATAACAACAGTAGAAACAGTAATCATTCATACAGAATTAAGTAGCACACTAATACACTGATATGTGTAACATTTAACCATGTCTAACTGTCACTGATCAGAATAACATAAAAAATAAAAAAATGAAAATTCAGTGCAAATTGTATTTATGATATTTTTTAAATTATTTTTATCTCAATATATTATGTATGCTGTCAAATGTTTATGAATAAAAATGTGAAAGCAACCTATCTTTTGCTTTTTAGGTTAAAGTAGCTGTTCTACAAGAAGCATATACCACAAGAAATATGACGATAATATACTCATTTTTGGTGCATTTCATTCTCCATTTTCTAGTGCAATCAGTTAAATCAGGTACTGATGTTTTTATGCAATTTATTTAATTTGATTAGATATATTCGTTGTTTAATTCTTTAAATAACTATTTAAATATTTTCGTTGTGTTTATATTAGATTTCATTTAAAAAATATATCGATAGTTAATTATAAATTACTTCTAATATATTCATTGGTTTATGGATTGAAAATGTTTCAACGTAGTGGACAAAACCGACTTTTCACAATTAAAGAACTACCTGAGGAGGAAATAAAATTTTGTTAACTCATATATGGAATTTCACCGCAAAAATATTTGTCATTGAAATAATTATTTTCCTGTTCATTAATGTGTTGATTGCGTGGGTTTAATACCTCAAAAGTTCAATAAAATTTACATCATTTGAAACTGTTACTTTCATTTTATATTTCCGCAAATAGAATAGATTTAAATTCATCTTCAGTGCTATCCAGAACAGTTTAACCAGTGTTACATAATTTATGACAAAGAGCAATGAAATCTTAAATGAACCTACTCCATGACTCACAATCATTGACAACACGGTCCAAATTAAATGAAAAATTCCACTGAATTATGATTTAAAAAATTATTCATTGAAAAGCACCGATCCAACTTTACACAATTAAAGAACTACACTAGTAAATAAAATTTTGTTAAGTAATATACAGAAAAGAAAATTTTGAAACAATTATTTTTATGTTCATAAAATTGTTGATTGCAAGGTTGGATTTCTACTTAGCTTCGATATAATTTACATTATAAATTTCTTTTTACTCTCTTCTTATAATATCATAAAGATATTAGGCTGCATTGAAACAATTACTTTTACATTCATAAAATTGGTGACTGTTATTTTGTTTATTTTTCTTTCACATTTTATATCAATACACAGATTTGCTTGAAATTCTTCTTTATTGAATGCATAGTGATAAATTGTAACACCATTTTCCTTGAAAATCAAGCATCTGACCTGCATAGTTTATCCGGTGTTAGATACTTTATGACAAAACAAGCAATGAAGTCCTCACCAAACTTCTCGAAAACAATGTACTAACCAATAATCAGTGCCAACACGAACGCTGAATCATCCATTCATTGTAACATGTGCTACATGGTGGAAGAGGGAACAAATGTCGCTCGAGAAATAGCTGGTAATCTTCAAACTAGCATGTGGTAATTAGCTACTAAAGCTGTGGTAAAGCTGTGGTAATTAGCTAGTTGCTACTAAAACCGAAGTTTTAACATTTTCTACCCGTGTAGAATCAACAGGTTTACGCCCTCTATCTATAAAATATAAAATTATACGTTTAAATCTTTTTCTTTTATCGAGCTTTCTTTTATGAGCGCGCAAAACCGAGAGTCGTTGGCTCTTGGTATTACATTTTCTGATGGTAGAAAATTTTATAACAGAAGCCACAATCTGAAGATTCTGGCAGGCAAATAATAAAGCATTGTCCATGAAGATCGCGTGATGCAGAATCGAACTAAAAACATCTTTCTATTCTATAACAATCATCCTCTGTTATCGGCATTATTTGCATGGGTTATGTCACAACATGAGTCTTCGATTTACACACATATTCCAAAAGGTGTAATTAATCTAGAAGACTCGCTTATAACTCGTCCATTAATAATGGATAAACAGCACAAGATAGATTTTTATTTCCATACACTTCAAATATACACAACGGGAAAGAATGCACATCATAGGAATCAAAACCACACCACCTATGTTTGGAAACGGTTAATGAAAAAGTAGCTTTGTATAATTTGAATACAGGTATCTAAATAACGTTTTACTATCAGTACTACGCCATCTATAGTCGAAGTTTGTAGTTATAATATTATTTTTAATTAAAATTTGTGATTAAAAGTGTATGTTTTCCACATTGTATTTCAGTGAGACACATAAAATGCACTAAAAAGCCGTCTGAGATTACGAAATTTACTTTCGACAGTCCTGATCATAAATTAATGGTTTAAGATATTGCATGTAATACCATTGTACTATTATATATTTTCATTAGAGCAGCAGTCATTAAACGTACATTAAACGTATATTTTTTATGGAATAAATTAAAGATCAAAAGCTATTAAACATATCGGTAATAAGATCATTTATCTCTATTTCTTTATGACTTAATCCTAGCATTAATAATGTCATTTCTTGAAAAGATTCTTTTAATGTCTATTAGAAAAATGAAGAATCTTTAAAAATGTTTTTTTAAATATATAGTTAATTGTTATTGTTAAAAATAAATAGTTTGACACTATCTGTATATATCAAGAAAAATATGTATAATATATATTGTAATATTTTAAAAGTTTTTCTTTATATAAATACAGTTTTTCGTTTAGTTTAGCGTAACTGTGTGTCTTTGTTATTTTAATATTACATTTTCTTAAGACTACGTTATGTGTGTACCTAACTTATAGATAAATACAGACATCACAGAAATATTCCTTTTCTGATATATGTGTGACCTAAAAATTCGTATTTACGGCCGTTATGGTTAAATGACACATAAAAATAGCATTTGCTATGTGTTCTTCCTTTTTTCTTCAGAGAAAAAGTCGAACTATTGGCGGAGTCGTTGAGCTCAGCTTTATCTCTCAGATGCATGTCCTAAATTGTATGGCTCCTTTGAAATTTTTCGATTGCATGTTATATATATAGTTTTAACGGTTCAATTCGAATTCTATATTTAATATAAATTTGCTCACAGATGGATATAAAGGTTACATGATGTAAACTGAATATATAGCATGAGTGAAATGTTTTAAATACTTTTTTTAACAGAAATATTTCTAATAAAAGTTATAGGCAAACTTCCAAACTATATATACTATTTCTAAATAAAGCAGTTTCACTAATAATGAATAATTATATTCGACTCTTAAAAAAAATAGATATTTAACCGCTATATTATACAACAGCTCTAGATAATATTTTATTTTCAATGACTGTTTTTCGATGAAATTCTATTGAATGTATTACATTTATCATTACAAGGAAGCATATAAAAAAGAATGTCCGACTTAAATGTTAATTAAAAATTCCCATGCACTTTTATATGTTGATTATTAAAAAAATGATTAATATTGTACTTACAGAAAAAAAGGCTCCAATCGCCAATTAAATAATATTCACAAAAAATGTAACAGTTTCACTTTTAAAATAGTTATTGCAAGATTTATTTGTTTTTATAAAACACCAATTTGTAACCACCATACAAATAGGGGGTGTTCACTATAATGTATACATAACTGTATTCTCTAGACCGGATCAGCCTCATTGAGAAATTGGATTGATATTGGAATGGATCTTTGTCAACGTAGCGAATTAAAATTCGATAGACACTTGATATTGAATGTTCTATATCGAGAAGCGTTTACGTAAAAGATGTCCTTGCATTTTCGGTTTAGATGTTTACCAGAGTTTCTCCAATCGTCTTTCTTGAACGCGGTCTTCTTGAATGTGGGTTTTGAACATTTTGAACAGTTCTATCTTCTTTAAATTTTTCTCTAATTATTGAGATTGTAAATGGCATTGGGGGATCTGTTTTAATCCCTCTCTTACACTTTCTTTGCATTTCATTAAATGTTTTCAAGCTTTCAATAAAACTTTTGTATCAACTTTCTTTGCTTATATCTTAGTCTGCTTTCATCTATTTTTTCAAATTCGTTAAACCTGGAAGAAAAAGAAGAACACATCAGTTATTAGCGAATAAATTGTGTATACACTTTTTAAAACACACTGTGTAAAGTGTCCAAATGAATATATAGAAAAGTTTGAAATAACTTTTTACGTTAATATTTAAAAAAATATATCACCCGATTACGTGATACTTATCGTTTGTCATACAGATTCTGGGATTGCTTCAAATGCCGAATTTATGTTTTAGGTCGAATTTTAGAATTGATTACAACATGAAACATATTAAACATAATGTTTTACAAAGCCATACAAATATATCAACATGTTTTTTGAAGGGAGTATTATTCATGGAATACTTCTTACTGCATTTCAAAAGTTAAAAAAAATATCCTTTATCTATATTTCCCATTTATGACATTTCAGTTACAGATAATATGCTATTAAACTCTAAAACAATAGAAGTTAGATACTTTGAATTTTTTTATTTCAATGCACTTTTAGTCCACGATCGTGGAGAACAAATGTTTTTATACAAATACAGTTAAAACCTACCACAAAAAATTTTATAAGTAGCATTTTACCTATTTTTAAACGATTTATAAATATTGTTAAAATATCTAATTCTGAAATATAAAACAAAATTTTCGACACTTCATCTTATCTTTTTAATTTTTGAATAATCATACATGTATACATATACATTATTTATCATAGCTAATCTTAAAATTTACTCAAGCAAAAATATATTCATATTAGTATAATTTTTCAAATTTTCCAAATTATAATATACTTAATATCCAACATAAATCTTTGAAACATAGAAAAATCATATAGGAATCACTGAAGAAGAAGTAGCTAACAGTTAGAAATTGTGTGAAACTATATTGCATTATATATAGCATTGTGTGAAACTATAAAATACACATGAAAGTATTTGTACTTTGCGTTGAATTAAATTAAATATTTTGCGTCAGGATTACAATATTAATTTATTTCTACAGAGCATTCGATATTTCGCTGTCTTATTGATAATCAAACTAAAAATACAAATATTTGGCTTTGAATAAATACGTTTTGTGTAGAAAAAAGTAACGCTGTCTTCTTTTATATTCGTCTCTCAACGTTAATACCAAAAATGCCAGATTTTGCTTCTGTGTGTGATAAATAGAAATCGATGTGATAGGTCTATAAACTAAAAGTTTCTCCGGTTGATAGTCATATAAATAAAAATAAAAACTACATAAACATATAGAAAAATTATTACGCAAGTATATTGTTCAGATATACAGTGACAGAGATTTTCACTATATATTTAAATTCATACATCATTTTATATAACTGCAGATAAAATCTGTTACAATTATTACAACACGTAATATATTACTACTTTAACAAACACAGTAAAGGTACTGTTAAATTGTAGTATTTTGAAACATGAAATAAAATTTGTAAATGTTAGGCGATTTTAGTTTCTTTTTCTAATCATAGTTTATAGATTTTGTCATCTAAAATTATTGTACCCAGAATCGTTCAATGAAACACATCTAAAAAAAATTCTCAACTTCCGTTTAAAATGTCCACAACTAAAAATTCCTTAAATAAAATAAAACTGTTCATTCATAAAATATATGTTGAAACCACATGAGGATGAGAAACAAAAATTACTGTAGAATGAACAGTTAACTGGCACAAATAATGTCATTGTATGAAACTATAAAAGTACATAAAATCATGAGTTAAAGGCTTTATCTGTTTTAGTGAATTAAATTAGGTATTTTGTATCAGGATTAACAGTATTATTTCATTCGTGGAGCGCTTTCGTTATTTCATGCTCTGGTAGATAATCGAACTAAAATAGAAGTTTATTTTTCAAGTAAATATACAGGGTGTCCCAAAAGTCATTGACACATTTTACAATTCAATAAAAGATCAAGCAATTGACGTACGAGAGTGCGGTTTGGGTGAAAATGCTTCTTAGAATCAGAAAGTTTGTTTAAGAAAATAAAAGGATTACTCCCATAAAATTCTTTTAGATGGCACAGCTTCTGGAAAGTTATCGAATAGATAGAATGTCTTTATACATAACAATGCCGAAAGATGCACAATACGTATGCACAGTTTTTATCCAAACTATGGCAACCCACATTATTAAAAAACTTAACGGTACTCGTCTCTTGAGTTCGATTACACGAATGAGGATGGATATACGAGTATTGTTAAGTTCTGGAATGTGGGTTGTCACAGTTTGGACAAAAATTGGACGTTGTGCGTCTTTCGGCATTGTTATATATAAAGGCACTCTACCTGTTCGATAACTTTCTAGAAGCAGCGCCACCTATGAGAAATTTTGGAATTAATTTATTTGATAATGAACAGAGGAAAGGATATTCAACTAGGTAAATTATATCCAATGGCTGGAGTATCATAGTTGAGATTTTTCCAACAGTGCGTAAATATGTCGGGTCCAGGACTCGAACCTGGGTACTATGGTTTGACGTACCAACGCTCTCCCTACTGAGCTATCCCAACGATATCCTGTCTGGCATATTTAACTCTTATTTGTTGGACAAGTCTGCGAGGGAAAGCGTTGTTACGGCAAACCAAAGTACCCAGGTTCGAGTACTTGTCGCACCATATTTTCGCTCTGTTGGAAAAATCTCAACTATGATACTCCAACCATTGGATATAATTTCTTTTATTTGCTTAAACAAACTTTTCAATCATAAGGAACATTTTTATCTCAACCGTACTTTTGCACGCCAATTACTTGATCTTTTATTGAATTTTAAAATGTGTCAAGAACTTTTGGGACACACTGTACTTTGTGCAGAGGAAAGTAACGCTTCTGAATCTTCAATGTTTCTCGTTCTGTCAATTTTATGAACATCAGATTGTTTTTCCAGTATCTGATAATTACAAAATTATACGATAACTTGACAAAAGACCAAGATTGACATAGATTAATAGATTTACAAATAAATAAAAATAATATAAATACTTGGGTAACATAAACAAAGGTAAAACATGGTATATTAACCCTGGTAAGCTGGTATATTAAATGAAAGGAAGTTGAAAAGAGAGAATGCACATATTGGTAGAATGTTTGATAATTAACCCTCAAAGCGGCTGTCTCACATTCTTTTTTAGTTTTCCATGAACAACATACATTGATTTAGAAAAAAATATTTATAGCAGAATTTTGTTTTTAAAATTATATAAGATGGAGGGATATACGAAATATACTTTAACACAAAGCTTCAAAGGAAAAACCTAAGCTAACCTAAGTTTTTTTACGTATTTTATAAAAATGCAGGAAAGCACTCAGACGCTTACACTGTAAATATTTTGCAGCGAAGTATCCGGTCATTCGACCGTTTTTATAGAAAACGGTTACATAACCGAAATTTAACAGTATTTTGACCATACTATTGACAATATTATGGTCAGAATAGCATTAAATTACGGTTATGCAGCGGTTTTCTATAAAAACGCTTGAATGACCGGATACTTTGCTGCAAATTGTTTACAGTGTAGAGTGTTAAGTATACTGTGAGTAGAAATGTACAGTTGTGGAAATATAAAGGAATCCCGCCTACTAATTTCGCGGGCAAATCATTTTATAAAAAAATGACTGGTAGCAACCGATTAGTAATAAAATCTGCTAAATACTGTTGTGCGTAGATTATTCTTCGGGAGTTGTCTACATAATTAAATAATAACAAACATAAATTTCGAAACTAACACCAACTTTTGACATCATATTTGGATTCTTCGGTAAATTTTACCTTCGGAAACCAAAAGGTAGTCATTCCTCTTAGTAGTTTGGGAAATTTGCATATTTAAAATCTGGAGCTCCTATTATTATATAAGACCTAGAAAACTATTTATGTTATTTTTTTTAGGTTACAATACATATTGTTTTTACATAAATCATGAATTTCATAATTTAGTTACATATTTATTGTAATTATTTTTTTAATCAATATATGCTGTAACCTATAAAATCTTTAACGGAAATCGAATTCTAGAAATTTTCAATATAAGAAAAAAAATACAGTTTACGCCACCAAATAATTTTTGAGTTATGTCTAAAGACTACTAGCAAATTACGATTAAAAATGAATTTAACATAGTTACAATAATAACTTCATAGGTCATGCAATATTAGAATATACTTATTTGTTTTTTATAATGGCTCCGATGAAGCCGAAACATGTCAACAGTTTAATAAAACTTATTTTACTGTTTATAATTTTTTATTTTACGCCTTTTAGCAATTAAAATAAGTATATTATTGCAAGGTGTTATAATTTGTAATATTTTTATAGTTCCAAATTTTAAACCTAAAAATACCTAAACTACTAGACCGAATGACCGTTTGGTATCCGAAAGTACAATTAAATTAAAAAATTAAATAAGATGTTGCAACTAGGCAGATAGAACTTTTAATGTTTCTTTCAATTTCAAACTCGAAGCATAATTTAAGTAAACATATATGAGTAGTTGTTATTACTAATCGGTAGACACTAGTTATAATTTTATACGATTATTTTCATAGAATTAATAGAGGTATTCCTTTTTTCCACGATATTATGTATGTCGACATTTATTTTAAAGAATAAATATGTAAGCAAGCTTCTCCAAGGTATATTGAAGACAAAACTGTACTTAGATAGATGACTAATGTTATAAACAAATTTAGGGAAATCAATAAAAATGTACAGGTACAATTTAAGATAGAAAGAAAATACGACAGTTAGACCCCCAGAATAATATTTATACAGACAGAGTGATAGAAAAAGAAGCTTACTAGTGTTATTAAAATACGCAAACGAAAAAATGAAATTCATTGGCGAATACTTTTATATGTAGTGAATGAAAATATGTACTTTTTTAGGATTAACAATAATACTTGATATGATGGGAGCTTTTATTATTACACTATTTGAAGGGTGATTGGACTAAAAATAGATTGCACTAAACTTTTCTCTCGAGTAAATACGCTTGTGTGGAAGAAAATAACACTTTTTATACTTATATTATATTGGTATGTCAAAATACCAAACAACAGTTTTTCTTTCACTGTGTGCTATTTACAAACCGTCGTGATAGATTGACAAACCAAATTTAGATTTTGAGATTAGTAATGATATAAATGAAGAAAATTATACGAACGGATAGATAATATAAATGCAGATACATAGATATATAAAGACTTTTCCTGCATATTAAAATATGCACATGTTATTTGCTAAGTCCAAGTTAAAAATATGATAGACTTTGCAAAGCACAGTATCATATTACATTTTTCAAAACATTAAAATCATCGTTAATATACGGAATTATGAAACATGAAATTAAATTTTGTAGGACAAGAATTGCGTATTTGAATAATCATTGTATTTCGCTCTTAATTAATCTCCCCAGTATCCGTCAAAACGCATGTACAAGAACATAATTTACCAACTATTGTAAAATAACGTTACAATATGTTTATTTTTAAAGCACACAAAATTAGAAAACATCACAGCAGAAGGAAACTGATGTTTAGTAGAAATAATGACATTGTATGAAACTATAAAAAGTATATAAAACAAGAGTTAAAGTATTTGTCTGTTGTAGAGAATTTATTTTGCTTTAGGATTAACAATAATACTTGATCCGGAGAGAGCTTATGTTATTTCACGGTCTGACTGATATTCGAACTAAAAATAGAAGATTTTCTATGTCGTAAATACGTTTTGTACTGCCGTAATGTAAAATACTTTATTCTTATAATCTTCTCGATAAGTTAAAGTAACGAATCCCAGTTACTTCTCTAGAGTTGTGCTAATTACTAAGGGATGCGAAAGATTTATAAATTTGAAATAGATTTAATGATTGATATCTATCTATCTATCTATCTATCTATCTATCTATCTATATATATATATATATAAACGTTATACAGGTTAGAAAGCGTACAAATTATGCGGTCATTTAATTTGTCAACGAATAGCTACAATTATAAAAGCGATGTCTGCACGTAGGGATGTGGGTATGCGAAAACAATGAAACTAGTCGCTGCGACACTGACGGAGTAGTGTGAAACTTCTTGATCCTGTCTCGAAACGTTTTGAAGGCATGAGATATAAATCAAATATAAATATGTACAGCGTTGTAGAGTTAGTAGGATATTTACACGTCATGTGCACGAATACCCTGTTCAAAATGAGAAAAGATAATTTATATTTGTCCGATAACTGTCAATACTGCAGTGTCGATTTCCATACAGAGAAACACAGTGTGAGACGAAGGATTATAAATTATATTCAAACAAAATGATAAGGGGGGTTACTTCAGTTACGTGAAGATACTAGCACGCTAATGTTAATCGTATGGGAGATTTTTTTAAAGATCTCGTTTGAATTTCAATGTTGTTAAATAATTGTTTTTGCATTGGACAGCTGTGATCGGTCTCAAAAAAGGGCGTTTTTTTTTCGACATCCTCTTTTGAAACCGATTCCGAAAGTGGAAGTGTCCTCATAAAACAAACTCTGTAACCAAAATCGAAAAAGTAAAAAGCGTCCTTTTTATAGATCGATCTCAACTATCCAATGGAAAAATATATATATATATTAAAATTGAAACGAGATATTTTAAAAGAATCCTTTCACAGGTCTTCGCCTCGAACGCTAATGTTAAACGTATGGGAGAAAACTATACGGATTTCTTGCTTGTATTTTAATATATTTATTTATTTATTTATTTATTCATTTTTGCATAGGATACATGAGGTTAATATCTATTGTTTTATGTTTGTACTTTTTTTAATTTAAATTTTACTTACAGTTTTTTATATGCGGGCTCTTTAACTTTTGAAACCGGTTGGTTTCTAGAAATGAAACTATCCTCATATAAAGAAAAACTGTAACAAAAATAGAAAAGGTACAAACGCTTAACAATAGGTATTAACCTCGGGTATCTCATGCGAAAAAATAATCATTTTAAACTATTAAAATGCGAGCAAGAAATATGAAAAAAACGCTCCCATGCGATTAAAATTAGCTTGATCTTTTCTTCTCGTTACTAACACATCGGTTGATAATTGGCATATCGACAGATTGGCATATCGACAGATGGCATATCGACAGATGGCATATCGATTGATATGCCATCTGTGTGCCATCGGTCTGGCACACAGATGGCATTGTAATCACCGAACCGATGCATTTTTAGTAAATAGTAACCTTTAAAACGTAGCAGAAAAAGAGTCATGACGATTCGCCGTGTGGATAAAGCGTTAGAGTTGTTTTAGTTGAACGACTTTTTGAATAAACAAAAAAATGGATAAACACGAATTTCAAGAATTGTTATTTGATGGGAAAAAACACCGTTCAAACAAAAGGTTGGCTTGATAAGCGTTATCCAGACACTGCACCAGGTTGCAAACCAATCAACCATTGTTGACTGGTTTGCTGAATTTAAACGTGATCGCACGGACACCAGTGATGCACCACGCAAAAGAGGTGGTTACTCCGGAAAACATAAAAAAGGGCACAAAATCGTTTAAGGGAACCATAAAGTGAAGTTGCAGGAGATAGTTCAGACTCTGAAGATATCCAAGGAACGTGTAGGTTTTATTTTGAATGAACATTTGTCTATGAAAAAGCTGTTGTCAAAGTGAGTGCCGCGCGTGTTGACTTTTGACCAAAAACAACAACGAGTCGATGATTCTGAGCTCTGTTTGGAACTTTTTCGTTATAAAATTATGTTATTTATTATAAAATTATTATTATTATTTATTTATTAAATTATTATTATTAAATTATTATTATTAAATTATTATTATTAAATTATTATTATTAAATTATTATTATTGAATTATTATTATTAAATTATTATCATTATTATTATTATTATTAAATTATTATTATTAAATTATTATTATTAAATTATTATTATTGAATTATTATTATTAAATTATTATCATTATTATTATTTATTATTAAAGTTATGCTGTTTATTAAAGTTTTAAAGTTATAAAGTTATAAAATTATCTTAAAAAGTTGTGTTTTCTTTATGAGACCGGGAACTTATCAGCCCATGTGTTAGAGCACGTTCTTAAGACATACAAAACATAAGTTTAAGTTCTATGCTGGAACTGGACATTGTCGGCGCAAATCGTTCGTCCTTTTTACATCCATAATGCATACCTGCCAACATCGCACTAAACTTCCGTACAATGTAGATTAATTTAACCGAGGTTAAACACGTTTCAAACCAGAATTATTTTTAAAAGAAATGTAATCAAAAATGTTACGTGTAAGAACATGGAACTAAATAATATTATTTTTTTAAGATATATTTTCTGGTTAGAAATGTCTTGAACTCGGATCAAATTAACTCACATTGTAGGGAAGCTTAGTTGAAAGGTGGCAGGTATGCTAATGCAAACGTAACACTTGCATTTATCTGTTTAGAGATAGATTATTCATTCCCGCGAAATTTAATTTCCTACTTAATCGGCCACGCTTAACAATTTCGTAATTGATAAATACCCCATATTATCTTTAGTATATATATATTTTAAACGGAATCGCTACATTTCTCATTTGACTGCAGGAAACGCTGAGAGTGGTCTAATTGTGCATTGCATTTTCACTTGTATATGAGTGGACACATTTTTTATTAATGTAAATACGTCTGATTACAAATTATTTGACTGTCTAACTGATCCTGTGATAAGTTTTTGGATAATTGAGACGCAAGTACAATCCTGTTGAAACGCAGATATGCGGCAAGACCAAAAAATCGCTGTTTATAAATTAAAATTCTTATGCATTTTTTCCTAAATGCAGCTCAAAACTAAAAAGTGAGTGCATTACTTAAAATATTACAATTTTTTTTAACAATTAAATAGTATTATTAAAATGTGGAGCATAAAACATGAAATTAAGTTCGTGAATTTTTTATTAAAAATGACTTAATTATCATGTTTCTACATTACTGAAGAGTTGTCTGCATCATCTCGTTTATGAATAGTAATTTAATTTTCCTAATTGTGTAAAATGAGAACCACTTGAAGAATAATATGTTTATGTTTTAATTGGTAAAACAATCAACAACTAAATCACAAAATAAAATAAAAGCGAACTGGCACAATATATAAAAAAAAGTTGTAATTGTACAAAAAAAACAAGAGTTAAAGTATTTTTCTCTCACAGTGAATTAAATTAAGTATTTTGTTTCAGGATTAACAGTAATAATTGATCCGAATAGAGCTTTTCTTATTTCATGGTCTGATTCACAATAGAGCTAAAAATAGAACATTCCCTTTGCAGTAAATATCTTTTGTGTAGAAGAGAATGCTCTACTTCTTCTTATATTATTTTCGTTATAGCAAAATAACGAATGTCAGATATATTTTTTCAGTGTGTACAAATTGTAAGCGGATGTGACATTTTGATAAACAGAAAACTTATTGCGAAACTCATATTAAGATACATAAAGAAAATAATATAAATGTATAAATAATTATAAACGCTAATATATCTTGTATAAACATAGGTATACAGAAATACATACAATTAAATTGATAGATATTGATATAATCATGCGTCGATTTATAAACTGACGGTAATATGTAAATAGATTTTTCCATATAGAATAATCAACGGACTATAAAAAAAATTCTAAAAGATTGCCATATGTCCTGAAAAAAAAAAAAAAGGTTATTCAGCATGACATAAGTGTTATCAAGCTTTCCGGGAAGTTTTTCTTTAACTTCAAAAATCTTAAGAAGAAGAACAAATTAGAAACCAATTCGAAACAAGAAAATTTGGTTTCCAAATTCAACAAAAGCGTTTTAATGAAATTTTTGGTGATCAAGCGCCTCTCTATTTGATATATGCGTTTCATAGACTAATTTGTAAAAGCAAATTATATACTGTAAAAATATCCGTGAGCTTTTCTAAACTGATATTTTTTTTTACTCGAATATATTACAAGTCGAAATCAATTGCTCACAAAATCGGTTTTGTGTACTCATTTTTAAAATCTCTCATAACTGAATGAGAAATATCATTATTATTTTTAAAAAATCAAAAAGATTATTTTATCTCACTTTCTAAGCATGGAGTACCCATGATGCCAAATCTTCTACAAATTAAAGATAAATTTTTATAAAGAACGATGTATCTTAAGAGATAAGTTTATTTGGCAAGTGAGAATAGGGTGCACATGTGCACGTTCAATGTTACAGAAAAAGAAAATCGATCGATCTTATACTGTACAGTAGAATATTAGATTTCTAACTCCAATATTAACGAAATCGTATTTCTATTAAGAAGTGTTCATTAGTTTGAGGATTTAGAAAGAGCAGATGATACTTTAATAAGACAAAAATATAACACTCGTGATAAAACACATAAACTTAAAGTATTATTATGGTAAAAGTACTTTCGAAAATATTATTTCTTTAATTATGTTTTACAATATTTTTTATTGAATAAATTTACAAAAATGTATATATATATATATATATATATATATATAAGATTGAGAAGAGGTGTGAGTAGAGTATTATTAAACGATTATTTAATAATACAGGTGTGTTCATTCAAAAAATTGTATATAAATATAATCTACCAAAAAGCATCTTTGAGGAAGAGAGACATTATAATGTAAAATAATTTGTATGCTTATATCATAAAATTATGAGGGTGTCTCGGAAAAATTTTAGAATAATCTGATTAAGTCAGTAAATTATTTAAAAGAAAATCATATCATTACCGAAATCGTATTTCTATTAAGAAGTGTTCATTAGTTTGAGGATTTAGAAAGAGCAGATGATACTTTAATAAGACAAAAATATAACATACTTCTATATAATATATAACATAATTCTGATACTGCAACAGCAACCTGAAACTGATACAGCAACCAACTATGGTATATTATGTAAAACATTATACGGTGATAGCTTAAAAGAAATCTGCAATAATGAAAAGGATTATCCTCTCCTGAAATCTACGAAACAAGTTATTGGAAACAGAGTAAAGGCGTTTTATAAAACAAATAAAGTATAAGCCAAAAATTACAGAATTATTCTTATCTCGTTTTGATTCAGAACCAAAATCCGTGGGTTTTGGTACTTATTTGGAATCTGCAAATAAAAACCAAAACATCGAGTGAAAACTCACAAATAACGAAGAAACGATTTATAATATCTTTGTTTTGTACATTTAGAATTTCTAGTGAATAGCGAGTATTAGAAACTGATTAATAAAAGAGTGACTGATAATAGAAGTTTTACTGTACTTTTGTTTAAACTTTTTTTAAACTATGAGTTTTTTTCTGTCAATTTAAATTATTTATTTTCTACGAATCAATTATAAAAAAAACCCGCTTTAGCTTTTTTAGTTGAAAAGGGAATATATAAAAATAATACAAAGAACGGATATTAAAAAATATAATAAGTTATAACCACAGTGCTTACTGCATTTTATAAATAAAAGTACTACTTAGCGTAACTCGAAATACTATAAAGGAATTTTCTTACTTTATTTGAGGGTACGTGAAAATTACATATGAGAATAATATTATTACTGGCCCTCGCTTTTCATGAAATTTATATAGTCTTTTATACCAAATACAATATGAAATACAATATGAATACAATATATATACATTATGAATGAATATATTAAATTTTTTATTAAATAAGCTTTTTTTAGCAATATAAGTTTTTAAATTCAGTTATATATGCCAGTTTCCTAGGCACAAATAAAAAATATAAGTAAAATAAATATAAATAAAAAAAAATAATAAATAATAATAAATAATAATAATAATAATAATAATAAAATAATAATAATAATAATAAATAATAATAAAAAATAATAATAAAAGAACACATTCTTAAATGCAAACATGTACAAAGTATTTCTCAAAAATAAACTCAATTTAGTGATGGGTATTATTTTTTAAAAGTTGGAATGCCTGAATTTTATTTTTTATTTCAGTATCATGTATTTTACAAAGCAAATAGATCACATATATTAACTTTAAAACGAAAAAATGTTGAATGTCTGCATGTAAAATATTTTCTTCAAAATATTGACTCAGTGAGTGAAAGAAGTTCGTTTTTTAAATGTTTGGAAAAATATTTTTCAATTAAGGCAGTTTTCATTTTCTGTGCTTTAAATATTTAATTTTGTATTTGAAGATATTTACTTCACGATTATTTAACTAGAGAACTAAATTTTAAGTTAATTTTCTTTTCAGAAATATATATAGACTTCTAATTTAAAAAGCGAATAACTCGTATAGAACTTCTTAAATTATGTTTGAAGAAGCACAAGTGTCTTTTTAACACCTTCAAGGGTGGTCATATATTTCTATACCAGTCAATTTTAAACCTAAATGTTACATCTGTACTATAATTTTGGAATGGATTTTTTTTCTTATATTAAATACATGAAGCGTGTTTGGTAACACGTTCTTATATTCCAAACACATTTTTATACTAAATAAATATTAAATTTATTTATTTTCAAATAAATTTGTAACTTCTGATGTCATACAATCATTTCGGCATTTTATAAATAGAAGTTCGTTGCCCGTGAAAAATTAAGCTAATACATTTTTTAAAAAGAAAAAGTATTAAAAATAAATGACAATTTTTAATTACTGGTGTTAAATAGAAAACATGAAAAATAAATATATTTATATATTTATAAATGTACAGATATATTTTCACACTATTTGTTAAATATATACATTGAAAATGAAATATAAATGTATAGTTGTAGATTTCTAAATAATAAATTAAGTACTAAATTTTATTAAAAACTAGTCGTTGGGAGCCACCGTAATACTTACACATCATGGATATACATAACATAAAATATGAAAATAAAACATGCGTAAACTATTTATAAAATGCATTGCAATTCGAATAAAATCCTGGCTTGACAACGTCATATACTGCTAATTCTCTATTACTGAATTGCGTAAGAGAAACATCCTTATAACTCTAAAAATTATAATCCAATTAACCAACAGTTTACTCCGTCGGATTAAGCGTCTCTTTACTAATTAAAATATATCTTTAAATTGAAATTTTAATGAAATACAGGGTCATGAAAAATCGAAGAGTGTGGTAAATATGATTACAAATATCTTGACAACTATTTATCCGATCGACTTCATTCTTAATGGAAAATTTATTCTTTTTTATTGTCTTTTATATTCACTCCTTAAAAAAATAATTTCGAAAAGTTTTATATACCTTTTATCAGATTGAATATTTCAAGAGTCCCGAAAAAATAGTTCCGTATAATCGAGGTTACTGAAATTCAATAAGCTTCTTCCCATTATTGCATACCAAATTTCAAGTGTGTATCTAAATTTGTGCGGGAGATGTAGCATTTAGAGACACACAGACAGACGGACGGAATTTTTTTTTTCCTAAAAATATGTTTTTCGGAATCTCCAGCGTCTGAAACGCGTAAATCCGTCAAAAAATTGTTTTCGATTTTCAAAAGGGTTACAAGACTTACGCTATACTACGTATGATGGGTAAGTAATAATTTTCATGGTCACTGGGTTTCTGTTGATTAGGTGTTTTTCTTTTTCTATTTTGATATGCTTTCTGAAATGTATTCACACTTTGAATTATACATATTTCCTATTAAACATCAAATGTATAAAATAAAGATTCTATTTATCTTGCGCATTTAATTTTTTCTTTCAACTATCCCTTCTCGAAGTACTAAAAAATCGCGGGTTCGTAATTAAAAAAAAAATTGCACATTCAACAAATGACAGGATTTCTTTCTTTTTCCTTTAAAGCAATGTGCTTTCATAGAATGAATCAGTGTAATGGTTACATTTATTCCTTCCATTATTATCTCAAAATAAATAACAAATTAAACATATTGAAATTACCCAATGCATGGGGAGAATTTGGGCACGATGTTTATTATTATACAATACATATTTGTTTTCTATTCCAACTTTATATATTTTTCCCCTCTACAGGTATATTTATCACAGCGACGGTAGTTTGCACTTTATTAACATTACTTTCAATCATGTATGCATTTAGCTATATTTATTGGACTGTAGTCCGATGAATACAGTATTTTGCACATTACTCGTTGCATTTTCTCTTTTACCGAAGCATTAGATAACTACAGTAGAATCAAAAAAGAAAGGTATGATAGTTTATGTTTAAACTAAAGTCGTCACTGTAAAAAAAATTTAAATTAAAATTAAAATTAAAATTAAATCTCATTGAACCTTGCAATTACTAATTTTTTTTTTTGTATTCTTACTCAGTTACAAGAAAATATGTAAGAATTACTAGAAAAAAACCAGCAATGATTCCGGTTTCTAATACCGGTTACTAAAATATTCTGTGGAATACAAATTTACTGAAAAAAATTTAGAAACATCAGGACTTTTTTTTTTACAGTGTACACACACCTCTTTCTTCACAAAAGTTTTGTAACATCACTTTACCGACATCCATTGCAGTGTTCTTGCAATAACTAGCCTGTAATTGTCATGGAGAGAATAGCCGTTGTATTTTTACAAAGTATTTTTCCAGTTATACAAACATACAGTGAAACACCATATTTCTTTTTTTCCACAACTGCAATTTTTAGTGAATGGCAGATAATTGTAAGTGATGAGTAAATGTGTGACGGATAACAGAAGTTTTAATGTATTTTGGTATATCTTTTTTCAAAGTATATATATTTTTTTAATCTGTCATTTTAATTTAATTTTTTTCCAAGAATCATTTCGTAAAATCTACATTTTAGTTTCTTTTTTTTCATTACAACTGCAAGAAATATTAGTATATATATTACTCAAAGCTGTTATTTTTATAAAATAAGTAAGAACCACACATCAGTCTGCATTTTAATACACAAGATAATATTTAGCATAACTCGAGATGGAAGAAAGAATATCTAGTACTACACTGGAGGACACACAAATACTAGAGATGATAATGATAGTGCCACTGATACTCGTTTTTTGTGACATTCGCTTGCTTTTTTTTATACCAAACACATTAATGATTCATTAGAGGAAATTATGACTGCATTATATATTTTATTATTGAAGCTTTCTATTAGCAATCTAAGATTTAAATTATGTTTTTTTTTTTTTTTTTTTTTTTTTTTTTGCTGGAATTTAAAAAATAAATGAATAAATAAATATAAATAAATAAAAAGACATAGTAATTATGTTTGTGTCAAAAAAAGAAAGCATTTTTTAAAACAAACACATTTTAAATTTCTCAAAAATAAAGTCTATTTCTTGAAGGATCTTATTTCTTTAAAAAAAACTGAAAGTTTTTACTTTTATTTTTTATTTAAATAGTACGTATTTTACAAAGCAAATAGATTACATCTCTTAAGGTTAAAACGAAAAAATTTTTATTGTTTTCATGCAAAATATTTTCTTTAAAATATTGACTCTGAAGATCAAAGAAGTGCGGATTTTTTTTTTTTTTTTTTTTTTTTTTTTTTTTTTTTTTTAATGACCTGGATAAAAATATTTTTCAATAAAAACATTTTTCTTTCTTTTTTACTTTAAATATTTAATTTTGCATTTGAAGATATTTACTTTACGATTATTAAACTGAAGCACTTAATTTGAAACGATGTTTTTGTCAGAAAAATATGAATATTCTCTAATAAAAAAACCCCTATAAAACTCATGTATTATTCTTTTAATACTTTTATATTTTTAAAGAAGCACAAGTATCATTTTAAGCTATTAATTTTTTATACAGGGTGTCTCAAAACATTGATCGTGGCTTTTATTCCTTAAAAATGTATCACATATATGTATTATAAATTAAAATTTTACGCAAAAAAGGTACAGTATTTTATGAAATCCATTAAAATTTTCAGGCGATTAAATGTAAAGAAATACAAAATTTTTATTTTTATATGGCCCCCAATTAGTAAAACGTGCCTCATACACTAATAAGTTCATGTACAAAATTTCAGCATTTTATCATAAATAATCCCATATATATGAAAATATATAAATGTTGACTTAAACCACTTTTCGATACCTAGATATGAGTTCGGAAAGTTGAAAAGTTATGTCGGAGGATAGCGTTTCAGAGGTCATACACAAATTAAGAAAAAAAAAAAAACAATGATTGTATAAACATTTACATTATAATTTATGGTTAAGCCTTTACCAAATTTGTGTAAACATATCTCTGAGACGTTTTATGATATACTGAAATTTTGTACATGACCTTATTAATGTATAGGGACGTAGGGAAATGTTTTGTACGGGAGCCGAATAAAAATTTAAATTTTGTATTTCTTCAAATTTAATACCCTGAAATTTTTAATATATTTTTTTTAATTCTGCAACTTATTTTACGTATTTTTGTAATTTTTAATATATGTCTATGATCAATATTTAAGGAAATAAAAACCGATGTTTATGTTTTTGAAACTCCCTGTGTATATATTATATATTAACAAATATATTTTGTATACTATTTGATAACTATAGAGATATTGAGAATGAAAGTAAACCCCTAGTTATAGATTGCTAAATATTAAAATAAATACTGAGTTTTATTTACAAAAATTTTCATTGTGAACAATTAGTTCCAAAAGTCACCGCCAGGGGAATATGTGGCGCTGTGTATTCGAAAAAGAGAGTTTCAAAAAAAGAAAAATCAATACTGAAATAAAATTACTGTTTATTTAGCACATCCAACTCAGGTTCGATGTGGCCGCCGTTTTTGTGGACCACATATTGCATTCTGTGTACAGCATTTACAACAGTAGAAAATAACATGTCTGCAGGAATCTCCCGTACAGTTCGCGATATGTTATCCTTCAACGTAGCCAGGTCCTGGACACCTCCGTGATAGACCTTGGACTTTGGGTAACCCCATAGCTAAAAGTCGCAGGGTGTAAGATCAGGGGACCGTGGTGGCCATGCAGTTGGAAAACAGCGGCTAATGACTCTTTCTGGTGTGAATTTCTGTCGTAGCAGCTGCTGTACCCGCAAAGCAATATGTGGAGGGGCTCCATTTTGCATGAAAATGATTTTCTCCAGACACTGCCTTTGCTGAAGTGTCGGAATAACAAAGTTGTTTAGCATTTGGCGATATTTGTCTCCGGTAACAGAGCAAGTTACAGGTCCTTTCGGAGTAATGCTATCATAGAAGAATGGACCTATGATCATATATGCTGTGAAATCACACCAAACAGTTATCTTCGGTGAATGCAAAGGCATTTCTTGAATACTCTTTGTGACTTGTTATACAAATTCGGCAGTTCTGGGTATTTACAGTCCCATTCAGGTACAAGTGGGAATCGTCACCCCATAAGATTTTCCAGGGCCAAGCAACATCCAACTCCATTTAGGCAAGAAAAGTGAGAGCAAATGTCAATCGCTTATCATGGTCGGTGCGACGTAACTCTAGTATACGGCTGATCTTGTACGGATAGAAGTGGATAATATTTCGTAGGATTTTCCATACCATACAATAAGGCATATCCAGATTCCGAGCTATCCCACGAGCGCTGGAAGTGGTAGCAATATTGTCTGGTGCTCTGTCGATAATCGGCGTTGCCACTTCTTCGATTGTATCCTGTGATACGGGTTTTCGTCCTCTGCCTGACTGAACATTTAGATAACCTGTTTTCTCAAACTTCTCAACCACTGCTTTTAAACCGTTAACTGACAAAGGACTGTTACCTTTACGCATTTTTTGTGGTTTCTAAAAGCACGAAGAGCGGCTGGAGCATTGCACTGGTTGAGGTAAAATAATTTGACTGGTAGAGCTCGCTCGACTAAAGAAGGAGACATTATGAAAGATAACTTTCGATGAAATTGCTTCTAACAGTAACACATTACCTTTTAAAGCCGAAAAAGCAGGCACTGGGCCAAAAGATGTAACGTGAAATTTGAGTAAAGAACTTCTTCTTCTGCTATTGCTTTCTTTGAGGCTCTGTAAGGGAAATTGCAGATAAAGGAACTTTAGCAGTGTTTATGTAAATTTTTAGTTTTTATAAACTGTTACCATTTTGAGCTTGGATTAAATTGCTAAATTCGTTAAATAAACGATAATTTTATTTCAGTATTGATTCTTCATTTTTTGAAACTCTCTTTTTCGAATACACAGCGCCATATATTCCCCTGGCGGTGTCTTTTATAACTAATTTTTTTTCGCGGAATCCTTCGTCCCCCGTCTTGTTTAATCTTCCTACAAAATTTGGGTGCCATTCTCGCAATTAGATCACGCTACAGAACACTCTGTGTACTGGCATGTTTAATTATGGCCACCTTGTATATATAACATATCTAATGTAATATATATATATATATATATATAACATAACTAATCTAATATATATATATATATATATATATATATATATATATTATAATCCAGTTTTATTTATTACTCCCTTTATTAACTCAAAATAAATAACAAATTACGCATACTAAATTTACCCAATGGCGATGTGTTTTAACAACTATATGTGATTTATATGGTAACTTTACTTGTATTACCCCTCTACAGCTAATATGTATTTGCACTTTCATAAGATGACTTTAAATCATGTCTGCATTTCACTTATGTCATTTATTGGCTGTAGACTAAGGAATACAGCATTTTTGCAATACTAGTTGTACTTTCTCCATTACGCAATCGTCTGATAATTTCTGTGAAAAGAAGGGTATGTGAGTTGAAGAGTAATCAAAAGCACAGACGTCGCATTTTCTTCACCAAATATTTATAACAATACATATACCGACATCTATTACAGCGCTGGTGCAATATGTCTAGTCTGTAATTTGCATTGAATCAACAGTCTTTGTACATTTACAAAGTATTCTCCAATTTACAAACATTGAGTGAAAACCCATAAATAAAAACGAAATGATTTATATATATTTTTTTTGTATATTTGAAATTTATTGTCAACGGCGGATAATATAAGCAGGTGAATAATTAAATGACAGAAAATTAAAATTTTACTGTTTTTTTTTTTTTTTTTTTTTTAAGTATAAAAATTTTAAATCTGTAATTTTATATTTTATATTTTCTAAGAATCAATTCATAAAATATACCGTTTTAGCTATTATCAGTTTAAAATGGAACAATTATTAGAAAAATATTACTAAAACGTTTATTAAATAATAATAATAATAATTTATAACCTCACAGTCTACTATATTTTATAATTCAAGAAACTATTTAGCATAACTCGAGATGAAACAAAGCATGTCTGAAGCTTTGTTGCATTACAAACGAGAATTACAAATGATAATGATATTGTTACTGCACTCGCCTTTCATGAAAATCATGTAACTTTTTATTACAAACAAATTAAAGATTTATTAGAGAAAAATATCTGCATTAGTTTATTTATAGGGTTTTTTTTTTATAGGTTTCTTTTACAGGTTTTTAAATTCTGTTTTTTTTCTACTTGAATTTCAACATAAAGATTGAAAGAACGAAATTAAATATAAATAAATAATAAAACATATTATTATATTTTTTGTTCTTGTTGAAAATAAAAGAAATCATTTTTTTAAATACAAACATATTTTAAATATTTTTCAAAAACAAACTCCATTTATTGAAGGGTTTTATTTTTTAAAAACGGGAATGTTTGCCTTTTATTTTTTATTTCAATATCAAGTTCTTTACAAAGCAAATGCATTACAACTATTAATGTTAAAACGAAAAATTTCTATTGTTTGCATGCAAAATATTTTCTTAAATATATTGACTCTAAAGGTAAAAAAAAGTACGGATTTTTAAAAAATGTTCTGGAAAAAAATGTATTTTAATTAAAACAGTTTTAATTTTTTGTGCCTTACATATTTAATTTTGTACTTAAAGATATTTACTTCACGAATATTAAACTGAAGAACTTTATTTCAAGATATTTTTTGGACAGAAAAATATGAACACTCTTTTTAACCCCCCCCCCCCCCCCCCCCCATAAAACTCAAGTATTATTTTTTCTAATAAAGAAACACAGAACTCATGTATTATTATTATTTTTTTATGATTTTACATTTTAAAAAAATAAAAAGTATAATTTTAAGTCAATTTTTTTAAATAGAAAAAGTATAGAAAATAAATTAAAATTTTTATTTAACTGGTGGTAAATAGAAATTCATGTACTATATATAGAGAGATATCTACCAAGTGCGTAATAAATTCATTAAAATTTTGAAAAAAAAAAAAACATTAAAAAAATACTATTGATACTACAAAATTGTGTTTTGCACGAATGGGATTAACGGGAGGTTAGATTTTTTTAACAAAAAAAAAAAGTTGTTCTGGAAAAAATTACCGATAGATAATATCATGTCATGCATATTATGAAGTAGATGTATGCAAGTTAGACTTATAGCAAAAAACACGTCCCTTCGAAGCGTCTAAGAAGCTTCAGTGGTCTAACACACCTTAAGTTCTTTTGCCATGCAGAGTTTTCGCAATGTAACTGATGGTGATTCCTCATTCTTCTAAAAGAGCATAATCAACAACGCTTGAACGGGTAACGGTAGTATACTTCTGATATCTAATAAAGAATCTGTGTGCATGGAGGTGTTTTATTGAAAGAATAATTTAAAAAAAATTAAAAATCATTCTTCATCTGTTTCATATGCTTCATAATATGCATGCCAGCGCCATATATCGGTTTATTTATTAACCTCATTTTATAAAATTTGTTATAAAAATAAAAAATTAAAAAAAAAAAATCTGCTTCTAATCTTTATTCGTGCAAATTGTAATTATTTAACATCATTTCTTCATTTTTAATGCCTATTTAAAATTTTAATGAATTTATGGCGCACCCGGTATATATATGTTGTGAAAATTGCAACCCTAGGAAGGAATTACGAATAACCAGCATTTATGTCCGGTCATTATTAATAATAACTGGATAATTCATATTGACCATAACTTATATATATATATATATATATATATATATGTGTGTGTGTGTGTGTGTGTGTGTGTGTGTGTTGCATCATTTATTTTTATTATTTTATTTTAATATATATCGGTGGAGCACAGAAACTGTAAACTTTATAGGTTGACAGCTCTACTCGGTTTGAGTCTGACTGCTTAATTTGTAATTTATACAATAAATATTTTTTAAAGCAAATATATTACAGCTATTAAGGTTAAAACGAATATATTTGATTGTTTGCACACAAAATATTTTTTTTAAATATGAGAACTTTGAAGATGAACGAAATGTTTTTTAAATTGTTTTAGAAAAATATATATATATATATTGAAATTAAAACAGTCTTTATTTTTTATTCATTAAATATTTAATTTCTCATTTGAGGATATTTGAATCACGATTAGTCATCTGAAGTACTTACTTTCAAAATATTTTTTTGGAAAAGATAAATATCTTGTAATAAAAAAAACATATAACCTTTGTAATATTTGTTCAATAATTTTCAATTTTTAAAAAAAGTACAAATATAATTTTCAAGCAATTTATTTGAAGAACATCAGGGAATTATTAAAATTAAAAAGAACATTTTTTACCTCACTAGCATTAAACATAAATCCATATACTATTAATGCATAAATATCTTTTTTATGGTATTTAAAAAAAATAATTAGATGTATTGAAAATTAAATGTTTTTTTACAGAACGATTATGAAATATGCAATTAAATACTAAATTGTATTAAAAATAATTTTCATGGACCACTGAGATTATTATTATTTTTTAAATATGTATGCTGAAATGTCAATGCCCCACTCAATTTTAACATTTCTAATCAAGGTTTTTTCTCAACTCGTTCAATACAAAAATGAAATACGGGTAAATGAAATATGGGTGATTCAAGTCACGTATCCTAGTTTTGAACGCCCTGTAGGGAAAACACTTAGACGTGATATCTCGATATTTCGACGATATACACTTTGGCTTTGGATAAGTGATTGATGCAATAAAATATTTTAGTTGCAGAAAGAAACTGATCGATGAAAATGTCGGGCTGTAAGCATTGCAATGTAATGAATAAATATGGCAATACCCATAAAGAACATAGGAAGTATAACCATGATAATTCATAAATCCATACCATACACATGATTTCTCGATCATAAAGAGATGTGTTTAATAGAATCAACAAATCAGTCATGACTAGCATAAAAGAAAAGTTTTCTAGGAGTTATCTCAAAATCCTCTTATTGTACTAAGTATGCAAGCCATGTTGTAGGGTCAACAACTTGCAGTATGTCACAAAATGATGCACAGCAACACGTAAATAATCAGTGGAAATGTTGCGTGTATTCAAAGGACTATGACTATTTTTTCGCTATCTCTTCTTATCACAGTAACACCTGTGGACAGTAAACCTAATTTTCTCGCCATGGCACGCGTATTGCACATTGCGTTGTATACTCACTGAGCTGTTCAAAAACATCTGTTGCAACATTTTCCTCCACCTGTGGTATCTTTTCTTTTTGTCTTCATACTTTCGGAATGAAAAAAAGTTTCTCGTCTTCTGGAACCAAAAAACTATTTGCCACAACTAGAAGATGTTAGTGGACCTATAAGTGATACTTTCGGTCTGCCGTACTCGCGAAGATCTTTACATGTATTTTTGCCATTTTGGTGAAATAACTTTAATAAAAACGTACGTTTCTTAAACGACAGATCATCGTCTTTTTCTTAATGCTTTTTATTTCTGATACGTGGCGTTTTCACGCAGAATTTATTCTAATTTTTTTCGCTGATACAGCTTGCCCACTACCCCTATTTTTCAGTTTTGTAACTATTTTTACTGCATCAATAATCACAACATAGTTGGAAATGTATGACCTGCAAATATGAAAACGTGCGCGAAGGATTGTTTTTCCAAAGGGGGGGGGGGAGTATATTATTTTGAAACTTCCTGTTTAAATGCGTCATTTGAAATGGAACATTAATTAATGGAACAAACATTGGTATGTTATACCAATTTTGTCCGTCGATACAGCTCACTTCAACAGCCTCTGTTGGACTTTTTTTTTTTTTTTTTTTTTACACATTCATTTTATTTTCACATGATTTGAAATGTATAACCTCTAATTATGAATATCCTCCAGGACTTTCCAAAGAAAGATATAATAATTAAATTATGCTGTAATTTAATTTCAGCATTTGCGATTGAACATTACGCCTTTCTTTTTATAAAGTAAAAATTATTACATAAAATATAACTTTAAATACTACATTTTTTATAAATCCAGAATCTGCAAAGTATACATAACAATATATTGGATATTAGCCGTAAATTCCAGTTAATAGCAATAGCAATAACTAGTGAATAAACTTTTTAACAAATTCATATATATATATATATATGTGTGTGTGTGTGTGTGTGTGTGTAAAATATTTAAAATGGAAGAAAGATAACATAACCAAGATCCTTACGCATTTAATTGAAGCATTTTTTGCCATAGAAAATTTAAAATTCTGTCGTTTTAACCTCCTTTAAATTAAAGAAATGTTTAATATTTTATATATATTTTTTTTTAGTTTCAATCTTTGAAAAGGAGAAAAAAAAACTCTAAAATACAAACGGATTAAAAAATATATATCTAAAATAAAATCGTATTTAATGAGGAACAATTTTATTAAAAAACTGGAATGTTTTAGTTTTAATTTTGTATTTAAAATTCCAACTATATTTTTTAAGCAAAACTATTTAAGTTCAAAATGTAGATTTTTATTGTTTGCAGAAAAAATGTTTTGTTAAATGATATTGACTCTTAAGATGAAAGAAAACATTCATTTTTTTTTTTTTTTTAAATACTGTAGAAAATATTTTTCAATAAAGATTTTTCATCTTTATACGCTTTAAATATTTAATCTTTCATTTTAATGTATTTGCATCTCGTTTATTAAACTGCAGAATTTCAAGTTATTTTCAAGTAGATTTTATTCAATAAAAAGATGAAAATAGATCTTCTAATAAAAAACAGATATGATAGCACAATATTTTTTGAGTATTTTTGTCTCTTTATGCATAAAGAACATATGATCCTCTTCAATAAGAAAAAAAAATGAATAAGTAAATAAAATGCACATTTATGTATAAAAAATGTTTAATATAAAGTTAAACTTTAACCACTAGATGTTCACATCTTTATGTGTGTGTAAAAAAAAATATTTATGTGGAAGGAAAAAATAAAGAATTTTTTACACAATTACATATTTTTAAACGAAAATTATTTTAGCTTTGTAAGGGGAAACACCACTTTAACGCCCTGAATTTTAGACAATTTCGATTTTTCTTTCTTTCTTTTATTTCTTTTTTTATTTTTTTTTAAGCGAAGTATTTAAAAAAAAAAATCATTTGTAGATATACATTTAGATATATTATGGTAGAAACTTTTATTTGGGTTAGTTGCTACATTAACCCCTTCGGGACCGGCGATTTTTACACAAATTTTATTCGGTTGGCACCACTTTTTTAAAAAAAGCTACCTTTACTTAAACTATCACAAAAATGCTTTAATTAGAGAAAGCAAATATTACTTTTATTTTTTACTGGTTCTGCATGCTCTTTTTGAAGGTGCATACATGCACCCATGGTCCCGAATGGGTTAAAAAAATTGCAGCTTGATAGATAATATGCGGCACTGCTTCAATAAAAAAAGGAGTGGTGGCGGGAAAGCAATGGACAGTATAACTCATTGTGTATTTAACTTAGAACAAATATATATATATATATATATATATATATATATATATATATATATATATTATGAAATAGCATTAATTGAAAGTAAAATGTCCATTTTCAACCAAAAGTTATTTCTCAAAATTACATAGTAAATCCAGATATAAAAAGTTCGAAAAAATATTGACGATTAATTTTCAAAAAGATCAAAGTTACAAAATTGACGGAAATAAGTATTCACCGATTTTGAAAATGCTGTTCTTAATAAATATGACCTTAAATGTACGTTACTGTTTACTTACTGTGTTGCATCCAAATTCTATGATTCTAAAATTGCCTTTTAACTTTCGATATTTTTTCTAACTAAAAAAAAACATGAATGTCGTTTGTATAAGAAGTTCTTTAATTCACAAAAAAAATTCGAAATTTTGGCTGATCGAAGTGGTGTTACCCCTGAAATTTAAAAATAATAATTATTATTGTTTGGAAGCAAAAATATTTAACAACTGTTAAGATGAAATATATGAGTCATTTCACTCTATAGTTGTTTGGAAAAATAGTTCTGAACTGAAAGTTTTTTTAATTTTTACGGATTAAATATCTAATTTTGAATCAAAATGTATTTACATCATGATTATTAAACAAAAAATAAAACCGTAAATCAATTTCAAAATTATTATTATTATTATTATTATTATTATTATTAATATTTCCTCAAACGAAATGAATTGTGTTTTCAAAAAAATAGTAGAAACTTAAAAATACTATTTGAAAAAATTAATTTTGCATAAATGATTCATTATTATTTTTTCTCATTTACATGTAATTACATACCGACATATAAAGCATTTGCTTATTTACCATAAGCTTTTAAAGTTTTTTAAACGACACTTTTTCCTTAAAACTTAGACAAAGGTATAAACCATGTTTTAATCATTTATTATACAAAGCCCATATGCATTGTCTCGCAATCAGTGCTAAGACTTCACTGCATGTATATTTACTCTAATAACGGACATTAATTTATGAATCTAATTTAAGAGAATGTGCTGCATAAGGAATACTACATTACACATATAACTTCGGAAGCACATAAACACTCCGTAATGAAAGCATAGATACTGAGCATGTTATGACGTTTCTAACACATTTGCAATCACTTGAGCCCTCAACATCTGGAGGACATATCTTTACTAAGAGAACTAGAACGGTATTGTGATTTCCTAGAATGGTATAAGCCGTAGAAGATAATGACAGAAACGTCTAATCAATAATGCATAGTATGTTATCATTCGAGCAGCATTATTGACACTATGATAGCATTCCAGATAATAGACGACATCTGCCTGATTATTTTCGACGTTATAGGTTTCCATCGTAGGAATGATAGTAGTATTTATTAAAGCAATGTATAAGAAAGATCCTTGAATATGTTACAATGAATTAGAAAAAACGCACACACACAAAAAAGAATTCCATTTAGATATGGGAATTCGAATATGTTTTATTCAAAAAGATCGGCTTTTAAAATCTTTAACTGGATCCCTTTTATTATACTCTAAACTATTTTAAAATTAAGCCTCATAAATTTTCTTCATACTAGTTATAAACCAATAGTATTCGTTCTCTATAGTTAGATATTATTTTGAATAACGGTTTTATTACTTCCGAAATATGCACACAGAAACGATATTTCAGAAAGATGGATAATTGCAGATATTTGGATGGATATTTTCGTAATTACAAGTTTTAAATCTTCTAGATAATTGAAATATTTATTATACCACTGTTTTAATATATTCTTAACACCAAAAACAAGTAACTTAGAATTTAATTTATATATTTAATAAACATGTCTTTTATTTTAAAATAACTGTGTTTACAACAACTTATTGCATCTCTTTTCCTATTTATCAAATAATTTTATTAAAAGTAAGTTTAAATTAAAAATTATATCATTATTTTCAGATTATTTTATAAAAAACGTTAGCATTTCTTAGTATGCTGGATATTTGCATTATTTTCGATGTTATAGGTTTCCATCTTGAAGAAGATCATAGTACTTATTGTAATAATGAATTAGAAAGATTCTTATCACAGAAAACAGATAAATTAGGATTAAGTTCATTTCGCTATTAGAAAATTAATCTACATCTACCGCGTTTAAAATCACACTATATAGATTTCTTTTAATGTTTACGAAATATTTACTATATTAAAAATAAAAGAGATAGGTCGATAAACATTGCTTTTTGCGCTCACACCTTCCATTATGGCCACTTTTATTTCCAAAAATGTTTTGGTTATTTTAATATAATGTAGCATGTTTATTTAGTGTCTGTCTGATTGATTTCTTCTTTATAAATTGTATATATATGTTACAAGATCAGAAACATGTTTATTTTAATCAACTTTAATGCATTTTTGTTATATCGATTGGGTATTTGTTAATAGAACCATCGAAAAAATTTATATAACTTGTATTTTATTTTTTACATATAGCATAGTTGTGTCTTAAAATTGGAAAGTTTCGACAAGCACTGTCCTTAAAGTTAAATTATAATGTAAAAACGTGTGTCATTCGTTTGTTGCATAAAGCACATATACAATGCTCGGCAATTTGTGCTAAGACTTCCCTACGTGTATATTTTCTGCAATAATGCGCAGTTATTTATGAATCTAATTTAATAGAATGCACTGCATAAGGAATGCTACATTACACATATAACTTCAGAAGCACATAAACACTCAGTAATGAAAGGATGGAACTAAGCATATTATGACGTTTCTAACACATTTGCAAACCCTTGAGCTCTCAATATCTATAGAACATATCTTTACTCAGATAACTAGAACGGTATTGTGATTTCCTAGAATGGCATAAGCCGTAGAAGATAATGACAGAAGCGTCTAATCAATAATGCATAGTATGTTATCATTCGAACAGCATTATTGACACTATGATAGAATGCCGGATAATAGGCGACATGTGCGTGATTATTTTCGACTATATAGGTTTCCAACTCCTAGATGATAGTAGTATTTATTGTAACAATGAATTAAAAAGATCCTTAATATAAAAGCAGGTAAATTGGAATTCCATTTATATATTGTAAATAGAATATAATTTGTCTTTAAGTAGCTGCATATAAAGTTATCAAAAATATTTTTTTTATTATCTATTCACCAATCATTTTAATATAGTTTTATATAAAGCAATAGCATTTGCTATTTGTATTTGTTGTTTATTTTGAACGATTTTGTCATCAATGCTAAACAATACGCACAAAAATGAAATTTCATTATACCGGATAATAGTAAACACATGCTTGATATCTTCCGACATTATAGGGTTCCATTTTCGATTGTATCGCAGTATTTATTGTAACAATGAATGGGAAAGAGTCTTAGCACACAAAACGGGTAAATTAGAATTTTATTTGGAAATCAAATAGGAGAGATTAACCGCATTTAGACACCTTCATTTTTTTCAGGTATAATTAAGTTAATTTTTGGTATCACTGCAAAATATCAATACTAGTTGTCAATCTATTCATAAACTAACTAAATGGTTCTTTATAAGAAGTTTTCTTTTGAAAATCCTAAATTTAATTTTAAATTGAGAAATTTGTCAAAAGTTATCCAAATTCAGCAAGTGATCGCCTAAGTTTGACTCACAGTTCCCAACATTGGACCAAAAAATATTAGGCTTTTTTACTGAGTACGAGTTATAAAAATTTGTCTTAACAGCAAAAGTTCAGATTAATTAAACAATCAACCAAAATCAACAACAATGAAATAAAGTGAAATCAAATATCTTAGGGTAAGGGGTTGTTTTTAATCAAAATGTATTGAAAATATTAATCAAAGTCATACCGAATTAAGAATTAAATTACGAAACAAGTTGTCAGTTACTTGAATACCGTGTAAGAAGTGATGCATGGCTTACACATGAATTACTATTGTCCATTTTTACCTCACGTGCACACATAATGAAAGCATTCTTGCTAATATGGCACGGAATCCTTTCGGCTATTTTATTCTCCTGGCAATTTAGGCGAAACCAACTTCACTGATCTAATTTTTCTTTTTAGTTGTTGAATCATTTGACAATTTTTTAGCAACTGATGTTTTCTTCATCTTTTGATTGTAGTTATGCCCTTCCTTATTTTTCTTTACAATTGCATTGTGTCTATTTCTTAAAATTGCTGTACCTTATGATTTATTTCTTATGTTCTTGTTTTTCTGATTTGAGAGCTTCCGTTTTTTTTTTCTTTTTCTTGTTTTTTCATATGACTATTTACCCTATATTCCGAAAATGTTAACACAGTAGTTTTTTGTCTACTTTTGCATTTTTCCTTAACTGATTTTGGCAAGGGAGATAACATTTGTAAGTATTATTTGGCCTTTTTTAAAACTAATATAGGTACAACCTTCTTGTGGGTTAATTTTTTCAAAACATACTCCTCCCCTCTCGTGTCTTACATTTTTCAGAACTTTTGCTCTCATCGATGTACTTTTTTCCAGCCAGTTTGCTTTTACTTATTTAATCATTCTTCTTTATTCTCAAAGTTTTATTAGAAGTCATGATTAGTAACTCAGATTACGAAATGCCATAAACAGGAGAATCAATGAATCTATTTGCACTGCCTATCTTCTCGTCTGGAACAATTGCTGTAGCAGCTGCAAAATGGTAACATTTTAAAATATGCCTGTTAGGAGGTCTTTAAAATTTAGGATGGTCATTTCAACGGTTTCTACTCTATTGTATGGTCGATTACCTGCTCCAATTTAAGCAACCCGAATTGGTCCAATTAATGTTACTTTGCCATTTTTTATTCGCCATTTTTGTAAAGATATTCTCAATACTAGGAATACAGACGATAGCAAACAAATCCGTTCGAAAAACATGCACAATAAACACATGGATTCGGATATGTATATAAATATATAGAAACTTACCTCAGTTTTAAAGAATTATGTTACGTTTAGAAGCAAAAAACAAAAAAAATAAAGGTTGATCGAGATTGTCAGAAAACAATTCGTGGAAGGCGCGTGCTTTTTATAACAAAAAATAGCGTTAGCTTGTTGAGTAGGATTTCAGTAATAGAGGATGTCTCTTACCTAAAAACAGGAAGTATTGAAGTAGTTCAATTAAAGTGGCACGGCGGTCCAAATATAGCTATTCTACCCTGTGTTATGTGCTTAAACATCTGTGTTTAACTCACTAAATGGATTCATGTTATTGTTTTCTAAATGATTTAATTATAACTATATTTAAATTATACCTTATATTATCATTTTCAAATTATTTGTTTGAAATTTTTTTTTTTTTTTTTTTTTTTTTTTTTACATATAATATAGTTTTGCAGTTTATTTGCAAGTAATGTTTTCATTATTTGACAGAATTCATTTAGAAATGAAACTACGTCTATTTTAATTACATTCAAGGTTACGTGCTTTTGCTTTTTTTCTCGCTATATTTATTTATGGATATGGATATATATTTGGGTGTATATATGACTTCTATAATTACTGTGTATTCATTTTCATAAATGTATATATATGTACAATAAATTCCTGCTCTAGAACAAAGTAAATTTCATCAATAAAATATTTTGTTTCTCGCAAAAGAAGGATTCAAGAAGAATATATTTAAAATTTTAAATGTTAAAATAAATTAAGTATAAATTAATAATTTAATACATTTACTTAATTTTAAATATTCAGTTCATTTTTTAACCTAATGATATTTACTGCTAAACATTGTAATTTATGCAAATGTCAAATTTCATTCGTCAAAATGTATTTAAAGATTCAGCGAAATTATGGATATGTAAAAACTGTGTGCTGAGCATTTCAAAATTACTAAATAAAGTGATTAAAAAAATAAATAAAAAATCAAGACAAGTGCAAGTAGACTCGCAACATGAGTGTTCCACACCGATATGTTATATTAACGTTAGAAAAAAAAGTTACAATGCGTTAATTTGACGTTAGTACCGATTATGGAAATTTATGAATTTGTCACGTGATAAATCGACATAGATTTATAAATTATAGATTTTCGGATTTTTTTCCTTTACATGTGCAATAAGACCTTCCTTCGCGCCAAGTTTAGACGTTATAGGTAATCCAAGAGTAAACTGTAGGTTTTACTCTCCAAACCGTCAGGACACTTCCGGTTGACCTAGAATCTTGAAATATGGCATGGAAGAGGTCTCATAGTACATGTTAATAAAATAAATCCGAAAATCATTAATGTATAAATCTATGTCAACTATTACGTGATTTTCCATAATCGGGATTGCTGAACCTAAAATATAAGGGTTCCGTTTTTAGGTTGATTTCGCACGAAATACCACACTTGTACGCCGGCTATTACATTATACTCTATGTTCGAATTTCTGAAAACATTTCACAGATCTGCGCCGATCATGACTCCCAGAAACCCAAAACCACCCCCAGTTCAAAACTTCATCTATCTATCTATATATATATTTAACTCTCTATATCACTTTTTTATGGACACGAAAATATGAATAATTTTGCACAAATCTCTACCAAATTTATACATAAAATCTCGGTCAAAATCGAACCAAGGAAAACAGAAAAAAAACCATAACTTCTTAATTATGATACGTATTGAATCCGTTAAAAGTTATTATTACTTCTAGGAAAAGGATCGAAAATTTAGGTATGACAGATTTTTGATATCAATAAAAATGTCCTCAAGGGGGAGGAGAATAGGAATTTAAGATGAAAGAAATTAATAACTTTGTCAATTCACGATATATCAAATCCGCTTAAATTTGTTACAAATCTTCTTAATATTATCTACAACTTTTATACTAAGAAATTTTTTATAGGACCAGCCCTTACAGCAATAAATAAATAAATAAATAAATAAATAAATAAATAATAAATAAATACCTGCCGGCTCCGTCTACAGACACAGGTAGTTTTAGAGTTGGGCGGTTCCAACTGGTGCATCATGGGGAGAATGTAATTTGTTCTGCAATTCCTAATAAACAGGCGCCCCATGGTCTGCGTCTCCCAAATCTACCTGTGCCTATAGACCGAGCCATCAGGATTTTTTCTATCCTTTAAGTTTCCTTACGGAACCCAAAAAATTATTCAGAGAGGTAAATTTAGAACGTCTGTGAAAAAAATAGAATTAATCATTTTGTTCTCAAATAAATAAATAGTGTAAAATGTATTTATTTCTGTTATAATTTTTACTGAATAAAGATTTGTATAATCAGTCTGTATAACAATGCTGCGATTTTTATAACAAGGCACATTTAAAGAAAATGAAAAACTAAAACAGTTATTCAAATTATCATACATAAAGCAAACGAACTGCCTTTTTAATCGTTATAATGAACTTCAATTAAAGACTAATGACGATAGTCATAAAAATAAAATATTCAATGGAAGCTACAGTATGATTAAATTTTCGCAATAATTAAATTAGAATTACGTAAGAATTGATATTTGTTGAAATTTATCGTTTAATTAGATTTGTGCATGTACCTCATTACTTTAACTATATTGCTTTCTTATTTCTACCGCTTTTAACAATTAAATTCATTATTAAATTTTAAAAGAACGTTAAGAACTGATTAATATAAGGTAAATTAAAAGTTAAATATATTGTTAAATCTTACCGAATTGTTTATTATAAATGCATAAAGGTAAATTATAGATGATTGGGATTATGATCAATGGAAAAAAAATGCTGAACATTTTTCTAAATCAATTAAACAAATTCATTTTAATGTCGTATTCATTACTGTTCTAAAAAAAATAACTTATCTCTCAGTTGAAAAGAAAATGTAGACGCAATTAGTATGTCAAAGAAATAGTTTTATTTTATATGCTATGTAAAAGCAGTATTTTACATAGAAGGTACACTCATTGTTATGTTTTAATAGTGGGAAAATTAATTATGAATAATGCCTGAGTAGTATTGTATGGATTTTGTATGAAGAATGTGCTGACAAACTTTTACTTTATATTTCATTCGCAATACCGATTTTGGAGTATATAAAATCTTTATCGCTTTTACTATCGCTTTTAATATTTTTACTACCACTTACATCTAAGTGAATCTAATGCGTAGTATTACAGGTCAAATGACTGATACAAATAAAAAAATGATATTGCAATAAATTCATATTTAATACTTGGAAATTTTTCCAGAGAAAATTTCTCACGCCTTGCATTCATAATAATCAAATTTTAATTGCATAATAGGCGTATAGCCAACATAGTGAAAAAGTACCCAAGCCGGGACTCGAACCCGGGTCATCAGATTAGCGCACTGACGTTCTATTAACTGAACAACTTGGGAACGATACTCAGCTTGGAACTTTTTCACCATAACATGTTGGAAAGGCTACAAATGCAGCACAAGATGGAATATTTTTCCGTGAGCCGCCAACCCTGGGGTAAACACGAAAACAAAGAAAATCCAGCATCGACAATTGAAATAAATTCATATTTAATGCATGGAATCTTTTCCAGAGAAAATTTCTCACGACTTTTTCACCAGACTTCTTCATCAGATTAGCGGATTGACGTTCTACCAACTGAACAACATGGGAACGATACTCAGCCTGGAACTTTTTCACCATAACATGTTGGCATGGCTACAAACGCCGCACAAGATGGAATATTTTTCCGTGAGCCGCCAACCCTGGGGTAAACACGAAAACAAAGAAAATCCAGCATCGACAATTGAAATAAATTCATATTTAATGCATGGAATCTTTTCCAGAGAAAATTTCTCACGACTTTTTCACCAGACTTCTTCATCAGATTAGCGGATTGACGTTCTACCAACTGAACAACATGGGAACGATACTCAGCCTGGAACTTTTTCACCATAACATGTTGGCATGGCTACAAACGCCGCACAAGATGGAATATTTTTCCGTGAGCCGCCAACCCTGGGGCAAACACGAAAACAAAGAAAATCCAGCTGCGACAATTGAAATAAATTCATATTTAATACTTGGAAATATTTCCAGAGAAAATTTCTCACGTTTCACCATAACATGTTGGCAAGGCTACAAACGCAGCACAAGATGGAATATTTGTCCGTGAGCCGCCGAACCTGGGGCAAACACGAAAACAAAGAAAATCCAGCATCGACAATTGAAATAAATTCATATTTAATGCATGGAATCTTTTCCAGAGAAAATTTCTCACGACTTTTTCACCAGACTTCTTCATCAGATTAGCGGATTGACGTTCTACCAACTGAACAACATGGGAACGATACTCAGCCTGGAACTTTTTCACCATAACATGTTGGCATGGCTACAAACGCCGCACAAGATGGAATATTTTTCCGTGAGCCGCCAACCCTGGGGCAAACACGAAAACAAAGAAAATCCAGCTGCGACAATTGAAATAAATTCATATTTAATACTTGGAAATATTTCCAGAGAAAATTTCTCACGTTTCACCATAACATGTTGGCAAGGCTACAAACGCAGCACAAGATGGAATATTTGTCCGTGAGCCGCCGAACCTGGGGCAAACACGAAAACAAAGAAAATCCAGCATCGACAATTGAAATAAATTCATATTTAATGCATGGAATCTTTTCCAGAGAAAATTTCTCACGACTTTTTCACCAGACTTCTTCATCAGATTAGCGGATTGACGTTCTACCAACTGAACAACATGGGAACGATACTCAGCCTGGAACTTTTTCACCATAACATGTTGGCATGGCTACAAACGCCGCACAAGATGGAATATTTTTCCGTGAGCCGCCAACCCTGGGGTAAACACGAAAACAAAGAAAATCCAGCATCGACAATTGAAATAAATTCATATTTAATGCATGGAATCTTTTCCAGAGAAAATTTCTCACGACTTTTTCACCAGACTTCTTCATCAGATTAGCGGATTGACGTTCTACCAACTGAACAACATGGGAACGATACTCAGCCTGGAACTTTTTCACCATAACATGTTGGCATGGCTACAAACGCCGCACAAGATGGAATATTTTTCCGTGAGCCGCCAACCCTGGGGCAAACACGAAAACAAAGAAAATCCAGCTGCGACAATTGAAATAAATTCATATTTAATACTTGGAAATATTTCCAGAGAAAATTTCTCACGTTTCACCATAACATGTTGGCAAGGCTACAAACGCAGCACAAGATGGAATATTTGTCCGTGAGCCGCCGAACCTGGGGCAAACACGAAAACAAAGAAAATCCAGCATCGACAATTGAAATAAATTCATATTTAATACTTGGAAATTTTTCCAGAGAAAATTTCTCACGTTTCACCATAACATGTTGGCAAGGCTACAAACGCAGCACAAGATGGAATATTTGTCCGTGAGCCGCCAACCCTGGGGCAAACACGAAAACAAAGAAAATCCAGCTGCGACAATTGAAATAAATTCATATTTAATACTTGGAAATATTTCCAGAGAAAATTTCTCACGTTTCACCATAACATGTTGGCAAGGCTACAAACGCAGCACAAGATGGAATATTTGTCCGTGAGCCGCCGAACCTGGGGCAAACACGAAAACAAAGAAAATCCAGCATCGACAATTGAAATAAATTCATATTTAATGCATGGAATCTTTTCCAGAGAAAATTTCTCACGACTTTTTCACCAGACTTCTTCATCAGATTAGCGGATTGACGTTCTACCAACTGAACAACATGGGAACGATACTCAGCCTGGAACTTTTTCACCATAACATGTTGGCATGGCTACAAACGCCGCACAAGATGGAATATTTTTCCGTGAGCCGCCAACCCTGGGGTAAACACGAAAACAAAGAAAATCCAGCATCGACAATTGAAATAAATTCATATTTAATGCATGGAATCTTTTCCAGAGAAAATTTCTCACGACTTTTTCACCAGACTTCTTCATCAGATTAGCGGATTGACGTTCTACCAACTGAACAACATGGGAACGATACTCAGCCTGGAACTTTTTCACCATAACATGTTGGCATGGCTACAAACGCCGCACAAGATGGAATATTTTTCCGTGAGCCGCCAACCCTGGGGCAAACACGAAAACAAAGAAAATCCAGCTGCGACAATTGAAATAAATTCATATTTAATACTTGGAAATATTTCCAGAGAAAATTTCTCACGTTTCACCATAACATGTTGGCAAGGCTACAAACGCAGCACAAGATGGAATATTTGTCCGTGAGCCGCCGAACCTGGGGCAAACACGAAAACAAAGAAAATCCAGCATCGACAATTGAAATAAATTCATATTTAATACTTGGAAATTTTTCCAGAGAAAATTTCTCACGTTTCACCATAACATGTTGGCAAGGCTACAAACGCAGCACAAGATGGAATATTTTTCTGTGAGCCGCCAACCCTGGGGCAAACACGAACGATATTTTAGTTCAGTTGATAGAACGTCAGTGCGCTAATCTGATGACCCGGGTTCGAGTGCCGTCTTGGGTACATTTTCACTATGTTGGCTATACGCCTATTAAGCAATTAAAATTTGATTAAAATGATATTACAGTTAAAAATAAATTTTGTAAATTAATATATATATGCTAATATTTGTAAATATAGATATCTTTGTAAATATAGATACGTAAATATAGTTAATATATATATATGTTAAATTCTCAATAAACATAGGTGCTTGCGCACTAGATCTGAAAAGACGAATAAGTTGATTTTCTCTGATAATAACAGGAATAGGAGCTAAAAATGCATACAGTTTTATATGCAGATAATGTGTAATGCAGCTATTTAGAAAATGATCGCTTCTATTGGAAGAGGGAATTAGTCCACTTTTTTTTCGGGAGCATTCGGACCTGGAAGACAAAGCACATATGCTCTGGAGTTAAAGTATAATCTAATAATATTTCTGTTCACATGAACCAGTTTATAGACTAGCATCGTGTTTTTGGATTTGATTCAACGAAATTTTTTTTATAAATTTAAATATGCAGAATTAGAGTCTTAATGCAGAATTGCCAGTTTGGCTTATAATTATTCAGATATTTCGAATTCATACCAGGAATTCTAAGTAGTAACTTGTGTGCAATTTAATTTCAGACATTTCGTGATTACATAAAGTAAAAATTTTTCTTTTACAATTTCCAGTATGGGTCCGGAATTTCTGAATTTAAAAAAAAAGGGCAGACTGGTTATTCTGCAGGATGCACCTTTTTTTTGCCCCACTAAATCAGAAAAAAGTCACTGAAGCTATAATTAGGATTATCTATGAATTTCTTGCACTGACTAATGAAGTGATTGATATGTAAATAATTACCAATTGTTGTTATAATAAGATGCTTTTTAGTGACAAAGGTTTAATTCTTTCACTACGTACATTTTTGTCGTCTACGTAAAATTATAACTCATATGTAAAGGTTGCAAAACGCGAATAATATTTCAGAAATACATAAATATGGTTGCAATTACGTGCGTTTTCCATTTTGCTTTTTATTCGTCCCACACGATTTATAAATTTTGCATATTTTTAATGTTTATACGCTATCAAGAAGAAAAAAAAATATCAACATTCGTATGTACACTATATTTTTTTCTTTTTTTACAGCTTTTAATAATTAAATTTACTATTAATTCTAAAAATAACCTTTAAAATAAAAACATATATATAATGTATAAATTAAAAGTTAAATATATTAATAATATTTTACCGAATTCTTCATTATAAAGACATAAATGCAAATTATACACGACTGTAATTATAATTAATGAAAAAAAAAATCTAAACTTTTTTGTATATCAATTAAACAAATCCATTCTAATGACGTGTTCATTACTTTTCTAAGGAAAAAAAATAATTATCTTTCAGTTGAAAAAAAAGTGTAGACGCAATTAATATGTCAAAGAAATAGTTTTTATTTTATATTCGATATAAAAGTAGTATTTTACATAGAAGGTACACTCACGGTTGTGTTTTATATTATATTTTCCTAGATATATATAAGGATGCATTTGTCTTTTTTTACAATGTAGTAGATCATATGTTGAATCTGGAAGGTTAACCTTAGTAGATTTTTTTATTAAATATTATGATTAATGTTTTCTCTGTTAAAAAACTTAAAATTTCACATAATTTATGGGATAAATATTAATTTATTTGTTTATTTTCGTATCCATAGGTTGTATTTTACAATTAGAAAAATCATACTACTATACATTCTGCTTTATGAATATAGTGTATATATTGATCATGCATCAGAACATTCTGAATCGAAATACGATACTACGTACAGTTTGGACTAGTATAATGAGGATTTACATATACTAATAACGTTTGCTCCGATAATTGCATTTAGAGCTTTCCGAATATCCCTCTGTAATCCTATAATACAGTAAGATAGAACTTAAAGGAGACTCATTAATTAAAGAGAGATAAACATTGGCTTCAAAGTTACAAATTTAGAAGGAAAATTCATGCATATTTTATTAGCCAGTAATAAATAATAAATAATAATATTGATAGCATAATGACGTGTACCTATGAATTATACATTTTCTTTGCAAAATTTGAGAATAATGACGTTTGTTGAAGAATATAAAATAGAAAAATATGTGTGTTCAAATTAGCATCTTTAATATTAAATTTAATTCATTAGAATTTTAAACACAGAAATAAAACCCGATCAAGATTAATAAACATTTATGTTTACTATTATTTATGTATATTACGTTAACGTAAAATCGAAACATAACGCCGACCAATTGTCCATGAATTGTATGATTGCTTTCAATGCGTTGATATTTACGGCAAAATTAATCATTTTTATGATTTACAGCCCACAATTATATATATATTTTTTTTCGTTTCTGTTTAACCCGTCAGCAAACGCGCTGGGATAAAATCCCCCCCCTTCACAGCTCACAACTATTATTTAAAAAAGTGCGAAATTTTAATATATGGGATTAATGTTCGCGATGTTTAATATTTAATATTTTTTCCATATGGTTATATAAGATTTCCTCCCCAATTATTAATTGGCTCACTGTATTGACGGTATCTTTTTGAGTTTTCACGTTATTTGCCTGATCATTTTATATGAGCTGTTCTACAGTATTGACAACGTAATCATGACAAAAAATCTTTGCTGTAATTCGCGCATGCGCAGTTAAAATTTATTTCATACAAATACAGATATCTCATCAAATATTAAATATATTAATAAATTAATTGCAGTATATTATTTCTACTGTTCTTTGTCAAGTGTTTGAAAAGCAGTGTTAAATTCGGTTAAAAACTCTGCATGCTACAAAAAAAAGAGAAAAAAAGAATTTTTCACAGAAACATGAACATCTTCAAGAATATGCGTGATATTCTTACACAAATGCAAAAAACGTTGAACAGGACCTACATAGTCACTTGCTACTGTGACAGAAAATGTTGAGCATTTTCTACTACTTGAGTGACCGTAAATATATTATTAAAATTCTTATTGCCCCCTCCAGTTGTCCTCGCAACAAAATAGTCACGGAAAATTAAGTCAAACATGTTCTTTACATTCTTGAAGTTCACGGACAATTTGTAAAGAATTTCAGTAAATATTCGCAAAAGTCTAACATCGAAAAAATCGGTCAAAGCCCCTTAATTTTTGGACATCAGTGTATATCAAAGTTTTGTTTCCTTAAGTCTGAGTATACATTTTATAAGATTACGTAAATTTTATATATATTATATTACGCAACTCTAAAGATAACGTATTAGTCAAAATCAATCCATACTGCAATAAAAAAAAGAGTAATTGTACCACATTTCTATGTGAACTTACTGTAAGAATTAAAAAAATATTTTAATAAATTAAGTTTAAATTAAAGTATAATTATTGCTTAAAGTGATAAAAACATAACAAAAAACGCTTAAAAATTCCTTTTAATATAGATTACATATGTTTCCTTCGCTCTAACGGCGACATCTTCAGATCAAAGTGATAAATAAAATATCCTCGCGAAGTTTTTGAAAATGGTAAACATAAACCACGAGATCACATGTCCAATGCAAGCAGGTGCTTAAATTGTTCAAACTGGAAAACCTGAAAATTATTATGGCTTTTTCAATCTGTAAAGCATCGCGTTCCAAATTTTAGGTAATTCAAAAGAAGCCGATTCGTTGCAAATGTTATCGTTTCGCAAATATATTTCTATTGATTCACGGATAACGGATAGGAAATAAACTCTTGATTGAAAAATTATATTACTATTCTTGAAATCAAACTGCAACGGCTCTATTCTATGTTGTCTAGCTAAGGCAGTAGTTCTTCTGTCATATTTTATTTGTCATATTGATCTGAAGATGTCACCGTCAGAGTGAAGGAAACATATGTAATCAATACGAAAAAGCTAAAAACAACGTTGAAGCACACAAATTAAAAAACTTTAAACACATACGGCCGTTTCAAAGATGCATAGATCCCCTTCATCAGTGTAAGGTGTGGGGAAAAAAATGTTAAAAGGGTTCAAAAGACCAACGCTCGGCTATAGCCCCGAGTACTGGCTGTAATCTGACCAAAATGGCAAAGCAAGTGTAACCAGAGCAGAAGTGACGCAGCTGACAGGAAATCACCGAAAACAGGCATCACTGCGCAGGCTCTCTCCAAACGGGAAAAAGAAAAGGGGTGCTAGATATGTCGTTCACCAATGAATCTGTATATTTATAAATATAATGTGCTTCATAAAAATCAAGATCAAAAATTGCATTGCAATTTTGAGTAATTTTGGCTCCGGAAAAGTTAAATCTATGGTCAAAATTGCAACAATGCTTCGCTATTGTAGATTTATCAAGTTCTTGCTGTTTGATATAATTTTCATGTTCTTTTAATCTAAATTTAAGTGCTCTCCTCGTCTGACCAATATAAGATAGACCACATTCACAATATATTCTGTAAATTCCCCAACTGTTATGACTTGGAATCGGATCTTTAAGATTACAGAAAGTGACTTTATTTATTGGAGAAGAAACAACTTTAAAATGAAATTTATTTAGAATCCGTGAAATTTGAGAACTGACTTTTGGAAAATATGGTAGTACAATAACATTTTTAAAATCTTTGTTTCCAGATATAGGATTATCTATCTTAGGGGATTTAGATAAAATACGATCAATGGTATCCAATGGAAAACCACGATCGATAGCAATGGCTTTAATATAATTTATTTCACTATTGAATAACTCTGTATTCGAACACACATTACGAGCACGGGAAATGAATGTATTGAAAAAAGCAAACTTATGTGCAGGGGGATGATTAGATCTCAAATGAGGGGGCAAACAAACAGCAAAGGGCATCAGGATTTTTCGAGTTTTGATAACATGTCTTGGAATAGAGCCTGTTTATCTGCTCATTACCATAAAATTGGTTTGGAAAGGAAATTTTCTAATTTAGTTAGTCGTCTCAGTCCTACCGTCCTAAATAATTTACCTACTGTTAATATTCAATCTGTGGTTAATTTATCTGATTTTGAACTCAATGATAGTCATATTGATGCTCTTAAACTAAATAACAATTTTTCAATTAGTAAACCTCCCGATATACCTAAATTAATTGCTCCTATTGAAAGGGCGTTTAAGTTCAGTGCATTATCCCCCTTACAAAAAGATTCCATTGGACATCTCATTAAGAATAATGTAGACTTTAATCAAAAGCTTAACAATAGTAATTTGAATAATTCAGTTAAAAACTCTCTCAAAACTCTTAAATCTAATCCTGATATTATTATAACCAAAGCTGATAAGGGAGGTCAAATTGTTGTTTTGAATAAAACTGATTACGTTTCAAATGTTTTGAAGTTGATTTAATGAGGGGCCTTACATTAATTTGAAAAAAGATCCATCCAGCTCCGAGTTAAATCAAATAAAATCTGCGGTTAAGACTTCTCCCATTATATATGATTCTATTAAACAGTCCCTTATTCCTTCTATTGCCAACTGTGCTCGTTTATATGCCTTACCTAAAGTACATAAACTCGATGTTCCTTTTCGCCCGATTGTTTCTAATATTGGTACTGCATCTTATAAGTTAGCAAAATATTTAGTTTCCAGGTTTTCCCCCCTAATGGTTAACAATAGTTATACATCAAAAAACTCAGTTCAGTTTGCCAATAAAATACGTAACTTTAATACAACAGGATATACTATGATTTCGTTTGACGTTAAGTCACTTTTTACAAATGTACGGGTACAGGGCGCTTTGGAATGTTTAAGAAATATATTAAATGAATTTCATTTCTTTCAGTACGAGATTGATAACCTTATTTCTTTAACCAACAAATGTTTGTCTCAAACTACATTTGTTTTTCAAAATAAGTTTTACAGAATGTCTGATGGTTTGGCTATGGGTAATCCTTTGAGCCCCGTCTTAAGTGATATTTATATGCACTATTTTGAGGTTAAGTTATTTAAACTAATACAGTTTCCATTTTATACTCGGTATGTGGATGACTCTTTTGCCTTAATCGATTTGTCTCAATATAATATTGATGCTGTTCTTAATTTATTAAATTCAATTGACCCCTACATCCAGTTTACTTATGAAATAGAAAGTCAGCAACGTCTGGCTTTTCTTGACGTTCTAGTAATTCGTAATGAACATGATTTTTCTACGACTGTTTTTCGTAAACCCTTTGCTGTTTGTTTGCCCCCTCACTTCAGATCTAATCATCCCCCTGCACATAAGTTTGCTTCTTTCAATACATTCATTTCCCGTGCTCGTAACGTGTGTTCGAATACAACGTTATTCAATAGTGAAATAAATTATATTAAAGACATTGCTATCGATCGTGGTTTTCCATTGGATACCATTGATCGTATTATATCTAAATCCCCTAAGATAGATAATCCTATATCTGGAAACAAAGATTTTAAAAATGTTATTGTACTACCATATTTTCCAAAAGTCAGTTCTCAAATTTCACGGATTCTAAATAAATTTCATTTTAAAGTTGTTTTTTCTCCAATAAATAAAGTCATTTTCTCTAATCTAAAAGATCCGATTCCAAGTCATAACAGTTGGGGAATTTACAGAATATATTGTGAATGTGGTCTATCTTTATTGGTCAGACGAGGCGAGCACTTAAATTTAGATTAAAAGAACACGAAAATTATATCAAAAAGCAAGAACTTGATAAATCTACAATAGCGAAGCATTGTTGGAATTTTGACCATAGATTTAACTTTTCCGGAGCCAAAATTATTCAAAATTGCAATTAAATTTTTTATCTTGATTTTTATGAAGCACATTATATTTATAAATATACAGATTCATTGGTGAACGACATATCTAGCACCCCTTTTCTTTCTCCCGTTTGGAGAGAGTCTGCGCAGTGATGCCTGTTTTCGGTGATTTCCTGTCAGCTGCGTCACTTCTGCTCTGGTTACAATTGCTTTACCATTTTGGTCAGATTACAGCCAGTACTCGGGGCTATAGCCGAGCGTGGGTCTTTTGAACCCTTTTAACATTTTTTCCCCACACCTTACACTGATGAAGGGGATCTATGCATCTTTGAAACGGCCGTATGTGTTTTAAAGTTTTTTTTAATTTGTGTGTTTCAACGTTGTTTTTAGCTTTTTCGTATTGATAACCACACAAAGTGTACCTTTATACCTAATATGTAATCAATATTAAAAAGGTATTTTTAAACTTTTTGTGTTATGTTTTTATCACTTTAAGCGATAATAACATTTTAATTTAAAATTAATAAGTGACTTTATTACATTATTTGTAACTTAAGTTTAGTTGTACTATCCATAAATCACTGAAAATACATGACATGTGTATTCAAAACAAATTGTGCTTTGAACAAAATAATTTGTTACATATTGAACAACATAACGGAATAACGGAAAATTATGCTTTGTTTCATCGCAATGAATTCATTTCAAATAAAGCTAACAATATACTTTACAAGAGTGATTTTTAAACTTGCTTATAAAAAATATATATCATTAAATGATATAATTGCAATGAGAGTTAATAAATCTGACATTATTAGAGAAATTAGAATAGATTAGAAAATATATCGATATAAAATCTGAATTACAAATTCGGAATTCCTAAATATTTCTAGTAAGAAAAACAAAATGTGTTCTTTTTGTAAATTTATATATTAAACTTGTTTTAACTAAAAAAACAAATTACCAGTGCTCTATACAATCACGGAAAGCGTCTTTAACTTATTTCAAACAAATTACTTTACGCTATGTCATCATACACTTTTTTTTCTGTCTCTAATTTAAAGAAAAAAAGATTGTTCTTTCTCAGATTTAAAATTCATACTTCCTTTGACAGTTTGATAAGTCGTTTTGACATACATGCAATTTACTGTTAAGGAAAAAATGTCATGAACAATTTCTTTGTTTTCCTTTTTATAAAAAGTACCTCTACAAAAAAAAAAAAAAAAAAAAAAAAAAAAGATAAACGAACAGAAAAAACAGATATGTTTTCAAGTAAACCAATCTTTTTCTAAATATTTCGTCTTGTTTTCTTAACTCGGAGCAGATATTTTATAAATTGATGATTTCCATTTTGTATTTTTCTGGGTTATTGCTTTTCTATTCACATCTGAACAAGGGTATTTTCAGAAAAAAAAATTTATTTCAATTTTTTTTTGTCCATAATTTACTCTTTTTGAAATGCAGAGATTGAGGAATATAAGAAATTTAATATTCTCAGAGTTTGTGTAAAGTAAACGAATAACGTCAGGATAGAATTTTTCATTTAGATTGTGTTTGTATTACAGGAAACACAAGAGAATATAAATAAATTTATAAAAACAATGTGAAAAAATGTATATTACTATTTCGAGCATTTTCAAAATGTTGAATTCTTTCTTTCCTAATGCTTACCGATTCTTTCTTGAAAGTTTTTGACATTTTATATTTTAAATTTAAACAGCAAAAAAGAAACAAAAAGTGATAAACGCAGACTTTTTGTGACGTTAAAACAAAACATTTTTCGTCTTATATACGTTGTTTTTTTCTTTCGTTATTCTTATATATTTAGCTTTCTTTTTTTTTTTTTTTTGGCTTTATAAATTTATTGAAGTTTGACTGATTTTCCGCTTACTATGAAACAATATAACACGTTAAAAAGATTTTCTTGCTGTTCGAAGTGTTTGTTGAAATGTCGAAAAACGCAATTGTTTATAGTTAAATATTGTTTATGTGTATTTAAAACTAATTAATGTTAACTTTTGAGAATTATTCAGGAGTATATGAAATATCTTTTATTAAAGAAGACGGATCCAAGAATTACTACACACTCATGATTAGCAGAAAATTTAATTACAAAAAAAGAGCATATAGCTGATATTAAGTAGAAAAACTACAGCCTTAGCAAGATTATATCAAGAAGAAACCGTCCAAATAAATTTCAATGAAAGTAAAATAATATTTCCCTCCACTCTATACTATCCATCCATAATAAGAGAAACCATAGAGATACTAACACGCGAAAATACAATATGTAACGATGCGGCATCTTTTAATTTACCGAAACTGTGGCTCGAGTTACTCCATGGTCACAGATATAACAAAAAATAACCAAGTAAAAATGAAAGATAACGTGAGTATTTTTTTAAAAAGTACATGAAAATAATAAATTCAAAGCTCGTGCAATTATGGAATATTGTCATTTGTTTTTGAAAATGACTCGGTGTGGGTCGAAACATGTCAAACAACCTAATAAAAGTTATTTTAATTTGTATTATGTTGTTAATTTACACATTTTAGCATTTAAAAGAAATATATGGTGATAAAGTTGTTCTTTGGAAGGAATGTCATTTAGAATCAAGTTACGTTCTAACTAACATTCCATCATCTTTAATTCATTTGAAAACGTTAACCTTTTGCACCCATTTGTCAATTGAGACTCGACCACTCTTCTTGCTACCGATTCTTCAGAATTAAGCCTTCGTTACCATTAATTAAAAAAAAAGAAGGTGATGAAGAAGAGGAAAAGGAATGTTCCTACACTGAGAGAAATGACACTTTCAAAGCTGAGTAAATCGATGTTTTCATTTTGTAATGATTTTTTTTTAAATATGCCGACCCAATCTTTCAATTCTGAAATACCAGACATACTCAGAATATTTAAAGACGGACATACTCAAAACTGAGCACATAGAGGTCTCTTCATACTCATTTTTGAAACATGGGCATACTAAAAAATTATTAGAATCAGTTCAGACTTATTTTTGAAACATGAAAATACTCAAAAATCAGCGCATAGAAATCAGTTCATACTCATTTTTGAAACATGGACATACTCAAATATGAGCACATGATGTTTTATTCTTGCGTGTGTGCATGTTTTCACAATTGAGTATATACATGATTTAAATTGAGTATTTTTGATTCGGAGCCATTTTGACTATGCGACATTCTCATATTTGAGTATTTTTTGCTCAGTTTTGAAAATGTCGTTTTTAGAGTATAGTATATTTATACAACATTTGCCATAGGAATTTACCACGAAGATTATAGTTTAGAAGCAGTGGTAGCAAAATAGTTACGAAATTTCGAAACAATTATCTTCAAAGAGTGGAAAGTATAAAACGACTCGCTATTCTTCATTTCCCGAAAACTGACGAAAATATCAATTTATAATTTTTTTGCTTAAGATATATTAAGATATCATTGGTGGTGTCTATCTTTTATGTCTTTAGGATACGGGAGCATAATAGAATATATTTGTATAATATAAAAACAAATTTAACCGATCAAAATAAAGTACACTTCATGAAGGTCAAATATCCTACAAAAATTGTCTTTTCGCTTGTTATTTTAATTTTTCAAAAAAATACTGGAATCCCTAATATCGATGCTACTTTATTTTAGCGCCAAACGTCGGGTAACATTTTTTAGGGTCATCAACATACTTTTGAATCTATTAAATCACGATTATCAACAGAAATGGATACTCATTCATTTTACTCCAAAATGTGTTGTTGGTCGTTTATTTTTCACATAACTTTGTACAATTAAAATTAGATTTATATCAGAATTATCTCCATGTTGTCTATAAAGTCCCCCGCGAGTATTTTTTAAAAAGCGTATGTATTTTCTCAGTCAACGGTAAAATAAGTGCAATTAAATATGCATAAGTTATCTCAACACTGAGACGCAGTCAACTGTATCTCCCTACAAATAAGAAAATACATTAATCAACTTTTAAAAGTCATGCGCATATGAGCAAGTTGTGCTGTTTTACTGGATTCTTGGGTATTAGAGATCGAATGTAAGTAGTTTCTTTTAAGTTTTCTTTCTCCCTAACAGCATGTTACATTCGCATTCTGTTCTTTTCTACCCAATTGGTAATATATTGAAAAATAAGTTTCTCTACAAAATGGTTTTTAAATATGATGTTTTTTCATAGTTTTATTTTGTTATATAGAATGTAGCTTGAAATTAATTACATATGTTAAAAGTTTTGTTGAACATATAGTCCCCCTAACAGAATATAACTAACTTTGCAGCATTCTTCCACCCCTCGCAATTTAAAAAAAATTGTACATATGATAAAAAAAAATTGTCGCAGTGGGAAAAAAATAAATCAGAGAGTTTTCTGTACTGGCATTTTTAAGTTTTTTGTTTAATACATTCAGTATTTCGTATAACGTGGTATATTTGTCCCGTTAATTATTACATTAACAAGGGATTAGTTTTATAAATGCCCTAAAGAATATCTATTTTATTAATATTATGCGTCATTTTCAATATGACGCATAATACAATGTATAGTTTTCCTAACATTATTTTATAATAAAAATTAAATAATTTATTAAAATTTCTGTTTTGGTGCATTTTTTAGTTGATTAATAAAGAGAATATTTCAATAATGATTTACTAACAAACTGTTTTACCAATGTTATAATTATCATTTCGATATAAATGTAACGTGATTTATTTTTCATTTCTAAAATGTTTGAAACTTTTTTTAAAATTAATTACAAATAATATTACTAGATACTAATACTGTATACATCGCTGAATTGTAGGATAATACGTTATTTTTAGTGAAGTATAATATTAATACAAATTTAAAAACTTAAACTCCATCTCGTTGGAAAATTCAGCATTGTACATATAAGTATATATATATATATATATATATATATATATATATATATATATATGTATGTATGTCTGTGCATAGCTGCCAACTTTTACGCTTTTTTTGTTACAACTAAAATTTTATAGAAATTTTTAACGGTTTTCTCGGATTATTTCTGCTGATCCGAGAATACCCAGAAATCTGGTGTAACATCTTTCACAATGTTGTGTAACTATTCGGAATACTTGAGAAAGTGGAATTTACTGATCAACTGCGAATCGCTCCATATGTTTTGTGTGTAACATTCCTTAGTTTTCTCAGGTATACTTTTGAAATTTTGTGTAAAGTTTCGGAATTATTGTAAAAGAGAAATTATCGGTGATCTGTGTAAATGTTCCATATGTTTTGTGTGTAACTGACTTGTAAAATTTCCTGGCATTTCTCAAGAACTTTACACCAAATTTTTTACAGTGCAGAGACCATCAGATGGCTTTAATTTTTATTTTCTATATATATATATATATATATATATATATATATATATATATATATATAGGTATAGATAAATAGATAGGTAGATAGATAGATATAAATATAATTATATAGATATAGATATAGATTTTTTTTTCTTGTCTTGTCTAGTTGAATTTTTATTTCTTGGTTATCTTAATAAATTTCAAGCATCCTAGGTTTTTTCAATATGTTATAAATAGCTTAATATTGTCATTTTCAGGCGTTATTCTGACAATATACGATGACATAACATATCTTCACTATGAATGATCTGATATTTGAGGCACCACTGACAATTCCACACATTCTTAGTTTTTTTTTTCACTATCTCGTTTAATAGTATTTTGTCTCTTATTTTTACATTTATTTTCACATATGTGAATGCATGTATTTATATATATATATATACGGTAAAACTTCGTTAACGGGCACTCCCAAATGGCACACACCTCTCTTTAGTGGACACTTTTGTGATCGCCTAAACATATATATTTGTACATTTTTACTAACGAATAGCGGTCAACTGCGATTAGCGAACAAATTCTGCACACACGAGCTGTCCGTTATTAAGAGTTTTTACTGTATATTTATACGGCAAATGAAAAAAAAAATTCTAACTGATGAAGATCAAATGTTTTATTCCTCTGAAATTTAATGATTCTTAAAAAAAAAAAAAAAAAAAAAAAAAAAAAAACATATAATACACACATAAACACATTTATACGGCAAATGAAAAAAAAAATTGTAACTGATGAAGATCAAATGTTTTATTCTTCTTAAAAAAAAAAAAAAAAAAACATATAATACACACATAAACACATTTATACGGCAAATGAAAAAAAAAAAAAAATTCTAACTGATGAAGATCAAATGTTTTATTCCTCTGAAATTTAATGATTCTTATATAAAAAAAAAAAAAAAAAAAAAAAAAAAAGAAAAAAAGAAACCATAAAAATCAAAGAGTTAAATTATTGAATAATATCTTCGATTCTCCAAGAGTAAACCGGAGAAAATAACGAAATTCTGAAAATGTCAAATGTGAATTACATATGAGATTTAATGACATATATTATTCGCTTGACTTCTGGAACAATTTGATAAGTTTTTATTGAGAAAACTGCACATAAAAATGGAATTTCTGATCACTTGCTTGCCGAGATAAAAATAAAGAAAAAAAAATAATGTTCGGAATATTTTTCTCCGAATGATTCTTAAATTTGAAATATTTGTTATATTTTCATTCCTTCTGTATTTTTTAGACTTTCACTTCCATTTCTCAAAAAGAACAGTCTTTTGATAGGAAATTTGAAATTTCATTCATATCTTAAATTTTCTATTTCGTAGAGGCAAATAAAAATTTCTATCAAAAATGTTGTTTTCTGCATTCCTTCAGAGTGGAAGTTTAAAAAGAAAAACAGTGTATGGAATTCCGCAATACGATAAAACTTCTTTCAGATACTTAAAATGCGATGATGATGTCTCTTTTTTGATTTATACAGCTTACTAAATCTCTAAGGTTTTGTATTTCAGATGTGTGTAACTACATTTTTACTTGATGATAAAAATGGAATATCTCTAAATTTTTATTATATTTTTATCATACGATTTTATCCGACAATAAATAATTATGAATATATATATATATTTTTTTTAATGTAGGAATTGTATGAACTGTCCAGAGATGCCAAGTTCCTACTAATCTTCCGTAATACGTGGTTTAATCTGACCCAGTTTAACAAGGCTTCGAACCAGAAAAATTATTGAACAAATCTTTATTTAAGGTGTCTACGTAAAATTCATTTAATTTCATTTCTTAAAAAAATTTCTGGTGCGAAAGCTAATAAACATGGGTCAAATTAACCCATGTATTACGGAAGATTAATGAAAACTTCGCACCTGAAACTGTCCATTATGTAGTTAATTCTAGTATACTTTTAGAATGGAAGTTTAAAACGAAAACACTGCTGTGAATTTTGAAATTCACTACAATTGCTTCTAGAAAGGAAAAAGAAAATGATTATTTTTCTATTAACATAATATATATATATATATTAAATCTGTAATGTTTTACGTGGTATTTTAAAATGTCTATATTTTGTATGCAAATAAAGAATGGAATACAATTTAGTGTTTTATGCCTTCAGTGATATCTTTTCACACAATTATAACATAAATCTAATATTTAAACTTTTAATTTTATCAGTTGAACTATCCATTCATTTAAACATTCATTTCTACATATTTGTATATTGAAATTATAAACAAAAGCACAGTATAGAATTTCCCAACACTTTAAAAGTTAGAGAGTCTAGAAAAATAAACTGGAGATGATTACTCATAAAAAAAAAAGTAAATAACTTACTAAATCTCTAAGGTTTAGCATTTTAGTTAAAAGAGGCTATTTTTTGCCAGAAGATAAAATTGGAATATCGCTTTGTTTTTATGTCTTCGATAATATTTTTACAAATCAATTATATCATAAATTTAATAATGAAGAATTATTTTTTAATGAAAAAATGCACGATGTTTTACGTTTTATATTGTTACTTTCTGTATTCTTTTAAAGTAGAATAAAAAAAAAATACAGTATGACATTCCGTAATACTGCATAAGCGCTTTTAGAAAAATAAAATGCGATGATGATGGTGATGGTGATGTCTATTTTTATGTAGCTTACTAAGTATTGCATTGTAGGGCAAAAAAACTAATTTTTCTTTATAATAAAAATGACATATCGCTTAGTTTTTCTGTGCACACTGAGGTTTTTAAAACACAATTATGTCATAAATTTAATAATGAATCATTATTTTTTATTTTAAAAATTGCCTTTTTTGAATACCTAATATCGTTATTTTTGCATGCCTTTAAAGTGAAACTTCGTATGAAAATCATTTTATATAATGCTGCAATACGATAAAAGTGCATCTAGAAAAGAAAATGCTATGGTGATATATTTTCTTTTATTTATCACAGCTTACTAAATCTTTGAGGTTTTGCATTTTATGTAAAAATGACTACTTTTGTTCGCATATGAAAATGGAATCTCGCTTAGTTTTTATGTCCTCGCCTGAATTATCGAAATCTTATATCTGTATTTTTTCCTGCATAGTATTTGAAAAATAAAATCCTTACAAAGAAAAACATAATATGGAATCATGGGATACGACAGAAGAGCTTCTAGTAATACAAAATGTGATGCTTATTTATTCTTTTTTTATATTTTGCTAAATCTGCAGAGTTTTGCATTTTATGTTAAAGTAGGTATCGCAGCATTCCTAATTTTTTCTACTTTTGCTACCACTATTTTCAAGCAACAATCCTCTTGGTCGATTCCTTTAACAGTGAACAGTAAATGTATTCAAGGGCTTCATACATGCCAATCGACTCCACGCCCTTGTGATGAGTAGATAGTGTAACACATCTTAGGGATCCATATAAAAAGTATGTCAGTAGTGCACGTACTTCAATAATAAGTTAAAGATATAAACTAACAAGTGAAGCAAAAATCTACACACTCTAAAAACGAAATTTTCAAAATTGAGCAAAAAATACTCAAATCTGACTATGTCGATAGTCAAAATGGCTCCAAATCAAAATTACTCAAGTTTGAAACATGTATATACACATTTTCTAAAAACATGCACACACTCAAGAATAAAACATCATGTGCTCATATTTGAGTATGTTCATGGTTCAAATATGAGTAGGAACTGATTTCTATGTGCTAATTTTTGAGTACGTCCATGTTTCAAATATGAGTATGAACTGACCTCTATGCCCTCAGTTTTGAGTATGACTATGTTTGAATAGTCAGAGTATTTCTGGTATTTCAGAATTGAAAGCATTGGTTCGTCCTATTTGAAACAAAAAGTTTCATAACAAAATGAAAACATCGATTTACTCAGATTTGAAAGTGTTGTGATTTTCAGTGCAGTTCTGCAAAATGCACTGACGTTAACATTTCGATATATTGAAGCCGATATTAGAAGGCTGACATAGGAAAGGGTCTATTTATGCTGACTGGCTGTTGAAGAACCAAAACGAAAATAAAATTGCGGAGCATCGGCAGCAGTATGCTAGCAAGACTAAGGAGCATACGATTGGGAGAATATAACAATAGAGAATTAATTTAAGATATTAATTTAAAATAATAGTATAGTAAATATATGTAAATGTTAAACTTTTTCAAGAAAAGACGCCATAGCTGAAATCAGATATTTATTTATGTTGTAGATGTTAAAGTAAATCTACCTCCCCTCAAAAAACGCAATAAAAATATGCCACATAGTTTACTGTTTTATAATGTGATAGAAAAAAAAATACGCTGCGAGCACTTGTCAAAGTGACTGTTTTTTTTATTTACAGATGTAAATAGAATGTAATTGAAGTTTTTTATATCTTTGTTAATATTTTAATCACACGATTATATAAAAAAATTAATAATTTAAATGAATTTACTTAACGTGAAAATATTTTAAATTCTAATATTTGAATTTAACATTGTATAATATTCCATCCGGATTATCATATCTGTATACCGTATAAGCATTTGTCAGAAAATAACATTCGATGGTGATATCTATTTTCCTTTTATTTTTTTTTCTAAATCTCTAATGTTTTGCATGTTAGGTGAAATGACACTTTTATTTGATTTATAAGATAAAAATGAAATTTGTATATGTTTTATGTCTTTAGTTATATATTTTATCACACAAATGTAACATAAATTTAGTATTAATTGATTATTGTTTTATTTTCAAATTCGTCTAAATTATCCATTTATTTGTATAATATTTTCTACTTGTCATAAAGATGTAATTCAAAATAAAAAGTTCATGGTATCCTACAATACTACATAGGTGCTCCTAAAAATACAAAATTTTGTCGTATTGTGTTTTTTTTTATGTATATTTCTTATTAATTCCATAAAGCTTCGCACTCTAGATCAAAATGTCTTTTTAATATAAAAATAGATTATCGCTTAGGTTTTAAGTCCTTCCTGATGAGTTTACGTATACGTTACGTAATTTTAATGTATTAATTTTTTAATTAAACTTTTTCATATTGTTACATTTCTTATACTGTTATATTCTACTTGCATTTAAAGTGGAATTTCAACTGACAAATATATAGAATTCAGCAGCATGACACAAATGCTTTTACAAAAATAAAATGCGATGTTCATGTCTCTTTTTTATAGATGTAGTTTCATAAATCGATAAGGTTTTACTTCATTGATTTTACCCCGGTCCAACTGATTAATAAATAATTCATCTGAGTTTAAAATCTTGAAACTGAGTGAAAAAGTACCCGATCCAGAAGTCGAAGCAGGTACTTTCGCGCACCGTTTCAACGCTCTTGTAAGTGAGTTCTTTCGACCACTTCTGACTTATACAATTCAGTCAGACGAAATTTTGGTAATCAAATCCTGTCTGCACCACATGTCAAAAGAATAAAGTACAAGCAGAGGAACTACAAAGAATACCCTATTCACCCAGATAACATTTTTGTAATAACGTCTGGCTTATCATGAGAGAAAAGTCAAAAGAATAAACTTCAAGCAAATATACACAGGAAAACGAACTTTCATCCTTTGTTTATAAGAGTTCCTTTAGATGTGGTTTATTTTGTGGATCTGTCTCACATTGCAGACCACATTCCATTATTAACAGGCTGTCTGAGTAAATTGTGTCCACCAGGAAGTTTTCTGATAGAGCGAATCGCAGGGTTATGTCTTAAATTTATTACTGACCGAAAATATTTTGTATTTTACTTGTTGTTTGCATTATCCAAGACTTTTATTAACTCGTCAGCACACGCTCTGGGATAAAATCTACCCCAGCTCACAACTATTACTTAAAAATGTGCGAAAATCGTTCGTGATCATTCTGAGCTTTATAGTACCTTTCAATCTGAAAGATATCAAGATGTGGCCAAAAAGAATTTACCTCCGGTTGTGGATTTTTCATTCTTTTGTTATAAAAAAATGTCACGTGGGAGGAAATTTACACCACGCGTGTTATAACGTAACCCATAATGATATAAAAATGTTAATGCAAATATTTATGTAATGAAAATAATAATATAATTGTTCTTTTAAACGTTAACAATTCTTGCACATACAGTTTCTAAATATCAGTTATATATATATATATATATATATATATATATATTGTATTTTTATGGCTGAATTTGGATTGTAAATGCTTTGTATGTAATGACATGCAGAAAAAAATCTTAGTGCAACATTTTATGTTTTTTTCTGCTTTAAATATAAAAGAACTTCTTATTTTAAGTTAAATTATGTTCCTTATTGATTTACAGTTTATTTCAAAATATAAATTTTTGTGTATAATCAAACCCGGGGAAATTGGCACAAGAAAACCCACTGGGGTAAAATTTATCCCGCGCGTGTAGTAACGTAATGGAAAGGGGCTCGTGTGCTGACGAGTTAATATCTTAATTTTCTGTGGAATTTAATTCACCAATGAATTTAATTAAATACTGAATTTAATTTAAAAGTATTTTTACAAATGCGTTTATACATATAAGTTTAACTGTATGCAAAAATATATATTTAAAAATGTTGATCTATAATAAAGGTTTTTATGTTAAAAAACTTCGAAGCACAAACGTGTAAAAAAAAGATCTTCAGTCTGGCAAAGAGCTATCGCAGTTATGTTAACATGTTATAAAAATCTAATACTTATTCTACTAATTTATGAAAAAGAAAAATTTTTTACAAAGATGTTTTGAATCTAAATGTTACGCTTCATAACACATAAACTCATAAACGTGGTAAACAAAAGCAACATCCTTACACTGACAAATAGTTATTATTGTTTGGGAAAAAAAACTTCATTAGCATTCCTAGAAATAATCTCAAAAAAGGAAAAAAAAAACTCCTTCCTTTCAAATAGATTTACATCTATTTTCTTTTCAGCTTTCACCGCACAATCAATCTACTTTCGTAATTGATTTTCTGTATAAGAAAACATCTTCTCATCGTTGCAGGTTCTAGAAAGCGAGAACAATTTACAAACAAACTACTATCCTCTATTTTCAATTTCGTTTTAATTTCTGGTTTCGTCACTTTATTTCAAACACTTTAACTTCTTTCTTTTTAAACGTAATCTGTGCTAATTCCTTCGCCGGAGATAATAGAGGCATTCGCACGTGAGGTCTGCAGTGTCATTGATTATGCGCATAATTTCAATTGTTATTGTCTGACAAAGTTAGAATTTTAACTTGAAGAAAGTTTCGTAATTTTGAAATTGGTTTTCTTTCTTTGTATCAGATTTAGTCATTTGTGTCAATTTCAGACTAAGAATTTTTGTGAATATTATGAATTTTGTAAAGAAAGTATTGTGTAACGTTTGAAATTTCGCAATGGTTATTTGACAGCTTCTCATCGAACTGAACAAAGCCTATATAAATGAGACTAAAGTTTGAAAGTATGTTGTTATAAGTGAAATGCCGAAATTTCTTTAAATGAATGTGTTGTGGCTAAAGGGCTGTCAGAAACTGCATCTTAATGAAATTTCATTTATTGTTAGGAATTTCAGTTGTTATTTTGAATGTAATGCACATTTACCTGATTAAGGGTTTATTTATTCCAAGTAAATTTTGTACAGTCACAGAATAACTATTGTTTTCAAACCATTGAAAAAATGCATTAAAACTGTTATTAAAGAATTTGTTAATTAGTAATCAAAGATTTTGTAAAATAACGTAATTTTTTCTTTTTACTCTATTTTCTATTCCATTTTTTCTTTAATTTTATTCTTTCTTTTTTTATTGTTTTTTTTTTCTTTTTTTATAATGACACATTAATTATTAGTTTCCTATGTTGGTGAGGTTTGTGATCGAAACATACATGATATTTTGACATCCGAGTATTTGTCAATATCCATATCTATTATATTTTAACTGATTTTGTTGTACAATCCAATCCATGGACAACGAATATTATTTTTACATAAAATGTGTAGTTTTATTGCGATATCCAAAGTGTTCAAAAAATACATTCAAATTCCACTTGTTTTCAAAAATTATATAAGTATTAATATATTTTTAATTTGTTAAGATATGCTGAAATAAATTGCCAAACATGTTTAAATTCGCATAAAATGTAGATATATTACAACTTCAACGCTTAAACGTGGCGAAGAAAATAAAGTTCAAATCAGCACACTGATAAATAAATAGTTATCATACATTTAAAAAAACTACTTTACACAGTCTAGAAATAATCATAATAATAGAAAAAAACTTTCAGATAAATTAAAATCTGTTTTCTTTTCAACTTTCACCGCACAATCAAGTTCCTTCCGTAATTTATTCCTTCTATAAATGACTCTAAGAAAACATCTTCTCGTTGTTGCATGTTCTAGAAATGGAGAGCAATTTACAAATAAACTGCTAGCCTGTATTTTCATTTTCGTTTCATTTTCTGGTTTCGTTATTTTAGTTCAAACATTTTAACATGTTTCTTTTTTAACGTAATCTAGACTAATTCCTTCGCAGCGATAATAGAGATATTCGCACGTGAGGTGTACAGTTTCATTGATTATGTGCATAATTTCGGTTACTATTTTCTAACAGAGTTAGAATTTTAATTTTAAGAAACTTCTGTAATTTTGAAAGTGGTTTTCCTTCTTCGTATCATATTTAGTCATTTCTGTCAATTTCAGGATGAGAATATTAGTTAATATTGTTAATTGTATAAAGAAAGTATTATTTAACACTTGCAATTTAGAAATGTTTATTTAGTACCAAAACCAATCCTGGCTGTCATCTTTAAAATGGTCCAAGACCCAGATTTTAAGAAACACAACAAATTTCTTTTTTAACAATAAGCATGGAATGCCATGAGTAAATTTGGTAGACTTATCTCAGGCTTTACAAAGCTAAGCTCACATAAGTAAACTAAAAAGAAAAATGCTTTCCCAAACTTGTTAAATTACAAAGTACTTAAATCTCCTCAACGTCCCGTTTACACCGTTTACCTAAAAATACACTTAACAGATTATCTAAATTCTAAATGAAGTCCCGAAGATCCCGGTAAGCTTTTATTTGAAGTATGGAAAAGTTTATCTTACCAAATAGACGAATGAGAGACCCCAACAGGTTATCCTGACTCGATCGCCTATGTGCGGGGGATGACCGGGAGTCTGTTATAGAAGGCTCGGTGGGGAAAGGTACGCGGACGAATCTAAACCTCCATGTTGCCTCCCTGGGAGAAAGAAAACTTAAACCCGTTGGTCGAGTTTTTCCGGACCACTCACCCATAGCTTCGGTTCTCATTGAGTGGGATATAAAATGTTTTTAAAGGAGGGAATACTTCGTAGTCCCTTCTTAAACCCTGTTTAGGTCGGGGGGGGTGACTATGTGTCAAAGGCTATCAAATGAGATAGGATTGCATCAATATTTATCTATGTTGACACAGAGGCAAGACCGTGTTGTGAAAACAAGAACAGTTTTATGGCTCCATAGTGTCGTCTAATCGAAGCGTGAGGAGGTGTGCAGCATCCGTCCAGGATGTTGCTCATGAGAAGTGAATGCTTCGCGACGTGAGTCCAGAGAACGACTATGGTAAGGGACCGCGACCGCACACGCCGTGAGCCCTTTGTAAAGGGCTGTTAGACGACGCGAGTACACTGTGTGTGGTAGGGTTGGTAAGCGATTTCTAGGTGGCGTGAGCACGGAGCGTACGCCCAGTGCACGGCTATTTGCCCCTTATCGGCTGTTAAGTAGCAGGAGCCGTACAGGCCACGAAGTAGGTCGATTAGGGAAGTTGCATGTATGGTAGTTCACTATACGTACCCTCCTAATAGAATGTTGTCGAGTATTGTCCCACCTGGAGGTATGAAACTCCCTTTGCCCCGCTTTGAATGGTTAGAGAGGTGCCGGGCCAGAAGCTCCGCCATGTGATGCGACTGCGTTCGGATCAAAATCAATCATACCCTCGGGTTAAGAACCAGTCCATTGCGCCTATGCACAGCTGGGATTTTCTGCGAGCGATCATTTTATTAGCAGGCTTTTTAGCCCTCTAAGCGTGTGGAACGTAATATTCCGTTCACTAAGCTGCAGGTTTCACTGCAATATATGCAATGCTTAAGATAATATAATTCTATAGATTTAATGAATTTTAAAAACACTGAAGAATGATTAATACTCTAAAGGGTTACATTCATATTTGTAATAAAGTTTTATTTATAATGCTGAAAGAATCATATTTTTTAGCATTTAAAACTAAATACAGAGAAAACAACATTACAAATTTACCCTTTTTCAAAACGCTCAGAGGGTTAGAAAAATCGTTCACTCTGTTATTCCATGAACGGGACATTGCAATGGCGCTCGGAAAGAAGTTTTCCATGGTCCTGCGTGTCTCTGTGTGGTGCCTGTTAGTCCCCTATGTACTGGTCGTTTTTACGAGTAAGGACGCTTGCGTTCGGAACCAGCGGACAAGAGGTAAAATTCCTAGGCTGGGTGCCGGTATTTTGGCCTTGCAGCTTAGATTTAGCATGTGTGGGGAGGCATCAGAAGCCTCATACGCTCAGCCCACGATCTGCTACTATCTTAGCGCAGGCATGCGCTCTGAGAAAGAGTACGCAAATGGTATCTATTATTTTTTCCTATCCATTGTCGAAGGGCTAGCGGTTACTTTTGTAGGTTTTTCATATCCGGAAACTTTGATAGCTGAAATCCTTCCTGAGAATATCGAGATTATGTCACGATCCCGGCGCTCTTATGGTGTCTGACTCAACCGGGGCTTTCGAAAAGTTTTGGAGGTGCGTTCCCAAACCGTGCAGTTTTACCCTTTAGTGCTTGAGTTTTGCTTGTCGGGGAAACTTGAATACAAAAGATTTTGGGTTTAAGGGGAGTGCTGCGAAGCTGGAAATTTCTGCACAGCACCCCTTTGGCAGGCAGCATGGACTTGTGTGGTGTCTGTTTGTATATCCGGCACACCTGGAACATGCATTAAGTGCTCAGTGAACCCGAGTCCTGCGGTTGGCATACCAGTTTTACCAAATATACTATACTTACGACCGCTGACTATATAAAAAACTGCAAGTCAGAATTTCCATTTCAAATTAATTTTCACGTTGCGTAGATACCACAGGAGAACATGATTACCTTTAGGCGAGTTCTGTTCCAAATCTCTTTATTCCAGCCAACATCTTACATTATATAGTAGGATGGTGCAAAAAAAGTCAAATTGATATTTCCGAGTTGAAAGGTTGTGAAAAGTTGCGATTGATAAATACAAGAAAAACAAGAAAAAATTATTCAAACAGACTTTATCTTCCAATCCCGCAAAAGGCCTAAAAATTAAAAAAAATAAAAAAATTCCGATTTTTTCAGAATGAAAAATCATATTTACGTATATACATTCTTTATCGCTATAGTGAAAAATATTTGCAGATTGTGCAGTTTAATAATAATAATAATAATAATTGCGTTTAGAAAATATCTTCCAATTGCGCAAATTGCCTAAAAATTAAAAAAAAAATTGAGAATTTCCGATTTTTTTTCCGAAAAAATATTACATATATATTTTTTCCATCGCTACAGTGAAAACTATTTGCAGATTGTACTATTTAATAGTAATATTAATAATAAATGGCGTTTAGAGAATATCTTCCTATCGCGCAAGCGCAATAAAAATCGGAAAAAAATTGATGTTGATGAATTAAGAAAATAATCACCTGAGGTCAGTTTGCGTTCCACTGATAACATTTGCATAGAAATTGAACAGCTCTTTGCTTGTTTAGATATTTGATAAAATTTAAACAACCCAGAACTAACCACGGGGAGCTAGCTGCACCTTCCCTCCATCCAAACAATGAGGGTGTTTGCTACTTACATAACCTAAATACATGTTTGTTATTTCATCTGTTTAAGTCTGACTTTTAGACGCATCTTTGTGCTGCGATTTGGTGGTAAAGATTGGTATCATGGGATTGGTATCATTGGTACGAGGGGTTCATTTCCCTTGATTTCAGTGTGTCTAGATGCCCTGATGAATCCATCTCTTGATTGGGGCCAACATAGCTTATGCAATGCTTCCGTTACCAATTTGACGCACCGCTCGAGAGTTTACGGGTGGCAGGGAAATTTTTTAGCATCCCAGTCTGGAATATAACCTGACTAAACAAAGGAATGTATTTCCGCATTGGTTACTCTCCGTAAAAGAGTTGGAGTAGATAACTTAACTACATTCCAATCAATTAATTCTGTATAGTCTGCGGCATCGATGTTTAAAGTAGCAGTGATAAAGTTTCTGATGCCTTTACATTTTGAAACAGTCTGCCTGGTTTTTAACACCCTTCTTAACCCTAGCTCTCTATGTGCCTCCTCTAATCAATGACCATTCCCATCAGTAGGTTTTCCGAGTGGACAAAGAACGAGTTTCGTTAAATTACAGGGTACCACTTTCCTCAGGTCGTCAGGCAAGTATTGAGATGTTTCTATTGCTCTGTACAGAATAGACCCATTTGTAATGTACTTACTGCATTTTATTTTAAAACAACTGGCATGTAAGAAAATAAATGTCACTATGGCTTTTAAGGCATCCGATGGGTTGTCCACGTTCACGTAAAGTCGAAGGACTCTGTACATGTGAGCCAACTGGCATGTGAAATTGGGCCGGGATCATGCTTTGATAAGCCATTTGGAAAGTTGACACTTTTAATTGCTTGAATTACGTCAAAAAATATCTTTAGTCCTTGCTCAACAGTTGCCTACCCACTTTTTAATTTCACAATCAAAGAATTGAAAATTTATCACTTAGAGCTTTTCACAACCAATGAGATTATGTCCAATTGGTCCACTAAATGATCTTGGGCCAGTTGTTTTACCATCCAACAGTTGAAAAAGACATCGAAAAGGTAATTCAACAAAATGGAATAAACAAACAAAACACTGAATTGGTCGTCCGAGAAGAACTTCAAGCTGACTGATAGCACAACCTTTCCATCCTGTATTGGTATTTGTACCACCTCAGCCTACCAAATCTAAGTATTCTAGCGAAAACCCTTGTTCAGTAATCAACTCAATAGTTCAGCTCAATAGTATCAATTTACATTTAAATCTTAACCTGAGACCACAAAATGACCCCAGTTGATTATTTTCTTAATACATCAAAATCACTTAAAATTAATTTTTTCCCGATTTTTATTGCGCTTGCGGGATCGGAAGATATTATTTAAACGCAATTTATTTTTATTACTACTATTAAACAGTACAGTCTGCAAATATTTTTCACTATAGCGATAAAAAATATATATACGTATTTGTTTTTTATTATTCTGAAAATATCGGAAATTTTCATTTTTTTTTTAGGTTGTTTGCGGGATTGGAAGATAAAGTCCGATTTGAATAATTTTTGTTTTGTTTTTCTTGTATTTACCAATCGCAACTTTTCCGCACTATAGCCACCCGGAAATATCAACTTGACTTTTTTCGCACCACCCTATTATAAAGCCCCTACATAACCACAGTTACCCAAATAACATCATTTCAAAGTCACCGTATAAAAAAGATTCCAGAGATCCATACACACACAGCGAAGCTTAAATTAAAACATGATATTTTTGTCATTCACGCACAAATGTTAGTGATTCAAAACAACGCGATCGGAAGCAAAATTTCAAAAACTCACTCACCTACTTGAGCACCCTTATGAAATATTATCTACGCAATCTGCCAGATAATCTTTGAATGTACGCCTTGAAATAAAAGAGATGTCAAAAACTCCTGCTTCTTTAAATTGCATTTATTTTTACAGTTTTTACTATGTATACAAAATAAAGTAATATAACTCTCTTCTTAAATGTTTCTACTTCTGTGTATTTTCTTTTTTAAATTTTGCTTCAGAAGGAGCTGCTTCTTCATGAAATCTTACATAATTACATAAATCTTACAAGAAACCCCAATGTATTTTTCGAGTATAATTCATTTATTTTATTAAGGGTTTAATTGTTTTAAATTTATCCTTTACTTCGTTACGAAGATGACGCATTTACTTATAAATTTCTCAGATTCAATATTCTATAAATACTTTATTTCCAGAAATTCTGAATTTTACTTTTTAAATTTAGCTTCGGCACGACAGTATGTTATTATACTTCTTCATGAATTTTTACTTACTCTAAGAAACTCCAATTTATTTTTCGAGTATAATCCCTTTCTCTTTCTATGAGTTTAATTGTTCTAAATTTCTATTTTCTTTATTTTGAACAATTAGATTATAAATTTCTCAGGTTCCGTATTCTATAAATGCTTTATTTCAAATAAATATCAATTAGTTATCTTTGTATGTAATGACATGCAGAACAAAATCTTAGTGCAACATTTTATGTTTTTTTCTGCTTTAAATATAAAAGAACTTCTTATTTTAAATTAAATTATGTTCCTTATTGATTTACAGTTTATTTCAAAATATAAATTTTTGTTTATAATCAAACCTGGGGGAAATTGACACAAGAAAACCCACTGGGGTAAAATTTATCCCGCGCGTGTAGTAACGTAATGGAAAGGGGCTCGTGTGCTGACGAGTTAATATCTTATTTTCTGCATGCCTTTAGAGTGGAATTTAATTCACCAATGAATTTAATTAAATACTAAATTTAATTTAAAAGTATTTTTACAAATGCGTGTATACGTATAAGTTTACCTGTATGCAAAAATATATATTTAAAAATGTTGATCTATAATAAAGGTTTTTATGATAAAAAACTTCGAAGCACAAACGTGTAAAGAAAGATCTTCAGTCTGGCAAAGAGCTATCGCAGTTATGTTAACATGTTATAAAAATCTAATATTTATTCTACTAATTTATGAAAAAAAAATTCTTTTTCAAAGATGTTTTGAATCTAAATGTTACGCTTCATAGCCCATAAACTCATAAACGTGGTAAACAAAAGCAACATCCTTACACTGACAAATAGTTATTATTGTTTGGGAAAAAACTTCATTAGCATTCCTAGAAATAATCTCAAAAAAAGGGAAAAAACTCCTTCCTTTCAAATAGATTTAAATCTATTTTCTTTTCAGCTTTCACCGCAGAATCAAGCTACTTTCGTAATTGATTTTCTGTATAAGAAAACATCTTCTCATCGTTGCAGGTTCTAGAAAGCGAGAACAATTTACAAAGAAACTACTATCCTCTATTTTCAATTTCGTTTTAATTTCTGGTTTCGTCACTTTATTTCAAACACTTTAACTTCTTTCTTTTTAAACGTAATCTGTGCTAATTCCTTCGCCAGAGATAATAGAGGCATTCGCACGTGAGGTCTGCAGTGCCATTGATTATGCGCATAATTTCAATTGTTATTGTCTGACAGAGTTAGAATTTGAACTTGAAGAAAGTTTCGTAATTTTGAAATTGGTTTTCTTTCTTCGTATCAGATTTAGTCATTTGTGTCAATTTCAGACTAAGAATTTTTGTGAATATTATGAATTTGTAAAGAAAGTATTGTTTAACGTTTGAAATTTCGCAATGGTTATTTGACAGTTTCACATCGAACTGAACAAAGCCTATATAAATGAGACTAAAGTTTGAAAGTATGTTCTTATAAGTAAAATGCCGAAATTTCTTTAAATGAAAGTGTTGTGGCTAAAGGGCTGTCAGAAACTGCAGCTTAATAAAATTTCATTTATTGTTAGGAATTTCAGTTATTATCTTGAATGTAATACACATTTACCTGATTAAGAGTTTATTTATTCCAAGTAAATTTTGTACAGTCACAGAATAACTATTGTTTTCAATCCACTGAAAAAATGCATTAAAACTGTTATTAAAGAATTTGTTAATTAGTAATCAAAGATTTTGTAAAATAACGTAATTTTTTCTTTTTACTCTATTTTCTATTCCATTTTTTCTTTAATTTTATTCTTTCTTTTTTTTTATTGTTTTTTTTTCTTTTTTTATAACGACACATTAATGAGAAGTTTCCTATGTTGGTGACGTTTGTGATCAAAACATACATGATATTTTGACATCCGAGTATTTGTCAATATCCATATGTATTATATTTTAACTGATTTTGTTGTACAATCCAATCCATGGACAACGAATATTATTTTTACATAAAATGTGTAGTTTTATTGCGATATCCAAAGTGTTCAAAAAAATACATTCAAATTCCACTTGTTTTCAAAAATTATATAAGTATTAATATATGTTTTAATTTGTTAAGATATGCTGAAATAAATTGCCAAACATGTTTAAATTCGCATAACATGTAGATATATTACAACTTCAACGCTTAAACGTGTCGAAGAAAATAAAGTTCAAATCAGCACACTGATAAATAAATAGTTATCATACATTTAAAAAAACTACTTTACCCAGTCTAGAAATAATCATAATAATAGAAAAAAACTTTCAGATAAATTAAAATCTGTTTTCTTTTCAACTTTCACCGCACAATCAAGTTCCTTCCGTAATTTATTCCTTCTATAAATGACTCTAAGAAAACATCTTCTCGTTGTTGCATGTTCTAGAAATGGAGAGCAATTTACAAATAAACTGCTAGCCTGTATTTTCATTTTCGTTTCATTTTCTGGTTTCGTCATTTTAGTTCAAACATTTTAACATGTTTCTTTTTTAACGTAATCTGGGCTAATTCCTTTGCAGCGATAATAGAGATACTCGCACGTGAGGTTTACAGTTTCATTGATTATGTGCATAATTTCAGTTACTATTTTCTAACAGAGTTAGAATTTTAATTTTAAGAAACTTTTGTAATTTTGAAAGTGGTTTTCCTTCTTCGTATCATATTTAGTCATTTCTGTCAATTTCAGGATGAGAATATTCGTTAATATTGTTAATTATATAAAAAAAGTATTATTTAACACTTGCAATTTAGAAATTCTTATTTAGTACCAACACCAATCCAGGCTGTCATCTTGAAAATGGTCCAAGACCCAGATTTTAAGAAACACAACAAATTTCTTTTTTAACAATAAGCATGTAATGCCAGCAGTGAAGTTGATAGACTTATCTGAGGCTTTACAAAGCTAAGCTCACTTAAGTAAACTAAAAAGAAAAATGCTTTCACAAACTTGTTAAATTATAAAGTACTTAACCCTCTGAGCGTTTTGAAAAAGGGTAAAATTGTAATGTTGTTTTCTCTGTATTTTTTTTAAATGCTAAAAAAATATTATTCTTTCAGCATTACAAATACAAATTAATTACAAATATGAATGTAATCCTTGGGAGTATTAATCATTCTTCAATGTTTTGAAAATTCATTAAATCTATAGAATTATATTATCTTAAACATTGCATAGATTGCAGTGAAACCTGGAGCTTAGTGAACGGAATATTACGTTCCACACGCTTAGAGGGTTAAATATCCTCAACGTCCCGTTTACAACATTTACCTAAAAATACACTTAACAGATAATCTAAACTCTAAATGGTCCCGAGGATCCCGGTAAGTCTTTATTTGAAGTATGGAAAAGTTCATCTTACCAAATAGACGAATGAGAGACCCCTCCAAGGGATCCTGACTCGATCTCCTATGTGCGGGGGATGACCGGAAGCCTCTTATAGAAGGCAGTTGCATTAGCTCAGTAGGGAAAGGTACGCGGACGAATCTAAACCTTCATGTTTCCTCCCAGGGAGAAAGAAAACTTAAACCCGTTGGTCGCGTTTTACCGGACCACTCACCCGTAGCTTCGGTTCTCATTGAGTGGGGTATAAAATGCTTTTGCAGGAAGGAGAACTGCGTAGGCGCATCTTAAACCTTTTTAGGGCAGGGGGGATTCTGTGGCAAAGGCTATCAAATGAGATAGGACAGCATCCATTTTTATCTAGGTTGACACAGAGGCAAGACCATGCTCTGAAAGCAAGAACAGCTTTATGGCTTCTTAGTGTCATCTAATCGAAACGTGAGGATGTGTGCTGCATCCGTCGGTTTTAACTTAAGACGGAGGAGTTCAAGGTGTTGCTCATTAGAAGTGACTGCTTAGCGATGTGAGCCCAGAGAACGACTATGATAAGTGACCACGACCATACACGCCGTGAGCCCTTATGAAAGGGCTGTTAGACGACGCGAGTACAGTGTGTGTGGTAGGGTTGGTAAGCGATTTCTAGGCGGCGTAAGCACGGAGCGTACGCCCAGTGTCACGGCTATTTGCCCCTTATCAGCTGTTACGTATCAGGAGTCTTACAGATCACGAAGTAGGTCGATTAGGGAAGTTACATGGATGGTAGTTCACTACACATACCCTCCTAATAGAATGTTGTCGAGTATTGTCCCACCTGGAGGTGTGAAACTCCCTTTCCCCCGTTTCGAATGGCTAGAGAGGTGCCGGGCCAGAAGCTCCTTCATGTGATGCGACTGCTTTCGGATCAAAATCATACCCTCGGTTTGAGAACCACTCCATTGCGCTTATGCACAGCTGGGATTCTCTGCGACCGACCTTTTTATTAGCAGGCTTTTTAGAAAAAACATTCACTCTATTAATCCACGAACGGGACATTGAAATGGTGCTCGGAAGGAAGTTTTCCATGGTCCTGTGTGTCTCTGAGTGGTGCCTATTATTCTCCTTGGTACCAGTCGCTTATACGAGTAAGGACGCTTGCGTTCGGAACCAGCGGACAAGAGGTAAAATTCCTAGGCTGGTTGCCGGTAGTTTGGCCTTGCAGCTTAGATTTTGCATGTGTGGGGAGGCATCAGAAGCCTCATACGCTCGTCTCACGATCCGCTTCTATCTTAGCGCGAGCATGCACTCTGAGAAAGACTACGCAAATGGTATCTATTATTTTTTCCTATCCATTCTCGAAGAGCTAGCGGTTACTTCTGTAGGTTTTTCATATCCGGAAACTTTGTTAGAACAAATCCTTCCTGAGAATATCGAGACTATGTCACGATCCCGGCGCTCTTATGGTATCTGACTGAAACGGGGTTCTCGAAAGGTTTTGAAGGTGCGTTCCCAAATCGTGCAGTTTTACCCTTTAGTGCTTGAGTTTTGCTTGTCGGGGAAACCTGAATGCAAAATTTCTTTGGGTTTAAGGGGAGTGCTGCGTAGCTGGAATTTTCTGCACCGCACCCCTTTAGCTGGCAGCATGGAGTTGTGCGGTGTCAGATTGTAGATCCGGCACACCTGGCACATGCATTAAGTGCTCCGTGAACACGCATTCCAGTTTTACCAAATATACTATACTTACGACCGCTGACTATATCAACAACTGCAAGTCAGATTTTCCATTTCAAATTAATTTTCACGTTGCATAGGTACCACGAGAGAACATGATTACCTTTAGGCGAGTTCTGTTCCAAATCCATTTATTTCAGCGAACATCTTACATTATATAGTAGGATGGTTCGAAAAAAAGTCAAATTGATATTTCCGAGTTGAAAAGTTGCGAAAAGTTGCGATTGATAAATGCAAGAAAAACAAGAAAAAATTATTCAAATCGGACTTTATCTTCCAATCCCGCAAAAGGCCTAAAAATTAAAAAAATAAATAAAATTTTCCGATTTTTTTCAGAATGAAAGAACAATTTTACGTATATATATTCTTTATCGCTATAGTGAAAAATATTTGCAAATTGTCCAGTTTAATAATAATATTAATAATAATTGAGTTTAAAAAAATATTTCCCGATTGCGCAAATTGCTTAAAATTCAAAAAAATTGAGAATTTCCGATTTTTTTACAAATAAAAAATTGCATATATATATATATATATATATTTCATCGCTACAGTGAAAAGTATTTGCAGACTGTACTGTTTAATAGTAATAATAATAATAAATTGCGTTTAGAGAATATCTTCCGATCGCGCAAGAGCAATAAAAATCGGGAAAAATTCAATTTTGAGTGATTTGAAGAATTGAGAAAATAATCACATGAGGTCAGTTTGCGTTCCAATGTTAACATTTGCATATAAATTGTATAGCTCTTTGCTTGTTTAGATATTTGATAATATTTAAACAACCCAGAAATCACCACAGGAAGGTGGCTGCACTTCGAGTCCCATCCACACCCTTTCCTCCATCCAAACAATGAGGGTGTTTGCTACTTACATTACTTAAATATGCGTTTTTTATTTCATCTGTTTAAGTCTGACTTTTAGACGCATCTTTGTACTGCGATTTGATGGTAAAGATTGGTAGTATGGGAATTGTATCATTGGTACGAGGGGGTTATCAACCTTGATTTCAGTGTGGCCCTGATGCCCTGATGAATTCATCTCTTGATCGGGACCAACTTAAGCAATGCTTCCGTTACCAATTTGACGCACCGCTCGACAGCTTGCGTGTGGCAAGGAAATGTTTTAGCATCCCAGTCTGGAATATAACCTGATAAAACGAAGGAATGTATTTCTTCATTGGTTACTCTCCGTAAAAGATTTGGAGTTGATAATTTTTCTACATTCCAATCAATTAATTCTGTATAGTCTGCCGCATCGAAGTTTAAAGTAGGATTGATAAAGTTTCTGATGCCTTTACATTTTGAATCAGTCTGCCTGGCTTTTAACACTCTTCTTAGCCCTAGCTCTCTATGTGTCTCTTCATATCAATGACCATTGCCATCAGTAGGTTTTCCGGGTGGACAAAGAACGAGTTTCGTTCAATTACAGGGAATACAACTTTCCTCAGATTGTCAGGCTAGTATTAAGATGTTTCTATTGATCTGTACAGATGAATAGGCCCATTTGTAATGTACTTACTGCATTTTATTTCAAAACAAATGGCATGTAAGATAATAAATGTCACTATGGCTTTTAAAGCATCCGATGGGTTGTCTACGTTCAATTAAAGTCGAAGGACTCTGTACAAGTGAGCCATCCCAGCTAAAAAGGAACTGCAGTGAAACTACAAAAAAATGCAGTTGGAAAACTGCGGTGATTTGGCACAAATCCCTGCAGTTTTTTTGAAGTCGACATAACTACAAATTTACTGCAGTAAATTTGTAGTTATGTCGACTTCAAAAAAACTGCAGAGATTTGTGCCAAATCACCGCAGTTTTCCAACTGCATTTTAACTGCACACTTACTGCAGTAAATTTGTAGTTATGTCGACTTCAAAAAAACTGTAGGGATTTGTGCCAAATCACCGCAGACTTCCAACTGCATTTTAACTACACACTTACTGCAGTAAATGTGTAGTTATGTCGACTTCAAAAAAACTGCAATGATTTGTGACAAATCACTGCGGTCTTTCAACTGCATTTTTTTGCAGTTTCACTGCAGCCTTTTAGAAATTTATTACAAAATATGTATATAAATAAAATATTAATTTTTCTGTATGAAAAAATCAGCACTAAAATCTAATTAAATATTTTTTTTCATATCTCAATTTATATGCATTATGTGCATAAAATATATCATGCATACAACAATTAATCATCACTGAAAAATATTTTTTGATCATGGCTGACTTATTCAATTATTATGGTTACCTTTTGAAAAATGAAAGAATTCAAGAAATTGTATGAACGACTTTACTCAAAATAATAATATTGAAAGATGAGTGAAGTATTCATAATAATCATAGTACTTCAATCTTCAAGCAATGATTTTTTTATGGTATTGAATTGTTTTTATTTTTTCAATAGTTTCATTACTGGGCAATTTCTTTGAAATCAAGGACACATGGTTATTGGCTAAAAATTAAAATCTTACTTTTAAAATTTTGTAATAAAAAGTGCAATTTTATAAATAAATTCAATGTGAAGAAGAAAATTGATAATGTGTATTTAGTAATTCCATTGCAACAATAAAAATTGCAATTAAAAATAATTGTATATGAATTTTAAAAAATTAAATTATAATTCTTTATATAATGGCATATCTTTTCAATCCTCTACAGAAATTTCAAATTGATAAAGCAAATAGATGCACAAGAATTTAAATGAGAGTGGACATAACTTTTTCTTTGTCCATTGTATTTTTGTTACCCAAGCATTTAAACATTTTTATAAAATATCCTTGTTTTTTTAATTGCTGTAACTGTTTGATTATTCAATATGTACTTACCCCTGTACTGTGTCAATATGTACTACCTATGTATGTCACTCCCCCCCCCAAAAAAAAATGATTTTCTTTGTAGCTTGTGAGAATATATATTACGAAGCTTGTGAGAATATATATATTGTGCGAAAGGGATTACAAATTTTTAATCTCATAAGCAATTCATAATGAAGTCTATTGTGGCAGATTTAGATGATAATTTTAAATATTAAATGTAGGGGAGACTGGTACACAGTGGACCACTTTTTCAGTTAATTTTTTTTTCTCTTTAATGGACAAACCGATCTGCATAAAAAATATTTTTGAATATTCCTTAAACCTTTATACATTTATCATAACATAGTTTTCAATATATTTTTCAAAAGAAATTTTTTTATATGCATCCGTAAAGTGGACAACAGTGGACCGCTATTAGGTATTATCTGAAATATACAATATAAGTCTATTTTTCATTAATCTAAGTCTTTTTTATTTTCCCTTTACCCACGAAATAACATAGTAATATAAATTTACGAGTAACATTTTGAAACAAAAACAAAATGAATTATATTTTGAAAATAATAACAGATTAATACAGGAACAATTGCAATTTAGTTGAAGTTATTACTTAAGTACAAAACAATCAGCGCACATTACAATTTGCAAGTGAAATTCCAAAATACTTATGAGTATGATTGAGCCTGGAACTTTCCTGAAATACTTTTGGGTCTGAGAGCAATATTATGAAATCATTGACATCAACAATAGATTCATCTACAGTTTCGGGAAAAATAAACTGATTTCCATTCAATTTGCATCTCACGAATCTTACTTGAATAGAATAATCACCAATTTAGACTACAGTTATATTTATCAAAGGCAGTAAATACAAAACAAAATATTTCTTACTATATTAAATAAATTGTCAGTTTTCTTTGTTTACTTTATTTTACAGTTAAATAACTACTTTTAAACAATATTTCTTTATAGTAAATAAGCAATTATTAAATATTTTGAACATTCTGCATTACAGGAGCAGAGTGGATTGTGGACCACTGTGCCCAGGAGTGGGTGGTCCACTGTGACCTATGTTGAAGTTCAATAAATAATCGTATTAATATTGTTTATAGCTACCTTTTAAACATTAACTTTAAAGTTAAATAAAATCAAGTATCTTAGCTTTACAAAAAAGCTGTTTTATCTTATTTATCTACAACCTTTAATTACTAAAAAAATTCAAATATGATGAAAAATTTTACTTTTAGAAGCTCAAAACAACCAATCAGGATAAAATAGTTCAATCTGAGCTAAACATATTTTCTGAAGGCTATAAATAATCAGTGCAGTGCTGTTGTCTATTAGGATATAAGAGAAGCTTTTAAAAAGTTTAAATAAATAAAATATTAGGGGGTGGTCCACTGTGCCCATAGGTCCAGTGTGTACCGGTCTCCCCTACACGAAATTTAAATGCAAAAATTAATTTTAATTGCAACTAATTTTTCCACAATGTAAATTTCAAATTTGAATATTTTTGCATCTCTTAAAGAAATTATCTATATGTGCATTGAATATTTATATAATTTTGAATATATAAAATAAATTATATGAAAGGATACATACATATATGTAAATTTCTAAATTATATACCATTTACTATGAAATAAAATGTATTACATATATTACAGCTAATAAAAAATAACTGCATAAAATTCATATTAAAAGCAAAACAAATATATGCTTTTCTGTTTTTCTAAAAAAATGCTAAAATTTACAAAAATTACTCTTACCTGCGTCGTGATTTGTCCTTCCAATTTTATCTTGTATACAATTATGGTGCAAATAAGGTTTAAATTAAAAAAAAAAAAAACATTTTATTAACATTTGATGTTTATGCTTTATAATTTACATCGTATTTAAATACCAAATGTATTTACAAATACTTCTCACATTTCACAGCTTTTGCTGCCGAATTTAGCTTGTTTCGAATAGTGGCAAGCGATACATTTACAACAAACTTGCAGGCAACATGACCCTGAATATATATTATCCTGGATCCCATTACCAGAGGAGACTGCTAAAACACTTATATAAATGCAAATATATGCAATTATCCGTTACCGGATTAAGCAGGTACATTAACTGAACATTAACTCCGGATACATTAACTGAAAAAAAACCCTGAATGCATGAAACTCACCATGCAGCAATCTCTAGAATGCATAAAATTCATTCAAACAGCAGTTAGTAACATATATATGTATGCTTCGCATACATTAACTGAACAGCCCCACCAGTGGCTGAGAGGTTCTGCTCTCGAAGCTGGTAGACGGGAGGTGCTGGGTTCGATCCCAATCGTGCCCGTCGGCCTAATCGTTCGGAGTTTTCATGGTTTTCTTCGAGCCGTGGATTTATCCATGCGTAAATACGGGTTAGGTTCCCTTAGAAAGACTTCCACGAGGGGCACTCCCCCCGGGCCTATATCCCTAGTGTGGATAACTGGCCGTCAATAATCAACCCAACCCATTAACTAAAAAGAAAAAAAAACGTGGATGTATGAAACTCACCATGCAGCAATCTTGAGAATGCATGAAATTCATTCAAACAGCAGTTAGTAACATATATATATATATGTACGCTTCGCCTACAATGACTCCGCCTCCCCCCCCCAAAAAAAAACACTCCTGGATGCACGAAACTCACAATGCAGCAATCTCTAGAATGCATGAAATTCATTCAAACAGCAGTTAGTAACTTATATATATATGTACACTTCACGCACATTAACCGAAAAAAAAAAAAAACCCACAAATTGAATTTCGGAAGAAAAATTGCAAATTTCACCATTCAAGAGTGCAAAAATCCTGAATTTCATCGATAGTGCGTGTAAAATCATGAATTTTCTCAATCGTGTGCGTAAAAATAATGAAGTTTGTCGATCATGCTCAGAAAAAGTAATGAATTTTGTCGATCGGCTACGTAAAAAAACTTCGCCATTCGGGAGTGTAAAAATCCTGAATTTCATCGATCAAATGCATAAAAATCACGAATCTCGTCGATCGGGCGTGTAAAAATCACGATTTTTAGCGACCCAGTGCATAAAAATCATGAATTTTATCGATCGGCGTGTAAAAATCATGTATTTTGTCGATTGGCTACGTAAAAATCAAATTTCGTCATTCGGCAGTGTAAAAATCTTGAATTTTGTCGATCGTGTGCATAAAAATAATGAATTTCTTCGATCGGCCAGAGAGAAATAATGAATTTTGTCGATTGTCTACGTAAAAATCAAATTTCGTCATTCGGCAGTGTAAAAATTCTGAATTTCGTTGATAAAACGCATAAAAATCATGAATTTTATGAATCGCCACGTAAAAATCATGAATTTCTTCGATTATGCACGGAAAATCATAAATTCCTTCAAACGGACGCGTAAAAGCCATGAATTTCTTCGAACGGACGCATAAAAATTATGAATTTCGTCGAATGGACGCTGAAAAATCTTGAAATTTAGGAGAAAATGGTAATTGGGAAATCCTGCATTTGGCTTGTGCTTTCCACATTTTTAAAAGTTTAATCAACAACTGGCGACTGCTTATTTTCACCTTTAGGGGGGGGGGGGATCGCAGAATTAGTCGCTCAAGGATTGCCATGGAATGTGTTACGTGAAAGCAGAGGTGGTAAACAATGACAATGTTTTAATTGCCGTTTTACAACTTTAATCGCTATGTGGTGAATAGCTACTGCTAATTTTCACCTATAGCTAAATTCTAAACCTGTTTACATTTTACATGCGACTCTCGGCATTGAGCAATAAGTGACAGCGTTTGTCCATTATTTTCTGTAATTCGCTAACTTTGTTAATATAATAATTAACACCTTAATTCATTTTTTAAATGTTTATACATAGCCATAAGATAGCTAAAAATATGTACCGACAGACACTTCTTCAAAACTGGTTTCTCTTAAAAAAAAAATAGATAGATTCAACGTATTTATAAAAGCCTTACTAGAAAAAATATTTCATAGGATATTTGTATTTTCAAAGTTTTGTTCATATTATCTTACTTTAAACTTTTCTTTAATAGTGATGGAGTTAATTTAGAGTTTGTTATTGTGAATTCAAATAACTCATATTTATTACAAAATTAAATTAAATATTTGAGCCTTTTATCGTTACAATGAAATTTATAATATTGTTTGGGTTGATCTTGACTGTACTTAGCCTGTGTGTCAATACAATTAATGGTTTCTCAAGGTTTGTACATATTTCAATTGCTTTTAATCAAAGTTTACAAATAATATACCAGGAGGAAAATAACTTTATAAAAATTATAATTTAATTTAAAGTAATGCTATTTTAAATATTGTCCTCCTGAATGATGATATGTTACATGAAATGTGATTAAAAGCTTTTTCTTCTTTTTCCAAGATAGTTTGCCAAATTGGTATGTTACAGGTGTCAGTTAACATTTTTCAATTAATAACAAAATATTTGTTGCTATATTTTTATACTTGATAGCAGGGGTGTAAAAATCTAGTCACCAATGGGTAGATTACTACCACTAAATTTTTAATAATCTTCGACTAATAAGAATACTGATAAAATTTAGGTGAAGTATAATAATAAAATTTAGCTGAAGAATACTAATAAAATTTAGTGGTAAGAATTGGCCCATTGACTCCTAGATTTTTACACCCCAGCTTGATAGCTTATTTTAAAATTTTGGATGCTGTTACTTGTTTGTAATAATAAAAACTTTGGATTTAAAGAAGATAATTTTTTTTTAGCTTATTTATCCATTGAACACCATAAAACACATTTCAGGATTCATTTTTTGCACTTTTTATTACAAAATAATGTAAAATTAATATAAGAAAAAACATCTAGTGACCAAAATTTATCAAATTATAAAGCATATATGACATTATAATAATACTATATATGTTCAACATTTCGTGATTTATGTGGCCGAAAGTTATAGTCATATGATGCAAATAATATATATATATAACGACGTATTAATTACACATAATATGATTGTTTGGTGTGTAATATATATATATTCATATATACGATGCATATGTAAGCTTGGCGATGATTTTGATAAAATCATAGCTGCAACCATGGCATAATCGTAATTGTAGGGGCAACAAACTTTAAATTAACTCCATCGCTATTACAGTATTTAAAAAAAAAGTCTAAAATAAGACAATATGGACGACACATTGACAATACAAATCTCCTCCGAAATAATTTTTTTTGGCAAGACAACGTGGTACTTTATAAATACGTTGAATGTATCTAATTTTTTAATCTATCTAGATTTGTAGAGGTGTCTGTCGGTACATATTTTTAGCCATCTTATGGCTATATATAAACATTAAAAAAATTACGGCATTAATTATTATATTAACAAAGCTAGCGAATAAGAAAAATAATATACAAACGCTTGCACTTACCGCTTACCGCCGTCGGTCGCCGTCAAAATGTAAACAGAACGATCAGAATCTGAGTTGAGTTGAGATGTAGCGTTTCTTCACATAGTCAGTTACGAAAAAAAAAATCAAATGTTCAAAAGGAGATTTACATTTTTCACTTGTTTTTTGAAGTAAAATTTTCTTAAAAACTGGAAGTCATCATGCCTGTAGTTAATAAGTGGAAAGGCAATTTCCCCCTCCCTCGATTTTGAAATTTAAATAACTAAATAATTAAAATAACTAAAATAAATAATAATAATAATAATAATAAACTTAAAATAAAAGAACTAAAAATTTTTCGTTGTGTGTAGGGTGTATATATATGTGTGTGTGTGTGTGGGGGGGGGTTGTTCAATTACTACTTTCTTCCTGAATTTTAAAGTTTAAGTAACTAAAATTACGTTTTCTCCGTTTTTGAACAGATAATAAAATTGGTTCTGTTGAGTAACTTAAAAGAGGAACTAAAAATTTTCCGTTGGAGGGGGGGGGGGTGCGTCATTAACCCTCCCTGGATTTTGAAATTTTATTTAATTTTTTATTTTGACCGATTTTGTAAAACAGTAAATTTATTCTTTTTTCGAGTAATTTAAAGTAATAAACACTAAGAGAAAGTACAAATTTCCCGTTGGGGGGAAGGGCGGACTTTCCCCCCTTAAATTCCCCATGAAAGTTATTTATTTGTTATTTTTTATATTTATATGTTAAAAATTTATCTCAAAAGGGGTGGTTCAAAGCAGTGTCCGCTGCTTAACTCGCTGTTCCTCGCTTAACTTAAAAGAGGAACTAAGAATTTTCCGTTGGAGGAGGGGGGGGGGGGTTGCGTCATTAACCCTCCCTGGATTTTAAAATTTTATTTAATTTTTTATTTTGATCGATTTTGTAAAACAGTAAATTTATTCTTTTTCAGAATAATTTAAAGTAATTAAACACTAAGAGAAAGTACAAATTTCCCGTTGGGCGGAAGGGCGGACTTTCCCCCTTAAATTCCCCATGAAAGTTATTTTTATTATATATATATTTATGTGTTAAAAATTTATCTCAAAATGGGTGGTTCAAAGCAGTGTTCGCCCCCCCCGCCTGAGGATTTTGATTTTTGTTCAATTTAGTCCCATTAAACTAAAAGTCTTGAAAACAGTGTTAATTATTAATAACAGAGTAAATACGCAATATTGTCAAAAACTGAAAGACTTTAATATTGCTTAGCTTTTAAAACTGCAGATAAATTGCAGAAAATATCTCACAAACTTACTAAAATTAAGTTCTGTAAAATTACCTTAAAGTAACTGCAGTTATACTGCAGATACATCAGAAAATATAATACTGAAATAATGACTGTAAAAATACTTCAAATTTACTACAGTTTTACTACAGATGTAAAGTCTCATTATTTTTTAAATTTACGATTATAACATAAATTCACGTAAACTGCAGTATTTTTGTAGATAAAAGCTCACAGTATTTTTGAAATAAATTACTGCAAAATTACTTCACATTAACTGCAAAATAAATGAAGTATTTTTACAGTCAAGATTGCACTACAGAAAATCTACAGTTGCCTGTAGAAAAACTTTAAAAATACTTCACTTCTGTAGAAAAACTGCAGTTCATTTTTAGCTGGGATCTGGCACGTGAAATTGGGCCGGGATCGCGCTTTGATAAGTCATTTGAAAAGTTTCCACTTTTAATTGCTTGACTTACGTCAAAAAGATATCTTTGGTCCTTGCTCAACAGTTGTCTACCCACTTTTTGAATTTCACAATCAATTAATTGAAAATTTATCACTTAGAGCTTTTCACAACCAATGAGATTCTGTCCAATTAGTCCACTAAATGATCTTGGGCCAGTTGTTTCACCATCCAACTGTTGAAAAAGATGTCGGAAAGGTAATTCAACAAAATGGAATAAACAAATAAAACACTGAATTGGTTGTCCGCGAAGCACTTTAAGATGACTGATACCACAACCTTTCCATCCTGTATTGGTATTTGTACCACATCAGCCTACCAAATCTAAGTATTCTAGTGAAAACCCTTGTTCAATAATCAGCTCAATAGTTCAGCTCAATAGTATCAATTTACATTTAAATCTTAACCTGAGACCACAAAATGACCCCAGTTGATTATTTTCTTAATACATCAAAATCACTTAAAATTAAATTTTTCCCGATTTTTATTGCGCTTGCGGGATCGGAAGATATTATTTAAACGTAATTAATTTTTATTACTACTATTAAACAGTACAATCTGCAAATATTTTTCACAATATAATAAATCTACCAAAAACTTTACAAAATCAATCCCATTCCTCCATTTTACAACTACATACCATAATTTCACCACCAAAACACAATAAATGTCAATTTAAATAGAGAAATCGACATTTTTTAACTATAGAGACCTTGGCACTTTTTTTTAACGCTTTGGCGTAATCCGGGCTTCAGAAAGTTAGATATGTTTTTAAATTATATACACAATTATGAAAACAAACCTAATGAACTTTTATGTTTATTTATATATATAAAATTATTTATATATACAATTCTGTGGTACCTGCATATAAAAAGAGATATATGGCTTCTTTATATTAAATAAATTATATAAATATTGAAAAAAAATACTTATTTATATGAAACTACGAATAGGTTGCCAGAAAATATGTTGTCAACTTTCCTTCTCTCGCCATAAGCCTTTTTCGGTACTTTTCGGTTAGCCGGGCGCCAGTGATACATGTATATATATAAATATATATATATATTAATTCATACATATATGTGTGTGTAGATATGTGTATATATATATATGTGTGTGTGTATATATATATATATATATATATATATATATATATATATATATATCACTGGCGCCCGGCTAACCGAAAAGTACCCAATTTTCTATCTTAACTTTGTAACTGACTTGTAATATTTTAATAATTGTCTATTTATTGTACTTAGGTCTAGGACCTAATAACCACTCAAATTAACTTATCAAAAGTTTTATTTTCATAATATTTTTGTACACTTAAGTTAGCTAAAATGTTAAATGGAACTACGTAGAACTACTAAGTTGTGTAAATCAGTTACTTTTAATTTTATAAACAAAGCACACTCACTTCTAACTAAATGTATCCAGATTTCATTCAATTTATTACAGTATTTCTTTCAAAATCATTTTTTAAACTGTTTGTCGTCTGTTTCTTTTATTTATTTGTTTTTTTTCTAAAGATCATTTGACTCTTTTTGATTTGGAAGTACAAATTCATTCAAATATGCCGGAATATTTCCATTACAGTAGGATGGACATTCGTTGTTAGGGTTATTTTTTTTTCTCAGCACAGCAAGTTCAATACCATCATATTAATTTTAGCTTCACGAATTATGAAACGTATATCGAAACATTTAATGCAGACCACTTCTGTTAAAATGTAAAAATAATTATCACAAGGTAATTTTCGTAGCTAAAATTTCTTCTTTTCATTATCAGTAGCGAATTTGAAGACTTAGATTAGAAACTAGGATTACAACATTTTCTTCTCCTTATTTTATAGATATAATCTACACTTTATTTAATAATTATAATCAATAATTATTGATAGCATTATAATCTAAATACACTGAAAAATATTATTAATTACTATATAAAACAATAAATAAAATCAAAATACTATCGTAAACAATACGTACAAACGAACAAAGTACATGAAAATTTTTAAGTTATTATGGATCACTGTTTTGACGTCAGCAGGTTGTGACGTCACTTGTAGCAGGCCCGGTTAAGGACACACAGCGACATCTCGGAGGCCCCGACTATAGCCACCCGGAAATATCAACTTGACTTTTTTCGCACCACCCTATTATATAGCCACTACATAACCACAGTTACCCAAATAACATATCATTTCAAAATAACCGTATAAAAAAGATTCCAGAGATCCATACACACACAGCGAAGCTTAAATTAAAACATGATATTGTTGTAATTCACGCACAAATGTTAGTGATTCAAAACAACGAGATCGGAAGCAAAATTTCAAAAACTCACTCACCTGCTTGAGCACCCTTATGAAATATTATCTACGCAATCTGCCAGATAATCTTTGGATGTACGCCTTGAAATAAAAGAGATGTCAGAAACTCCTGCTTCTTAAAATTGCATTTATTTTTACAGATTTTACTTTATATACAAAATAAAGTAACATAATTATCTTCTTAAATGTTTCTACTTCTGTGTATTTTTTTTTAATTTTGCTTCAGAAGGAGCAGTTTCTTCATGAAATCTTACTTTATTTAAGAAACTCCAATTTATTTTTAGAGTATAATCCATTTATCTTTTTAAGGGTTTAATTGTTTTAAATTTATATTTTACATCATTACGAAGATGAAGCATTTACTTATAAATTTCTCAGATTCAATATTTTATAAATACTTCATTAGCAGAAATTCTAAATTTTACTTTTTAAAATTTGCTTCGGTTTAAAAGCTACTTCTTATTGAAATTTTAATTACATTAAAGAACTCCAATTTATTTTTCGAGTCTAATCCATTTATCTTTTTAATAGTTTAATTGTATTAAATTTCTCTTTTGCTTCGTTATGGAGATGAACCATTTACTTATAAATTTCTCAGATTCAATGTGCTATAAATACTTTATTTCCAGAAATTCTGAATTTTACTTTAAATTTTGCTTCGGCAGGAGAGTATGTTATTATACTTCTTCTTGAAACTTTATTTACTTTAAGAAACTCCAATTTATTTTTCGAGTATAATCCCTTTCTTTTTTTATGGGTTTAATTGTTCTAAATTTCTATTTTCTTTCTTATGAATCTGAACCATTAAATTATAAATTTATCAAGTTCCGTATTCTATAAATACTTTATTTCAAATAAATATCAATTAGTTATCGAAGTTCCCCATCAGATAAAGAAATAATCACAAAAACGGAAAACCACTTTAAGATATATTATATTTTCAAATTATTATGATTACCATTTATAAAAATCCATTACCAATCTTACTAATATATAAGCAAACAATTCAGAGATTTTACACCTAAAGTCTATGATACATAAAGTTTTAACTCGTAATTTTTTCAAAAAAATAAAAATAAATAAATAAATAAAAATAAATCCAAATCTTCTCTTTGATAAATTGTTATTATAGTTTAGAAGAAAACTCCATTATCAGATAAGAAATAATCACAAAAACTCAAAAATTCATTATCTCAAATAAATTAAGTTTTTTTCTTCTTTCCAATTTTCACCCCTTATTCAAGCTCCTTTCTTAATTGATTTTCTGCACAAACGTCTCTAAGAAACCATCTCCTGCCCGTTGCATGTTCTGGAAATGAAGACCAATTTACAAATAAACTGCTAACGTTCATTTTCATTTTCATTTTATTTTCATGTTACGTCACTTTATTTCAAAAACTTTAACTTGTTTCTTTTTTAACGTAATCTGCGCAAATTCCTTCGCCAGAGATAATAGAGATATTGGGATGTGAGGTTTGCAGTTTCATTGATTATGCGCATAATTTTAATTGTCATTGTCTCACAGAGTTTGAATTTTACTTTGAAGAAAGTTTTGTAATTTAGAAAGTGATTTTCATTCTTCGTCTCAGATTTAGTCGTTTCTGTCTGTTTCAGACTGAGAATTTTTGTGAATATTGTGAATTTTATAAAGAAATTATTGTTTAACGTTTGATGTTTGGAAATACTTATTTGACAGTTACATTAAGAATTTAACAATACCCGTGAAAACGAGACTAAAGTTAAGAAGAATGTAAAATGCCGGGAAATCTTTGAATGTATGTCTTGTGTCAAAAGACTTGTCAGAAATTGCTGCTAAAATTGCTAATAAAATGTCGTTTATTTTTCGATATTTCAATTTATATTTAATGATTTTACTTACTTTTTCATGTTTGCCATACACTTCTGCTTAATGAAAGTTCATTTATTTTAAGATTCTCAAATTTATATTTTGAATGTAATATATTTGCTTGCTTACGTGTTTATGTTAATTTTTCGTTTTGTCATATAGCTGCATCATATTTCAGATTTTTTTTCTATGATTTTAATTGCATTATTTAGTTGTTTCTAAAGAGTGTGTATTTGTTGCGAAATTTATTCTACATAATCATCCATTATCGAAACTTAAATAATGATGAGCACATTCCATCTTTTTTAACGTTTTTATTAGGTTTTGTAGATTTAATTTGTTGAGTTAATTGAATGTAGTAAAATGGTACAAAACACATTTTTACACAGACATTTAAAATCTAAATTCATAAATAAATTTATATATTATATGAGGAAGTCGGGGCAACAAATTGTCAAGCCACATTTTTGGTGAAATAAATTTAACACTGTAATATGCTGCTTATTATTGTAAATTATTAATATCCTGCATATTATTTGTTTCTAATGTCACTTGGTGGCAGCATATGCCCCATGTTTCATTTTTGCCTTGGACTTTTATGTCCCTAATAGCTAATTTGCAAAGAACGTAATAGTGATATCATTAAAGTAATGTCATATTGTTATTAAGAATATCTCAAATGTTACTAAGACATTGGCAAGAAAGTTTTATGTTATATATCTTGATTTGAGTATTTGATATAACTTTCAAACTGATATATCTCAGAAGTTTACAAATGTGGCTTAGCACTTTTTTGTTCCGACCCCCTCATATGCATTAACATATTTAAAAATTATTTTTTTGTATAATTGTTAAATTCATCCTATTTGTAATCCATTAAATTTACAATAAAACAAAATCCAAAAAGTTGTAAGAAAATAACATTGAAAGCATAGTACAATAAAAATATCTGCTCTTTTTGTGCAACTATATATTAAGAACCAATAAGAATTTTGTGATTGCGGAATATATTTTTCTTTTTTATTGTCGATCCATGTACTTTCTAGAAAGAAGAAATAGCAACTAATGCCTTAGTTTTCTTCATTTTTGTGATTTTTTTTATTGTGAGGTAAATAAATCTATATTATCTAATTGTACTTAACAGAAACATAGATTTTCAATATTGATTGTTCAACTAAAAAAAAATTAATACAGGTTTTCAAAGAAAAATTGTTATGGAGTAAATTGATTTCATAATCTAATTAAACTCTTCAATTGCCGTTCGTAAAATATTTGACCTCATACTCATCAGCGGAACTACAGAGTGGCCAAGATAAAAGAGGCCCAGTATACAGAAGCACAAATACGTACCAATTTTATTATGAATAACAGCACTTCCTGTAAACTATTGAACGTTCAGTATGTTGTTATTCATAATATTCTGTATTTACTACTTTTAAATAAAAATTAGTAAGTATTTTTACTTCTATGTAGCAGACATCTTTTATCTTGGCCACTCTTTATTACCGATGTAAGCTATACTCAGCTATTCGCCGAGGAATTAGAATTCCGAGCACGGTAACTTCACTGAAAAGTGCATTCGGCAGGAAAATTAAGGTTACCCTTATAGGCTTGACCTGAACCGATGTGAATTTTGTCTTGTAATATTATTTGAAATACCGAGTATACCAATATGACTTCACTATTGAAAAGTGCATTAGACAGAAAAATTAAGGGTACCCTTATAGGCTGGACCTGAAAAGATGTGAATTTTGTCTTGTAATGTTATTTAAAAAACCGAGTATACCAATATGACTTCACTATTGAAAAGTGCATTAGACAAAAAAATTAAGGTTACCCTTAAAGGCTTGACCTGAACCGATGTTAATTTTGTCTTGTAATGTTATATGAAAAACCGAGTATACCAATATGACTTTACTATTGAAAAGTGCATTAGGCAGGAAAATTAAGGTTACCCTTATAGGCTTGTCCTGAACGATGTGAATTTTGTCGTGCAATGTTATTTGAAAAACCAAGTATACCAATATGACTTCACTATTGAAAAGTGCATTGGTTAGAAAAATTAAGGTTACCCTTGTAGGCTTGTCCTGAACGATGTTAATTTTGTCTTGTAATGATATTTGAAAAACCAAGTATACCAATATGACTTCACTATTGAACATTGCATTAGGCAGGAAAATTAAGTTTACCCTTATAGGCTTGACTTGAACCGATGTTAATTTTGTCTTGTAATGTTATTTGAAAAACCGAGTATACCAATATGACTTCACTAATAAAAATTTGCAGAAAGCTGTCCAGTTATTCAACCGTTTTGGTATAAATCGGTTACATTAATTTATCTGTATTCTGACTAATGAGAATGCTACAAATTATGGCCAAATGACCGTTTTCTCTAAAAGCGGTTGAATGATTGGACAATTAGCTGCAGATTATTAACAGTGCTCTAAACTCCTGAGGATCGAAAGAAATATTATAGGCGAAATCCAAGCCATCGACAGCAGACTTGTTGAAAAATATTATAGCCCGTTTCCAGTTCCTTTTCAATACGTAGTTTTATGTAGACAGTAACAATTTTGTAAATCATTTTTATGAATTTTATTTATTGGTTTATATTTTCTGAAAATGTCAGCCATCTGGTTCTGGTAATAACGACCTTGCGTTTTTTTATATTTTAATATATTTTTTACACATTGTACAGCATTGCAGAATATTACAAATGTTGCTCTTTTTATCCCCGTCAAGTGCATTTAATGATTTATTTTTAATTATATTCAACTAAATAGTATTTATAATAAAATTTTAATGCTTTTTCTAATGCTTATCTGTATCTTTTTTTAACTAGGAATACCTGGAATAAAACTGCGGACCATGAATTTCGATGATGAAAACCAAAGTGAGTTATTTATTTTAATTTCGATTTTAAATATTTTTCTTGGTATTTCTCTTTCAACTAATTATTGAATTATTTTTTATTAAGACTGATATAGTGATGTTATTTAACAGAAAGTACATCTACTATGTATGGAATATTTTCTATTAACATACGTCTTTCTCTGAAAATATTCATTAACAAAAATGACTTTAATAATATGTCAAATAAAAGCTGTTCTTAGTCATTACATATAAAAATGTACACATATGTAGATATAAATGTTTATGTCAGGTTTCTCTCACAGTTGCAAGAGTTGAAAGCTATTCTTAAGGGATTAGCGTATTGTATCTGTATCTATTGTGTACCGTTAGAGGCTGGTTTAAGAAGAATCATAATCCGAAGGGGAGCGACTCAGAATATGAGTGGAAGGAAGGTGGAACAGAATGAAAGAAGTATTTCCATTGCAATGTGGTCTTTCATAGATAAGAAAGCTATTGCGCCCTTTTGTTTAGGAAGACAGATCCGTCAAGAGGGAGGAAGGGTTGTCAAGGTCCCTTGGAAACAGAGGAGAAACCCCGTAGAAAGGAGGGTGCTCTGCATTTTACGAGAGAGAGAAAGTTAGTTCGGACGTAGCAGCGAAGTGTGAAGGTTGCTCGGGGAATGAGCGTTGAGACCGGGGTTAGTTAGAACGTGGTAGTGAAGGTGTGAGGTCGTTGAGAGTTGACGATCTGAGCCACGTGTGTTTATCGGTATCTCTCGAAAGAAAGAGAGAACGGGTGTGAGATGAATAGAAATCGCAGTGCGGAATGAATTGACGTAGTCTAACGGTACACGTAGAGCGTTTTCTGTAATTGTTTTGATTTAGTGTTAAACCGGATAATTTACATCCGAGTTTAAGTGTAAATATTGTTAATAAATTGTTACTTTAACTTTAATTGAAAGAGTTAGGTTTTTATTGAATATACATCAAATATCGTGCCCGATATCACGTATTCATATCGGTGGTGGCAGCATACCAAAAGACCGGATTTATTTCGAAGTTGTGTGGACGGAGAAGTGGAATCCGACAATGTTGGCAGCGACGGGATCTGAATCACCGAAGATCAGTGCCAGTTAGCCGTGTTACAGAGAGTTTGTGCCGGATCGCCCAGCGGAAGTGTTCGTGCCCTATCGTTGTAGACTAGTGCCAGATAGCCGTGTTACAGAGAGTTTGTGCCGGATCGCCCAGCGGAAGTGTTTGTGCCCTATCGTCGTAGACAACCAGTGCCAGTTAGCCGTGTTACAGTCAGTTTATGCCGGATCGTCTAGCGGAAGTGTGTGTGCCCTATCATCGTAGACCAGTGCCAGCTAGCCTTGTTACAGAGTGCCTTGCCGGTTAGTTCCAGTGTTTGTGTGTAGTGTTTGTGTACTCAGTGATCCAAGTTACAGTGATTGTTGCCCGAGAGTGCAAGATATACCCTGTGGAAAAGTAAGCAGAGAATTGCCCCAGCGAATGAAGTACGAGGTAAGGTGTTTTGATAATTTTACTCTACTGACATTCTCGAACCTACTTTATTTTATTTTATTGTGTATAATTGATGGTAATGTGGGTTAATGTTGTGGTTAATTTATGATAATTTATGTGCAATATAATAATTGGTCTAAATCAAATGATATATTAACAACCATTTTACACTATTGTTTTAAGAAAAGGATCTTATATTAATTACTAGAAGTGATTTTCTAATTGTTTTAAACGGATAAGATTAATGATTAAAATTAATGCATTGTGTTTATAGTTGGAAGGAATAATTGAAATTTCTTAAATTTAAATTATTATTAAAGTAATATTTAAATTAAGCGAAAAGTTAGAAAGGGAGTTAGACCGTGAAAAGTTAGATAGAGAAGAAAGGGCTGAAAAATTGAGATTGGAACATGAGTTAGAGTTGGAAAGGATAAAGATTCAAAGTTCGGCTAATAACGCTAATGGGACTAGAGAATCTAATCATGAGAGTAGCCTAGAGAAATTGATTAAAAGTGTTAAAACATTGTCTATCAAGGTTCCAGAAGGGACTGAGGGATGGAATCTGTTTTTTAGCAGTTTAGAACGAGCATTCCAAACAAAAAATGTACCGGAAACCCAGCAAGCAGAAATTTTACTAAATATGTTAGGAGATAAGGCCGATAATTTGCTAATATACACTACTAGAGAACAAATTGAGAGTTATGAGAAATTAAAGGAATTAGTTCTAAGGGAACACGAGCCGACACCGAAGGCGTGTTTGGAAAACTTTAAGAAGGCTAGAAGGAACCAAAATGAAACTCATGTATTATTTGTATCGCGTTTAATAGCAACGTAGGAAAATTATTGTAAGATTAGAGGTGCAGATACGTATGAGAAAGTTAATCAGTTAATTGTCACGGATAAGTTGTTAACTACGTTAGATGAGGAAACCGCGACGCATGTTGGATTAACTCAGCACAGTAATTGGTTAGAAGTTTCTAAAATTGCTAAGGAATGTGATAATTTCTTTGATGCTAAACAAAAATCTTATGCGGTAACTTATAAGGGTTATAAAGGTAAAGAAAGGTATGTTAATAATGAAGATTCTAGAAGGGCAAAAGATGAGGGATTTAGTAGTAATTGGAGACAAAATGGGAATAATGAAGTTAGTCCATTTTTGGGTAGAAAACCGGAATATAAGAAACCTAATGATACGACGCCTGTCTGTTTCAAGTGTTCTCAACGAGGACATGTTCAGCGATTTTGTACAAAAGGAAATAATGAGGGAAGTAATCAAATTAATAACCGACAAGAACCAAGGGCTAGTATCAATAATGTCTCAGTGCGAGGAATTAAAGAATTACCAAGGGGAGCGAGTATGGCAAGAATCGGCGTAAGAGGGAATTGGAGAGCTAAAGTTATTGGAGAGAAGTTAAATAAACTCGAGAAAGTAGAAGTTAGTGTAAATGGGAAAATAGCAAAAGGATTAGTTGATTCTGGTTGCGAAATTAGCGTCGTTCATAAAGATTTAGTACCAGCAGAGAAACTAAGAGGGGCTGGTAGCATCTATTTACAAGGGATATTTGGTAAGGCAGTGAAATCGCCATTAATTCAATTACCTTTAGCTATTCCAAAACGCGGTCAACCTAATGTAATTCATGAGGATGTACTTTGCGCGATAATTGATAATAGTAAGGAACAGGTAATTTTACATCCTGACGTGGCTAATGAATTGTCAGGGTTAAACAACGAGAAATCATTAAGAGAATATGTAGAAAGGGAATGTAAGGAAGGTAGTAGGGATAAAGTGAAAGAAGGGGAAGGGATTAGAAATGGTAATAATAATCGTTATGTCGTAGACGCGAGATCGGAAAATTTACAAAGTCAGGAGAAGGAAAAAGCCGAGGTAGAGAAAAGTAAGATTAATCAAGTTACGGAAAGTAGTTTAAATGTATTTCAGGAATCCCAAAAGAGTTGTAAGGTTTTAGAGAGAGCTTGGGAATTAGCTGAAAATGAAAGAGAGTCTTAATATATTGTTAATGGGTTATTATATCATAAAGAGGAATTAGTAAATGAAAATGTAGCTCAATTAGTATTACCTAAAATTAGTAAGGAGGAAATTCTAAAATTAGCGCATATTTCTTTATATGGAAAACATCACGCGGTCATGAAAATTTTAGACAGAATCAAGCATTCATTTTATTGGGAAAATATGGCAGAGGAAGTCAAAACGTTTTGCGAATGATGTGTAGAATGTCGTTTAACGAGGGAAATGCGTGTGAGTAATAAGGAGAAAGAGGAAATATGTCGACCTGCAGTTATAGTTGAGTTAGGGGACGGGAGTAAGAAACTGGTGTATCAAAATGAAATGAGAGAATTTATGGCTAAAAACAAAGTAGTGGATATTGACTTTGATAGTGACGGAGAGTTTGAAAACCGTGCGAAAACCCTTTTGTTAGATAGAGAACAACCGGAAAATCAAGACAGGAAGGGATTTGAAATAAAAGGGTTAACCAATATTCAAGTTGGGGACATAAAATCTACCTTAAGGAAATATAGGGAATTATTTATGGGTCATATCCAACTGGTAGAAATGGAGAAAAATCGGATTGGTCGTAAACCGGAGAGGGGTAAGATAAAGCAGAAATTGTACAATGTTATCATCACGTACAAAGAGGACCTGGAAAGGCAAGTTCCTGATTGGTTAGAGGAATATTTAATTGGGACATCAGAGGCAGAAGTTAGCCATTCAAGCGGGTGCATTACGAAAAGGGATGTACCAATTAAGTTAACGAGGAAGGACTGGAGGGAAAAGGTAGTACCGCCTCCAGCAATCTCAGCCTAAGGACTGACATTGAAATGACATAATACTAGTGTAACTTTATTTTTTTGTGTATTTATAATTGTATTTGCATCTTGTATTTATAACAGTGTATTAGCATATTGTGTAATTTTTTTTGTAGTTATCACATTAGTATATGGTTCATTAGAGATGTCAGTAGTTAAATTTTCAGACACCTTGAAATATTTATGTAATTGTAGTAATGAAGAAGCCTATCAAGGAACTGTTGAACTCTTCTCAGACATTACATAGTTTGAGGAAAATTAGCCCCTAAAAGGCATATTTTCCGCTAAGGTGGGGGCTGTCTGGTTTCTCTCACAGTTGCAAGAGTTGAAAGCTATTCTTAAGGGATTAGCGTATTGTATCTGTATCTATTGTGTACCGTTAGAGGCTGGTTTAAGAAGAATCTTAATCCGAAGGGGAGCGACTCAGAATATGAGTGGAAGGAAAATGGAACAGACTGAAAGAAGTATTTCCATTGCAATGTGGTCTTTCATAGATAAGAAAGCTATTGCGCCCTTTTGTTTAGGAAGACAGATCCGTCAAGAGGGAGGAAGGGTTGTCAAGGTCCCTTGGAAACAGAGGAGAAACCCCGTAGAAAGGAGGGTGCTCTGCATTTTACGAGAGAGAGAAAGTTAGTTCGGACGTAGCAGCGAAGTGTGAAGGTTGCTCGGGGAATGAGCGTTGAGACCGGGGTTAGTTAGAACGTGGTAGTGAAGGTGTGAGGTCGTTGAGAGTTGACGATCTGAGCCACGTGTGTTTATCGGTATCTCTCGAAAGAAAGAGAGAACGGGTGTGAGATGAATAGAAATCGCAGTGCGGAATGAATTGACGTAGTCTAACGGTACACGTAGAGCGTTTTCTGTAATTGTTTTGATTTAGTGTTAAACCGGATAATTTACATCCGAGTTTAAGTGTAAATATTGTTAATAAATTGTTACTTTAACTTTAATTGAAAGAGTTAGGTTTTTATTGAATATACATCAAATATCGTGCCCGATATCACGTATTCATATCGGTGGTGGCAGCATATCAAAAGACCGGATTTATTTCGAAGTTGTGTGGACGGAGAAGTGGAATCCGACAGTTTATATGCATATTTTAATATTCCTGGATATGATTATAAGCATTTTTTATGTAACTAAAATCCTTTTGCAATTCATTCACCTCTAAAAATATTTCTGATGTCTGTAAGAGTGAGTTAATTATTTTAATTTCGATTTTAAATATTTTTCTAGGTATATCTCTTTCAACTAATTAGTGGACTTTTTTTTATTAAGACTGATGTAGTATTGTTATTTCAGAGAAAGTACAACTACTAAGTATGAAATATTTTCTATTAACCTACGTCTTTTTCTGAAAATATTTATTAACAAAAATGACTTTAATAATATGTGAAATAAAAGCTTTTCGTAGTCATTTCATATAAAAATGTACACATATGTAGATATAAATGTTTATATGCATAAATTTTTATATTCCTGGATATGACTATACGCATTTTTGTATGTAACTATAATCCTTTTGCAATTCATTCACCTCTAAAAATATTTCGGATGTCTGTAAATGTGAGTTATTTATTTTAATTTCGATTTTAAATATTTTTCTAGGTATTTCTCTTTCAACTAATTAGTGGACTTTTTTTATTAAGACTGATATAGTGTTGTTATTTCACAGAAAGGACAACTACTATGTATGAAATACTTTCTATTAACCTACGTTTTTTTTTCTGAAAATATTTTTTAACAAAAATGACTTTAATAATATGCCAAATAAAAGCTGTTCGTAGGCATTACATATAAAAATGTGCACATATCCATATATAAATGTTTATATGCATATATTTTAATATTTATGGATATGACTATAAGCATTTTTTATGTAACTAAAACACTTTTGCAATTCATTCACCTCAAAAAATATTTCGGAAGTAAGAAAATATGCAATGTCAAGGGGAGAAACAATGGTATTCAAAATATTTAAACGTGTGACATAAAATCGTATAAAAAAGTTCCTTTAAAATTATAATTCATTGCTTCTGAAATATTTTAATGCTGCTGAATTATATTCTGAAAAGAGATATTATAAGAGAGAATTTTTAATGATGCTGAAGATCTTTTCTAAGTAATTCCAATACAAAGTTCAAAGAATTCAATCGCTCCAGAACATTTAACGAAGTTAGAAATATTCTTTATTTTCTTGTTTAAGTTTTTATAACTATACTTATTTTAAAGATTAAAAAAATACGAATATTTTTGTACAGAATTTTGACATTATTCAACTTTTCTTTCTGATAATAATATTGTTTTGAAAATCACGTATGATTTATTTTTTGTAAGTGCACTTTATCTATGCACAATATTTCGGTGATACTTATTCACTGTTCTATCTTTTACGAGCGTCGATATTAATCATTCTTCTCTCTTTATATCAATCTTCAACTATGTTTTTAAAGGACTGGTACAGGAATTCTTTCTTTTACGAGCGTATACATTGATCAGTCTTTGCCATTTAAACTAATCTTCAACTGTGTTCTTAAAGAACTGGCATAGTCTTTTTCCTCTATACTCAATTTCAACTGTAGTTTTAATGAGACTTAATTATTTTTACCTCGAGTAATGCTTAAACAACGCACATCTGGAAACTTTATTGTATAAAAAATATTGTATTTAAAAATGTGACATGAAATCAAATAAAGAAACAGTATTTAACATTAAAATTCATTTCTTCTGAAATATTTTAATGCTGCTGAATTATATTCTGGAAAAAAATGTTAAAAGAGAGAATTTTTAATGATGCTGAAGATCTTTTAAGTAATTCCAATACAAAGTTCAAAGAATTCAATCGCTCCAAAATATTTAACGAAGTTAGAAATATTCTTTATTTTCTTGTTTAAGGTTTTATAACTATACTTATTTTAAAGATACGAAATATACGAATATTTGTATAGATTTTTGACATTATTAAACTTTTCTTTCTGATAACAATATTGTTTTGAAAATCACGATGATTTATTTTTTGTAAGTGCACTTTCGTTATGCACAATATTTCGGTGATACTTATTCACTGTTCTATCTTTAACGAGCGTCGATATTAATCATTCTTCTCTCTTTATAGCAATCTTCAACTATGTTTTTAAATGACTGGCATAGGAATTCTTTCTTTTACGAGCGTATACATTCATCATTCTTTACCATTTAAACCAATCTTCAACTGTGTCCTTAAAAAACTGGCATCATTTTTTCCTCTATACTCAATTTCAACTGTATTTTTAATGAGACTTAATTATTTTTACCTCGAGTAATGCTTCTCAAACGCACATCTGGAAATTTTATTGCATATTTGTTACCACTTTTTTCGAATAGTTGTCGTCGTCTTATTTGAGGGGGTTGGAATGACAGTGGAGTAAGTCAAAAAATTTAAAAATCTAAATAGCCATATTTTCACTGAAAGTATATTAAATTCTTTTCAGTGTGACAGTCAAATAAGAAATACTTCACTTAGGGAGTCGCTAGAGTGTAAAACAAGTTTGACCACTTAATGCAACGGCAATACGACAAGTTTCACAAAACTCTTTATTTCTCAAATTGCTAAATATTGACTCACACCACTGTCATTCTAACCCCCTCATTAAATTCTGCAATCAAATATTCGAATATTTCTATTGAAAAAAATACGGTAACACAAATGCGTAAGAGTTTTGTGGCACCATCACCAGAAATTTTATAAAATGTTGACTAGACTCATTTCTTTATCTATTCGTTTTCAATCTATGTTGAATACAAATTAATGTCACGTTAAGCTGAATGTGCTCGGAAATTTATTTTCTTTTCTTTTTTAAATAATACATTTATTTCCTCAACTCGCTCAACGGCACGGAACAGTCAGGTAGCTGGATTTTACATGTAATTATTAAAAACTAATTATCCATTTTGTAGTTATTATTTTCTGACATACTTTTTCCGGTATAAATGTAAGTACATTTTTAAAGAATAAAATTATATACATTTATATATGAAATTGTTCGTATACATTTATGACTGTGTTTGTTTTTATAAAGTTTCTGAATTTTCATAATATTTTCACAGAGTACAGAAAAATAAGGCTTTATACTGAAATTTTAAACTTTATTCTATAAAATAAATACCGTATATCTCAGTATGCCTCTTTGCATCATAAAAGATTAATCACTTTCAAAATAAAAGCAGAAAATGTGAAGGAATATGAAATATTAATGTTATTTAAATATTCGAAAATACAATTGTTTGTTATTTATTTCGGAATAATCTTATAATATTTTGTGCATATGCAAAGTGCTATTAGGATAAAAAACACATACGTAATTTTCAAAAATATATTATCATCAGAAAGAATAGTTGAGTATTGTCAAAAGTCTACATATCTTCTTAAATTTTCATGTTTAAAATTAGTATAATTATAAAAACTTAAACAAGAAAATAAAAAATATTTCTAACTTTGTTAAATATCCTGGAGCAATTGGATTTTTCGAATTTTGTATTGGAATTACTGGAAATGATCTTCAACATCATTAAGAATTCTCTCTTCAAATATGTCTCTGTAGAATATAATTCAGGAGAAACAAAAAGTATTTCAGAAGCAATGAGTTTTAATGTTACAGGATTTTTTATATGATTTTATGTGACATGTTTAAATTTACTTTCTTAATTTGGATCACCCGAAAGTTTCAGCATTCAAATATTTAAAATGTTGAATTCCCTATAAATATATTCAACATATGTAAGATTTTTATCTAAATATTATTTATAAAAATTTACATCCAAACAAATTTTTTAAAATAAAGATGAAGTTTGGAATTAGGTATAGATTTCAATAAGTTGAAATATTATATTTAATTCCCAAGGTTTGTACACATCTAATTCAATATAATTTTTGATTTCTTTATTTGATTTTGTGATAAAATCTCTGCTAGCTTTGTTTTAATTCAAATATAGGGTAACTATTCTTTAAAAAAAACTGCTATCATATTTAATTTAAGTGTAATATTATATTAACTAGTTAAGTTATAACTATTTTTTTATCAAAATGAATACTGTATTTAGTTCATATCATTCATACATTTTAATTTAATCACATACCACACAATATATTTTGTAATTATCTTTACTTACTCCTGCTCAACAGCTGTTGATTAAAAATTTTGTCTTTAATTTCATGTTCCACTTTTTTTTAAATTAAGATAAAACAAAAATTTAAAAAAAAAATCCAAATTTTAAGAAAAATCTTTAAAAAGAGTTACCGTGAAATAATTTTACTCGAAGAAGGATATTTTTGAAAAATAACCTTTCAGAAACATCCAGTTCCGCAAGGATAGAATTGATGAATGGTAACAGACTTTCAAGACATCGATAAAATATGGAATTGTTAAGAAATGTAATGCCAGCTTTAAATCACGAAAGGGAGTGATAGATCTAAAGAAAAATTATAAAAAAAAATAACAAAAATTTCCTCTAATAACAATATTTAAAAACTTTTATTCAAAAAAATATTAACTAAAATATTAAGTAAAATTTGAGTTTTTTCAATAAGATAAAGATGCATCGTTAAATGTAAAAGAAAAAAATAAATTATGAGCTATTTTAATCTTATATTTTAATTACTGAAAAAAGATAGAAAACAAACTGATTATGTTCCTTATGCACACTATAAATTATCGTTGCATACCTTTCATACCTTTTATTCCTTATATTCGCAAAATAAGCCGTGGTGTATTTTATTACTAATTTCAACAATTTGAAAAAACAAAGATAATTAATCCTAATTCAGTATTATATGATACATGTAATCGTTATATATATATATATATATATATCACCGAATACTGTTTATTTCTATACATTAGGTGCTTCAAATTATTGTTAGGTCATTTCAATTTACAATGCAACTTACAATAAATAAGGAAATTTTCCAGTAACAAATATTTAAATTGCCAGTCATCAGCAGCACTGGATTACTTGTAGGACTTGAGAACAGAATTACAAATTGTAATTAAAATCTTAAATTAATGGTTTGTTCAGCAATCGCATTCCTCAATTAATCTAGTGTGCAGTATTTCCTCTATTAATCCAGTGTATTCTTCAGAGTTCTATACACAAAGCTCTAAACTCAAAAATGCCATTTATCGCTGTTGAATAGTTTGCAATTATTAATGCCTAAGGAAGGTATCCGTTAATTAAGGGCACATAAACTCCACTAAATTCGATCTAAGAGCTTTGAAAATCTATATTTAAGAATTATTTTTGGAGGAACCCTCCAACTCCCAGTTTATCTTTGTGAAATTTCAAAGCTGTGAATCTTTACAATTTTTGATTATTCACCGACACGCAGAACAGTAAACATTTTATATTATTATAGATTAGTTTACATTGCGTTTATATGATTCCTGTTTAAGCGTTGTGTATATAGTACATATATGGACATTGATTGATGTATTCCATTACAATATCGTGCTAGGTTGGTTATTACTTGAAGTCTTTTTTTCAATCGAATTATTCAATTTCCAGCTGAAGCAAATATTAATATTTTATTCGGAATATATAACATCTATGTTTTCTGTCTGGAACAGCACAAAATATTTTTAACAACCTTACGTTTATATGTGCATTTTGTTTGAAATTATATCCTTTTTTTATCCTTTTTTTATCTTGAATTATCCTTTTTTTTATTTACACTATTTTAGGCGTTGACTTTCAAACATAAAGAAAACTTATTATTGCTAAAAATAATCAGCATAGGTTTCCCGCATGTATCACATTTTTGCTGTAAAAGCAATTTTATTACACTATTTTATTACAATATTTTAGGCGTTGACTTTCAAACATAAAGAAAACTTATTATTGCTAAAAATAATCAGCATAGGTTTCCCGCATGTATCACATTTTTGCTGTAAAAGCAATTTTACTTGTACCTTTGCATATAGCGTAATAAATATAATGTAATAAATATATATATATATAATGGCAATGTACCTACAAATATTGAAACGATTTAAATGCTACATACATATTGGACAGTTTAAAATAAACATATAGGCCGACGAGTTCTAAATTACCTGCAGTTAGGGCACAAAAATTTCTTGTCAAATGAATGGCTGAGATAAATGGTTTTGCTTGACAATCATTGAGGTATTAAAATAGGAAACTATTGTCCTTGTTATTAGCGAAATTTGCGTTACGTTACATTTTTCGTACAGTTATTGCTTATAAATTGCCTGCAAACTGCAATGCTGAGATTGAAGTGCTATACTACTGTTATTCTAATATCCGGTAATTTAATTTTTAAAATTGATTGTATTTTGCTTAGGATATTGCGTTTTGAACGCGAGTTTTTTAATACGTATTATGAATAGTGCATCGCGAACATAGACATGTAGCTGAAGAAAATCCATTCTTTGAGAAAGAATCTATGTATTTCTTAATCAGGTTTTCATCGTACTAAAAAAATAAAAATAAATGATAATTATCTTGTAACGCATTGCGTTTCATCTTCTGTGCGTGATTTACAGGCTATTTCTGATTGTATCTGGGTATATTTTTAGTAAATGAAATAGAAGAAGTAAGCAACTTTAAAAACATTTTTGGCAAATTGCAATGCGCGACTTCGACGAAAAGAAAATTATACACTTTTTTAGAGAATTAAATTTACAAATGTAGTTTCTTTTTTTAATGTAAAATTTTGAAGTGTTTAATGACTGAAAATTTTAGCAGTGCATTTTTGTTCTGTACCATATTATAAATTTTTATGTCATAAAAGTAGCTGTATGGTATGAATTAAATCAGATTAAATTATCTTTCCTTTTTTTATTTACACTATTTTAGATATTCCATGCAGAATACTAAGTGCTCTAATATAAATCGAAAACAGTTTTTGCAGCTGTAATTATAGCATTCTAAATTATTCGTATAATAAATCAGGCAGCAGTTTAAAAATGTCATATAAATGAAAATGTCAATGACGTATCTTTGCCATTTCTAAATTGCTTCCTCGATTAACCCGTTTTCTGCAATCATTTCATGATTAATCATTCTCATGATTAAATTTCCGATTAAATTCTCATTAACTAAATCTTCGTTTGATTCAAATGTTGAAAGATATGCATTTCCTATATTAATGAATAAACATTAAAACTTCTGAAATTTTCAACTTGTCATTATTTCTAAATTTCAAGGAACATTGCATAATCTTGGTTATTTAGTGAAAGGCACGCAATTGTATGTCTGCGAAACAAAACATTTTCGTTATCTAATGCAATGAGAATTTAAATATGTGTAAAAATGTTTTCAAACTAAGGTCGGATAAACAATGTATAAGTCCTTTAATCACAGTGCATTATCGTATAACAGTGCAGCGGCATAAATCTTTTCATACTTAAAATTAGATAAAAACTTAAAACCTTATTATTACAGTAGATTCTCGACTATCAATCCGTCGTACTATCCGGCTTAGTTAAAAAATCCTGCAGTGACTCCACTGAACTTTACGTTGAAAGAATGTAGACCTAGAAAATAAATAAAAAAGGATATTTTAAAACGTTTCTGATACAATGGAATCAGCTGGAATCGAACACTGGACATTCCGTTTTGAAACTTGAGAAGTTGCGACTGCGCTATTAATGTTTGATTACATCAGTGTAAAATTTATTACTACTCTGTCACTTTTTCTATGGGTTTTCCCTACAAAACTGATCACAAAATTCTGTGTAACTGCTTTAAAAATTGATTAAAAACCTAATAAGTTGGTGGATGTTTACGAAAATCTACACAGTTCAGGCGACAGTGGTCTATAACATTTTGGTGAAATGCGCGTCCAGATACTGAAAGTGGAGGACCACCAACAACGTATAGACTTTACTAAGGAATTTCTTAGCCGATATGATGGAGATAACGACTGGCCTCTTCGCATATTATGGACGGACGAGGCACATTTCACCTTAACTAGCAACGTCAACACAAAAAATTGTGTGCACTGGGCAGACATGAATCCGCACGCTGTGGCACCAGTACCTTTATACGACATCAAAGTTACTGTGTGGTGCAGAATTGCAGGCACAATTATTCTTGGGCCGTACTTCTTTGAGAAAGCGACACCAACCGGATTTGAAACTTTCTCTGTAACAGGCTGCCGCTATACGGCAATGTTGCAAAATTACGTCATACCAGAATTGATGCAGCGAAATGCACTGAATGACTTCGTTTGGATGCAAGATAGTGCACTTCCACATATAGCGAAATCTGTTCGCAGTGCTCTGGAACAGCATTTTGGCGACCGTGTCATCTCACGTCATTTTCCATTTCCTTGGCCTCCGCGATCCCCCGACCTCACTCACTAAGAGTGTACATGTGCAATACGCAAACTTTGCCGGATTTGAAAGATTCTATCAAACGTGAGATTGCCAGCATCCCTCATGCGATGTTACGTTCGGCTGTATTGTCCACAGTCGCCCGCATGCAATGTGTAATTGCCTGTGATGACACCCATGTGGAAATGTGTAATCAAAATAAAAGTTTTCTTTTCTCCGATCTGTGTTGTAATCAGTGATTTGTGTACTGACTCTGTGTCATATGCAAATTTCCTCCGTGCGCCCCGATAGTGTTTTTTTTGGGGGGGGGGGACGGTCCGTTTGCAGAGCTGTTTTTTGTGCGTGCATAAAGAGTCCGTTTCTTGCGATACACGTACGGTTACAACGCTCTTTAGGGTTTTCGCATGCGCTAAGCCTTTTGCGAAGAAAACAATTGGGCGTTGTCATTGGAGAAATTCGAGTTTCTGTACCTATAACCTAACCGTGAGTACCACTTTGTTGCTGTTCACAGAATCCCGAGCTCATACCTCTGAATAACTATATCTGAAATCTCACCTTGATCGGTTGAACGGACCGGCCGCTAGAGCTCCATATAACGGCAAAGTTTTTTTATGACCACCCTGTATATACACACAGAGAGAGAGAGAGATTACATTTGAGAAATTGATAGTATAAGACTTTCATCGAATTTCTGAAATTACATTAATTATTAAACTCTCCTGATATAGTAATAAAAAACTTTAACACGAGACTTAGTATTCCTTGTTTTGGTTTCTATAACAACCTATCATTCCTATCAGGGATGAAAATCCGTGCAGTAGATCTTGAGATATAGTTATCATGAAAATCATGAAAAAAGTAGCATAGCAGCGCCACCTGTTATGCTATTTACACCAAAACGTAATCAGCATCTATTTATGTCAAGGTCCAACAGAATCTGTCAGTTTGATGCAATTCTCTGCAGTATTTTTTGAGATATATCTATCGTGAAAATCATGGAAAAAGTAGCATAGCAGCGCCACCTTTTGGGACAGTCAAGTATAATTCGATAACTTTATTTTGAATATAATGCAATGGAACCTCCATAACAGACATTAACGAATAGAGGACACCTATGTTTAGCGGAAACTTTTTTGATCACCAACATCTATATAAGAACAAAGGATGTGAATTATCACTTACTACACAGAGTAAAACGAATAGAGTGAAAAAAGACCGGGGATCGAATTCGGATTGGTGCCTAATACCAAAAGCTCCCGGGTCTGAACATTTTTTCACTCTATTGATTGTACGCTGTGTATTAAGTGATAATTCACACCCTTTGTACTAATTAATTTCCAGCGCAATTTCAGCTCTGCTGAAAATTTAAATGCACACACATATATATATATATATTTATTTATATATACATCTATATATTTCTACATTTGAAACTCTGAATAGCGGACACCTCCGAATAGTAAACAAATTCCACGCTCCCGATTTTTAGAGGATTTACTGCAGGTTCTTGTTTTACTAAATATTCGACTTAAAGAAACTTCCGTATTAACGCAACTAGTCATTGTTAAGTTACTACAGCAAAACATACACGGTAAAAAAAAAAAAAAAAAAATCTTGATTTAATATAATCACGCACGAAAGTATACAATAACCTTATCCACGGTTCCGTAAAACGTTATACGGTTAAGAAAAAAGTATCTTGATTTACGAAAATATAATATAATCAAGTACGAAAATACACAATAACCTTATCCACGATTCCGTAAAACGTTCGTTATCCTTAAAAACTTAAAGAAACTCATATATTTTCGAGATTTAAAGAAGCATTATTATAAACAAAGTTTCTTTTCCTGAAAGTGATATCGGTAACGTTTACGAGTAAGTTTTATAGTGTACTAATCAGTTTTGTCGAATTAGAATACCGACTTTTAGGATGCAATAAAGTCTCAAATGAGACTATTCAGCTGTGTAACTGAATTTTTACATGCAATAGTAACAAAATAATGCTATTTTTAATGTTAAGTTTAATTCTAGTAATTTATCATGTTTGTCTGTAAAAGATGTCTGTTCAACTGGAAAATGTTTACTTGAGAATTGATAGCATCTAAAAAAATCCATCTATGGAAATTACTCGGAAACGTTTCCGAAAATCATTTACAGCAAAATAATCTTTATTTTTATAAATATTTGTTTAAATCTAGAAAATATATTTGTTTCTAAGATTTCTAAAGATAAAGAATGATTTTCGGTATCGTGTATAACTCGAAAGATTTTATTTTATATTTTACTTCGTGATTATATTATATTTACTTATATTCATAAACATCTTTCTTTTTCTTTTTTTTTTTACAGTGAATGATGTTTTTTTAATTTCCTTTAACAAAGTTGTTTTATGAACATGTACTATTTTAAAATTCAAAGCGAGTTTATTACATGGAATTGTGAAGTATTTCACTGAAATAGTCACGTGATAGATCTCTGTTATCTATTTATTTTTATTCGCATTTTCAAATACTTTTACTTAAGAATAGGAAATGAAGATTTAAATTTCTACCGATATTTCTTAATTATTTCTTCAGTTTCATTATTTTTAATATCGAATTCTTTGGGATAATTCAAGTAAAAATTATATTATTCTGGAATATTTTCCTTTCCAAGACTTCTTATTAGAAAGCATTGACTGACATACTTATTTTAATGTACAAATATATTCGGCAGGCTAAGATCGCTTTGTTCTGAAAAAGAAATTTATTCAGAATTTCAGAAACTTTCTGCTGCATAGAATCAATTTCACACTTCGGAGGTTTGCTGTTTTCTAATAATATCTTACTTATATAATGCTAAGATATTTCAAAAAGACGATTATTCAAGAAACTTTTATCGTAACAGACATCCTCCACCTTTGCAAATAATCTAATTTACGTAAAGAAAATAAAAATTGTAATAATGTTAACTAATAATGTGATATAGAAAAGTAAATAATTTAATTAAATTATGTACATTTCCAGTTATTATACTGAAAAACAGAAAACGGTTGATATGTATATAAACGTTTTACATATTTTAGATGTTTAGGTTTAAAAAAAAAAAATTCTTCTTTTCCATTTGCATCATTAGTATGTATTTCAGAAATTTCTATTTTATTTTTGTTTTGTGAATCCATAGCGGAAATTTCTAAAGAAGAATTTTTACTTAATGTAATCACGGAACTTCTTTCATGAAATAAAGAAAAAATACTGTTAAACATTTCTCGTATGAATTTGGAATTTCTGACTGTAAAAGAAATTCTTGAATCGACATATAAATGCGCAGAAGATGCAAATGGGTTATATTTAGAAAATTAATACCTAAAATCGTTCTAATAAATGACTGATGAATCTGTGATATTCTTTGACAGCTGATCACATTGTCATGTATTGGTTTGAATTTGAATTATGTTTCCTATAATTGAATAATTAATATGTTTTGAAGTTCACAAGTTCACTTTTGGGAGGATAATCTGTAACTTGAACTTAATATTAGGATGATAAACCTTCAGTAACTGTATATAATGGTGATATTTATATTAGGTTTTAAGTAACTGAATTTTAAGAAAATGTACTATTTCATTTATTAACAATTCTATTACTAAACTAGTCGAATATGGAAATCCAAAAACTTTAATCTATCTCATATATGTTAGTACTTCAAAATTGTCTATTACATCGCCAATAAAATCAATATTTTCCGTTATTCTGTTATACTTCAGCTACTTGGAGTGCCGGGTTACGGTCACTGAACGAGCGGCTGATATACGGATGCGCCAAGCTTGATAGAAACTTGAAGCGAACTGCGCATGGGCGAAAATGGCTAGTCCATGTCGAAAATGGGGAAGTCCGTAAGCCGTAAGTACGCTGTCTAAGATAAAGAGCGGTGATTTCAGCTTCTTTTGCCGGGCTATATTTCCTACAGTGTGAATGGTATCGGCTTGGCATTCTGCCAACCGAAGCTCTTAGAAGCGTGGTTGAACAGTACAACACATCTAGGACAAATGGAGAAAATCGCACAAAAATCGCTATCACAAAGCCTCATTCAGGCGGTATAGGCCCACATTCAACTAAGACCTGAAGGCAATAGTCAAAAACGTATACATAAAATTTGGTTAAATTCTATGCATAAATTCATACACATTTTGATGATACTATAATAAAATGGAACAAACAAATCGCTATCACAGCGCCCTCTTCCGACGGAATATCCCCCATTCAAATGGGACATGCTAGCCATAGCCAAAAGCCTGTTAATGGAATTTGGTTCAATAACATGCATAACTTAATACAGTTTCAATGATACAATAATGAAAATGGCAGAAAAATGGCAGCGACCCCTTCCGGCGGAATATCCTCAAATTCAAGTGGGGCCTGCTGGTCATAGAGAAAAACATCAAAATTAAATTAGGTTCAATTCTACTTATAACTTCATACACTGTTGGAAGATAAAATGAGCACAGACACACGGACAGACAGACATTTTGAGTAAACATGTTTTTCGGGATCTCTGACCCCTAAAAAGTGTAAATTCGTCAAAAACCGGAACTCGAATTTGTTTTTTTGGTTGTGTTGTTTACCTTTGTAGTTTCCAGTTCTTTCTCCATTCTTATTTATATTCTCAAATACTTTTAATTCTGTTATAGAAAATGAACATTTGAATTACTTGCGATATTTTTCAATTATTTCTATAATCCACTTATTATTATTGCCATATTATAAGGGATAACTCAAGTAAAAATTGTATAATTATGAAATATTTTCTTTGCAAGATGTGTTATTATCAAGCATTGACATATTTATTTTAATATCCAGATATATTCGGTTTCATAAGAATCCTTTGTTCAGAATTAAAAATTTATTCAGAATTCCAGAACTGTGTGCTGCATGGAATCAATTTCATACTTCAGAAGTTTGCTGTTTTCTTATAATATCTTACTTATATAATGTTAAGATATTTCAAAAGGATGATTATTAGAAAAAACGTTTTATCGTACCAGACATCTTTCACTATTGCAAATAATCTAAGTTATGAAAGCAATATAAAAATTCTGACTACAGTCAAACTAATAACATATCAGAGAAAAAAATTAATTAAATAAGTTAATTATATTATCTATATTCTTATTCATTATACTGTAAAATTTGGATAAGCTAGACGCCACTTGAACCGTATAATGTTGAAAATAAAGATAATGATAAAAATTAAATTTAATAATCTATAAAAGATTAATTATAGAAGTAATATATAAGCTTTCGTGTTACTTATTTAGTGATAGTGTTAAATATTTCTGGTTTAGTGATTTGATAATAATTACCACTAGCAGATTTATTAAGCTCACATAGCCGACGCATTTTCTTTATGCAGACTAAAAACGATTTGCAGTCTGAAATATAATCATTCGTATAATCAGCACATGTAACAACCAGTGCAAGTATGCAATGTAACATGACCTTGATTTTTATTCAAATTAACATGATCTTCGAATTATAAAAAAATCAAATTAATGGGAATAAGAGTCCTGCTCCGGGCGGAGTGTACTGAAACCGACTCAAAAATTCTGCTTAGTCAAAACCCAAACCTAATCTAAACCGATAAAATAAATTTGTCAACCCGAAACACGACCCGCTTCACCCCAAAACTGACATATTCAAACTCAAACATAACCCGAATCTAAAGTGAAAGAAAATTAATCCGCATTTTAATGCAATTATGGTAAAGAAGTCTACAATTTTATCGCTAATATCAATATTATTTGTAATTACACATACACACTCATTAATATTAAAATAACAGATTTTTCATTAAAAAAATATTTAGTTATTTCTTTTGAAATATCGTGACGAGCCTAACACTACCGTAACGAATCAAAACTCAACCCGACACCGACCCGAACCCAGAATGTTTAGTGTCAACTCTAAGCGAATCCGACACGCACCGAAAGCAATTACTATTAACTATACCCGACGCGATTTTACCCGCAGATAGGGAGATAGGATTACCTCGATTACGTCGACGATACACCCGCGGTCACGATTTTAGCCCCGATTTTATCCGATGTTATCAGATTTCACACAAACCGTGGTTTGGGTCTCGTTCCGGTAAAATGGGGTAACCCGACATGATGCTAGTCTCTAACGGGAATGTACTGTGCATGAACAATTTTGTATTTTAAAAAAATCGTCAATATTGTATTAGGATACTTACATTTTAATTTATTTTTACAGAGCTGCCAGAATTTTATGCAGTGACCGGAGGACGAGCGGACTTACCTTGCAACATTACACAGCATTCAATGGATGATAAAGTGTCATTAGTTTTGTGGTATAAAGAAGATGCAAGAGCCCCTATATATAGTGTGGACGCAAGGAATAGTCCTTTAGAAAATGCGAAGCATTTCCCTGGCCAAACGTTGGCATCAAGGGCATTTTTTGAAACATTTATTAAGCCCAGTCTTCTTAAAATTGAACCAGTTCAAAAATCGGACGCAGGAATATATAGATGTCGTGTGGATTACCGATGGGCAAGGACGTTTACTCATAGTATGATTTTGAATGTAATAGGTAAGATCCTTTTTTTCAATTTTTTTTATTATTATTAAAAGTGCATTTTAGTAACCTGATACTGTAAATACATTTTTAAATGATTGCATATTTATTTTACTTAGAAAATTATTGTTGGAATTATAAGCAATATTATTAAGAAAAAAATTGAAAAATACTTTAATAAATTATATAAACATTTAAAAAATAATAAATTCTTTCAACATCTACGCGAGGAAAATTTTTTGTTGTTTGTAAATAATGAACTTATAATTAATGGAACGAATTCAAAAATAGGATGCCTAATTTATAGGTATAATGTGGATTACAATAAGGGCGTTTACACATAGTATATGATTTTGAATGTAATAGATAAGATAATTTTTAATAAATATTTTTTGTATAAAGAGTTAATTTTAATAAACTGATACTGTATTTGTTCAAACTTCTTTGTATATTTGCTTGAATTAGAAAAGTATCGTTGAATTAATAAGAAATATTTTTATGAAATATATTTTTAAAAAAAACATATAAAACTAAATTGAATCCTAAAAAAGTCTTTGAGCATCTACGAGACGGTAACATTTTTATGTATATAAATATTGAACGAAAATTAATTGAACTAGTTCAAATATTAGACTCAGTAATATATAGTTGTCGTCTGACATTTCGGTGAAGACGCTCTCGCATGTATGATTTTGAGAGTAGTAATAAGTTAAACATTTTTTACTTACATATGTATTTAAAATTAAATATATAATTTAGTTACCTTATATAGTTTTTTAAAAAATTTAAAAAATTGCTTATTAATTTGAATTAGAAAATCGTCTTTTGACATTTTCATTCATGAAATTTATGTAAATGATTTATATAAAATTAAAGTAAGCATTATTTTCCTTTACTGAATTATCAAGTTACACTATAAAGAATTTTTCTACATAATAATCATGCTGTGATTTGTGTTTATTCAAAAATGAAAAAAAAAATGTATACATTATTAAATATACACATGAAAATGTTGATAAGTTTTCATTTATTGCTATTAAAATAAAAATGCAAGTGATATTTTAATTAATTGTTAATTATAAAATGATAAAATAAATAAATATCAATTTTTTTGTTTCATTTGCAATACTTTATTTTCTATTTTTGTAAACTCACATAGAAGATTTAAATTGTTTTTTATAAAAGAAAGTTGGTGAATATATACTTCATTTAAACATTAATAAATGAATGTTGCTTTGATTAATTTATTAGCAATTGCAACGTAAGTATTGAACCACACTTTGCGTATGTATGTATTTATTAAAATTTAGAAAATTTTATTTTAAACCAATGGCAAATGTATCAATCTTTCAAAATATTTACTGGTTGTATAATATAGAATTATTCGAGCACTTTACGTTATGTAGTTTTTTATTTCTTTTAAAACTACATTTCCTCTCTTTTTGTCTATTGTTAGAATATAAAACTCAATAACAAAATTTTGACATAAAAGTCTGTTATTTAAATTTGCCATCGTGAAAATCGATCTCCAGTTATAGAAGAGAATGATTTTTAACATAGTCTCATTAAAATATATTGTATGTTACGCACTATATCGCTTGTGATATACAAAAAGTTGGAACATAGAATACGTTGTTGTTGTTGAACGTATATTTCAATTACTTTTGAATAAATGAAAGATGCTATGAATTATAATTTTTAACAATTACAAAATAGTTATTCGTCACAACGTTTTTGGGATAACATATATATTATATTATAACTCATTATAATTATTATAATATATTAAATAAATAAATATATATGTTAAAAATTTAAAAAATCTGCCTTATGCTAGAAGTATTAGCTAAATATTTCCCCCTTCTAAAATAATTTACAACCCTAGTTCATTTAAATCTTCCCTATATTAAAATATTTCAATCATTCATTTTACCTTACTTCCAAATTTATCTAATTCTGTACATTTATACTTTATTTCTTCTTTTAAGTTTAAGAAAAATGTGTATTTAAAAAACAGGTATTATATATTTTATTGCAAATGATTGCATTTTTTTTTTCAAATTGATACTAATATGAAATATATTCAGATAGGTTTGTTATCATATGAGGCAAATTTATATATGCTTATTATTATGAAATTGGAAAAGTATGGTTTCTTGAAGGAAATTGTCTTATTATTTGTTTAATTTAGTTTTTGGTTTTCGTTTACTTTAATATTACTTCCTTTCAGTTATATATTACAGTCACTAAAAATTCCTTTCTATTAAACTCGTCTTATATTTTGTAATTTCTAAATTATATTTATATTGATAGTTATGGTGTTATTAACAATAAATGAATAAAATAAATACCAATGAAAGCCTATAATTATCATCTTTACATTCCCAATTTTAATAATTTTTTTTAACATTTTAATAAAGTAAAATGTATATTTTGATGAAATCACGTGTGTGAAAAACTAAGCAAGAAATAGTATAACATATAAAAGAAATGATACTACAGAATTATACCCAAAAAGAAAAAAATCCAATATGAAATAACTGTGAATAACTTATGGATTCATCAGAGGAGCATCATAAGTATAATTCATAGTAAACATATGTTATTTCCGGAAATATTGTCAGCATTAAGCCCAAAAATGACTATATTATTCCCATATAAAAAGTAAACCCAAAAATATTAAAGCTAAAAAAAATATGTAATTATCCATAAACAAAAATTTAAAAAACAAAAAATATTACACAAATCACCAGTAAAAAAAGGGTGTAGGAATGATTCAAATAGATGGAAAAGATACCCACAATTCATTAGCCCACACTGCAAAGAGATATGCTAATCCATCTCATGAAACAAAAAGAACATATAGCAGTGCTGCCATCTGTCCCCAGAAAGAGGAGCAATATTCTAAAGATTAAGTTATTATTTAAGATATGAAATTTAAAGGCAGATAATAATGTAGTAAACAATATAATTTATAGGAAAAAATATTGAAAGAAAAATGTAGGTATTTACTAAAAATGGAATAGATAAAAAGTGTAATATTAAATAATTCTATAGATAAAAGGGAAAAAAAACGTGAAATAAAAGATGCTTATGTAAATAAAAATTAATATTAAATAATTAATAATTTAAGGGGTAAAAATATAAAGGAGGATAAATACACACACATATATAATAATAATAATTATTATTATTATCATTATTATTATTGTTTATTTATTTATTTTGATAAGAAATTTAAAAAATACGAATGATTTCAAAGCCCATAGAATTAACATTGAAGAGAGGAATTTTAGATCGAACTGACGTGAAACCCGCACTTCCGTAGACGGCAGTCTTTCTTAACTTCAGAAGCAACAGTGCTTCTATTTGTCTTTCAACAGTCTTTGAGCAGAACAAAGCAAATTTTTAAGACTAATAAAATTTTCTAATAATTTTTAAAGGATTTTTGTCCATAGGAAAAACACTAATCCCTTACCTTTAACAAAGGCATAAAAGAGCATCCCTATTGTTCTTTTCAGAAAGGATTTGCTGGGCAGGGAAGGGGACAAAGGAGGTTTTTGTCCTTCTTTTTCAGGTATTACTGCTGATATTTGACACCTAATGCTTAGCTTTCAAACCAGTTTTGATGGTGCAAACGTCTGTTAATAATAGATATTTAAAATGTACATGCACAGTAGAGTTTAAATGTAAAAACATCTCAAAGAAATATTCATTTTTACATGTATAAGAAAATGTTTTGAAGTCAAGTTTTTTAAGTGTAAGATTTTTATTTAAATATATATTTTATTTTTAATCATAATAATAATTATTATTTGAAATAAATTCATTGCAAGTATCTAGACATTGTTTTGTATTGCATATTAATAGAACAAATTATCTTTTTTACGTAAATAATATTCCATAAAAACAATTTGTTATTTATTTAGAGTGAAATAGCGAATAAGTCACAAAAACTTAATGCCAAAAGTATTACTATTTTTTATATAAAAAAATAACATATTAAAATGTTTATCATCAACTGAAAAATGAAATTTAAATATTTAAAAATAAAAAAATGCAGTACCAGTAAGAACACGCCATGATAATCGATAAAAAAAAAACATATGTATACAATTTTTTTTATAACCAAGACTACGCTTCCATCATAATTTTTAACGACAGTAAACACACTAACATACTGTTTTTGATTATTTATAGTAGTTATACAAGTCATGTCATGTTTCGGTACTCTGTTGATAAGGAAATGGCTAATATTTCACACATCAATCAATTAATCTTGAATCTTAAAAAATCTTGTTTTGCAATTTTTCGATCCATTCCCTACAGCAAATTTAAAGCATTTATTTAGCCGAATTACGTAATTTTTATTCGCTAAATCTATAATAAAAGTTAAATATTCAAATAAAATAAATACAAATAATATTCTTATCGAAATTTATATACATGCATATGTTTTCTCTTAAATCAACATCGTATAAAATGTAAGAACATAAACACGATTGTTCTTGGTTGTTTCTATAGACTTTATACACCATGCCATATTTAATAACATTACAAATTCGAAAGCGATTAGAAATTAAACCAAAAAAAAGAAAGAAATAATATTGGATTAAAAACAACATTATAATTTTTCTTTCAAAACTGCTCACTATTTTAATTTAAAGCATTTACCTGGTCGACATGAATTAAAAATAATTTGTATTGAAGCAGAAAAGAAATAAAACTACAATTTTAGAGACAAAAAAATAGAAAAAATATTTGTTAGGAATTTAAAGAACTGAAGAAAGAGATTAAAATATATATATGCTAATTATTATTTCTATTAGGAATGATTACACGACTCAAATACTTGAAAAAGATGCCACTATATTCTTCTTTTGTCATTTTGCATATTCCAGAAATTAATATAAATTCTTTGGATCTACAATAATTGGTTTAAAATTACACGTATACATCTCATTATATACGATGACAGTTTAAATGTTAGTTCAATTTAAGGAAGTGACCGGAACCAAAAACATATGTATAGTATTTCGTTTCGAATCAAAAAATTTTTCATAAAATAAGTTAAATATACACAATATAAAAAAAATTAAATAAATGAAATAGCATTAATAAAAAATATGGTTTAAAGTACTTTTATATCATTTGCTTGAAATTTTAGCCGCTCCAGTTTTAAAATGTTGAAATACGTAGTAAGAGAAATAAAAACAAACTGAACTTACAGAAACAGTAATGGAAAACTAATATATATTAAATTTAAAGCGTGATTTTATTATTGGTTAGAATTATAACGGCTTAAAACATTTTGAACTGCTATTTCGTAAATTTCCTTTCACGAAATACAACTTACATTCATTTTCAATTGTCATTATTATTGTTTCATTTGGGCATACATAGGATATGTAAGTTAAAATATAAAAGAATGAGCAATAGGCTGTCATGTACGGCTATGCGTAGAATGGCAAGATGGTAAGTTATAGTCCTCTCGTTATAATGTGGGTGATGACATTGAAAGAAGTCGCGATACTACTGGAAAAGAAGTTGCAAACAAACACAAATGGTGCAGAAAATGCATTACTTAATTAAATACTAGATACCCGTATTTGCTAATGATAATTGTAATTTTAATTATCGAATAAATTCATCTAAATTTCAGTTGCTCGTCAGTCAAGTTCTCGTGTTCGAATTATACACGCAGAGCATGACTGATGCAGGGGCTAGCGGGACAGCTGCCCCCTACAAGAGTAATCAAGATTTTCGTTAAGAATGTGCCAATTGGTTAAAATTGACCAAAAGTGAGCTAAATTCATATATTTTCAAAGATTTTGGAAGGGACTCCACGTCTCCAATTACTTTCTCTGCTTCCGGTACCCTATTCTAATTTAGTATTTCATTGTTTTCCAGAAAAAAAATATTATTGGCGTAACGAGGCAAGTTAAAATCATTAATGATGACCAATTGAGGGCATTTGCCTTTTCGACATCTTATGACATATGTATTTAAGCAAAGGGAAATATTGCAAAAAAATATAACCCGTCAACGAATCCATCATTTTTCCTACACGATTCCTACTAGTTTTCTTGCTACTAATTTTATTAAAATTCAGACCCTCTTTTTTGTGATTACTGCACTCTAAAAACAACATTTTCAAAACTGAGCAAAGTATACTCAAACCTGAGTATATCGCATAGTCAAAATGGCTCCGAATCAAAACCACTAAAGTTTGAAACATGTGTATACTCATTTCTGAAAACATGCACACACTCAAGAATGCACACACTCAAGAATAAAACATCATGTGATCATAATTGAGTGTGGGTATGTTTTAAAAATGAGTATGAACTGACTTCTATGTACTCATTTTTGAGTATTTCCTTGTTTCAAAAATGAGTTTGAACTGATTCTAATCATTTTTCGAGTAAGTCATTGTTTCAAAAATGCGTATGAACTGACCTCTATGTGCTCAGTTTTGAGTATGTCCGTCCATGTTTCAATATTCTGAGTATTTCTGGTATTTCAGAATTGAAATCATTGGGTCGTCATATTTGAAACAAAAAGTTTCATAACAAAATGCAAATATCGATTTACTCAGATTTGAAAGTGTCATTTTTCTCAGTGTGTATACAGATGTGAATGGTATTCGGTACAAAATTTATATATACATACTATATGTATGGAATTTAGCTCTAGTCACTACTGCTAATTAAAGAACAATTTCTACGTATGGATTAAAGAGGAGCCCTCCAGATTGATGCGTGACCCGGGTCTCTGGATAGTCTATGTCGTGTCCTGTAAACAGGACTTTGTAGGCATGTATATCAAAATCATATAAAAACCGTTATAGTGTATACTTAAATAATAAGTTTTCATTATATACAGTTATAGGGAAATAAATGTCCTATAGTTTGACTCTATGCAGCATATGTGCCAATTACAATCACCCGTTTAAATACAGCGAATGTTCAAGAAGTTTTTCTTTTGAATTTCAATCACTGATATTATTACTATAAAACGCGTTTTGTCTGCTAATTGCATTAAAATGTTTAAATCGCAACTAGACGTTTTCTAATATTAATAAACACGTAAAAAATAATAATTCCCCCGAAATATACACAAATGTAAAGACTTCTCTTACGTGAAGGCGATATAAAAATGCATAGGGAATATTGAAAGGTTACGGTATTATAAAAAAAGGTGTAACGTGAAAAAAATCCATTTCAAGTGTAAAGAAATACATGTCCGCATGATTAAAAACATTGTTATAGGGTTGCATATGCTACATTTCTCTTCGTCGGCACACTCATAAACTTGAATAAACATACTAATAAACGTACATCTTTTACCAAACATTTAGTTTACTGCACATAACCATTACGTACACACATATGTATGTACAGGCATGAAATACGGTATGAATTACGGAATACTGATTTTAAATACTACTGTTTTCGGATAGTAATGTTCGTCCTTTGCAATCCTAGAATTTTGTGATTAAATTGGGAGAGTGTTAGTACTCGGATATTGTGGTATTCAAAATCGGTAATCCTAGCAAATATATAATACAAGCATACACATTATGTTTCGCTTATTTTGAGTATCCCAAACGTACAACAGATTTTGGTTCATTTTTGTTATTAAGAAGCCTTTCTTTCTTCGTGTGATTAGAATATTAATTCCTGCTACGAATATTTTTACACAAAATTTCCTAGAGTCAGAAAGGATAATAAATGAGTTTTCTTAAGCATACTTGATCGGTTATGATTTGATAACTCTTTCACTGTTACCTATTACCATGAATAGTTCCATCAATCAATAATACTCTTACGGGCGTTTCCTTCAACATATTTCACACCATTTTTATGAGAATTAATCTTTCTCACAAACTTTCCCATGAAAAATGTATTGGAAGCTATATCCCGAAGGTAATCTTTTGACGACTACATATTGATTAATCAACTTGTTTTCTAATTAATTATATCAACTTTACGAGAAAATAAAAGTTAAATTATTGCTGAAGTATATAGTTATCAGATTCTAGTTAAATAGCAGCATCTTTAAAAAAGCAACAAAATGAATAATGTTGATAAAAATTTTGATAAGTTCTATTTTGATAGCTTTATAATTTGTAAACAAAAACGGTCATTAATTAATCTTTTAGGTGTTACTAATCGCAATTTATCAATTTTTATGATTTTGATATTTGAGAGTTTAATATATTTTTTCTTGTGTTTTGAAACTTTAATTAACGATTTGATTTTGTAGTTTTGTAGCATGTTATTTAACGTTGACATAAAAATTTAAGATTTTGAAAGTTTATATTTTACAGTATTGAAAAAGTAATGAGCGTTTTGTGTAATTTTGTTTTAAATTAAGCCATTAATTTTAAGGTTCTATTCAATTTTAAAAGGTTCATTTTCCGACACATTTGTAAAGTAATTTTTAACCTTAGACGCATACAATTAGCAGGTGCTTTTACTATTATCAAACTTTGAAATCAAATAGTTTCCTATTTTTCGATAAAAGTAAAGAATCTTTTTGAAAATGTTCTCAAACCAAATTTTCCGAAAGAAAGGCCTAATAATGGTTGTCATGAGACTAGAATCACAGCTAAATAAATTCAATAATCACATCTGCTACTTTTATGATTTTGTGTTTAAAGATGAGTACATGAAATTGTCAAAACATATAGTGAGTTCTGAGCGGGAAAAATATTTTTGAGAACCCTCATGCGAAATTGATAAAATCTTTATAAGATAAATAATCCTTTCAAATTAATTTGATCTTCTATTTGTATCGTGATGTATTTTATATTAAATTTTCAACTGGAATCACTTCTAAATCACTTCAATAATCATACCTGCCACTTTTATGCTTTTGTGTTTAAAGATAAATACATGAAATTGACAAAACATTTAGTGCTGAATGGGGAAAAATATTTTTGAGAACCCCCATGCCAAATTGATAAAATCTTTATAAGAAAAAGAATCCTTTAAAAAGTATCTGATCATCTATTTGTATTGCGATGTATTTCATACTAAATTTTCTAGAATGAGAGGTTTCAATCTTAATTAATTAGAAATTAGTGACTTATTTTCATTAATAAAATCACCATTAGTGAGTCACCATAATACGAATTTATGTTGCTATTTTACTGTAAGAAAAAATGACATTAACGTAAAATCAAAAACATTTACGGACATGGTTATTTTTTTAAATATTAGGAAGTTTTTTTTTTAATATAAATTTAAAATTTAATTTTTTTCTTTAATTTTATTTCATTTTAAATATTCTTTCATTTCCCAACGTTGTGAATAATTTTATTTATTTATTTATATTCATTCAATTCATATGAATTAATCATTCAATCATTTTATGCATTCAATTTCATATGAATTAATATGAAATATTTGATATTTGTACAATGCGTCTGGAAAAGCTTGTTCATAAAAGAATATATAGTAAAAATAAATATTAAATTATCCATTTTTATGAATCGAAATTCTAACGTAACTATTTTAATCATATAAATCAATTTGTAATAACTATAAATTAAGAATAATAATAAAGTCAGAATCTGATCGTGAAAATTGAAGGTTAAATTTAATTTATAATCAAATAAAACACTAAAAAGGTTACAAATTCATAATATACACTGTAAACACAAACGTCTGAAATTCAGTTAAAAAAGTATCTTAACCCTCTGAGCGTTTTGAAAAAGGGTAAAATTGTAATGTTGTTTTCACTGCATTTTGTTTTAAATGCTAAAAAAATATGATTCTTTCAGCATTATAAATAAAACTTAATTACAAATATGAATGTAACCCTTGAGAGTATTAATCATTCTTCAATGTTTTGAAAATTCATTAAATCTATAGAATTATATTATATTAAACATTGCATATATTGCAGTGAAACCTGGAGCTTAGTGAACGGAATATTACGTTCTAAACGCTTAGAGGGTTTAATGGATGGTCACATTTTAAGTGAAAAAAAAGTGTCTTACTTTTTAAGACACTTTTTTGCACCTGAAGTTAAGACATTGGAAACATCTTAAAACGCCACCATTTTTAAAACACTTGAAATGTCTGAAAAAGCCGCCGTTTCGTCAAATTGTTTGTTCGATAAAAAAAAGACTGATGGCACCATCTATTGACAATTTTAGAAGCATCTCGAATTGGCAGGAGGAAGGGAATTTTACATCGCATTTCTCAAGTCTTGAACGTGATTCGAACGCGCAACCTTTGGCTTGGGCGGCGAACGTGCTGCCTGCTTTGCCAGTGAGACCTTGTTTGGTTTTGATTTTAAATGTATCTACCGGATGTTGATGTGTGATTATATTTTTAGAAAGCAGATTGTATTTTTATCGGTGATGTTATAATATCAGCATGTTTTAATTAATAAGGCTAGATTATTATTATGGTTTTTCTATGGTTAATAAATAATCAGAATATGGCTTGATTAGAATATGCTCTAATTAATTTGTTGATCAGAAATAATAAATTTTGGATTGCATATTGGAGGAGAGATTTTAACACTTTACTGTTTATAGAGGGGAAAAGGATCAATTTTAAAGGGGCATATTTTAAATTTTATTTTTATATGAATTTATTTCTTATATAAAAAAAAGCTCCTAAAATTTTTATTTATTTATTTTATTTTTTTAAACTTTTGGGGGAAAATGGTTGTTGCTTTCGGTTAAAAATGACAAATGAATTTCGCATTTTACTATTTTAACCGAAATTCTGTAACTTTAGAAGAATTTTTTAAGCGTTTTTAACGAAATTCTATAACTTTAGCAAAATTTATATTTGATTAGGCAATAGAAATGCATAAAATCGTTACAAAAATGTTAAAGTTACAAAAAGGATATACGCAAAATATCAGATATGAAAAATAAAGTAGAAATTTAGTAATTTCGTGTTATAGCGGCCCCCAAGGATGAGATATTTTTGTTTTTGTTTTCATTAATATATCGTAAATTGGTACTTTCGTGTAATTTTTTTTGAACGATTTTGTAACAATAAAAATAATCTGGCCGTGAATAGGGAAACATTTTCGTCAAATATTTGAGATGTTCCATTTCATTAGAAATCACTTAATTTCGATACGAAATAATTGTCAAAAATGTTGAAATATAGCTCAAGAATTGCGGAATAGTCAATAGTGAGAGTGTTATTTTTGACAGTGAGGAAACAGTTTCGTCAGATATTTGAGGATTCACGTTTCGTCAGAAACCACGTGACTCTGTGACGAAATGATTGTCAAAAATAACGAAATTGAGCTTAAGGATTGCCGAATAGTCAAAATTGAGTGTTTTATTTCTGAGAGTGTACAATGCAAAAAAAAAAAAAAAAAAAAAAAAAAAAAAAGTGTTGGTTTTACAGTATAATACTGGCACCCCAGCTGCCAGTATTATAACGTAAAATTAATAGTAATAAACAGTAAAATAAGCAGCAATACGCTGCCGAATAAAAAAATATCGAAAATAAATCACTGGCCGAAACTTAACTTAGTGGTAATAAGACTTGAAAATTTAGTGAATTATAATAGTATATTAAATAAATAAATATTTAAACTACGCCGAAAGTTTTATTTTAATGCCGGCTTCCCTATCTCTGATATTCATCACTACACTTGCCGGCCCTGACCTCCCTCCCTTCTCATTTCAGATGTGATCAACAAAAGCAATGTATTAATTTAAAACGTTTCACATATTAACACACTGGCCACAGAAACCCTATTGGTTCATTTCTACCACCAGTCGATTAAGACACACAAGTGTCTTAAATTAAGGTATCTATTATGTCTAAGCTCTATATTAAGACATTTACGTGTCTTAAATGCTTTTTGGAGTCGTTTTTTTGTCTTACTTTAAGACTGCTTTATTTGCAGTGTAAACCTTTATTGTAAGGAATTTTACTATATCGTTATTTTGAACATTTTTGCGGTTTTAATTCATTTATCTGCATATTTTCTGGATTGTGAAGTTAATAATTTGAATCAAACCAATAAGAGATTTTATCGTCTCATAAAATATAACTAAAAAAATAACACTGTAAATTCTGTGTTCTATTGTATTACCTTAAAAATACTGTATTACAATCAAAAATTTACTATTGAGAAATCTCTTTATTTGATAAATGTAAGGAAAACAGAGAAAAACTAGGTTACAAAATTATAGTTGCAGGACTCAATTTACACAAAAAATCACTTGAAAGATAAATATACGTAGCATAGAGAAAAAACATCGTAGGAACAATTTCGTGTATTTTATAGAATGAATTTTATGCGTGACTAAGTGTGTCACCTACAATTAAATATTTCCTGGCGTGCATCTTCAAATGATTTGAAATCGAATAGCGTAATTCACTTTTCAATAAATATTTTATAGCTTGATTTAAAGGTATTCCTTTCTTGTGATGGCAAATCTTGAGATGAAGTGTCCGAAAATATTGTTCAAAACATAATCTTTGACAGCATTTCCTGAAATATTCTTCGCCTTAATCAAAAAGAGGAAACCGCTATTCGATTTTTCCCCATTCAGATATATTTTTATTAAAACTAGAATTAACTACATATGATAAGGAATTTTTAAATTATTAATGTTTTTTTTTTTTTTTTTTTTTTTTTTTTTTTCTCATGACGATCTGTATCAAGCTGTCGCGTCTAGAAATTCAGTTTATAATTCAACAGCATTTTCCGAAATAGTCTTTGCCTTTTTTCTAAAATGGGATATGCTATTGGATTTTTTTTTCAATTAAGTTAGAGTTAAAACTAATTATGATAAAGCATTATCCATTTTTCTCATTTTTGCATTTAAAACTAGTTATTAAACATTAAAGCTTCCACAGTTGGCATTCATAAATAATCAAGTTAATTCTTTTAACGCATTGAGTTTTTATTTTTTCGACAAATGTTTTATCTTCAGTTATAATCGATTGCTGTCCAATGACGACCTTTTTCGAGCTATCGCATCTGCAAATGCGCATCAAAACGCTAAATTTGACAGTTTGAGTCTGAAATGGCATTTGCTTTCATAGGAATAGATAATACATTTCTTCTAGTTATGTCTGAGATAAAAAAATAAACTTATTTACATATGATGAGACATTTTTAATAATTAACGGTTTTTCGCTCTAATAAACTAGGTCTAACTAAAAAGCATGTTTTTAGAACTGTATTTAGAGAAGCATGTTTGTTAGAAATCCTGTTTTCTTTTTTCTTTAAACAAATACTCTCTAAATTCTTTTAATATTTTGTTTAGGTGTATCTAGTAGTTTTGATACCGTTTAAAAAAAAACATGATACCAAACAAATTTATCTTACTTTTAATGAATGTTAATTACAATTTTAAGGAATCTATTACCGGTACACGTTTTCATAGTAAATATAAATGTTGACACGAAATCATTCAGAAATAGGAATTATTGAAATAATATTGAAACGAATTGTTTTCGGTCTCTAAAACAAATTCTATATGATTCGTAAACATACGTCCTTATTTTTTGCTTTATTTTGTATAGATGTATTTCGTAGTTTTGATATCCCTTTGTTAAAAATTCTGATAGAAAAAATCTGCACCCACTTGCCCAGTGGATAGGGCACGGCCTATTATAGAAAAAGTGCCGGGTCGAATCTCGACTCAAGAATATATATTTGTAGTGGGTCAGAATACACCTCAAAAGGACGCCCCGGTCTGTTCAGCTCTTGTATGCAATAAAAGACTGTGGTGCTCTCAACCAAGTAACCAACCTAAAATATAAAAGTTACTCTTAGAATATTTTTCAATATTTTTATTTAATCATACTTGACCTTTATTCAATTTCTTTCTATGTAATTATTCGAAAAATAAATATACTTTCAACTAAATATATATATATATATATATATATATATATATATATATTAATGATAGCTGAATATTTTGCTAAAAAATCTTAAATAAATATTTTTATCGGGTTATTTGTTAAAAATTAATGTTCAGAAATAAAGTTTCTTAGTTTCATTTTCTTTTTCTTAGTTCAGTGTTTCTTCAATTATGATTTTCAAAATATCACATAACTGTTACCTAAAAAAGAACATATTAGAAAAAAAAATAAAAAGGTTTTGCATTCTGATAAATTTTCTGTTCGTTTTATTTTGCTGGCAATTATTTTCCAACTGTGCATTCTTTCTTTTTTTTTATTCAAAATATTTCATGGTGAATACTTAATAGATAATTTAAAAATGCACTGATTGCAGAACATTATAAAATACGTTGTAAAATTCAAAAGATAAAAAAATTCTCCTTTAGATAAAACTGAGACAATTTAAACGACCCATTTTACTTTTTAAGGAATGCTTCTAAAATACACGGTTCCTAACGAGAAAAATATTTTGTGATTTGCCTCTGGCATACCATGATATCGATCGTAAAAAAAGTTTAAAATCGATTTTCTCTAGCGACCTTTGAAATGGCTTTATGATAAAACTGATAATCTTGTTTCTTTCTGTTTTGCTTTTATCTACCTTACTAATCCTACATTTTGTTGAAATCAGTCAACAATACTAAATTCATCGATAATCCTAGATTAAATATTAATAAGATTAGTTTAAAGTTTGTAAAATTTTGTCTATACATAAATATTTTCTATATTTTTAATAGTAAATAGCAAAGTATATGAGAGTTACGTTTCGTTTTACAAAACAGTATTTTCTATGCAAATTTATATTACGCATTAGAAAAACTATATTTTCCATTGTAAAGTTAATATTGATATAATATGTTCTATAAATTAAAGAAGAATCTAATTTAACTTGAGTACAGGACGTTGATGCACTATAAAAGAGTCAATATGCAATTTTATGTAAATATCTATTTATCCATTATCAAAGTTTCTTCACTAACTTATGTAATCTTATGCTACCTTTGACAATTTCATGTCAAAGTAATTGCTTGAAAGATGCGAAATTCATTTTGTGAATTTAGTTAATTAACAAATTTTAAATTTTGGACTTAATGATCTGTAATTGTGCTTTAATTTTCAATGGATAGGAAAAAAAAAAAAGATTTATTTTGGTGTTTTGAAGAATTTTTTAAACCATTGAGTTGGAAAATACATATTTAGCATGTTTTAAAGGCTTAGTGTACAGGTCTACAGAAGCATTTTGAGAGCCTAATGTGTTATTCTTTCATAGTCGCAAATTTGTCTTTATAAAATGAGTGGGACATGAGTTATGTAAATTCTCCTTAACACGTGATGTCTCGTCGTCGAATTTTGGTCCATTGCGAAGTATGTGCGTAGGAGTTCCATGGACTAAACTACGGAGATTAAGAGTTGTGCTTTTCATGTGTGCTTTTCAGCCATATATTGTTAATACAACGATCACTATAACGTGGCGCTGTAAATTTTGGGTGGAAAAATCGTCAAAATGACAGTAACTGAATGACAGAGCCGTGCGGGTTTCACGCCTATAAACTGATTATGCGGAAATAACTATAACGAATACCCGTGCATACCCGGATCCATGAATATGGATTTCAGTATTTAAATCGCAAATTTTTACTTCCACAAAATACATTTCAGTAAAAGAGGAAATGTTCAAAATTTTGTATCAAAATTTAAATCCGATCGCTAAAAGACGAAAAGCGCAAAAAAATTTATACAATATGAAAAAAAAAATTTGAAACTTGGAAAAATGTCACACAAAATATCTAATAAAAAATCTGCAATAGTTATCTTATCTTCCATGATAGGATTCATAGCTGATGTTGCTGACAAAATCGTTAACTCTAAAATCGCTGAAATACGATTTTAACTATTTTTGAATACATTTGTTATGCTGTATTTCCTGCTCGTATCTAAAAGTGGTGAAATGGCCTAAAACTTTTATCACCCACTTAACCTCCCCTCTGTGAATGAATTTCTAAAATCTATGAAATATATGTTTAACTATTTTTTTAGTTAATTTGGTATCCCTGCTACCTAAAACTACTACTAAGATATGGCAAAACGACTTAAAACTTTCGACCCCTCATTTAACATCCTTAGGGAGTGAATTTTTTTAAAAAAAAATTCTTAGAGGGTGTTTACATTGTGTAAGGAACATACATGTCTTCCATATTACACTGTCCGAGGACAAACGCTTGAGGTTAGGCATTGATTATATGAGTCAGTCAGGAAATGTTCTTTTATATGTACCTATGGATTAAAAAAAGCTCATGTAAATAGTAATTTGCATTGTATTTTTACCTATGTTGTGGAAAGTTATTTATTTATATTTTACACCAGTTATATTTTTGGATATCAATTCTATACAGTTGTAGTGCAGACTTTTAAAACTACTTTGATAGTAAAATGCTGCAATAAGTTCAAAATTATAGGAGATACGTGAGTTAAAAATTTTATTAAATAAAAAACAGAAAATATTTTTTTTTTTTTTTTTTACCTTGAGAATTGGAATTTTTTTTTTTTTTTTTTTTTTTTTTTTTTGTTTAAATTATTTTCTTTCATAAAAGAACTTAATGATGTCACGTAAGTATTAGAAAACACTCAAATTAAATATATATATATATATATATATATATATATATATATATATATATATATATATATATATATATATATATATATATGTATATATATATATATAAATTTTAAAGTTTACCGAGTCGGTTTAAATCTACACCACAACGAATAAAAATAAATACCTTTTAGAGTCTTGAGAGGAATTTTGCGTTAAATATTATTTCTCAAGATAATTATTGACGACAATGAAGTGCACATTTTTTTTCTTCATGTAATGCGGTAACCAAAAATTGAATGAAAGCATTAAGTACGTTAGGGCTTTTCTAAGGATCTTCTCCTTTAAATGAATTAAAAAATAATAATAGCACGTTAGCATTTCTCTGAGACTTTTTACAGGGTAATTTCAATGATTCAATTTGCATTCAAGTAATTAAACCAGTGTTTTAAATAGAAATTGTAAATTATATATATATATATATATATATATATATATATATATATATATATATATATATATATATATATATATATATATATATATATATATTAACATTATTTGTATGTTAAAGAAAGTGCAGCACATCAATTAAAAAAATATATAAAAATCTTCTAAATCCTGAACGGAATGTGGCATTAAACATTTGCCCTTCAAGGTAATTATTGACAATGATAAAGTGCATTTTTTTTCTTGTGGAAATGCGGCAAACAAAACTAGATAAAAGAATTAAGGGCTTTGGGGCTTTTATCAGAATCTTGTCTTTTAAAAAGAAATTTCAAAAGGAAATATCATCATCTCTTTTGCATGAGACCATTTACAAAGTAACATCATTAATTTCATTTGAATTCATTTAATGAAAACAGTGTTTTAAATTGAAATTGAAAATTAACTGTAATGTATTCCATGAGAATGAAATGTGATAGTATACGTCATAATGCAAAAATCGATGACAAACTTCATCAAATATTCTATATTTGAAAGAAAAAGTAAAAAAATAAAGAAACAAATCCTTTTAATTTCTACCTCCTCAAATTTCCATTACATTTTAATATTTAAATTAAGTCTTATTGAATGCATTTAGGCAATTTACTATTACTATTTATTAGTTAAGGAAAAAACCGTAAATAGAAAGCTATGTCAGAAAAGATTTTATTATTATTATTATTATTATTATTATTATTATTATTATTATTATTTCAATAACTGACACTCATTTGATGTTTTAAACTACATGCTGTAAAAAAAAAGAAAAAAAAATCAGTATTGAATTTTATAAAATGACAAACATTTTTATTTAAGAAAAAATAAAAGAAGAGTTTATATTTCTTTAAAAACTGAATTGTTTATATTAATTAATCATACTTTACTTGTAAAATTCTTGCGGTTACACTAGAAAATTCAAAATTTTTCAATTTATCTGATTACAGCTATTACTATATCAATGGTATGTGTTTTAAATATTTACTAGTACTTTCAAATGGTCGCAGCATATACAGGGTGATTGAAAATTCGAGGAACCAACTTCTAGAAGTGGAGGCTTACACCTATAGACGACTCGGAATCACATACAAATGCAGGGTTGGAAATTCAATCCTAGTGAGATAGTGAGGCTGAATCATCGTGATCGAAAATTGAAACTTAAAGACTACAAGTTTAAAATAAGTCATGGATTCCCTGTTAAAGGTGTGCTGTGTGTACCACACTGTAAAAAATAAACAATGTGTCCTATTGTGTCCAATGTGAAATCAATTTTATGAAAATATACTATAACCACGAACGAAAATGTAATATAATCTTCTGAGTTATCCGAAATTCCGAATAGCGTGTTCCATTGTCTTTTGAATCCCCAGAAACCAAGTTACAGTTTTTCTCAAAACTGTAGATTGTAAGTACCACACTGTAAAAAATAACCAATGTGTCCTATTGTGCCCAATGTGAAATCAATTTTATGAAAATATACTATAACCACGAACGAAAATGTAATATAATCTTCTGAGTTATCCGAAATTCCGAATAGCGTGTTCCATTGTCTTTTGAATCCCCAGAACCCAAAACATTTCCAAAATTTAAAGAATTATTTATAAAAGCAAAGTAATTTTTGCTGCCCGTATTTTTCAGAAACGTTTCCGAATAGTTTTTATTGTATATTGATCAGTTTCCTCAGCCTAGAATACCTGTTTTTCGAATGTCATCAATTCTCAAGTAAACGTTTTCAGCTGCGTAAATTAATTTATACATGAAAGAGTAAATAAATAATCTCAATTTAAATGTTAATGTTAACGCTGTTAATTTTGCATGTTTGTCTGTTAAACATATTTGTTGAACATGAAAATATTTATTTGAGAATTGATAGCATCGGAAAAAAACTATATTCCGGGTTTAGAAAACTGATTAATACACTTTAAAAGCTACTCGTAAACGTTTCGAAACTTACGGGCAGCAAGAGAAATTTTGTTTTTATAAATGATTCTTTAAATTTCGAAATGCCATTGATGTCTGAGGTTTCTAAAGATAAAGAAACACTTTTCAGAATCATGGTTAACAAGGACGAGTTTATATTATAAATTTATTCGTGATTATATTACATTTTCGAAGATTAAGAAACATTTGTCATTTTTTACAGTGCAGGTATGTATGCAGAAAACTTCAGGGAACTGTATAACTGAAGTTACATGAAAGATTAACAAAATATATAAATTTTAACAATAATTTTAATACTGTTAATTTACAAAGTTTGTATGTAAAATATATTTATTGAAAACAGAAACGTTTAGATAAAAATTTATAGCATCTGAAAAAACGATTCCTTGGCTATAGAAACTGATTACTACACTATAAGAACTATTCGAAAATGTTCCTGAAAATCAATAGCTGTAAAAAAAAACTATTTAAATTATAAAATTTTTTTTTTTCTGGTTTTCTAATGATAAATGGAATTACTTTTCGGAATCGTGGGTAACTCAGAAATGGTTATTGTATATTCCTTCGTGAAAATATTTATAATATATTTGCACCAATATTATAATATAATATTTTCCAAGAATAATATATATCTGGCTTTTTATACAGTACGCCTTTTTAATAAAATATTAATAATTATCATATAGAGAGTTAAAAACGTTAATACTTCTATAAAGTAATCTGTTGTTTAAAAAATATTTTCATACATTTCATACATTTTCGTAATGCAACTTAGTACTTCCATTAAGACTAATAATTATAACATTAATATTTAATAGTTTATCAACTGAAAGTGGTAATGATGCTATTTTACTCAGTAAAAGTATAGATAGTGTTTTATAAGACCTCCGAAAATTTAAATTTCTTTTTAACGTTAAGTTTTCAAAACTACAAAAAAGGTGTAAATCAGCGATTCAATAGAACATGAGTTAGATAAATTACACCATTCAAACCGAAACTGCTTTCAGAATAAGGAATCCTTTAATGTATAACTACAGTTTTTTCTGTCTTTTTATTCAGTTTCTAAAGTACTTTCTGAAACGATTCGTCTTCATTTCCTCATCATTTTCTTCATACACTTGTTCTTTCAAATACGAAGAACATTCAAATGAGCAATTTACAAGGTCACATGTTTCATAATTTTCGCCTTAAAATTTTAGTTCTGTTTCCGCATAAAACTCTCTTCAATGTATCATTTCTCTTCTTTATTCAGCTTCCAAAATACTTCATCTACATATACAGTCATAAGTATTTTCGGGCAAAGTGCAAAATCTATTTACCAGTGCATCTTTCTGCAGCTTCATTTTATTTATTTTTGAATCATTTTATAAAGCATACTTATCAAAAACTGTTAAATTTAGATAAAAAAAATAAGAATTAAAACACACAAGCTATATTACAATGATAAAATATGATAAAAAATAAATACTTGAAAAATTAGAAATTACAATTTCTAGATAGAAATATATTAAGAGTATTTCTATTTTAGTTTATTGTCTGAGATGTAATCAAGTATTTTAAAATTCAAAAGAAAAATATTTATATTTAGGCGCATTGCACAAATTTACTTTAATCTTCCCTTTACAATTTTTATAATTTATCATTCGACTTTAAAAGAAAACTAATTATGATATTTATGATGTCAGTTAAAAAAACACCGATGTATTTGATTGTCAATATATATATATATATATATATATATCCTATTTTTTTACATAGTCAAGTAGAAAAAACAAAAAGGCCTTAATTAGGATCAATTGTGCTCTTTCAGAACGAACATTGTTATTTTGGTATACTGAAAGCTTTAAGAATCACTTGATCCATGTAAAACCACCATAACCCTATTTTTTCATGCTTACCATTCAATCATAATTAGTTATTTGTGCTGTTGTGTTATAATTAGTTACCTAAAATTGCTTGTTCACAATTACGCTAAAGACTATGGAGTAGTAGTGGTAATACATTTTTATGTCGGGATGGTATACTACAAAAATTATCAACGCCATGCACAAAATTTTTCCAATAAGTTCATACACACATTTTTCTACCACCACCTGACCCGCCCTCCGTTGCCCGGACCAGCGATAATAACTTTAAATATACTTAAATTCAGTGTTGAATTTTTTTCATATTTTTGATCGAATTCCTTTCCAAACGAACCTAATGTTAGGGGCCCCAGTATCTTTGGCAGGGTATACCTTCGAATTTGTATGATTTTATATCTTTAAGTATAAGTTTATCCAAACGAGCGTAGAGTTGGCGTTCCGACTGCTTTAAGCAGAGTACACTGGGAGTGCTATGCACCACCCGGTCTGTTTTAACATGATATATATTTTTTAAACAATATCTCCCCAAACAAAATTAATTGTAGAAGACTCACAGAGCCTTATATATTTAAACGGAAATCTATCTATACGAAATTAGAGGACCAAGGCCATGTTTGCCGATTTCATTTCTGCAATTTAGATATACTAACCCTCTGAAGGCTTTTTCCCGCGATTTCCCCGGGCAAGATATTTGTAGGGAAATTTATATACCGCACAATTTTTGTTGCAATTTTATTTTAAAAAATCCACTGCCAACGGGGAAAAACTGCAAATGATAAAATTAATATATATTTCGAATATATGATGATTTGAAATACGTAATAATATATCAGATACTGGTCGATTAAATGTCAGTCGAGAGGATTTAAATTGAGAGGTCAGAGGGTTAAACATTCAATTCTGAACAAAAGTTAGTGATAAGACTGGCAGTTCCAACTGAATAAAAAGTAATAACTTCATATGCGGCTTAATACAATGTAATGCGGAACAAAACACTTAGACAAAAAAAGTTCATAATTACCCCATATCACAAAATTTGTGTTGTAATTATGAACATGGTTCTGAAGCTCCCATAGAATGAGTTTGAGGAAAACTTATTGATATTCTGTTACAATATTTATAGCTTAACAATAAATGATTAAAAAATGCTTTATCTTCATTTTATGTAATAGAAACGAAGAATTACAGGCAGTGTTTGTCACTTTGAATTGGTATGGAATTTCATAAGAATGCAAAGATGACACCGCGAAGCAACAACGGCGGACATGCTCAAACTCTGTCAATAGTAACCTTTTATTTCTTGTTTATTTTAGTATTAGCTAGTCTGAAACGAGCGCTAGTGGCGCATATTCTGAATTACTCCATGTTTATAATTACTCCAATTCACCCTACTTCTTTTTAAACTTTGTATAAAGGTAGATTATAATGAAGAAAAGAACATACACTGTTAAAAATAAATCCTCAAATTCACGGTAAAACTACTGGCAGCAAAGTTGCCGGACTTTTTCCGTTCCGTTAGTAGATTTTCCGTTTTGAAAGATAAAAGAAGGACAAACTCCGTTTGCAGAAGCGGTAACTTTCCGTTAACACTCTCAGAAATCACGGAAATATTCCTGGCAGCACTGGCAGGAAAGGAAATTATCCGTTATGAATAAACTAGGTTTTAAAAAATTACATCTCTATATGTACCGCCATCTGTTGACTATTGCGGGAGTATTTACTTTTCTGATATACTTTAAGAATATTTTCTGGCCGACATCGGGTTTGAACCAGGGATGACCATGCCTCGAATCAAGTGTCCTGCCCGTTAGACCAATGGGCGCTGGATAGAGTAGCAGTTTTAAAGGATGATATGGGGTTTTTCAAAATGGCGGCTTAGAACTTAAACAATTTGGGGTTTAGAAGCTTGGTAATTTTGAAGTTAATTGCGGGGAGATTTTGTTATGAGATGATGTTGCTGTTTTAAAAATGTAATATTAATAGCATATAAAAATATGAATTATATATATTCTTAATTTGATTGTTTGATGCAAAATATGAATGTTATACTTTGAAATAAATTAGATAAAAAATGTTTGCTTTTTTGAGAAAATGGATTTTTTTTCAACTATTATATATTTTTAAATGTGTTCCCTTAAAATATATTTTCAGTGCGAGTGCTTTTTATTACTTTAAAAAATAAATTTCGAATAATTTTAAAGGAATGAGAAAATTGTTATTATTATTATTTTTTAATTCGAAAGCATTATTTTTGTTTGTTTCTTTTTTGAGTAAAATCGATTTTTTTCACTTAATTTTACTTAATATCTATTTCACTTTATATATATTTTTTAATCTGTTTGTTTAGAATATGTTTTAAGTGCAAATATTTTTTTATAACTTTAAAAGATAAATTTAAAGTAATTTAAAAAGAATGGGAAAATTGTTACTTTTTTTTTAAATTCGAAATCACTATTTTGTTGTTTTAAATGAACTCGAAATTTTAATTTATTGAATTTTTAGTTTTTCTGTGCAGCAACATGTCAGTTTTTTAAATATTTTTTTTAAACATGCAGCAGATAACGGAATATCTCCGTTGGCCCCTTTCGTCTCCGTCCGTTCTGTCGTTTTCAGGAAATATGAGGAAATTTTCTGTTTTTTAACGGAAAATACCCTTTTATCGCGAAAAGGGACTTTTTCTGTGAAATCCAGGAAAAAAATACCCGTGAATTTCAGATTATTTTTAACAGTGTAGACAGTTTTTGCTTATTTCACATTTTCTATTTCTTTGCTATTAAATATGCTGAAAAATATACAAATGTGATTAAATGGAACATGCGTTTGATAAATTACACCACTGAAAGTAAAACTGCTTTCAGAATAAGGAATCTTTTTAATACATTACACTACTTTCTTTGTACTTTTATCGGTTTCCAACGTTCTTTCTAAAACCATTCGTCTTCATTTTCAGCATCATTTTCTTTATACACTTGTTTTTTTGAAATATTAAGAACATTCAGATGAGCGATGCAGAAGGCCACATGTTTCATAATTTTTGCCATAAAAGTTTAGTTTTGTTTTCGCATAAAACTCTCTTTAATGTATCATTTCTCATTTTTACTTCTTTATTCAGTTTTCCCCAATAGTTCATCAGCATATTCGTCATCTGTGTTTTCATGCAAAGTTCATACGGTTATTTATCTCCACGGTTCGTACACTTTTACCACAATTTTAAATATTTCTTTCTTTTTAATATTTAAAAAGCAGAAATTGTAGACGCCTCGTTTAATCGAAGGATTTGTAATACTTTTCTTCATTTAAATAAAGCGAAACATTATATTAAAAATTTGTGGTAAAAGCGTACGAACACTATTGTATGTTTGTTTTTCCTTTTTGCTTATCTTTAGCATGAAAGTACATTTAAGGCATACTACAATGAATCTAGTAAATTTAGAAATAAACTAAAAAATAAATTTAAGAATAAAGACACGTAATTTAGGGGAACTTCGGGTATTATAGAATAACATTTACGTTTATGTTTGAGGCAATATCACATCCCGATATTTTTTAAAACCCGAAAACCGAATACAGTCACAAACTTAAACTCTCTGTGATTATTTATTTGTAGACAAAAATTATTTTATGAAATTTCATCACATGCAAAGAAATAACAATAATGAAAAAAGGTTTTAAAAGGTATTATGAGATTGTCAGGAAATATGGAATAGGAGGGTTAAAAACGAAGGAAACGAACTGAATTTGGCAGAAAACAGATTCACTAGAGAGCTAAAACAGAGAGCTAGATCAAAATATAGTGTCTAGGTAGTTAGCCAATATACTTCAGTTCATACTTCACACTTGTATAAATCACAAATATAAGGATCTGTCTTTGTGCCACAATAATCAAAGAGTATTATGAGATGTTGGAATTCCAGTTAACCCGTCACCGCCGTTTTGGAGAAAAAAATACTCTATATTTATTGGTTACACCAGCTGAAAAACGAGTATTACATCATACACTGTTACTATTTTGGTGTACATTATTTTTAATTTCAATGTAAAAATATTACTTCTAATAATGAATAAAATATATTTAAAAAGTATCTCCTTAAACTTTCCAAAGTCGAAAAAAAAATAACACAACGCACCCTGACTCCGACGAATGAACTGAGCATTCTGGGGGGCATCCTGGAAAAGTTCTTCAGTAGTTTATGATATTACCGCTTGGCGGCAGCACTTTACCAAACAGAAACCTTGGTATTCCATATTACACGACTATTCCTTAATACCCGAAGTTCCTCTATAATATAGTGAATAAATGTGATAATAACACATCTGTATTATAAATCTAAAACATGTCTATGACTAACGCTGACGTCATATTGACTGCTACAATGACAGCATTAATAAAAATTGGAAATAAAGAAACCTTGCGATGCCGCGCAAGGCTCAATATGCTTTTGCTACAATTTCTACAACTTCTAAATATCGCACAATTTCAATTTACGAACATACATTTACAAGAAGTTTAGAGGCTTAAAAATAACATAAACGATAACGGAATCTCAAAATGTAACATATATAACATAAATAAAAAATATATATATATATATACAATGTAAAATTCTCTAAACGAGTTTTTATCATGATTATAATATGTTCCTTGAACTGTATGCGTACGGAGAGAAAAATACAAATAACAGATTCACCCGAACAGGAGTTTGGCGCATTACACAACTGAAACTAAAACATCTGTCTGTGAAAAGTAACCATTTAATACATAGCTTTATTCCTTTCTGTCTTTTTATTCACGTTCTAAAGAACTTTCTTAAAACTTTCGCGTTCACTTACTCATAATTTTCATCATACATTTTTTTTTTTTTTTTGAAATGCGAAGAACATTCAAATGACCGATTTACAAAGCCGTATGTATCAAAATTTTCGAAATAAAAATTTTGTTCTGATTTCGCATAAACCTCTATTCAATGCATCATTTCTCTTTTTACCTCTTTATTCAATTTTCAAAATACTTCTCCTGCGTATTTTGTCGCTGATATTTTCTAGTAAAGTGCAAACTGTATTCATCTCTGTTTCTTTCAACAATCTGGTTGTATTTCTCATGTGAGGAGTTTTTAAGACGCATTTATGAAAAACTATTAAATTTCGAAAATAAAATAGAATAAAGACGCACAGATTGTTTTAAATGATGAAATATTATATTAAAAAATATTACTAAATGCAGTACAGCTCGTTTAATAAAAACACAGCTCGTTTAAAACGAGCAATTGCACGTTAAAAATGATTCATAATAGTAGTAGAAGAATAAGAGTTAGACCCCAGCAGGCTAAGCGCTAAGCGGTGGAGGTGGGTACCGGAAGTGAGCCTGGCAGTGGAAGCGGAAGTGATGGAAGATAAGACAGGAAGGGATGGAAGATAAGACAGGAAGTGAACCGGAAGTGTTGGAAGATAAGAGAGGAAGTGAAGTAGGGGAGGGCTTAATTTTTTTAACCGATAAGGGAGAGAGGGGAGGGCTTATTTTTAGGGGGGCTTAATTTTTTTGTAGGAAAATAAAGGGTTTTAATCAGATTCTTTCTTGTCAGGGAATTTTTTTTTTAAATTGGGAGGGCCCACCATAACCACCCGCTATGAAAACGCCACATTTTTTTTTTTTTTTACCTATTCTTTTACACTAGTCATCTGCGTGAGACCTGTAACGAAATAAAAGGGTTTAATTATTATTATGCTTCAGCAAAGTCGAGTGGAGTTGAGGGGTAGGAAGCCTGCTTTAAAAATAACAGAATGCGAACAGTGCGAGTAGAGTTGAGGGGTAGGAAGCCTGCTATAAAAAATAATAATGTTAACAGAATATACAATTTTTTTTTTTTTTTTTATTGTGGACCCGCCATAACCACCCGCTATGAAATCAATTCATAACGCCACAATTTTTTTTTTTAAATCTGCCAATCCTGCTTCATCAGTCATCTGCGAGAGACCTGTAACGAAATAAAAGGGTTTAATTATTATTATGTTTAAGCGAGAGTTGTGTCATACGGGAAATCAGATGTGTGACGTTTGCTAAAGTTGTAGAGTGTCTATGAGGAAATCCAGCTTCATGGAACCTAGAAATAAAAAAAAACAAGTCTTGCTGGATGTATGTGATAGCTAAAGGCCCCCCCAACCTATACAAAATTTTAAATAATTTTATATAGGTTGTATTATCTGACTAAGCAGGGGTCGCATGGCCGCCACACCACTCATTGTTGCCTTCGATTCGCATACAACAAACAATACTTTTTGTATTTCGCGCTCGTCGATCTAAATGTTCAGAGTTTAACATGAAATTTACTTATAATTCACCTGTAGAAGAATTTTTTCCCTTCTTTAAACATTAACTTAAATGTGAATGAGATTAAAATAGATGTGAGGGCTAAATTTTTAGTAACAGAATGTCAACAGTGCTAGTGGAGTTGAGGGGTAGGACCCCTGCTATAAAAATAATACCTGTAAAAGAAATATTTATGTGCTACCTTTCGCGCTCGTCGACCTAACTGTTCAGAGTTTAACATGAGATTTACTTATAATTCACCTGTAAAAGAATTTTTTTTTTCATTCTTTAAACATTAACTTAAATGTGAATGAGATTAAAATAGATGCGAGGGCTAAATTTTTAGAGAGTTAAAATGAAAATTCACTAAGAGTTGCTAAATAAAAGAAGATGATCGACTTTGACAGCATTTTTCTAAAAGTTTATTTATCGAAAAAGGAATCATACGTTTCGATTATATTTGTTAACTATTATAGTTTAACATTAAAAAGCATGTAGACATTCACATCTTTAGCGCTCGTCGACCTAACTGTTCGGAATTTTCTTCGAACCCATTATTTTTGACTTTATAAAAGTTTCATATAAAAAAATTATTCTTTAAGTATTAACTGAAATGAGATTAAAATAGATGTAATGGCTAAATTTTTAAGGATTTAAAATGAAAATTGTGATAGCCATGTAAATGAAAGTAATGCGATTACTTTGCTTCATAAAAACCTAACACGAAAAAAGCTGGTAGACGTTTACCTTTCGCACTCGTCGACCTAACCGTTCGGAATTTTGTTTAAACTTCTCTCGAGTTCGTCGACATAACCGTTCAGAGTTTTCGTCGAAATCCGTATATAGATTAACTTACAATAGCTAACTTTTTTAAGGGAAGTTTAAATAACATATTTCCCAAAGTGTCTTACAAACATTTAAGAATTTATACACACATAAGCACCTCGCCTATAGGTGCAAGGTTCTGACTTTAAAGCTACTAGATGTTGAAATTTAAACTTCTTGCGCTCGGCGACCTAACCATTCAGAGATTTTTTTTCAAACATTGTGTCAATACGTGTTAGGAACCCTTAGAAAGACCTACATGGAGGCACTTATCCCTAATATAGATAATCAACCCTAAACTAACCAGTTACAACACACAAGACATAATCATTACATTCAGTTAATAAGTGATTTGACATGCAAAATATTAGATATAAAAACATACAATATGATATATACAAAACAATTTTAAAGATTTTTTTCCCTTTCATATGAACAATTTTTAGCAATAATTTAACTTGAGAGCAGGTATTTGTTTAGAGTTATACGATTATAATAAATTTTCATTAGATTTGACATTATACAACCAACATTTAAAAAAAGAGAACGACATCTAGTTTTTTAACGTCACATATTTGAATTATTAACCTATTTTAGTTAAAAGTATGATACTTAAGTGATTTTATTTGAAAAATCAATACAACATTTTAAAAGCAGTCGAAAGATTTTTGCTTTTGAAAAATAACTAACATAATTTTAATTTTTTAAAGCAGTTAGGTAGATGACACTAACTTTAAATAAAATACATATTTTTTATTATTATTAAAGAAATATAAACTACTCACACATTATTATTATGCTGCATTTTAACATAACAACATTCACAGTAATAGACATGCGATTAAGACCATTGGAATTCTACAACTTTTCTGCTGACATGTGGTCACAGAGGAAATCTTTTCATATAGAAGGCAAAATAAGATAATGATAAACATGATTCGTTATGCATATGTTGAAACAGGAAATTATTTAAGACGTGTGATTAAGACCATTTTACATGGTATTACAGAATAAATCTTTTCATAGGATGCAAGATAATATCACATAAGGTATTGATAAACGCGATTCGTTATGCATATTTTAAAACAGGAAATACATCCGTCAGATAACATTACTTTGTTTATATGAAGTGACCAAATACAAATTTTGCTGATTTAATTAATTTTATTTTGAATTTGAAAATAGTATTGACAGAACATTCAAATTTTACTTTTGCACAATATTTAAATAAGGGAAATTGTATACAATATTTAAAAAAAATTAATTAGGAATATTAGAAAAGGAGAGTGCTTTAAGGAAAATACGTTACGATTTTAAAACTTTTTTTTTTTTAATACATTTCTAAGTTTTATAAACTTTATCGAAAAAAAGAAAAGAAACTTTTTGCATGTGACTTTTTTTAACCAATAAAATGCTAGTATTTTGAAACAAGCACCCCCTACATGAGAATGTTATTTTACGAACAAAGTGTTTAATGCTATACAATACTTTGTGATTGATGTAAAAGGTTGTGATTTTCGTCTAAGTATTAAAGTTGATATGGAACGATTCATGCAGTCTTGTGAAGGTGATAAAACCATGTCACCTTTAACAATTAAAAAGGTACCCTATTTGTGCAAGTCATGTAACAAAACATTTCCTCGAAAAGTTAACTTAGTGTTTCACATGAAAAATCATCTAAAGGAAAAGTGTTTTCGCTGTGAGGTGTGTGGTGAAGTTTTTTCGCAAAAGATTCACAAATCGCCCAAACAATTCAAGTGTAGTGATTGCAACGAATTGTTTTCAAGAAAGACAGACTTATTGAAAGATAAGAAAACTCACAACTTAGCAAAACAACATTCATGTACAAAGTGTTGTGAAATATTTAATTGTGAATCTGATTTTTTACAACATTGTGATACATTTCATAAAGCTTTACCTAACATTGCGAAATCACCCTGTTTGAAAGATTTGTTATTTGAACTGATAGTGAAGCTTATAGATTAGTTCGAACTTATAGTGAATTAAAAGACAAAATGATATACGAAATATGTGAAGTGGAATTAACAGATCAAAACGTGCATGTATAGAATGCCTTTTACAAGTTGTTTAACTGATTTTAAGATTTCACTGAACGAGTGACTTATTGGACATTACAAAAATTTTGAAATTAGAATTGTATACATCTTAATATGACAGAATTATTTGATGTGTGTTATTTTAAATGATGAATAAAATAGTTTGATTGCGAAAAAAGTGTTTTCTTTAACCCACACTGTTAAAACTGATGTTGTGTATTTTGAATGACTTAGACAAAATGTTAATTTAAAAAAAGATTTTAACATGAGATAAGAGTTTTATAATAAAAATTGACTCACCTAAAATTTTTTCAAGATAGTCTATCTACGTTTCCAATCTAAACTTGTTATCAGCTTGCTATATGCATGTTTGAGTGACTCATTTTTACCTGTGTCGAACTGTCTGTTGGGAAAATGATTGCCATTTTTAACACGTGTAGACGATTTTTACCCGGAAGCTGTTTGAACTATTAAATTTCAGATATCACCCATTTTTCTACAACATTTAAATATTTTAATGTATTTTCACTTGTATATTGGAAACTTGGGATTATCACCTTTATATCGGAACATGGAAGATAGAAAAAATAATAACTTTACACTAAGACAATATTTTAATCTAACAAAAATAGACTTAACACATTGTTAGAGGTTTTGGAAAAATATATAGTTGGTTAAAAATTTTAGAAAATTTAACATAAAGTAACAAATTTTAGAAAATAAACATTTCGATAAATGAAAAAAATTAAATTTTGGTAAACTTTACACTTAGACAATACTTCAAACTAGGAAAAAATAATAACTTTACACTGAGACAATATTTTAAACTAAGGAAAAATTAGACATAACACATTGTTAGAGTTTTTTTTTTAAACTATCTAGTTGGTTATAAATTTTAGAAAATTAGCAACAAATAAACATTTCATTAGATTGACAAAAGAAAATAATTAAATTTAAGTAAACTTTACACTTAGACAATGTTTCAAACTAAGAAAAATAATAACTTTACACTTATACAATATTTTAAACTAAGGAAAATTAATAACTTACACATTGTTAAAGTTTTTTTTTTAAAACAACACTTTCAAAGCAGTGGAAATAGTATACCTGTAAAAAATTCAACTTAGTGGAATTTAATAGTGAAATTTTTTAACCTCACTCATTTAAAAAATAAAACTTTATAAAATTTTAAGTAAGCAACTGTTAAACATTTTGAATGTCTTAGACAAAGTAGGAATAAATTTGTTAAAATTCTATAAAACATGAAAAATTTCATAACTTTTAAAGGAAATTTTATTTATGATGAAATAAACTCGAGGTATTTATTATATGTTACTTAAACTACAAGAGAATTGATTGAAAATGTGCTACTTTTAATCACTCACAAGATAAGACATGATGTTAGGAATTATAGATAGGTTTTTCTCCCACACATGACGTCACTGATAACATATTTACTGACCAAGTCATAAAATCATAGTTAAGGGTAGGTTTATGAACATGACGTTTCGTTGAGATTTAAGATATTTGAGAAATAAAAACTACAACTTTGATTACTTTTTGAAATTTCCCCCTACATAAGAAAAATAACATAGAAAAATAAAATGAAAAGTCGTATTTGAATGGAATCGAATTATTATCCTTTCACTTAACAGTTGAATGCGTCGGCAATTACATCACAAAGATACTGATTGAATATATTGTGTTTCTTTTTTAAGGTTAAATTGATTTAATATTCAAGTTATTTCTTAATGATACACTTAAAAACAATAAACTTAATTAGCATTCAAAAAGCAAACGATCACATTATTGTGTAAAACAATCAAATGTTTTAAAAGTCACGAGTTAAAATTTGAAATGACATAGAGTTTAATTAGAATTTAGATGTGAACCTTTTAAAATGAAATAATAGTTTTTTTGTATCGCCCTCTATCGGTGGGTAATAGAATTAAGAGATAATTAAAAGTTTTAACTTGAATTCGAACCCACAACCAAAATTATTTTTCGGTTTTATAATTTAGGATAGGTTTAACTGAGCAAGCCATGATATAACAGTATTTATAGACGATTTAAGATATTCGATAAAGGAAATCATCTAAATTTCTAATTTAATTGAAGGGTTTACTGCTTAAAGTACTACAAAATGAGTACAACACGATGCATAGTTTTTTAATTAATTATATTTTTCGAAAGGTTAAATTGAATTATTGATAAACTTAGTATTTATGTTTAAAGTGAATAAACTTGATATGTTAGGTTCACTTAATAACAGAGGGTTGAATAAGTTATTTTTAATAAAAATAAAGTTTACTAAAAGTTTTTAAAGTTAAAAAAAATGTAAGTTACGTTAAAAAAGTTAACAAAAATATAGTTTTAAGAAATTTAAAGTTTACAAAAAGTTTGAAAATCTCTATGTTAATCAAAATTAACTTTTTAATTTTAACTATTGAGAAACTATAATCTGTTTATCCTTGTAACCAACTGGTGCATATCAACTATCTGCACATGTGCAGTAAAAACATACACTAACTTGAGTCCGATTTTAAATTATTTGCTAATTTTTATACAGCTCGATTACTTTTCAGAAACAAAACAGAATGAAATACTTACCAAAAAACCCGTCAACGTCTTATACTTGCTTTCACTTAACTAATCTTTCTACATTAGCTTTGCTAGGGGGCGCTGCCATCGCCACTAGAGACGCTACTAGTTTCCGGTTTGTGACGTAGTTTCCGGTTTGCGATAAGAACAAGATTAAAATAAAACCCACGTGCATTCAGTTGGTGTTGTTTACCTGTACCTTGTTATAAGCCGTTTGCCTTCTCTTGCTCACTCGCTTGTCCAGACTTGTTTCTGTGCTGCACGCCTGTTTTGCTGACTCATCTCTTGCTTTAACTGTTTGGACTTGCCTGATGTCAACTGTCTCAGGTCTTTTGTCATAGTTTGAATGTACTTTATGTCGATCACTTTAATATAAAAGTTATGTCCCAACTTACTTAAACTTTGATAAAAATATTATTTATTTATAAATTATATCAAATTCTTATTTTTCTAACACATTTACTAAGTCACTTTCGTTCAAAAATATGGTAAAGCCCGATTTTAAATTGAAGTTTAGGATAAATTCCCCAAATTTTGTAACATTTTAGCACTAATAAGAAATATTGTAAACACCCTGTACATACAAGTTTTGTAAAAATAATATTACTTATAGCTAAACTTAGTAAAATATTTTAAATTTATAAATTTAAATTAAAAATAAAATATTTTAAATAAGAATATTTAAGAATTTTTAAAGTATTTTAATTTAAATTTATAAATTTAAAATATTTTACTAAGTTTAGCTATAAGTAATATTATTTTTACAAAACTTGTATGTACAGGGTGTTTACAATATTTCTTATTAGTGCTAAAATGTTACAAAATTTGGGGAATTTATCCTAAACTTCAATTTAAAATCGGGCTTTACCATATTTTTGAACGAAAGTGACTTAGTAAATGTGTTAGAAAAATAAGAATTTGATATAATTTATAAATAAATAATATTTTTATCAAAGTTTAAGTAAGTTGGGACATAACTTTTATATTAAAGTGATCGACATAAAGTACATTCAAACTATGACAAAAGACCTGAGACAGTTGACATCAGGCAAGTCCAAACAGTTAAAGCAAGAGATGAGTCAGCAAAACAGGCGTGCAGCACAGAAACAAGTCTGGACAAGCGAGTGAGCAAGAGAAGGCAAACGGCTTATAACAAGGTACAGGTAAACAACACCAACTGAATGCACGTGGGTTTTATTTTAACCTTGTTCTTATCGCAAACCGGAAACTACGTCACAAAACGGAAACTAGTAGCGTCTCTAGTGGCGATGGCAGCGCCCCCTAGCAAAGCTAATGTAGAAAGATTAGTTAAGTGAAAGCAAGTATAAGACGTTGACGGGTTTTTTGGTAAGTATTTCATTCTGTTTTGTTTCTGAAAAGTAATCGAGCTGTATAAAAATTAGCAAATAATTTAAAATCGGACTCAAGTTAGTGTATGTTTTTACTGCACATGTGCAGATAGTTGATATGCACCAGTTGGTTACAAGGATAAACAGATTATAGTTTCTCAATAGTTAAAATTAAAAAGTTAATTTTGATTAACATAGAGATTTTCAAACTTTTTGTAAACTTTAAATTTCTTAAAACTATATTTTTGTTAACTTTTTTAACGTAACTTACATTTTTTTTAACTTTAAAAACTTTTAGTAAACTTTATTTTTATTAAAAATAACTTATTCAACCCTCTGTTATTAAGTGAACCTAACATATCAAGTTTATTCACTTTAAACATAAATACTAAGTTTATCAATAATTCAATTTAACCTTTCGAAAAATATAATTAATTAAAAAACTATGCATCGTGTTGTACTCATTTTGTAGTACTTTAAGCAGTAAACCCTTCAATTAAATTAGAAATTTAGATGATTTCCTTTATCGAATATCTTAAATCGTCTATAAATACTGTTATATCATGGCTTGCTCAGTTAAACCTATCCTAAATTATAAAACCGAAAAATAATTTTGGTTGTGGGTTCGAATTCAAGTTAAAACTTTTAATTATCTCTTAATTCTATTACCCACCGATAGAGGGCGATACAAAAAAACTATTATTTCATTTTAAAAGGTTCACATCTAAATTCTAATTAAACTCTAAGTCATTTCAAATTTTAACTCGTGACTTTTAAAACATTTGATTGTTTTACACAATAATGTGATCGTTTGCTTTTTGAATGCTAATTAAGTTTATTGTTTTTAAGTGTATCATTAAGAAATAACTTGAATATTAAATCAATTTAACCTTAAAAAAGAAACACAATATATTCAATCAGTATCTTTGTGATGTAATTGCCGACGCATTCAACTGTTAAGTGAAAGGATAATAATTCGATTCCATTCAAATACGACTTTTCATTTTATTTTTCTATGTTATTTTTCTTATGTAGGGGGAAATTTCAAAAAGTAATCAAAGTTTTAGTTTTTATTTCTCAAATATCTTAAATCTCAACGAAACGTCATGTTCATAAACCTACCCTTAACTATGATTTTATGACTTGGTCAGTAAATATGTTATCAGTGACGTCATGTGTGGGAGAAAAACCTATCTATAATTCCTAACATCATGTCTTATCTTGTGAGTGATTAAAAGTAGCACATTTTCAATCAATTCTCTTGTAGTTTAAGTAACATATAATAAATACCTCGAGTTTATTTCATCATAAATAAAATTTCCTTTAAAAGTTATGAAATTTTTCATGTTTTATAGAATTTCAACAAATTTATTCCTACTTTGTCTAAGACATTCAAAATGTTTAACAGTTGCTTACTTAAAATTTTATAAAGTTTTATTTTTTAAATGAGTGAGGTTAAAAAATTTCACTATTAAATTCCACTAAGTTGAATTTTTTACAGGTATACTATTTCCACTGCTTTGAAAGTGTTGTTTTAAAAAAAAAACTTTAACAATGTGTAAGTTATTAATTTTCCTTAGTTTAAAATATTGTATAAGTGTAAAGTTATTATTTTTCTTAGTTTGAAACATTGTCTAAGTGTAAAGTTTACTTAAATTTAATTATTTTCTTTTGTCAATCTAATGAAATGTTTATTTGTTGCTAATTTTCTAAAATTTATAACCAACTAGATAGTTTAAAAAAAAAAACTCTAACAATGTGTTATGTCTAATTTTTCCTTAGTTTAAAATATTGTCTCAGTGTAAAGTTATTATTTTTTCCTAGTTTGAAGTATTGTCTAAGTGTAAAGTTTACCAAAATTTAATTTTTTTCATTTATCGAAATGTTTATTTTCTAAAATTTGTTACTTTATGTTAAATTTTCTAAAATTTTTAACCAACTATATATTTTTCCAAAACCTCTAACAATGTGTTAAGTCTATTTTTGTTAGATTAAAATATTGTCTTAGTGTAAAGTTATTATTTTTTCTATCTTCCATGTTCCGATATAAAGGTGATAATCCCAAGTTTCCAATATACAAGTGAAAATACATTAAAATATTTAAATGTTGTAGAAAAATGGGTGATATCTGAAATTTAATAGTTCAAACAGCTTCCGGGTAAAAATCGTCTACACGTGTTAAAAATGGCAATCATTTTCCCAACAGACAGTTCGACACAGGTAAAAATGAGTCACTCAAACATGCATATAGCAAGCTGATAACAAGTTTAGATTGGAAACGTAGATAGACTATCTTGAAAAAATTTTAGGTGAGTCAATTTTTATTATAAAACTCTTATCTCATGTTAAAATCTTTTTTTAAATTAACATTTTGTCTAAGTCATTCAAAATACACAACATCAGTTTTAACAGTGTGGGTTAAAGAAAACACTTTTTTCGCAATCAAACTATTTTATTCATCATTTAAAATAACACACATCAAATAATTCTGTCATATTAAGATGTATACAATTCTAATTTCAAAATTTTTGTAATGTCCAATAAGTCACTCGTTCAGTGAAATCTTAAAATCAGTTAAACAACTTGTAAAAGGCATTCTATACATGCACGTTTTGATCTGTTAATTCCACTTCACATATTTCGTATATCATTTTGTCTTTTAATTCACTATAAGTTCGAACTAATCTATAAGCTTCACTATCAGTTCAAATAACAAATCTTTCAAACAGGGTGATTTCGCAATGTTAGGTAAAGCTTTATGAAATGTATCACAATGTTGTAAAAAATCAGATTCACAATTAAATATTTCACAACACTTTGTACATGAATGTTGTTTTGCTAAGTTGTGAGTTTTCTTATCTTTCAATAAGTCTGTCTTTCTTGAAAACAATTCGTTGCAATCACTACACTTGAATTGTTTGGGCGATTTGTGAATCTTTTGCGAAAAAACTTCACCACACACCTCACAGCGAAAACACTTTTCCTTTAGATGATTTTTCATGTGAAACACTAAGTTAACTTTTCGAGGAAATGTTTTGTTACATGACTTGCACAAATAGGGTACCTTTTTAATTGTTAAAGGTGACATGGTTTTATCACCTTCACAAGACTGCATGAATCGTTCCATATCAACTTTAATACTTAGACGAAAATCACAACCTTTTACATCAATCACAAAGTATTGTATAGCATTAAACACTTTGTTCGTAAAATAACATTCTCATGTAGGGGGTGCTTGTTTCAAAATACTAGCATTTTATTGGTTAAAAAAAGTCACATGCAAAAAGTTTCTTTTCTTTTTTTCGATAAAGTTTATAAAACTTAGAAATGTATTAAAAAAAAAAGTTTTAAAATCGTAACGTATTTTCCTTAAAGCACTCTCCTTTTCTAATATTCCTAATTAATTTTTTTTAAATATTGTATACAATTTCCCTTATTTAAATATTGTGCAAAAGTAAAATTTGAATGTTCTGTCAATACTATTTTCAAATTCAAAATAAAATTAATTAAATCAGCAAAATTTGTATTTGGTCACTTCATATAAACAAAGTAATGTTATCTGACGGATGTATTTCCTGTTTTAAAATATGCATAACGAATCGCGTTTATCAATACCTTATGTGATATTATCTTGCATCCTATGAAAAGATTTATTCTGTAATACCATGTAAAATGGTCTTAATCACACGTCTTAAATAATTTCCTGTTTCAACATATGCATAACGAATCATGTTTATCATTATCTTATTTTGCCTTCTATATGAAAAGATTTCCTCTGTGACCACATGTCAGCAGAAAAGTTGTAGAATTCCAATGGTCTTAATCGCATGTCTATTACTGTGAATGTTGTTATGTTAAAATGCAGCATAATAATAATGTGTGAGTAGTTTATATTTCTTTAATAATAATAAAAAATATGTATTTTATTTAAAGTTAGTGTCATCTACCTAACTGCTTTAAAAAATTAAAATTATGTTAGTTATTTTTCAAAAGCAAAAATCTTTCGACTGCTTTTAAAATGTTGTATTGATTTTTCAAATAAAATCACTTAAGTATCATACTTTTAACTAAAATAGGTTAATAATTCAAATATGTGACGTTAAAAAACTAGATGTCGTTCTCTTTTTTTAAATGTTGGTTGTATAATGTCAAATCTAATGAAAATTTATTATAATCGTATAACTCTAAACAAATACCTGCTCTCAAGTTAAATTATTGCTAAAAATTGTTCATATGAAAGGGAAAAAAATCTTTAAAATTGTTTTGTATATATCATATTGTATGTTTTTATATCTAATATTTTGCATGTCAAATCACTTATTAACTGAATGTAATGATTATGTCTTGTGTGTTGTAACTGGTTAGTTTAGGGTTGATTATCTATATTAGGGATAAGTGCCTCCATGTAGGTCTTTCTAAGGGTTCCTAACACGTATTGACACAATGTTTGAAAAAAAATCTCTGAATGGTTAGGTCGCCGAGCGCAAGAAGTTTAAATTTCAACATCTAGTAGCTTTAAAGTCAGAACCTTGCACCTATAGGCGAGGTGCTTATGTGTGTATAAATTCTTAAATGTTTGTAAGACACTTTGGGAAATATGTTATTTAAACTTCCCTTAAAAAAGTTAGCTATTGTAAGTTAATCTATATACGGATTTCGACGAAAACTCTGAACGGTTATGTCGACGAACTCGAGAGAAGTTTAAACAAAATTCCGAACGGTTAGGTCGACGAGTGCGAAAGGTAAACGTCTACCAGCTTTTTTCGTGTTAGGTTTTTATGAAGCAAAGTAATCGCATTACTTTCATTTACATGGCTATCACAATTTTCATTTTAAATCCTTAAAAATTTAGCCATTACATCTATTTTAATCTCATTTCAGTTAATACTTAAAGAATAATTTTTTTATATGAAACTTTTATAAAGTCAAAAATAATGGGTTCGAAGAAAATTCCGAACAGTTAGGTCGACGAGCGCTAAAGATGTGAATGTCTACATGCTTTTTAATGTTAAACTATAATAGTTAACAAATATAATCGAAACGTATGATTCCTTTTTCGATAAATAAACTTTTAGAAAAATGCTGTCAAAGTCGATCATCTTCTTTTATTTAGCAACTCTTAGTGAATTTTCATTTTAACTCTCTAAAAATTTAGCCCTCGCATCTATTTTAATCTCATTCACATTTAAGTTAATGTTTAAAGAATGAAAAAAAAAATTCTTTTACAGGTGAATTATAAGTAAATCTCATGTTAAACTCTGAACAGTTAGGTCGACGAGCGCGAAAGGTAGCACATAAATATTTCTTTTACAGGTATTATTTTTATAGCAGGGTTCCTACCCCTCAACTCCACTAGCACTGTTGACATTCTGTTACTAAAAATTTAGCCCTCACATCTATTTTAATCTCATTCACATTTAAGTTAATGTTTAAAGAAGGGAAAAAATTCTTCTACAGGTGAATTATAAGTAAATTTCATGTTAAACTCTGAACATTTAGATCGACGAGCGCGAAATACAAAAAGTATTGTTTGTTGTATGCGAATCGAAGGCAACAATGAGTGGTGTGGCGGCCATGCGACCCCTGCTTAGTCAGATAATACAACCTATATAAAATTATTTAAAATTTTGTATAGGTTGGGGGGGCCTTTAGCTATCACATACATCAAGCAAGACTTGTTTTTTTTTATTTCTAGGTTCCATGAAGCTGGATTTCCTCATAGACACTCTACAACTTTAGCAAACGTCACACATCTGATTTCCCGTATGACACAACTCTCGCTTAAACATAATAATAATTAAACCCTTTTATTTCGTTACAGGTCTCTCGCAGATGACTGATGAAGCAGGATTGGCAGATTTAAAAAAAAAATTGTGGCGTTATGAATTGATTTCATAGCGGGTGGTTATGGCGGGTCCACAATAAAAAAAAAAAAAAAATGTATATTTTGTTAACATTATTATTTTTTATAGCAGGCTTCCTACCCCTCAACTCTACTCGCACTGTTCGCATTCTGTTATTTTTAAAGCAGGCTTCCTACCCCTCAACTCCACTCGACTTTGCTGAAGCATAATAATAATTAAACCCTTTTATTTCGTTACAGGTCTCACGCAGATGACTAGTGTAAAAGAATAGGTAAAAAAAAAAAAAAAAAAATGTGGCGTTTTCATAGCGGGTGGTTATGGTGGGCCCTCCCAATTTAAAAAAAAAATTCCCTGACAAGAAAGAATCTGATTAAAACCCTTTATTTTCCTACAAAAAAATTAAGCCCCCCTAAAAATAAGCCCTCCCCTCTCTCCCTTATCGGTTAAAAAAATTAAGCCCTCCCCTACTTCACTTCCTCTCTTATCTTCCAACACTTCCGGTTCACTTCCTGTCTTATCTTCCATCCCTTCCTGTCTTATCTTCCATCACTTCCGCTTCCACTGCCAGGCTCACTTCCGGTACCCACCTCCACCGCTTAGCGCTTAGCCTGCTGGGGTCTAACTGTTATTCTTCTACTACTCATAATTGAAACTGTATTAGGAGTTTTAAGGTTTTTACGAGCTTCAAAAACATGATCACGACTAATACGTGCAAAATATCCGTTAATTTCAGTGTGATTTTCTTCGAAAAGTGGAGGGGGGGGGGGGGTCCAATTAGGAAAAAAATCTCTCTTTTCGAACACTTTTCTCTCTCACCGATAATATTTCTACATTACAACTGTCTGTCAAAATATAATAATTTATAGGTTTTACATGACATAATTTCAATCTTCAAGATATCTCATTCCCCCACCCAACAGAATTCAAAATAATGTCACGAGTCCTTGAAAGATAGAAAGAAAGATTAGGGATATAAATATGTTTCAAATTTCACATTTTTCTAAGATTTACAACTGATTTATGGAAAGGAAGGATCAGAGAAGATAAACATTTACTTGTTTCTTTCTTTAAATCCTGACTCTGGGCTATATTAGCTAGCCTTTTTTTTTTGTTGCACTGTTAGAAACGAAAGTATATATGGAATCAATAGCTCGAAAACTGCAGTGATTATTCCAATTTTAGCAGAGTTTTTCTAGGGAAAATTATGATATTACATTAATTTTAGCATTGAGATAATTAGAGCAAGCAAAAGTTGTAATTAGTTTATTTAAGTGTGTGTTTTTAAGATTTTTATTATCTTCACGGGTGTTACGAGTAAAGGTTGATAAGATAACTTTTATAATTACTTTGCCTCTCAAGTTCCACTGTATAATAATTTAGAATTTGCATCGAAATACTTAAAAAAATAACTATAGAAATATTTTGATTTCAATTGCTTGATTTTGGAATGTTTTAAATATTGGAATGTTATATATATATATATATATATATATAAATATATAACAATTCATATTTAGGCACATTCATTTATTTCGTTATTATTATCACTTTTTTTTTTCAATAATGTTTTTGAAGAATAAGTTTTTTAAATGCAATTTTTAAACTTAATAATCGTATAAAAGTGAAGGAAAACGTTTTTTTTTTTTTTTAAGTATTTACTAGTGCAGTGCAAAAGGTTATCTAAAAATGTTATATAAAGGTTTATCTCTGCAGTCTCATTGTATTTATCACTTAATAAGTTTTATGAAAAACTAGTAAATTTTCAAAAAAAAAAAAAAAAAAAAAAGAGTAAAGTCAAGTAGCTTTTTTTTTTTAATGCTGATACTAAAAATTATTTCTAAATAAAATAATTTACGATGATTTCCCTCGAAATATTAAAAATATATATATTATCGAAATATTTCGATTTTATTTGATTGATTCTGCGATGTTTTAAATATTTAAAAATGTATCAAGAAAAAAAACCCATTCATATTTAAGTACATGAAAGAAATATACTTTATTATTTTTACTATATTTTAATTATTGGTTTTTAAAATACAATTTTCAAACGTAATAATAGTATAGAGTAAATCCTTTAATGAGAATCCTTTAATGTATTACTATACTTTTTTCTGTATTTTTATTCAGTTTTCAAAGTACTTTCTGAAACGATTTGTCTTCATTTCATAATAATTTTATTCATGCACTTGTTCTTTAAAATACGAAGAACATTTAAATGAGTGATTTACAAGAACACATGTTTAATAATTTAGCCATAATTTTTTTTTTCACATAAAACACTCTTCAATGTATCGTTTCTCTTTATGTACCTCGTTATTCATTTTCAAAATAGTACTTCATTTGATATTTTGTCACCAGTATTTTCATGAACAGGCAAATGGTATTAAACTGTCTTTTCCTGCAGTCTGATTTCATCTATCACGTAAGGAGGTTCTAAGGCACACTCATGAATAACTGCTAAATTAAAAAATATAAATAATAAACTAAAGAATAAAGACACGTAGCTTTTATAAAATTGTTCTATAAATTAGAATTTACGATTTGGATAGAAATATTTAAAATAATAAAGAAATATTTGCTTGTTTTTGTGATAGTTTAATAATTTTAAAGTATATCATATTTAAGAATTGTACAGCAGAAATAGAATTTTAATTAAAATATAATGATAGAGGAGGGTAATCCAAATTCCGGCTAGGGTCCAATTACCGGCTAGTAGGTGTTCTAAGAACTTACCCCAGCGCAGCCTAGTGGCGATAGGCAGCGTTCCTATCTTTAATTGAGAGAAGAAAGACACGTCGCTGAATCCGATTCATTTACAAACAGTGAGAGCAAAAGTGTTGACAAGACGAAATCTGGCATATCAAGAGTATTTCATGTATGGGTTTCTAATTTCTTTTAAAAATACTTATTGTATATTGGCCTGAATTAATGATAAAATTGTTTTCTGGACATGTTTATCTCCCAAATGCCGCATGCACATTATTGGTATTTTACTATCGGAATGAGTAATACGGGTTTTAACTTAAACATGACAGTGATCAAAATATCGGGCATCCAGAGTGATCTAAATACAGGCTAGCCAGTGTTTCGAAATTTCTGTGTTTACCCTGTGTGAAGGGGACGGGAATGAATTAATATATGGTATCACTGATGCTGTATCGCTTTGTTGCAACAGTTGAATGTTACACCTCACAGAAAAGCGTTTCTGGACACTCCAAATATAAATATATAAAAGGGAAGATAAAGAAAAAAAATGACGGAGGAATAACTGAAAAAATATAGGCGAAAGGGACAGAAATTGGATTAACAAGGAATATATCCGGAAAGGTAACAAAGGAATATATCCGACAAAGAAAGATAATGAAATTTGTGTCTTCCCCAAGTGTTCTTTCTCTGCGGACAAGAAGGGGATTCAAAGTTTAGAATACAATAATGTCGGCCCATAGCGACTGCAGCGACACAGAGAGTGATTGCTATGTTAAAGATTTTGTAGACAAAGTAATCTACATTTCAAAGTGCAAGCTTTTTTTTTTTGTTGTTGTCATTTAACACATTAAAAAACAAAACTGAGAACAGAAGACTGTCAGGGAATTCATTTAGATTTTTAGATTTTTGACGAAAATGCTTGTTTATTAAAAGTTCCATCTTCCCTCTGTACACATTAAATGTTATTATTGAATAAAATGCATTAAAACAATTTTTTCTCTCTTAATTAGCGAAATTTGTATTACTTGTGTAATTCTGTTGAAAAAAAACTAAGGTAGACGGTATTTAGACCTCATTTTCTAAATTCAAAATTTCAGGCTTCAAGATTTTTTCTTTTTATAAACAGAAAACGCTTTTAAAACTGAATTAGTTTTCTAAACGGATGTGAATCGCAACAAGATACCCTACCATGCCTTTTTCTCAACTAATTTTCAAAATTGCAGGATCCAGTTCGAAAATAAAAGTGGTTGCCGGTATTTTGTCCTTTTCCACTAATAGCGTAACATTTACGTGTTTTAGCAAATCTGTTTATACAGTATGTTGCAGTTGAATATAGCCCCAGAAATTGTTGTTTTTAGATTTAAAAAAAACTGAAATACCTGTTTCTGATTTTTTAAGATCTTAGAAAGGGCATCTTCAAAATATCATGTGATTAGCTCAATTTATAAAAATACAGGTATGGCGTGTAATTGTTTTGTTTTCTTTACAACTGAAACTAACATTAAACACAGTGAAACATCCTCTTCTAGTATACACAGAAGGCATAGATATGCGGCTATCAAACTTCACATTTTCAATATTTAGCTTGCAAAATTTTCCCTTCGATGTTGTATAATAAATAGAAGAATTATTTTAAATCAGTAAGTAAGATAATATATTTTACGTTATGCAAAAAATAATAGAGCTTTCTTTATTAAAAAAAAAATCCCTGACGGCTCGGCCTACAGGCACAGGTAGATTTCGAAGACGTAGAACGCGGGGAGCCTGTTTATTGGGAATTGCAGAAGAAATGACCTTTTTGCCATGATGTGGCAGTTGGGACCGCCCACTTCGAAATTTTCCTGTGTCTGTAGGCGGAGCCGGCAGGAATTCTTTTGTTTTAATTAATTAATTATTTTTTTATTTTGCTGTAAGGGTTTGTCCTATAAAAAACTTTTCAATATAAAACTTGTAGATAATATTAAGAGGATGTATAATAAATTTAAGCGGATTTGTTATCTTGTGAATTGACGAAGTTATGAATTTTTTCTTTTTAAACCCCTATTTTTTTCACCCTTGAGGCCATTTTTAATGCTATCAAAAATCTGTCATACGTAAATTTTTGGCCTTTTCCTAGAAGTAATAATAACTTTAAACGGATTCGGTGTGTATCATAATTAAGAAGTTATGGGTTTATTTCTGTTTTCACAAAAAGCTCACCCATATACCCCCCCCCCCCCTTGGTTCGATTTTGTCGATTAACAAACTTGACCGAGATTTTATGCCCCTTGATTTTATGATTATTTTTGTTTGTAAGAGATTTGTGCGGAATTATTGAAGTTATCGTGTCTATAAAAAAATGATATAGATAGATAGATAGATAAAGTTTTGAACTGGCGGGTGGTTTTGGGTTCTGCGAGTCATGATTGGCGTAGATCTACAAAAAATTTCTTGAAATTACAACATAGGGGAGAATGTAATAGGTAGTATTTCTTACGAAATATACCTAATTGCTTGTAAATTTTTAAGGATTATTTGCGAAAGTACAAATTTCTCAGACGTACATGCTTCGGAGCGGTTATAGTACTGTCATTTGCAGAAAAGAAATGTTGTTCCATATGCAAACAAAAATGGATATTTTCCTTTAAACTTGGCGAGATGGAGAAAGTGGCCTTGGCGAGACAACGAAATTCCACAACATATTTTCTGTTTTATCTATACAAGCAATATTTATACAATTTATTTAATATAAATAGGCTAATTATCTATTTTAATATAGAAAAATATGTAAATTGTATATAAATAATAATAATATATATGTATAAATGAAATGTTAACACATATACATAAATACGTATATAAACAAACATAAAAGTTCATCAGGTTTGTTTCCATAGCATTTTATATTATTTGGCAACATCGCTTTTTGAAGCCCGATCGGGCTTCAAAAAGCGATGTTACGCAACCTTTAAAAAAAACCAAAGCCCCTATAGTGGTGAAGTACCCAAAAATGTGTCATTTTATTAATATAAAGTTATTATTATTTTTTCAATTTTAAAACAAAGTATTTGCTTATTTATTTTTTTCGATAGATAATGTCATGTGGTATATAATAAACGACCAAAACCCATAGTTTTACCATTTTTGAATATTGTTAGATATACTATGTTTGTTTTTTATCAATGTCCTCAATCTGATATCAAGGATAATAAAGAGTAATGAACCTTCACTACATTCTGCTTCAAGGATTTAGTTGAAAAAATATAAAAGATTTATTTTTAGTCACTATTACATTGATTTGTTAAAAAGATAATTTTTATATCACTTATATGTACTGAATGCTGCTGTATAGAAGTATGTGTCTATGCAAATAAGTGTATAAAATGCAAGTAAGTATGTAGGATATAGTATGCAAGTAATACGTATGTATAGTGCAATAGCAAAGGATCATGTACTTCTAGAACTTAGACGTGATGGTTATTAAATAATTTAATTTTTTTTTTATTTATCTCAATTACTGAAGTGTGCAAATAAAACATGCAAAAATGACATTTTTAAAATTTTATTTTATCATTTTTTTTAATATAATGTTTTCATTAAATATATGTAAGTATTTCTCCCCTATTATGCAGAAGAATCATGTATTAAAATGACCAGAAAAGTTTGAAATTGATAAAAACAATTATTGATTATGCTTTTTAGCTCACAGGCTATCAAAGCCTGAGAGCTTATGTGCCCGCCGGTTCTGTATGTACGTACGTACGTACGTATGTATGTATGTATGTATGTATGTATGTATGTACGTAACGCGATAACTCTTGATAGAACTAACCGTTTTACTTTAAATTTTGTTTATAGGTTCCTTGTGATAAGGCGCTTTCCTGATTAGTTTTGGAGGTTCATTGGTTAAGCATAAAGGGGGGAAACGGGGGGCTAACCCCCATAATTTAGATAAATGGGTTTTTCATGCAGAATTATCCCATTTTCTTCAAATTTTGTATTTAGGCTCATTTTGATAATGAGCTTCTGTAAATAGTTTTGGGGGTTCATTGGTTAAGTATAAAGGGGGAAAGGGGGGATAAGCCCCCCTAATTTAGATAAATGAGTTTTTCATGCAGAATTATCCGATTTTCTTCAAATTTTGTATATAGGTTCATTTTGGTAATGTGCTTCTATCAATAGTTTTGGGGGTTCATTGGTTAAGTATAAAGGGGGGAAGGGGGATACCCCCCCCTTATTTAGATAAATCAGTTTTTCATGCAGAATTATCCGATTTTCTTCAAATTTTGTATATAGGTTCATTGTGATAATGCGCTTCTCTGAATAGTTTTGGGGGTTCATTGGTTAAGTATAAAGGGGGAAAGGGGGGCTAATCTCCCCTTAATTTAGATAAATGGGTTTTTCATGCAGAATTACCCCATTTTCTTCAAATTTTGTATATAGGTTCATTTTGATAATGCGCTTCTCTGAATAGTTTTGGGGGTTCATTGGTTAAGTATAAAGGGGGAAAGGGAGGATAACCCCCCTAATTTAGATAAATGGGTTTTTCATGCAGAATTATCCGATTTTCTTCAAATTTTGTATATAGGTTCATTGTGATAATGCGCTTCTCTGAATAGTTTTGGGGGTTCATTGGTTAAGTATAAAGGGGGAAAGGGGGGCTAATCCCACCTTAATTTAGATAAATGGGTTTTTCATGCAGAATTATCCGATTTTCTTCAAATTTTGTATATATATTCATTGTAATTAGAGACTTCCCTGATTAGTTTAAGGGGTTCATTAGTTGAGTCACTATGAGGGGGGTAACGGGGGGATGACCCCCCTTAATATATTGTTGATTTCTTTATTTTTCGAGGGGCATATTTCAAATTCTTTGAAATAAGAGTATAATATACAATTAGTGTGAATAGCCTGTGAGCTCAATGCCCTCAGTTTAACTGGGCAGTTTTCTTTTTATTTATAATGTTTGAACCTTTAAGAATGTCGTACATTTGGTCCGATCGGAAAATTTCTAGAATTACGGTCATACGAGCTGTAAACGTTGAGGCGCACAAACCGACGATACCGGATAAGACATAACTTTCAACTTTATTCTCAATTGCTGCGGTTTTGTACAAGTTAACGGATTTACATGTTTCCCTTTTTTTTTTTTAAATAAAGGAAATTAAACTGTCTACAAACTACATATGTAAAAAATAAAAATAAATAAATATAAGAAAAATAAATAAATACAATATTTTTACTGGATTATGAAGTTTTTAAAATTCATATTTTTTTATTTTCTTCGTTTTAAGCATAAGAGCAGCTGAATTTAGACAATTTCACTTATTTTCAAGTGTAACTCACTTCGTTTTTGGAATATCTGCAAAATATCACTACACGTGGTCAATCTGTTCATCTACTAGATAACTAAAGCTTTTAGAACAATTTCTTTTTGAAAATCTTAAGTTTTATTTTAATTAAAAAAAAAAATTGTCAAAAGTGCACCAAATTCAGCTACTGGTCTTCTTAGTTAAACCCCCAGTCTCCAAAATTGAACCAAACAATAATAGGCTGTTTTAATGAGTAGGGAATATAACTAATTTTATTAAAAGCAAAGTTAGCGGTTAATGAAACAAACAACATGGGAAATCCAATATGGCGGACTAAAAATTTAAATATTTTGAAAGCTATTCAATTTGTTTGAAATTTCGTATACATGTGCTTTGAAGAATGCTAAGTACGATTCAAAAGCTAAAAATAAAATCAAAAATGGCGAACTAGTATAGATATTGAAAGTATGCAGTAGAAAATTGTTAATAACATTTTTAAATTATTTCAAGAATAATTTTCTCATTTAAAAAGCTCTTCTTATGTAGAAATAGTATTAATTGTAAACATTCCCTCAAGACAACGTTTCGGGATTTTCATGTCTCTGAAAATCGGTTTAAATTAGCAACTTTTTTGTTTATACCCAACCACTGGCAGAAATCTGACAAAACTCAAAATTCTTATTCTTTTTAAATATCATAGTACAACTGTGGCAGAAAGACATGAAAACTTTTTCCCGGTAATTCTGAAAAAGAACGTCAAATAAAAAGCGAGGATAGATAAGGGATAGCCTACGGTTTCTTTATATTATTAATATCGATCATGCAAAGTTTTAAGAATCACACAGAATATTTCTTTTTATATTCTTATCAATAACAACTCATTCCCGTTTAAAGCTGATTTCAAAAAGTTGTAAAATATTTTAAGAAACTTACACTACAACCTTGTTTTTCAAATAGCAAGTTTTTTTTTTAATTTTTCAATTTGTAAATAAATAAAATTTTTACTTTGATCCCGAGCACTGTATCACACCCTCTGTATTAAACCCTCTTAAAATAATAATAATAATAATAATAATAATAATAATAATAATTCTTGTTTAGAATATAATTATACACGTCAATAAAACAAAAACGCTGCCAGTTTCGGAAAAATAACTTTGCACAAAGAACTGCTGGCACTCAGCTTTGTAAAAAGACCACAGCAACTCTGACAATAAAATTATCTTCTAACACATGCACTACTCTTTTACAATTTCAGAATTTTTGAAGCGACTAATAACTAGCCGTTGGTGGCCACCGTAATATTTAGCCATCATGGATATGCATAATATAAAATATGAAAATGAAACATGTGCAAACTACTCATAAAATGTATTGCAATTCGAATAAAATCGTGACTTGATGACGTCATAAACTTTAAATCGAGGCTAACGAAAAAGACAGGCTACCGCGGTGCATTCCACTTATCTTTTTTTACAGACCGCTAGAGTGACGTGAAGCTCTTTTCGTACGCCTGCATTGGTGCATTCGAGCATCACGGGAGTCCCGTGGTCTGTAAAAAAAGATACAAGTAAAGCACCGCGGTAGCATTTCTTTTTCGTTAGCCTCGCTTTAAATGCTCGATTACTGAATTGCTTGAAAGAAACATCCTTATAACTCTAAAAATGACAATCATATTAACTAAGAGTTTACTGCGTCGGATTAAGCGACTCATTTCCAATTGAAATATACCTTTGAGTTGAAATTTGGATGAAATAAAGGGTCATGGAAAATCGAAGAGTGTGTAAAATAGGATTACAAATATCTCGACAACTAATAATCCGATAGGCTTCATTCTTTACGCAAAATTTATGTTTTCTAATTGTCTTTTATATTCACTCCTAAAAATAAACAATTTTGAAAAAAAAATTATATGCCTTTTATCAGAACGAATATTTCGAGAGTCCGAAAAAAAATAGTTCCGGATAATCGAAGTTACTGAAATTCAATAAAGTTCTTCCCATTATTACATACTAAGTACATACCAAATTTCAAGTCTCTATCTCAATTTGTTCGGGAGATAGAGCGTTTACAGACAAACAGACATACACACAGACACACAGACTTACAGACACACAGACATACAGACACACAATTTTTTTTTTTCAAAAAATATGTTTTTCGGAATCTCCAGTGTCTGAAACATGTAAAATCCGTCAAAAAATTTTTTTTTTCGATTTTTAAAACGATTACAAGACTTACTCTATACTACGTATGATGGGTAAGTAAACAGTGACATTGGCAGCTGATTTTTTTACTATTCATTAGATAATAGTTCAGGACATTATCTCCTTAAATTTCGTCGCGGAACACTGTGGAACTTATAAACTTTCTGATGTTTGAAAACAAAAAAATAATACTTAAAAAAAAAAAAAATATTTTAATCAAAAATAATCATGACACTATTAATTTTTATGCGCTGAATATAATTTTTCTAATGCATGCTAATAATTTACACACCATCATCGTGTGAATCCATTTTACAGAATTAAAATTGGATGATATGGAAAAATGTAGCACGTGTTTAGAGGAACCGCTGTTTTGCTCTCTTTGTTCACCTCAGATGATACTTCCCCAAGCGTCGCGTTTGAAATGATGAATGTTGTCAGGGAAATGCGAAAACCTTTTTCTAAATACAGATTCTGACCCTCCAAACATTATTCTAGCCAACTATATAATCAAAATTCAAGAAATAGTAACTTTATTTTTCGACTTTTGGCCAGCTTTTTCGGATTTTGCCTCCCCCCCACCCCCCCAAAAAAAGAATTAGACTGTGTGGCGGTCCAAATATGGCTACTCTCCCCTAATCATTATATTTCTTAAATTCTACTTTTGAGTTAAAACAAGTAATATACAAAATAATAATATTAATAATAATAAAAATAAAGTCAATTTCTACTTAATTCAACAAAGAAAAATTTTATTTTATTTACTTTTTATTAAAAAAAACTGTATTAACATCAAGTGTCATCCACTACAAGTTTAAAAAAATGTATTTGAACTTGAGTGGATGAATAAAAAGTATTTTATTAACGATTGAAAATTTGAACAAGCTATATAAATATATATAGGGAGAGTGTGAACTAATAGTAGGAATTGAAAAAAAGAAATCTTTACTCAAAAATGTGGAACCTGCACTTCAAAATAGTAGCAAAACTAGTTTTACAATATTCATTTTGTCATGTAATATGAAAACTTTTGCAACTGCTTTTTCCAAATAAAGAAATATTTTTCATTCCTATAAAAAATAAATAAATAAAAGCAAAAATAAATAACAGTCTAAATTAATTACATGCTTCCTAAATCACCATCACATTGCAGTCAATTTTCGACATTTCAAATCAGGAAAAAAGGATTTTTTTTTTTTTTTTTTTTTTTTTTAATTATGAAGCATTTACCATGACGAAAAAATATTAAAAAATGTTTATTTTTATTAATTGTTCTGGTTTGTAAATAAAATCTCTCAATGAGACTATTTTTCCTAATTGTGTGTTATTAATCAGTTTCATATTGTATTATATGTTTCTAATGTAAGACATTTAAATCTAATGTTTTTTTTTTATATATCTTTCTGTATATTTATTCTATGGAAGATTTAAATTATAAACCTTTCGTTTTCAGTTCCTCCCACCAAAGTGCTTATTTACGATATGGAAAATAAAGAGCTCTCTGGTGTAATAGGGCCATATGACGAAGGTTCTGAACTAAAATTAAGCTGTGAATCAGACGGAGGTAGTATTCTTTATCCTTTTAAATACATTTATCTGTGCAATGTCCTAATTGAATAAGTAATTGGAATACTGTGTGCTGAAATATTTCGTAATTTATTCTACGAAAGACTAGTTCCCAAACAAAAGTATTGTTTCTAATGTGAACACTCTAAGCAATTAGAAACGAAGAACTTCTGTATTAATTTAAGGGGAACTTTATTATTCCATTTCCATATTATTAGACCAATGTAGATATTTTAATTCTGTCTTCTCAAGAATACGTGAAAACATGAGAAATGCATTATATTTAAGTACATGTTCACAGATAAAGAAAAAGAGAGACCCAAGTAAGATAAATAATTAAAATTGTCGAAATATGATACTAAACTTAATCGTATTCGTTATAATAATTCGATAATCGTATTCGTTTTAAATAAAAGCTATCTTTTGTATGCTAAATTTATGAAATAATTTTATGTTAAGGTTCAACATATATTGATATATATATGCACAAAACTATTTGCTTGCATTCTACGTCATTAAAATGAATTCCTTCAAATATAATTTAACTAACAGACCTTCCCGACTTACCGGTATGAGTCACGAGGAATTTTTTGGTATACTAATCAAAAATGTAAATACCTAAAAAAAAAGGCAAGGAAATAACAAAGTTCATTGCATTCGCGCCCATAAATTGTTAAAACGACAATCAGAAAAAATACGGCAGTTTGACGTAATCATAGTAAAATCCCTTAGCCTTATAAATGAAATGCGGGTACATTTTGGCGCGTGTAGTAGTAAAATATTAGATTTCCCTGGCAATGCCGAAAAAAAAAGAAAGAATGCATATAAATGGCGTAGCATTTAGTGAAATTATTTTTCATGTGATAATATAATTCAATGTTTATTTCGCTTGAGAATAACTGGAAGGTTGGCAGCTATGCGTTTTTTTGACTGAACTCATAGTTAATAAAACCTTGTTAGAGGAGTACGAAGTATTTATATGATTCTTTTAATTAAAATAGAACACCATCTGTTTAAAACTCCGGATAAACCAAACCGAAATTTGTTTGGATTTTTGGGAAAAAAATTCTAATTATTCTTGATAATGAAAAGCAAATAGTGTTAAAAAATTCAAAATACCTTTCAACATATGCATTATTGTACCGATTTGAAAAAAAAAAAATAATGCAATGAAACTTAACTCATGATTTCCAAATTATTTTGCTTCCATCTCTAATATCTCTTTATTTTCTCTTATATTTATGTCGGAATTTCGCATAACCCAAAATGCTGCTTATACGAACAGGTAGAGTTCTGTATTAGTTTAGATTTTTAGGTTTCTAGTGTATTGCTTAAGAAATATCAAATATATAGTACATGACTTAAATTATAAAAGTTTACGAATTCTGCATATCTCGAAATATTTTACGAGAAACAAAACTATATAATGAATGGTATATAAAAAAAATAGTATCTGGTTCACAAAATAAAACCAAACATGTTCATTTAAAGATTATTCAATGAAAAAATTATTCATATTACTATTATAAATGGTTTATTCTGGAAAATGGTAAGCTAGGAATTACGGAAAGTTTTAATGTTATATGACCAAGTTTTAAATATATTATAATGCATAATATTTTACCATTCACCAAAGATATTATCCTTTTCAATTCTTATCTTTACTGAAATACCTTTACCGAGTGTGAAAATTTAGAAATATTATGCCTTTTTATATTTTTATCGCGAGTTCTCTATTCTATTCTTTACCAACAAAGGAATTTTGACGAAGACATCATTTGAAGTAGTTATGGACGAGATTTCAGAGTTTCATATCCGTCTCCATTGTTCACTTTCATTTTGTAATTACCCTTTCCATGCGGGGAATATTAGTGGAGCTTTGCAGAATGGTGATTTGGAGAACAAAGGCCTGGAGGAAAACATGGGAAGTGCATTTGAAGTGCATTAGGCATTGCAGATCAAAGGGAAAGGAAGGGACGGTAGTAATTAAGCCTATTGAATCATACGTAAATATAAGAATATATTTAACTAAATATTTTAAAGCTTTAGTAATGGAACAGAGAAATCAGAGATGCTCTTGTCTGAGGAAATGTTCATTAAGAGCATAAACATTCTTTAATCGAGATAGGTAGGCATATTTCAAAGATATTTAAAATTTGTAAAATCTATCTGCATAATAAACTGTATTGTTTCCCCATTTAAAGTAAAAATGCCGCGGGAGGACATTTTATCTCTCTTTTCGTGCTTCATTTATTTATTTCATTATGTTTCTTTTTTTGCTAGATGTTGCACATACCTTTTTTCCCATGAGTTTCAAAGAAGAGCTAAAGGAACGACTAAAAAACATAATAAAATATTATTATCCTCCATAATGTTTTCCCACTAAGAAAAATGTATCATATATTTTTTATCCGAGTATTTTAGTGTTTTCGTTAGAACGCTCTGTCATTTAAAAAGGTTGGACTTGGACAATTGTCTGCAGTCTATAAATTGTTGAAATTTGAAAATGCATAATCTTCCTAAAATTAATGTAGAGAATCTCTTGATTTATAATGTATGATTAATCACATAGGAGAAAATTCATAACTGATAGACGATGTTTCGGTGTTTTTTAGACACTTCTGACTTTTAAAAAGAATGAACATAGGTATTAACCTTTATCTTAAAAGCTGCTGAAAATTTGAAATGTAAAATCTTCGTAAAATTAATGTAGAGAAACTTTTGATTTGTAAGTATCGCTTATCACTTAGAATAAAAGTCTTACCTTATATACGATGTTACTTTGTTTTTATTAGACACCTGTGATTTTTAAATAGAGGATGTATGGATATTAAATTATGTCATAAAACAGTTGAAAATTCGAAATACACAATATTTGTAAAATTAATGTAGATAAAGTTTTTATTTCTAAGTATTGTTTATCGTATAAGACAAAATTCAAAACTTATATCTGAAGTTGTTGGTGTTTTCTTTAAAGGCCTCTTATTTTTAAGAGACTAACAGGTATATTGGATTTATTCAAAACATTATAAATAGAATTATCGAAAATTACCAAAATTCATCAGAAATTCATGTAAGTAAATAACTATATATTCTACATATTGGATTATGTATCATGGATTGTATAATCTAGCACTTCTATGATATAAACATTCTAACACAAACTTCCAAATATATAAGTTACGTAGGCCGTTTTTATATTTTTATTAATACACTAGCTAAGTAGGACCCCATTGTGTTGCATTTGTATTTTATAATATAGTTAAATTTTTTTTTTTTGCTTTTTTTTTTGGGGGGGGGGGGATACATACCAATGCAGTTTTTAAAATAAAGTGTATAAATCCTAATCTAAAAATGCAATTTATAAATCTTGATCAGAATTTTAAATCGCGGTAAAATTCTCTAAAATTTATTTTATTTCTTAATTTTTTTAACTTTCATAGACTGGTTGATTGATTGATTTTCCAAGTTTTTCCTGTTATCTCAAAAACAATTTTAGATATCGGAATGTGACAAACTACAGATTGTAGCCAAAATTATCATTTATAAATCTTAATTAGACCTTCCAATAGCCGTAAATTTCTTAAAATTGATCAATTACTTTCCGAGATTTTTAGCAATAAATAATTGATTAATGGATGTATTTTACCGGTTTTCCCTGTTATTTGAAGGAGTATTTTAGATATTGGAATGAAAAAAGCTGCAGATTGTAGCCAGAAATGTTCTCTATATACCACTGGTAAGTTTTATGATTGATATGCAAACATTTCTGATCCTATTCGAGACGGATAGATAGAAAAAAAATTAATTTCGGAATCTACATCGTCTGAATAGTCGAAAGAACTTTGAAATAGGTTTTAGAAAATCACAGACAGACACTATTTTATATAACATCAGAGGTGCCAATCTCTCATTAATATTCCGTAATATGTGGTTTAATTTGAAACAGGTTGACACGTTTCGCACCAGAATTTTTTTTAAGAAATGAAATTAAATAAATTCCACGGAGAAACTTGAAATTAAATAAATAAAGATTCATCCAATAATTTTTCTGGTATAAAGCGTTGTTAAACTGGGTCAGATTAAACCACATATTACAGAAGATTAGAGGGAACTTGGCACCTCTGTAACATTATAGATTTAAAACATTACACCTCGCTATTTGCTACATAAATAGCTTAAATTATTATTTCCTATTTTTATACTTAGCGCAAATACGAAATGCTTTTGTGAAGATTGCGGTCACGGTCACAAAACGTATTGTGGTTGTTACAAAATTCATTTATTCCCTCGTATAAGATATTTCTTCCCTCTATCTCTCATTTCTCCCTCGTATTCTTCCCTCATACCTACCCTGTATCATTTCTTCCTTCGTTAGCTGAAAATTATTTTATTATAACACGTGTAAAAATTTCGTTGTTCTACGAATGTGAAGTCTTAAACGACGGCAAAACATTCCTCTTCCCGATAAAACATTAAATATGAATTAAAGTTAAATTAAAAAAAAAAAAAACATTATACATTTTATTTAAAGCATGTATACATTTATCGGGTCATATAGTCAAACTCAAAATTACCTATTAAAGAAAATAACTTATTTCACATTTCTTATGATTTTTTAGTACGTAGAGTAATATGAAAGGAAAATAATAAAAATAACATACATTTTCTTATTACTGTTAATAAATCTGTATTTCTTATTAATTTACAGGCACACCGCCACCAGCTGTAACGTGGTGGAGGGGATCCACACTTTTAGACGATACATTTGATACGATGCCAGATGGTGTAGTAAGAAATGAGCTAACAATAACTAGGCTGATGAGATCTGATTTATTGATGGTTCTCACATGCAATGCCAACAACAATAACGTAACGGTTCCTGTCGATAAGTCAGTTAAAATAAACCTGAATTGTAAGTAAATAACATTTTTCTATATATATTATATTGTGAGTAAATATGTGTATGTTATTGTATTTTGCCGATAATCTCCTTTTATCTAGATCCATCAGACATAATATTTAGTAGAACAAATTGATGGACAACATGATATTTAAGTTACTTTTACTACTTAGAGTATTAAGGCTAATACTCTTATGACTCTAATACTCTTCTGCTTAGAATTATTTATGATACGTTTTACAAAACTATTTGTATTTACATTTTGTTTTTTAGGAATAGAAAATATTTTACATAAGCCATTCGAAAAGTTTACAGGCAATCAATGCATTTCGAGAAAAAGACCAGATCATTGGATTTATTTTCAGATTTATTTTCTGACCAGATTTATTTTCTGAAAAATATTTTTTATCCCTTTTCAGGACAAGGTACTTCTCTTGCGAAAAAATGTTTAATTATTGATTGACACCGGATTTACAAACAATCTTATTTGGAAATAATTTACAGCTTTTCTTCACGTAAGACATAAAAACAAAATTTTCATTAAAAATTCCGGCGTCAATATGGAATTTTGGAATTAAAATTAAGTAAGACATACATCCCCCCACCACCCTTAAAAGTGTTGTAAAAGAAATATCCATTAATATGTTCAAGTTCTCACATTCGTCAGCGAATAACTTGGGTATTTTAATAAAATTTTAAATACATTTTAGAACAATGTTTATTTAAAATATTTTTTAAAATAATTAACAGCATAATTGTAGAACATACAAAATAAGTTCTTGGCATAAAAAATTGCTTAAATATCCCACAAAATATTTTGATATTCAAAACCAAAATAGTACAAAATTGCAGGATATAGAGTTATATGCCATAATACTATTCCATTTAAATCAAATAAACTGGTTTGTAATACAATTAATTTTGTTTCAATATTCAGTTTGAATACTGAATTATTTAGTAATAATTGCTTAAATGTAAAAAATACAAAATAAATATATATATGAAATGCTAATTTCATAACGCAAGATTTTTGTTTTCGAAAGCGCAACAACAGATTGATCATATCAAATAATACGTCTTTATTTAAAAATAATTTTATATTTTTAGAAATATCATTTTAGTCAAAATTCTGTTCGAATTATGTACTGTAGCTTCTGTCTAATTTTTTTTTAAATGTTCATTAAATCAAATAAAGGCATATAAATTTATTTTTATATCATAATTTATACAATTAGAATAAATATTATGTATTTTATAATTCCAATAATTTATTCTCCGACATAAGTAAAAACAAATAAAATAAATGTACGTGAAATTTTGGACGAATATTTGATTATTTAAATCACTGTTATGTTAAAATGGTAATAATTTTCAGAAATGTTGAAAAAATACAATTGGTTGAACATGTTTCAAAATTTGTTAAATAATGTTAAATTCATTTATAATTATATACCAGTATTATTATAAAAATGCAACAAATATAAATATGTTATTTTTATACATCTATAACGAAGTAAAAGTTTAGAAATTAAAGATTTTTCACAAATTATCTTTAATATATATATCGAAATTTAAATCGCAGTTTAGAGAGACTTGTTCTTTTTGAGAATGCATTAATTAGAAAGGTATACATTTATTTATTTTATAAATGCGTTATAAATGCGCTGTATTAATTAAAATTTTAATTTAAAACAAAAAAAAAGTTATCTTGAATATGCTTTCGTTTATAACTGTTCGATGTCTTTAACAATTAATTCAAAAAATATTTTAAATAATGGTTATGTTTTAGATTGAAGTTTAGTGATATAGCTTCAAAAAAGAAGATTGTCTAAAATTACTGGAAATTTTCTGCATCATATTTACAGAAGAAATTATAAAAATGTATGAATATTGAAGAGAAAATTGTTTGCATTTAATTATAAATTCAACTATCAGATATATACATAGCAGTTAGTATTGTATGTTTTTAATTAAAATTATACATTTAGTGAAACATAACACTTATAAGCATTGTCAAAAATATAATAATAAATTATGTTGCCGAATGATTAAAAGGTGTGAAAATGGAAAATAATATAATTTTTCTCTGTTTATATTGCAAAGGATGTGTTATGTTTAAACAAGAAATATTTTGAATAATGTTTTTTTTTTCTTTGGGAAAAATCGAAGAACTTTCTAAAATGTAATTTGATATTGTTTAAAACATATGAAAAGCAATTTACTAGTATAATATTGTAATCTTTCAAAAAATTCCTAATTAAAAATCTATCTGACGACTCAGCATGATAAAATTCATACCACTAAACCCATGGTGTTACCAACGAGTTTTTTTACACTTTATTTCGCAGATTTAAATTTAAGAAGACAAATGTTTCAAAATATTTATCTGAATTTCAAGTTTAAATAACATTTTTACGTATAGTTCCAAACAAAATATGTACTTTAAAACAAAATGTTAATGTTCAGAAATATCAAAATTTAAATTCAAAGAAGAAATCCTGAATATGCTGCTCTTTAAAGGGAAAACAATATTTCAAAAACATTTGAAAAATATTAGATACTCACGTACGTTTTTCTCAGGAATGCAATAATAGTTGATAAAAATAATTTTGGCAGTAGGTGAACTGTAAATTCATTGTCTGATAAAAAATATAAATAAAAAAAGTAATAAATACTCTATTACACAAACAAAAATCTAAGAATAGTCCTTTTGTAACCGATTCAAGTATGCATTATTTTTGAGTTGTTAAAAAACAATATTTTGCACTTAAACTACATTAAAAAAATAATAAAAAATAAAGTTAATTAAAAGAAAATCTTACTTTTATTAATAAAAAACAAACGACCTTGATATTACATTTACAAGTAGTAAACAAGTACAATATACTCCTTTTGTTAAAAAGACTCTAAAAATGATTTGTGAATTTAAGGTCCTTTTCCAGTTTCTGTTTTTATTATTATTGTTATTATTATTGTTTTTTTTTTTTTTTTTTTTTTTTTGGGGGGGGGGGGGGAATTCAAAATTCCTCGCTTTTATTTGCTCCTGTTCCCCCAAACTACAGAAAATTCCCAAATCTAAAATAAAAATTACCTGAAAATTTACAATCTAAAGCCGCATTTTCTTCTAATAACTGCAAAAAAAAAAAAAAAAAAAAGAGTCATAGGCGTGTTCCGGAAATTTGCTGCCTGTACTTTTTTAAGATTTTTGCCGATTTTTTTTCTTTTTAGAATGTATCTCTTTTAGAAAATTTAAACTTTCTATACTCCTCCAATCTAAAAATGTATCTTCGCCAAATCACAGAGAAGGTCTGACAACTGCGCTACCTGTTACTTTTTAGGTGCGTTCTTAATTATATAAATACGTAGCACCTATTGTCGTCGTCTGTCTGTCCGTCCGTCCGTCTGTTGTCCGTCCGCCCGCATATAACAACGCAAAAACTACCCAACCGAATGGTTTGAAATTTGAGATATATTATTTTTGCAGAATTTTGTCGAGACATTTCAAATTTTATGAAAATCGAATCAAAACTTTAGAAAATATTAATACAAAATTTATTAAGAAATTTGATTTTTTTTAAATCGGTGTTTTCTTGTTATAGGAGCTTCCGAGGTTTAATCGTCAAGCGACCGAGATGATTATTTTATTACAGAAATTAATCTGCAAACGATATAACTAATTTCATAGAATTAAAAATCATCAAGATCTGAATATTTATTTAACTAGCTATAGTACCAACGCAATTCATTTTTCACGTTTGACGTACAATTTCCAACTTGTTCGTATTAGAAACGGCATTTTTGCGTATGTCCTTTACCGTTCGAAACACGAATAATTCGAACATTTTTTTTTTTTTAAATGCTCTAGTCAAAAGACGGAATTTTAATTATATACATACTATATATATATATATATATATATATATTTAATAACAGAAAAAAAACTTCCAATCGCAGGGTGTTCCGAAATTTGCTACCCATACTCTTTACGCTTTTTGGCGATTTTTATTGAGCATCTAGTTCTTCGTGATAATTAAAACTTTGGACACTTTACTACAAAGTATAAAATTAAATTTTTTTTTTTCCTCCATGTTTTTGTTTATATCCTTAACCAGAAATTTAGTGAAAAAAAATTCTTTCGTTCAGAACAGAGAAAAAAATGTCAAAGACGGTTTTTCAACTGAATATTCGAAAAGGAAATAACTCTGCCATCTATTACTGTATTTATAAGTTTTATTGAACTTTATACGAGGTTCATGTGTAATAAAGGAATAAAAATAACAGAGTTTGAAGGGTTCCGTTTTTTTAATTATGCGCATATGAGGTTGCCATGCATGTGAGTGATAATATAACTTTGCTAAAATGCACGAAATTTTCAGGAGTATAAAACGATAAAACATATGGTAGTTATAACACAACAAAAAAAATAATACATAAAATATCAATATCTCTTCAGTATCGCCCGAAAAACTGACTATTCGACATCAGATGTTTTCATGTGATTTTGCCATGTTATTGCCCTCTTAACAAACCGAAATGTTTCCTTAGCTAAGCTTTTTGTTATCATGACCAATTCAATTGGATTGACCTGTTTAAGTAGGTACTCAATTTGATTACTTTTCTAATATGAACGCCATACGTAATAATTAACCCTTTGTATCACCGTGTTGCACATTTGCAACGTACATAAAATCAATATTCTCATACAGTGGCATTTAAAATACTATTATATTTATTGCTGTTATCTCCCAACACATCAGTTTATATAAATTATTCCTAGAATTCTCAACAAACGGCGATACTGAGTTATCTTTTCATGACAAAGCTTTATTTATCACTTGAGCAGCTTTGCATCGTTATCTCTAAAATTAACTTCGTAAATTTTGTAAAATTGCAAAGGCAATAGACATCCCGAAATCGACATTTTCAAAGGTAATTTCGTATACTTTACAATTTTGTATTATAAAATTTGCAATATTTGTAAAGTATTTCATTTTCCGTTGATATCGAAAAATATTTTTTTTCAACTTAATTTCGTATACTTTCCAATTTTGTATTAGAAAATTGGCAATATGTATGAGAGGTATGTAATTATCTGTTTATTGGAGATATAAAAAAAGTATATTTTAGTCAATAATTCTTTATTTTTATGTTTTTTTTTTTTTTTTTTTTTTTTTTTACATGCTTAAAATGATGTATTCTAACATCTAAGTAAATATTTTTCAACTTGAAGTTGTTTAGTCACAAAGGGTTAAGTTGATGTTCAAATTGTTTTACTAGTTTTTTTAATGTTACAGATTTGGTTTTGAATGATGACCTTTCTGATATATATATTTATTTATTGTCTTTATCTTAATTTACAGTAAAACCAGTGGAAGCCAGAATAACAACTCCACGAAGAACTTTGTCAGCTGGACGTAGATCTGAATTAGAATGCGTTGCTACAGGATCAAGGCCGGCGTCAAGAATAACTTGGATGCTGGGCAATAAACCTCTAGCCAATTCATCTGAAAGTTTTTCTCCGGATAGAAATCGAACAACAAGTGTTTTAAATTTCTGGCCCATAGGTGATCATAATAACATGTATCTCGGGTGTAAAGCTGAAAATCCAATGCTACCAGGTCAAGCAGTTGAAGATGGTTGGACACTGAACATATCTTGTAAGATTAATTAATTTTTCTTCAATATATACACATATATTGCGTTCAGTGACAATATACAATCGTGTATCTATATCATGTCTATAAAAATTAATTGCACATATTTAATAAAATGAGATAATTTTTGTTTAATACATGCTCAATTAAAAAAAATAATAATAATGAAATAATAATATTATCTATGTCTTTCACAATTATAAGAATAGTTTTTTCAGAGTTTTATACACAAAATATATATTTATTTTGTAGACTGTCACAATTTTTTTAATCTTAAAAAACAAAGAAAGTAACATACAATTTACAAAAAGGAAATCCTTTCTATGTGTAAACCGGTAAATTTTAAATTCGCTTTTATAGAGTCAGTTAAAATTTTATTCAACAATTAATATTTATATAGCTTTTTTATATAGTTCTCCCATTTAGCTCTTCCTTCTTTCAATAGCTGAGTTTTACGTAAGGTGGTGAAATCCCCCTCTAGCTAATACTGATTGTAGCTCCATATATAGCGAAAACGTTTGTTTATATAACTATTTTATAATTTAACTAAAAACGGAGAAGGAATTTTAAATATGAAATATGAAATCACAATGGATATCACAATGGATATTACAATGACAATACAATGCAATATCTATGTTTAAAACTTTTTTATGTAGTTATTTTAACAAAATAAAAATATAAATGAACTTGAATTTTTTTTTTTTATTATATTTTGTTGTAATTTAAAAATACGAATTTTTAATAATTAAAATTGTCAAATATTAATGAAATGCCTGTTAAAATATCTAGAAAACGCTTAATGTAAAAGAAGTACACAATAAATTATGATAGGTAGACAGACATCGATTTACGTAATCAAAAACGCAAAATATTCCATGTTGAGAAAACGATAACTCCGGAAGAACTTAGAAAATTTCAGTTAGTTGATATATCGTTTAAACATTTGAAAAATAAAAACGGCAGAATTCCGGTTTATAATCCCAAGTTAATTGAGATAAGTTTGATCAATCATCAAATGTATAATTTTTCCTTTACGTAGAGCGAACAGTTCAAATTACATTATAAATGATTAATGGGTTTATGAGAATAAATTTTAAAAGAATCTCGAGAGAGGTATATAGTTCAATACTCAAAACTGTTTTTTAAAATGTCTAATTTAAAACTTTGAATTGAGAGTTGTAAATTGATTGCTATTAAATGCCGTGAAAGATTATTGGTTTTATTATATTTGATTAAAATTAAAAGATTGGTTGATTTATTTATTAAAATTTTCAAATATTCATACGAGACAAATCAAAATATCCACGTGTTTAAATATTCAGAAAACGCTTAACATAAAACAGAAATTTAATGTAATGAGGACAAAATTTTTCGTATTTTATTAAAAGCGGGAAAAATCTAAATCTAGAAAGCAATAAAAGCACAAAAACACAGAAAATGTCAGTTATATGATATATCATTGAAGGATAATTATATGACAAATGTCTAAATATGGCGTTATTGTCCCGTTATAAAAACAGTTGCAGAATATCAGTTTGTAACCCAAAGGCAATTTTAGTAAAAATTTTCCTTTAAGTATAACTAACATTCAAAATTTTTGAAGATTTAGATTAAAGATGATTAGTGTTTTTATAAGAATGAATTTTAAAGAAACTTTGACATATATATGTATTTTTGAGAGTTCGAAAATGTTTTTAATAATGTGTAATTTTCAAATTGTTTATTGTTAATTATAAATTTATTGCTATTAATTGCCTTGCTTTTAAAAACGTATTTAGTATTTCATTTAAGAAACTATTTGCAAATTATGATAATTATATGACAAATGTCTAAATATGGCGTTATAATCCCTAAAGATCAGTTTTATACAATATCAGTTTTAATATCAGTGTACAAAAATCTACATATTTAATTAAAATTCAGAAATATGTATGTCTAGAAAGTGATAACAGCAGAGAAAAGGCAGAAATTGGCAGTTAGTTGATAGATCGTTTACAGACTTCATTAAAAAAATTGCAGCCTTTCGGTTTATAGCCCTAAGGCAACTGTGATCAGATTGATGAATCATCAATTGCAGAATTTTTTGCTGTACGTTTAACTAATATTCCAATTTTTTAAAGTTTTAGCTGACAATGATTAATGTCACTACGCGAATGAATTTTAATAGAATCTGGCAGAGGTAAATTCTTCAACGTTCAAAAATATTTTTTAAAATGTGCAAATTTGTATATCTGGATTAAGAGTTATAAACTGATTGCTATTAAATGCATTAATTGATTTTTAAAAATCTGATATGATTTTAGATGTAAAGTTTCTGTTTTCGAATTATGCTAATTAAATAAAGAAAATGTACACATGTTGTTATTACTCGATATTATCAGTTTTATTTGAGACTGTTTTCGATGAGAATATTAGCAATGTATATATTTGTATAAAACATTATTTAAAGAACTTTATTTAATTGGGATAAGAAGCAAAACTATCCTTTAATTTACATTCTTTAAACGAAATTTTTAATAGCATAAAGTAAATGAGAATTTGAAGAATGTGTTCAAACTACTTAAAAGTTTTTAAAAAAATGTTCATCTTACGGGAAAGTAAAAAAAGAAAAACATATAGCCGCAAAATAATTTGGACTGTTACAAATTATAAAATTTATACTAAGTGCAAAATTAGATCATGTAAAACCAATGCAACATTTGTTGTACTTAATATATATTGGACAACTATTTTGAAAACAGAACAGCTTGGAAATTGGACAGCTATTTTGAACAGCTATATAAAACTACTTTAAAATAATACTAACAAAAATGTGAAAGTTCAATGTTCTAAGATGAGGTCCTTCAACCTAATCTAAAAATTATTGGTGTTGTTGTCGGTACAAAAATTTTTATTCACAATAATGCAATGTCCCAAAGCTCTTGTAATTTTCTTAAGATAAGGATAATTGTCTTATTGATTGGACGGGAAGGTCGCCGAACCTTAATAACTGATAATGTATGAGATGCTCTTGGAAGAATTGTGACATGACATGAAACCACCTCTCAGACCATCCAGGACTTAAAATCCACCTCTCAGATTATCGAGGACTTAAAATCCACCTATTAATATGAGTGTGATTTGTTGAAACAAGCTTCTATCAACAATATTGCTAAGAGGGTGAGGGTTTGTTGTATGACCTGTACGGGGTGACAACACTATTTGCTGCAGCCGGTTTCCTCTGAGGAAATCATGCATCGTGATTTGACCACTTTTCCTACACTGTGTATGTGTCAAAAGTTTTACTTTCTTTTCATATTGTTATAATACTATATTATGTCTTTTAATTTATGTAAGATCAATCGGGGCTAATATTAGGCGCCTGAAATGATAATCGGACCAATCTGAGACACGTAAAAAATGTGCAAGAATGGGGTTAGAGGGAGATCGGAATTTAATTTAATAACAAAAAAGATGGTTCAAAAATTACTGATAGATGGCGTTGCATACATACAATGAATCAGATTTATGCAAATCAGCCTTTCAATAAAACCCCTCAATGCACACAGATACTTCATTCAATGCCAACAGAATGGGCTAGCGTTACCAGATCAACCGCTGTTGGTTAAACTCTTTTATAAGAATGGGGAATCGACAACTGGCGCATTGCGAAAATTCTGCACAGTAAAATGACCTTAGAAGAGAAAAAGGCCCGTTTCGTGTGCTGGTATACCGAAGTTTTTACTATAAGCCTAATTTGCATACGTCTGCTTCATGTTATGTATGCCAGCGCCACCTATCGGTAATTTTTTTAACACATTTTTTTTTATTAAAAAAATCCTATCTCCCTCTAATCCCATTCCCGCAAACTTCAATTTTTTAAAATCATTTATGTCTTTGTAATGATTTTTTTTAAGTTTTAACGAACTTTTGACGCACCCGGTAATTAAATTAACAATCGTAACTTTAATCCATAGTGATTTGCAATGTCAAGCACATTACTGCCATAATAAAGTACTATTCTTTGCCACAGCACACTCATTGTATTATCCAAAGTTTAATTAGGATAATACAATAGGTATAGGAAGAATGATTCTACTTATACTTGAAAAATATTTCAATATTACTATCAAAACGATTTACCAAAATCGTTATTTTATAAACATAACATTATCATTTAAACATTTAAAAAAAATCTAATACAACTAACCGTTTTCTTCAAAAATGGACGTACAACTATGTCAAAGCTTTTATTATTCAATGAATTTAAAAATTCATAGTTTTTATTTTCAAATTGTTTTGAATTTGATTAGATTTTAGAACTTTAAAAGCACAGTTTTATATATTTGGTTTCTTAGATATTTAAATAAAAAAGTATACCGTTTCAAGTATTTAATAAACCAAAGGTTTTTAAATGCATTTATTTTTCCTGTTTTGTTTTTCTTCTTTTTAATATTTCTCTTAAGATATTTGAAATCTCATAAGTATATAATAAAATGGAAAAATTAAATGTGTTTCAATTTTCAATTTATCTCAAATATTATTTTAAGTAAAAGAAATTTTAATGGAACTTTTTATAACTTTTAACAGGAGATGTAAAAAAAAAAAAAAAAAAAAAAAAAAAAAATCTATATTTCTAATTGTGAAGTACTCTAAAAGTTTATTAGTTTTATTTCCATTTTTCTGTTTAGAAACAAAAATGCATGTTTTGTTGTTTATTTATTTTTTTTATTTTAACAGTATTTGCAAATGTATTTTTATTAATATTTCTGCTCCATAGACACTCTAAATTTTTATTACTGTCAATTTCATTTTATGTTTCTTCATACACGTATGATTTTTTTGTATTTGAATATTCAATTCCAACTTTAACAGAGTGAGCTATAAAAACATAAAACGTTTTTTAGAAACATAATATAAACGAGATTGCTCCAGACTTATCTTTGCATTGGATGATTTACATTTATTTATCTTCAAAGATAATTCAGTCTTCATTACTTTTATTATTATTATTAGAAAGCTACTTTTTAGGTTTCACAAACTTGGTGCAAGATTTTATCATCTTGAAACGGTGTCTGGAATTTTCAATATTGTATTTTTTGTTTAAATGAAATATAGCCAATTAAAATAATTTACTTAAACTTTTACTTTTTTTTTTAGGATATTTCTCTTTTACTGATAATATTTTTCGTTAAAACTAAATGTATTTCTTATTATTAATTGATGATCAACGAAAGTACAAAATATGACAATAACAATTATTGTAAAGTAGTTAGTTAAATAATTTTATATTTAATTATGTGTTACATATTCTTAATTTACACACAAATACTTTAGAATTGTTTTCTCCCAGTCTACCGGGTGTTTACCCCACCCCCTCACAATAAAATCCCTATAAACATTACCTAAGCGTGGCTGAGGCGTTCAGTTTGCAGATCATTGATTAAAGTGACGTAAGATTATTAAAAACAAGTGGATAAGTGTGATCGAAGATAGCATAAAGAGTTTCGTTTAATATTCATTTCAAACCACTTTATATTTCAATTAATAAATCCAAATAAATTTCATTTTCCAAAAAAGTCATGTTTTTTATAAAGAACAAATTTACCGGCCTTTTTTATTTGTTTTTTCGAATATCTGAACCGGCCCGATAGCGAGCGATTCCCCCGCTGTTCTGCTCTGTCATAATAATATCTGTCATGTAGACTAAATGCGATATTAAAAAAAAGTTGTTTCCCCTGTCTCCCCTTCTTTATTAATAATCTGTATTCACATTATTAATTACATCATCGTCTATTAGCGTTTTATTTTTTATTTCTATACAAAAATCAGCATTTATTGATGAAATATAAATTCGGTTCTAATAATGTGATTAAAAAAAAAATCTGGATTCACCGTTAAAAATAAGCATAGATGCAAAGTTTTTAAATAGGTGAATGCAATATTTAAAATAATAATAATAATAGAGCTTGTAATCTCTTACTCCCCTGAAAATCTGAGGTTTTTTTTCCCCCTTCAACAGGAGAGACGAAAAGCAAAAAGCCGGAATGTCTCGTTGATAAATGGCTTAAATCTCCGATTTCACAACAAGTTGTAAATGTTCATTTTATTTAGATAAAAATTTCTTTCATAAACGCAAAAATAATTCGTAATTTATGTTCTAATTACGTCATCATTATAAAAAATTGAAGTCTGTGTTCGTTCACATAAAAAGTTCGCATACATGTGTTAATTTCAAATCGATAAATACAATAATAAAAACAATTTCTACAGATCATTGAAAAATGCCTAGTCCGCCATTTTTGGTCTTGGGAACACTTACAGACTGTTCATTCGTGGTTTTCCAATAAAATGAAATAAAATGAATTTATTCAAATCGATTTTTATTTGATATTTACACTTCTAGTGGGAGTAATTTAAAAAAATTGGAAATTCTGAAAGCTAATTGTTTTTTTGTGGTTGTGTGTGTGTTTGTGTTCACGTTCCGAAATGGAATAGTTTATGAGAGAAGGGTGTCTTCGAAAACGTCCAATCTGTTATGGCCATTGCAGTGCTGTGAATATGGCAACCATTTCTCCACTTCTGGAGATTCTATCTTTGAGGTTTGATTAAATTCTAAACTTTAGTTGAATATATTTTCCATTAATGAGTGGGTTTTAATATTTTAATTAATATCGTTAAAGAAGACATATTCAAAATTTTATGACTTCCAGTGTAACAGTACGTATTAAGCTGTAAGTTCACAAAATTTAAAGTCTCTAACTTATATACTTTCCGAAAACGGACTCTGTCACGGACAAACAGTGAAAGGAGACAAATAGGGTTTCGTGAGATAAACGAAACCCTAAAAATGCGACCAATCTGAGACGCGTAAAATTGGTATTATTTGTTATTGTAATAGAACTCTTTCTGATTATTTTGTAAGCAATACATCATTTACCTTTTTACATGTTTAGTTAAAAATCGTAAAATTTATAGATTGTTTTTGGGCCGTAAAACTATGTCAATGCAAATTTCACATCGTTCATCTCCTATCGTATCACCTGCAAACAAAGATTTGGTAATTTCTTCACGTTCTTTTGAGATGGTCTTTTTACAGATAGTAGCGAAAAATTATGCTGATAAGAAGAAAAGAAAAAGAATAGATTTTAGTTTCAAAAGTGATTGCAAGTTAAGTTTGGATTGAAAAAAAAAAAAAAAAAGGAACAGAAAAAAAAAAAGAAAAAGAGGAACAAAATCAAAAGCCAAAGAAATTAAATCCTTTAACAATTGCAGTGCAGCAATGAGCAAAATAGGGAAATATAAACAGAAAACTCCAGAAGAAAAACAAACGAAATTCTCATCCAAAAAGGAAAAGAAGATACAAATGTTGAAACCTATATTGGAGAAATTTCAGATTCAGAGGATTCTACAAGCAGGTGAGATACCGGTAGAGAAAACATAAACTGACGGAATGTAGTCTTAAATTAGAATTTATCGCGTCCATTTTGCATAATTAAATTAATGGTGTTGGAATGACACCGACGACTGTTTTAGGATGTCGAAGTTGTCGGCCGTTCTAGTGTTAAAATATTACTTTTTAATTCAATGCAAATAATTTAACATTTATCACAGAAAAAGAATTGTAATCTTTTTGTTTCTGCATTTCTGTTCAGTAGACATAATAATAAATACGCACAAACATCAGTATTAATATGTATTGCTGAAAACAATGCTTATTTTTTTTTTTTAAGTTTACCTGCGTAATTACTAAAAATTACTTTTAACTCAGAAATTTCTAATTCCTAAGTAACAATAAATAAATAAATAAATAAATAAATAAAACAAATTAGCGTATTTTGTAATAGTCTAAATTTCAGATATTATCTTATAAATTTCAGATATTATCTTACAAATTTCAATTTATTTATTTAAATCAGTATAGTCTTTCTAACCACTTATTTCATATATATCAGTTTATTTTTTAGTTTCCATTTATAAAAGTACATTTTATGTATGAATGTCTGTACGTAATTATTAAAAAAAAAAAAGAAAAAGAAAGAAAGAAAAAAAAACTTTTCAAAATATTAGATTTATTTTACAATAATTATCATGCTATCTGTAAATTATTAAGAGATTAACGTTTACGGATTTGCGATTAAGCAATTTATTCTCACCAGAAGAATATTTATTAGAAGTTATTTTTCTTACTGTACTTCATTCAACTGTTTGTTTAAAACTAATATGTCCTTGAATAGTGAAAAAGCATTTTGAGGTGGTTTGTGAGATAAGATATTTTATCTTGTTGGTGGGCTTTAATCATCTGACACACTCCCCCTGTTATCACTGAAGGGTGGAGGTTTATTGCGGAGACAAACAACAAATGACGATTAGGAAAAAATATTTATAAATTTTAACCTTTTATATAACTTCTGTTTATATATATATATATATATATATATATATATATATATATATATTTCACTTCTAATCCAAAAGCAAATTTAAAAGACTGTATATTAATTTTAAATTGAATTTTTTCATGCGGGTGCAGAGTTTTTAGAGATTAAACTGGGATTAAATGTAACAGTATTAATTTTATCAAGTGAAATCCGTATCTTTAAAAAAAAAGGTACAAAAATATTTTTACAAGCTCATGTAAAATTGTTTTCACCTCATTCTCTCCAATTTTATACAGTTGCATAGAATATACTGAATTTTTAATTGTAGAATTCACTAATCGTGATTAACTCAGAAATTTTCGGACCACACTTTCAAATAAAGCTTCAAAGTACAAAATAATCCTGATAATGAAATTAAAGGTTAGGTAAAGTGTCCTGATAGGTGCCATGATTAATTGCGCCAAACGACCACAAATAACGAAAGTTATTTCTGATCTTGTTTTTATTTTAATTAACCTGGATGTTAAAGTTTTATAATCAATGAATGAAGAGACGAAAAAAAAAATCCATGCATTTGCAATTTCTTTATTCAGAGTAAGAAATATAAAATCTATCATTTTAATATCTCAAATGCTGACAAATCTGACAAATTGAAATACTTGATTTGCAAATATAATTACATAACTTTTTAATTCATTTTCAAGAAAATGAGCAACACATTATATCAGCGATTTATTTTACTTAATTTAGGTCAAAATGTATTGGTGTATATGGTACAGATATTAATTCATTAATTGGAAAATTTTATTATTTATCCTTTAAGTCAGATTAAATATTTAATTTAAACATGTAAATGTCCTCCTAACATTGAAGAGTTCGATACACAAAAATTTAAAATAATAATGAGGGAAAAATTTATTGAAAATAAAATGAAAAGACTAGCAATTGCAGGATTTCGGTTTAACATAATGAAACATAAAATATTTGCACTGCATCCGAAAATATCTGGTTTCAGAGAAAAATTACACTACAAAATCAACATAATAATATTTAATTACATCTGTTTAAGCTGAAATTTTAATATTTTCTACAAACAGACTGCATTTTCTGGTTTCAATTTTTTTTTTTTACATATTTCAAATTTTAAGTCTTAAAATATATTCAAAAACACACGATGTTATATTAAAAAAACACAGCCTATTTCTACGCAATTGATCTTGTTTCTAATAATGTTTGTTCAAGAACAACTTTGAATGCAAAATCGTTCTGCAATAAATGCTTAAATATGTAAATGCTTAAATATATGCCAAAAATACAAAGTCAATATGTATGTGAAACAGCGTATGATGGAAAGAAAATGCAAATTTTATTTCATTTAAAGTTCGAACATAAACTACAAATTTTAATGCTTTTTTCTGAAAACAAGTAAGAATAAATATTTACTCTCTCCTTGGTATTAGCGTTTTCATTTATGTTAATTCAATGAAAACTAATGGAATAGTGGTACCATGCAGAACACGTACTCGCGTAATTTGGGTAATTTAGAAATTTATGCTATACAGATGTTTCAGAATGAAGAATCAATATATTTGAAAACAAGGATCCTTCTAAAAAAAAGTTCTTTTGTTCTTGGGTTCTTTTTCTCCCCAATAAATTTTTTTGCTCGTGTCGTAATTAACGCTGATCGATCAAATTTCTAATTTAAAAATCAGCTGAACTTTTTACTTTATTGCTCCCTCCTGGTGCCCTTTAATGGTTATATCATCGATCGCATGTTCAAGGGAGTTTTATTAGCACTTGTTTAAATGTATTTTCAGGAGAAGAAAATTTCCTTCCTATTTTTTTTATTCATTAATTTGTTCATATGTATTCAGATATGCCTGAAAATTTGCATAATCGAGTTTTTGATAATGTCAGCCTTTTTTTTCGCCGAATTTTTTAGCATTTTTTTTTCAGGAGACTTATTTTTTCTTATGTATCTTATTACTGCTATTGAAAAAAAAAATGGGCATAATAATAATCTTCTTAATTAAAATTTTTCATAAAATAATTAAGTATAAACTTAATTGTTCTTGTGTGTAAATATTGATTATTATTCAGGCTACTGTTTTAAATTTTCAGTCATTTTAGTTAATGGAAATATTTTATTTTTTCTTATGAAACCTACCACATGAAAGGGGAGTACTATATTTTATAAATGTGTAATGCTCATATTCAGATGCAAGGGGCGTTCCACAAAAAATAAAAGTGGAATCATACATAAAGCGAGAGTAAAATATTGCTACAGTCAAAATATTGTTTTTTAATATATTTCATTGGATGATAAGCAATTTCATCTTCGTGTATCTTTTTCGACGCGAATATGGAAACATCCTCCGGAAACAACTCCTAAGATATTCTTGAGCGCCCTTTTTTTTTATGGAGCTTCTTTCTTTTTCGCAGTGTCCTCAAAAATATGTATTGTGCCCTTATACACTTACTTATATTACGCCTTTAATACCGTATATATATATATATATATATATATATATATACGGTGTACTGGTTAATTCCCGCTGTTTTTTATTGATTTTTGAAGCTAAAAATACATAGGAAATAATAAAAATGGATTATTCAAACCAGCGGTCATCGCTAGCTACACATTTTCCCCATCTTTCTGGCAATTTGTGGATGCCTCGCCAAAAAAATTGTTCGTTTTTTGAGCCAAACCAGTCATCGAACCATTTTTCACATTTTCGTACGAATCGAAGTGTTGCTCTGCCAATGCGTGCGACATTGATGAAAACAAATAGTAGTCGGACGGGGCCAGGTCCGGAGAGTACAGCGGGTGAGGCAGCAGTTCCCATCCGAGCGCTTTTACGGTGTTCGTGACCAAAGTTGTGGTATGAGCCGGAGCATTGTCATGCTGCAAAATCACTTTTTCATGTATTCTAGCCCATTCTAGCCGTTTTTTGATCAATTCATGGTTCAAATTCATCATTTGTTGTCGGTAGCGTTGGCCATTAACTGTTTCGGACTGATCTGACACGGATCTTCGTCGAGCAAAGCTTTCAATTCGGGATATTCAAACTTTTTTGGCTGACCTGGACGTTCTTTGTCTTCAACGCTGTAATCACCACTTTTAAATCATCGAAACCAATCTCTGCATGTTGTTTCTGATAATGCATTGTCACCATGAACTTTCACAAGAGTTCTATGACTTTCAGCAGCCGATTTCTTGAAATGAAACAGAAACAAAAGCACAGTCCGCAAATGCTCTTTGGAAGGAACGAAATTCGACATTTTTGAGCACGAATATTTATATGATGTTATTACTTTGAGAACTTTTGACATTTATGGTTTTCAAGCCTTATGTTAGTACAACAAAACAAACTATATGTCAAATGATTGAACGTTGCATTAATAGCTGCTGCCATCTATTAAGTAAAACAGCGGGAATTAACCGGTACACCTAGTATATATACGGTATTAAAAGGCCTAATATATATATATATATATATATATATATATATAGATTATATATAATGAAATCATAGTGAAAATAAATGTAAAAATAAAATATAAAAAGATACTAAACGAGAAAGTAAAAAAAAAAAGAAAAAAATGAATGTAATATGAATTTGTCCGAGGAGCCTCACATCCACAATTATTTGTGAAGATATGTCCTTTAATCGCATGTTATTGGAATAAAGACTAAAAACGACAATGTTAAGCTCCGTTTAGTATACCGAAAAACAAAACACAGAATGATTGAAATATATTAAGAAATTAATAAAAAAACAAAGAAAAAAGAAAAAAATAATAATAACAGAAACAGCTCAAAAAGAAAGCAGAAAATTGTCAAAGATTAAAACGAATTCATCTATTTATTTTGAATATTATTTAATTCCTTTGTGTTTTTGCATTCGTGAAACAAGTCTGATCAGCCTTTTTCAAAAACATTTCATAATTAGTGCATCTTTATATCTCCGGATATTTTTGTAATTTATTTTTTTGTTGTTTTTAGCTCACAGGCTATCAAAGCCTGAGAGCTTATTTTTAGCTCACAGGCTATCAAAGCCTGAGAGCTTATGTGCCCGCCCGTTCTGTATGTATGTATGTATGTATGTACGTATGTACGTACGTAACGCGATAACTCTTGACAGAAATAACCGTTTTGCTTCCAATTTTGTTTATAGGTTCCTTGTGATAAGGCGCTTCCCTGATTAGTTTTGGGGATTGATTGTTTAACTATAAAGGGGCTAACCCCCCTTAATTAAGATAAATGGTTTTTTCATGCAGAATTGTCCAATTTTCTTCAAATTTTGTATATAGGTTCATTGTGATAAGGTTCTTTCCTGATTAATTTTGGGGGTTCATAGGTTAAGTATAAAGGGGGTAACGGGGGGGGGGGGTTAATCCTCCCCCCTTATTTTAGATAAATGATTTTTTTCATGCAGATTTATCCGATTTTCTTCAAGCTTTCTATATGGGCTCATTGTGGTAAGGGGCTTCCCTGATTAGTTTTGGGGGTTCATTGGTGAAGTGTAAAGGAGGGAAACGGGGGCTACCCCCCCCCCTTAATTTTGATAAATGGGTTTTTCATGCAGAATTATCCAATTTACTCCAAATTTTGTATATAGGCTCATTGCGGTAGGGCACTTCCCTGATTAGTTTTGGGGGTTCACTGGTAAAGTATAAAGGGGGGGAACGGGGGCACTAACCCCCCTTGATATAGATAAATGGGTTTTTTAAGCAGAATTATCCGATTTTCTTCCAATTTTATATATATGTTCATTGTGATAAGGCGCTTCTCTGATTAGTTTTGGGGGTTCTTTGGTTAAGTATAAAGGGGGGACGGGGGGCTAACCCCCCCTTAATTTAGATAAATGGATTTTTCATGCAGAATTATCCGATTTTTTCAAATTTTGTATATAGGTTCATTGTGGTAAGGCTCTTCTCTGATTAGTTTTATGGGTTCATTGGTTAATTATAAGAAGGAGAAGCGGGGGATGGTTCCCCCCTCTTAATATATTGTCGATTTCTTCATTTTTCGAGGGCTTATTTCAAATTCTTTGAAATAAGAATATAATTTACAGTTAGTGTGAATAGCCTGTGAGCTCAATGCCGTCAGTTTAACTGGGCAGTTTTCTTTTATTCAATTGAAAAATGGTTTTACTTCATGTAGATTTTAATTTCCGGTTTTTTGCACAGTTCTCTGTTTAAGAATTTCTTTTTTATTTAAAAGTGTAAATTAAATAACTATAAGTGACATATAACACATATCGGTGCTGTACACAAACATAAATGTTTTTTTAAAAATTATATTCATGAATTATTGTAATCGTTACTGCATATGATACATCATATTTTTCAGATGTTCCTCGTGTTATGCTGAACTTAAATATAGATCATGGAAAGCAGCAAGCAGCTAATGAAGGAAGTGACGTAAAATTTATGTGTAAAGTTAAAGCAAATCCTTGGGTAACAGATATAGGGTGGCTATCTGAAGATGGAAGACTGAACCATGAACCAGCAATGGGAGTTCTTATGGCAAATAATACTCTACTAGTCAAAAGAGTTCAGAGGAAACATGCTGGTAATTATCGTTGCTATGCAACGAATTCAGAAGGAACTGGAGAAAGTGAACAAGTGTATTTGAAAGTTAACTGTAAGTAATTCATTCTATTTTAAACGTACTATCTTTAATAACAATTAATTAATACCAATAAAATTATTTTATTTAAACGATCATTCAGTATCACTCTGTCGGATTAAGGCATAAACAATTACGTAATACAGTATTAGAATAACACATGATTAATTTTTTTAACATATAATGACTATATCTGTGTTAATAAAATCAGTTGGTTGCAGCAAACATTAAGATATATGTGCTATTTTAATCTTATTAAAAAATTACATCCTATTGTGCCTGCATCACCCATTGTTATTTTTAAATTCATAATATTTATAATTTTGCCAGGCAAATTATTATTCTGTAGCAAAAGTAGGAATATATTCTGCAATTTTAAGACTTTTAAAGGAAGATTATGTATTATAGTGTGAGGATAATTAAAATATTTTTAATTATGTGGAATAAGTCATATACTACAATATTAAAAAAATCCAGTGTGACTTTAAAAAAAATATATTTATTTTAGTTTAAATATTATTCAAAATGAAAACTTCCTATAAATATTGAGAACAGCTATGTATATAGAATGTTTTAATTATAAATAACATAATTTAAAATATTTCGAATTCAATATCAAATTCATGAAATGAAAGTTTTCTAAATTTCTGAATAAAAAAATATTTTAAATGTGTTCTTAAAGTATTATCAATTCATTTTCTTAGAATTCGAAAATTCAACAGCTAGAAAATATTTAATAAAAATGAATTCCGCAGTAGTTGTTCAGTAAACAGTTTTTCCACGCTTTATTGTTATGGGCCGGAACATGTTATAGGCATGTTGGTAACTAAGAAAAATACTTCTAATTGCATACCTGAAAAGTTTTGTATTTTTTCTCCTAGATTATTTTGTGTTTTTATTTCACATAAATAGATAAATAATAATGAAGCTGGATTCATAATTAGACCAATGGAACAAAAAATAATGCTAATCAGGATGCGCAGATATCACTATTTTTTAGTACCACTATTTTACAATACTAATCTCCGACATTTCTAATCACTGATCAATCTGCAATTGCATTGAGACTAAGATCATTATTACTTGAAACAAGTGGTACTTAAAAATAAGTTCCACTACGAACTTTTTTGATGTTGTGGAGGTGTAATTATCTTTTTTGGTAAAATAAAACAATGTATTTTACACAAATAGATAAATAATAATGAAGTTGGATTGATAATTCGACCAATGAAGCAAAAAATAATGCTAATCAGGATGCGTAGATGTGATTATTTTTAGTAGCACTATTTTGCAACACTAATCTTCGCCATTTATAATCACTGATCAATCTGCAATCACATTATTACTAAGAATATTATTACTATTATTATAATCACTAAGATTATTATTACTTGAAACTAGCGGTACATAAAAATAATGTCTACTACGAACACTTTTGATGTTGTGAAGGAGTAATTATCTTATTTTGGTAAAAGAAAACAATGTATTTTACACAAATAGATAAATAATAATGCAGTTGGATTGATAATTAGCCCAATGAAGCAAAACATAATGCTAACCAGGGTGCGTAGATGTCATAATGTTTCAGTAACACTATTTTACAATACTAATCATTGACATTTATAATCACTGTTCAATCTGTAATCACTAGAGACTAAGATTGTTATTGCTTGAAACTAGCCGTACTTAAAAATAAGGGCCACTACGAACACTCTTAATGCTGTAGAGGAGTAATTATCTTTTTTTGGTAAACGAAAAAAGTGTGTTATACATTAAGAATAGTTATAATCTTTATACAAACATTAAAATCAAATTTTTAATTTTCAGATTCCCCCGTTTGTCGGGATGGACAAAAAATCGTGTATGGTGTTGCCAAAGAAGAGCCAGCTAGAGTTGAATGCAGCGTTGATGCAGAACCTTCCGATGTCAGCTTTCGATGGAGCTTCAACAACAGCCACTCTCAACACGATATTCTATCTTTTACAAGTTCAGGTCCGACAAGCGTAGCTACATATATACCACGAACATTAAAAGATTTTGGAAAGTTATATTGTTGGGCAAAGAATAAAGTTGGAGACCAACAAGTTCCTTGCATTTTCAATGTCATACCAGCTGGTAAGAAATGCTTGCATGTATTTAAAGTTGTTCTCAAATTCCCTGCTCAACAACGCGAAACATTCTGTCACATTTTGTAACTCATTTTTAAACATAAATGCATAAAAGCCCTGACTATTGAAGCAGGTTGGAATCAAATGGCGTTTTCCATTTTTTGATAAATACATTACTTATCGAGTTATAAGCTATTCCAGTCACGTGAAGACAGGTTTTTTTTCTCTTCTCGTGCTGCCGCGTCAGGAATTCGGTCCAAAATATCGATTTTTTACAATATTTGCTGGAAGGCCTTCTGCTTTTACCAAAAAATTCAAAACGTCTTTCGATTACATAATTTCTGAATATGAACACTTGCCAATTGCTTACGTTTGCAAACAGAATTTAATTCAGAAATGTGTCAAAAAATAGCTCTTTTGGATAAAGATACTGAATCATTATAAATAAATATTAAACTGTCAAATTATATCTTTAAAGGCAATTTAAATATCCCAGTTTAATTTTAGAAACTGCACGAGACGTTGGAATTTTTTTTATCAATACTTTCCTTTTTAAAAACATAAATAAAGTTTAATTTACACCAGCGAGGATGTTTAAAAGTTTTTAAAAATGCGGAGGAATCTATATTACACAGCACTTAAACAGTTAACACTCTGTGAAGATTTAAAAATAATTTGTTTGCAGACACAAGTGTACTTATTGTGTTTTAATTTCTTTGTTTCGATCCACGTTAGTTATTCTATTAATTTTCTTTCGCCTGAATTTCGTTTCATCTACTCACATTTATAACCCGGAGTAAAAGAAATATTTATTTTTATTTCCAGAGGTATTTTCATTTCTAAAACAAATACAACAGCAATTTCCATAATTTCCAATAGCTGCCATTTTAGGCATTAAATACGATTTGAGTGGGCATGGATTTTTTTTAGAGCTATACATTTTATATTGTTATAGTTATAGAAGAAATGTAGGATATCAGTTTTGTTAACATAATTAAATTTAACATACTTCTGTTGGCTTTATTATTATTATTATTATTATTATTATTTGGTGTAGTATTTGTAAAATTGAGCAATGTTTTTCAATATTTTTGTTGCTGCACTGCTTTGCATCGTTAAAAGTTTCATGAGTGAATATAACAGAAAAATTATTGGAAAGATATGAAATGGAATGTTTTCTTGAAAAAAAAAATATTTTATTATTTTATTATTTTATGATTTTTATATAGATATTTTAAAGCATTTTTAATGTAATGAGGGTAAGTAATTTGAGAACATACTTGAGATTAAATGGCATAACAATAAAATTGAATAAATTCTCTAAGCTTTTACATATTTCCTTTGAATATCAGAAAACTTTTAAGCTAGACCAACAGTGAAAACAGTCTTTTCCATTCCAGTAGCTTAAAATATATTTTAAATGCATTTTTAAAATTACATTTCAAATAAGCAAATAACTAAATATTTGACATTTAGTTATTATTTTGTAAGATTTCGTACTTTCAAATTTGTCGGAATAAATGTTTGTTATATATTAAACTTACAGAAATGGAAATATTGCATTATAAATAATAAGTTTAGCAACGTAAGCATAGTAATAAAATTATACATGATATAAAGTTCCAAAAATGCAAATGGTAATATGAAAAAGTGATCTTTAAAAAAAAATCCGCTTTGTATTTCGAAATTTATATCTATCAACTTATATTATAATGTTAATGTGATATAATTTTAAAATGTCAGGAACATTTTATTAATTTTCTAAGGAACTTAATTAAACATTTATTAAGGTATGCGACTCTGCATTATGTTTCGCTGCCTGTAAATTAAAATAAATTAGTTCGCTATTCTTGCGTGTCATTTTAAAGTACATAATATCTTTGAATAGGTCCAAAAGTTAAGTAGCAATAACCATCAATTATACTTCTGATCATTAAAAACTCTATTGTGCGTAAGATTAAGATCATTTACTTTTAATACCAGCCATTCATAAGGCAATTTTTATGATGATTATTATTCTTAAAATAATTTTCGCAAAACAAAATAATGCACATAAAATATATTAAATAGTTCCAGCTAAAGTATGTTTTATTTTTTTTTTCTTTCAACACAAAAGCATAAACATATTTTTTTACTAATACAATGGCCTTTGTTTTTTTTGACATTTCGTCATTAGCGATGCACAATTTTCATTACTTTTCTTGTAGGAAAAGTTTCATTCTTGTATAAATTCCAATATTCTTAAATATCATTACCTTTATAAATCTTTAATATTTGCCATAAAAAATTATATTTGTAATCATAAAATTTTATAGATAGTTTTGAGGCAAAGAAACAATGTTAGTAATTTCTCTGAATAATATCATTAACTGAAATATTTACTTAACTATATATAGGAAATTAATTAATATACATTTTTGTTATAGGAAGTAATTATAATAATTATAAAATAAACATACAAATGAGTTAAATTGATTAACTAAATTCGTTATTTTGATATGGCCGAATTGTTCATTTCACATTTCACCAAAAATATTAAGTTTGTTAGTTCACTTAATAAAAGAAGGCATTTTTCAATTTCTTAAATGTAGATTTGCAAAAGATATAAAAATACAAAAGAAAAACTTTAAATAAAAAAATTATGTAAACAAAGTAATTTTAATGATGTTTTCTTTGATTCAATTTTATTTATGTTGTTAAATGCAGTATATGTTTCAAGTATCTACATAGTATATAAAATTGTTCAATAATATAATGTACTATAATTTGTTTTAGGTATTAAATAATCTATTGGTGAAGAATACATTATTAAACAGAATTATATTTAAAATATGTAAAATAATACATCGAAAATTTTTAAAATTAACACTTCTTTTAATGTGCAATTTTAAACAACTCATGTATAAAATTTTATTTTATATTGAATTGCACACATTCATTATATATTACAAACATTGATTTAAAATGAAAATGTATAATAAAACACATGGTAAATGTTACGTTCTCCATTTTATTCCTCATATGTATATATTTTTAACCATAATTTTAAATTTGAATAAAACAAATCAAAACAGACTGGAATCATTTTTAAAAAGGCAAAACATAATCGTTTGACATTTGCTTACGGGCTAGGATTGGCGACTATTTTTATATTTAATCGCATCCCTATTTTATAAAAAGTTTCCTTTGTGGCAGATTTCTGTTAAAATATCTTAGTAAATATCAGTAAGTGTGTGGCATAGATTATTTTTCAAAACATGTTATGGATGGAATAAAAAATAGTCAACTGGGACGTATATGTCCGACTCGTAGTCAAATGTTGGCGTCCATGTTTTTATTAATGTTGTCTTTAATATGAATAATTAAAAAGTTTGGTTGTATAACTGGAAGTGCCAATGTATGCAGAATAAGGGATTTTTGCTAGGTTAAGTGATCCTGAGCATTCGTATGTAAAATTAAGGCTATACGCAGTTTCAGAAATTTGTAATTTTCACAACTGCAATCGTCAATAGAAATTTACAGACTAGTTGTATTCTGGATTTGTTTAATAAACAGTAATCATGAAAACCGAAAATAACTCAATTAATGTATTTCATTGAAGAATATATTTGGTCCTTACTTTGCAGAATTGTGTGTAGTAGTGCTCATTGACCAGGTCTCGAAACTCTTGTAATTGTTTATATATATATATATATATATATATATATATATATATAAACCTTTGAATTCAAAATACGTACATAAAAACGTAAATGTGTTTTTTTCAATATTATCAAAAAAGTCCTATTTCTTTAACTACGGATTTTTCCGTCATAGTTTGAAATCTGTTGTAAATTAAGGATGGTTGTCAAAACCTGTTGTTATTTTTATTTATTATTTTTCCACATTTTTTGCAATTTAGCATGTGGTAAATATTTTTTAAGAAGAGGGAAATAAGAGGGAAAGGAACGAGATTAGACGGATTTCTTCAATCTCCAGCCAGATAAATAGCGAAGGGAGGGATGCATGAAAATTACAACTGATGAGACTCCAATTGGGATGAAAACGTTTTTGCAATGTTGACAGTTTTATGGAAAACTTTTGACATTTTTAGTGATGATGGACTGTTTTTTATGGAACTTTTACCATGTTTTAAATAATGTCTGAGTGTAAGTTTAGTAATGTGAAGAATAAATATTGTTGATTTTATCTTGAACATAAAATTAATATGAAGTAAATTTTAATTCTTTAAATAGTGCGTTGCCTTACAATATGCTCGATATTACAAGTTGTATTTTGCTTGTTATTTTAAAACTTTACAGTTATATTAAAACTGTTAGAATAAAATGTGATGGAAATATCTAGCATTTGAATATTATCCTCGACATGATTCTTTTTTTTTTTTTTTATCGTCACCTACTGATTTATATCCCACCTTTGAGAAAGGAGCTTTATTACTTTAATATAAGCCATGTTATCCCTATACGATAGGTTTTATTAAATATTTCACTTTGATCTGTTCCATCTAAATATAACTGGGATAATTTTTTTTTTACAAATTTTTTATATGTTTGATACACGCTTATATGACATGGGACGCTTATATGAATATTGAACTCAATACTAATTAGAGAGTCACTTAAAATCCCATAATAAGACACATAAAACTTTGTTTATGGAAGTTTTAAAATTAAATTTATAAATCGCTTAAAAATCATATAGTTTTTAATATATCAAATATTTTCAAAAAACATTGTCATCACTTTTAAATTTTTATTGTATAGAGAACATGTATATCAAAGATGCACATAACAATTAAAAAAAATATGCATAATTAAAATATTTATTCATCTTCATATTATTCCTGATATATAACCACATCGTGATGTGCTGAAGTTCTAGAATTCGTGTACAAATATGTATTTATGAACACAAAACAATATTCTCTTATTTTTATCAACTAATAGATTAATAGTTATAAATTATGGTTTTACATTGAGAAAATAATTACGAAATCATAAATAATTTAAATAATGCCTTTTGACCTTTCATTTTTCCATATCTTAAAAATAACCCGAAAACATATTTAAAAATAAATTAATTTATTACACATGAGACAACAATAAATATTTGTTGCTACAATAATCTAACATTTGCAGAAACCTATCGCTTTTTCATTCTTGTTGGCATATCTCGAAAAGAAATTGAAGAAAAAAATATTTATTTTTAATAATTTCACTAGTTGGTGCTTTTTACAAAGCATAATTATAAGAAATTGCTGCCAATTTCTGCGTTTTTATAACTCATATGAATATACAGAATATACAATGTATTTAATAAATTGTGTGCTGTGTTGATTTAATGAAGTGGTATAAATATTTTAGTTTAATCCATACTAATAAAAGAAAGTTTCGCTCTGTGTGTGTGCCTGCTGGCGATGGCTAGGGAAATTTAGCCCACCTAGAAGCCTGAAAATTTAGATTTAGGTAGTCCAAAACCTCTCCTGGTGCACCTGAGCCTCAGAATTTTAATATTTAAAAAAATAGAGTTGCTATTAATTAAAAACTTATCAAAGATCACAAATAAAAAATCACTCTTCCGAAATATGCTCGCGTATAATCAGAAAACGATATCCGTATCTTCGGGAATAGAAGAAAGAAAGCACGAGTCATACCGTATTTCTAAATTCGCCATGGGCAAACAGTTAAAAATACGGAAAAACTGTTTAGATATTCTCGAAGAATGTACTTTTGCGTCTTGAACGATCCGATTAGTTTGAAAAAAATCACATTTAACCCTTTCAAAAAAAAAAAATCAAGATAAGCCATGAAATGCATGTTTTTTTTTATTTTCTGCCGTTTTTAGAGCCTTGCATCTACCGGACTACAAGAGATGTAGAAAAACGAACGTCACCAAATTAACGAACTAACTTTGTCCTTTTCAAAGCCAACTTTGGTTTTAAAAAATTCGAAAGTTAACCCTTCGATAAAGTATATTTTCTGTATGCCGTTTCGCGATTTTTGCGATTTTGGCAATATTTAAAAATTTACATCGGCGGTTCAGAGAAAACTACGAAAAATTAAAAATACCAGACAATATCTACATGTATTCCTTTTTCGATATCTGTATTTGTTTTTTGAGAAATACGAATATTAACTCTTCAAAAAAAATTGGCGCGCAAGACTCACTTTTGCGAATTCCGGTTTTCTACGATATGTAAAATCTGGCATCGACTCTCTAAAATAACGAAACGAAAAACAAACACACATAAAGACATCTACGTTCTATCGGGTTCAGGCAAAAACCTTTCGTTTAAAAACATCACGTTAACCCTTTCGATTTTTTTTTGTTTTACCGTAAGTTAATTTCGCTTTTTTAACTATTTCTCCTATATTTAAAAATAATGAATCGGCGTTTATAAACAAAATACGAAAAACTAAAAACTAAAAATACCACGCCTAATCTACATCCCTTTGCTTTTAACAATCTGGTATCCGTTTTGAAAAATTTTAATTTTAACCCTCCGAGAAAAATCCTTTTCAAATCTCACTCACGCGATTTTCGTTGTTCGGCCCAGGTTTAAAAATCGGCATCGACTCGGGAAATGCGAATACGGACAAACAGTAGACTCCAGATTATAGACACGTTCATTTTCTTCAAAACGCATCGTTCGGTTTTGAAAAATATCTACATTAACCCTTTCGAAACCGATCGTTTACGTTACCCACATTCGCAATTTCCGCTATTTTGTCAATGTTTACCCGTAGTTGAATTTCAATTCTACTAGGAAATTTGGTTGGGTCGAGTGTTCTGAAAGGCCTCTTACAGAACAGATTGCGCCCCCTGGCGATGAAAGGTAGAACTATAGGAATATCTTTGGATCTATTGACCCGATTACAACGGGGTTTGGCTCATTCGACTTGATATCTATAGCCTTAAATATTTTAGTTTCACTTTTGACCGCCAGGGTGCGCTTTCCGATCGTGTGTTCTATGACACCGATTACGATGGGGTTTTTCTCATTCGACTTGATTTCGATATTTCATTCATATTTGTATAGAACAGATTATTATTATCTCGCGCCCGGGCAATGCCGGGTGGGTTAGCTAGTTAGGAAATAAAATTTCTTGTAAAATATCTTCATTTGACTGTTAAAAAAGCGCAGTATTTTGCAGCCATGTAAAGCCAATGTATTTTCCATTATCGAGGTGCACGCCAATTTCACGTATTGTAAAGAACGCACGTTTTGGATCAACATGAATTGCAGTCGTAAAATTAAGAGTGATTTTAAACATTTTTTAAACATTGAATGCTTATAAAAGTTTCTTTTAAAATATTGACATATTTCTTAACTTTTATATTTATTTATTTTATGTATTAGGCCCGCCAGACCAAGTTCGCAATTGCTCTGTTACAAACTACACATCCAATTCACTGAGAGTTGAATGTGAGGAAGGTTACGATGGGGGACTTCAACAAAAATTTTACCTAGAGGTGTACAATGCCATCCAAGAGTATTTAGAGAAAAATTTAACAAGAATGGAGCCAATATTTTCCGTACAAGATATACCATCATCAACAGAATATTTACTTGTCATTTATTCAGCAAATATGAAAGGAAGAAGTTCTTCAGTGGTTATTAAAGGTGCTACAGAAGCAGGTCCAAGATCAGAATCAGGTTAGTATTTTAAGTTACATTGGAAATTTAATTCATGTAGCTACTTTTAATAATGTTAATACACTTGTGCGAAAAAAGTAAAGGAACTAACTTGAACTTTTTCAACTAAATATATGTAAATTTCACAAGGTCTTAAAGTTATCATGTCTGACATATCTTCAAAATGCAGAATATCTTATTTCTGCGTAAAATAAATTTAAATAAGAATAAAGGGTGTATTATAGAGTGTGGTTCGGTTGGTAGTAAGATAAGTTGCATCTGTGTTGTTTAAGTTATTTTTTCATATTTTTAGAGATGCATAGAAACAATGCATACGGTGTGTGTCCACCCCTGACAGAAAGAGTTTCTCCTCTTTAAATTATCCCTATTGAACGCTGCTTCTGAGAAACCATCAAATGTATTCTCCGCGACATATTCCACCTTCCACGTGAGAAAGCTTTATGAAATTTGAATATTTCTGTGTAGCGTAAGCAGTGGTGACATTTCAGAACTTTCTTGGTGTCGGGGGTATTGAATAACCCCTTCTGAACGGGAAACCCTTACATAATCAGGGATACAAAAACAGTAAAAACTTCAAATAGGGAATCGTAAGACACCTATGTAAAATTCCATTTTAGACAGGTTTCTATCTTAGCTGGTAAATATCAAAATATTGATTTAAAAGTTTTTCAGTTTAAGACATTATTCCGTTATAGACAGGTTCCGTTTTTACGGATATCCTCCCAGCCTGTTAAAACATTCTTTATATAGTATACCTCTGAAGAGTATAGGTCTATTACAGTAAAACCTGTGGAAGGGAAACCTGTATATAACAGAATTATTTCGCAAACGGAAATAAAATAAAGTTTCTAAGAAACAAATACCACATAAGCGTAAGTGAATACCATTGGACTACATGATAATGCTGATCTTGAAGGAATAACTTGCTACCTTTCATTGAACAAGCTTAATAGAATTAACATAAAGTACCTTTCCATTGTTGTTTCTTTATTTTTTACGACAGTCTAATTTAAAAATCTACTGCTAGTATTTTGAAAATCAATAAGTACTTATAAAAATACAAAAACTCACATATCATTTATCACATATTTCTTAGAAAAGATTCAATTTTACTATGCTATTATAGCACATTGCATCATTAGAATTGAAAACTTTTTCCATCCCTGAACACATTATTTTCACGAAATATTTTATGACAACACAAAGTGTTAAAATGTGAAAAGTAGTGTATCAAATGTAACTAATTAAAATTACTTGTGTTTATGTTTTCTAGGATTAACAATTATGGTAACATACATGCATATATTATAATGTAATATTATTGTAACAATTAAAATTTTAGCTCTGATATAAATAAATATACAACTTATTTCTATTACATATTTAAATGCCAAATAATTAATATCTGTTTCACACAGTTTTGCATTCATTAAAATGTAAGCTGGAGCTAAGTCAACTGACAACTGAATTCTATTTGACACATTAATATAATTCATTTCCTAAAAAACTAACTTGAAGACATACGTCTGGCGGAAAATCGTCAAAAAGGAAAATTCCATATAAAATCTTATTAATTTCATTATTGGCTTTTTGCCTGTAATACTTTATAATATGTCACTTTTTTACATTCGCCAAATATTCTGAAGTTTTTGAGTCCATATTGAAACAGATTTGAATTCAATCAGCTGCATTTCGTATTCTTCAATCTCAAATTTGAGAAAAAATAGAAATAGTAGTACTTTTAATTAGTGTATTTTGTGTAAATTGATTGTATTTTATAAACATTCAATGTATTTTGATTTAGAACAGGAATCAATTTCATGTCAAAAACATGCTACCGCGTGCCATAGGTTCGCCGGCCCTGTGAATAAATATGTTATTGTAATACACATATTAAAAAATGGATAATTATAAATTATTCAATCTAAAATAAACGTAAATATTAATACATTAAATGGGTAATATAAAAAAAGCAGGACGAAACTTTTCTAAAAGTGAAATACTAGCATGTTTTTTTTTTTTTTTTAAATATATGCGAATTTTTTCTATTAATCTGGACTTTAATAATAATTTGCACATTTTTGCGTTGTTGCAATAAAACAATCTATCAAAACATTACTCTCTTCAAAGTGTAAATCATAGATGTCTGATTTCAAATATCAAAATTTTACTGTAATACGTGTATTCTTTAGTGAAATGGGCGTGCAAACAGATATATTGTCAATTATAAGTAAATTTATACAAACCCAACTAATATAGAAAAAGACTCATGAGAAACATTGTATCCGTTTGATAGATCCACGATTTTGAATTATACATGTGTATACTATATATATATACAACATACATGTAACCTATAAACAGTAGTATTAAAAAAAATAAAAAAACAATGGTTAAGAAAAGAAGTTGAAATTTAATTAAACGGTTCAACGTTAATCGTTTGATTATTACACACTTCTGTTTGATCTCCATTTAGAGAAAAATTTTAACCCATATCGTACCGAAAATTGAAAAAATTGTATGTATTTTTATAAAATCTTAGATATGTGTTTATCTAAGGCTATGCATAAGCATAAAATAAAAAAAAATTGCAAAATTTTTATTAGTAGGACAATGGTACAATCCGCTGCTTTTACGTTGTTACTTAGGTGGAATACAAGAAAGCATCTTAGGCATTTACCAATGTTATTTTTTTTTTTTACAAATAGTTGTTGGTTTTGCTGCACAGGTTTTTAACTTGCATCTTCTTTGTCCTTTTTCTAGGATTTTACAATAACATGTTCATTTTTAAGTTCTACAAAATCTTCATTAACCTTTTGAAAACCCAATTTTCTGCCAAATGGTTTCCTTGGAATAGAAATTCCCAAATAGGCAACTGTTATATGTCATCGAAAATCAAGCAAGGCTCAAACTATCATCATTAAATAGCTGATTGAGCTTCCATGAAGTAATTATTGCTTTCAAACGCATTAACAAATTATATTAAAATTTGCTGCCCTGTATATCATCCATGCAGTTTATACATACCAAGCAATATGCAAAAATTAGTTTAATTAAAGAACGTACTACAACTTAAAACTCATTTCCATCAAGTATTATTTTTGAACAGTACTCTAGTCGAAATATTTTGTGTGCTCCTGTAAATAAACGTTTAATGCTGTGCACACTATATTTCATAGTAAGACTCTGGTAGTATACGTGAGTTATAAATATAAATTTAAATATGTTTGAAATAGCGTAACATCATTAAAATTCATCGCAAATGATTTTTCCCCATAGACCATAATGTAACTAAATTATTTTGAGTGACCCTATAAGTGAACTATAAAGGCTACATGTTTCATTTTCAATACCGTACATGTCATAGTAAAGCTGATTAACAATTATCAATTTCATGGCAATCCGAGTATATTTACGTGAGTTAAAGTACGGACAGACGCAGACATACGGCAGATAGACAAACTCAATTGATAAAACACTTTTAACTATGTTGGAAGGTGTTAAAAAAACGGGAAAAACATTAACGAATTTTATATGCACCTGTTAGACAGACTGTTAGACGCCTCCATTAGTTGTACAGTAGAAATGTTTGGAACGTAGCCGACAAAGAAAGGACCATCTCCATTACTAACTGATCGGGGTTATCTAGTAGTGGATTGTACCATCGTCCTATTTTCAGGACAGTCAAAAATGCAAGGGAAATTTATCTCTTACATAATTTTTTTAACAATGTTTATTTATTGGTATAGAAGTATGGAATAATACCTCAATAAATTTATATGTATGTTTTTATTGGAGCTCAAAACTTTTAAAAACTTTTATGTTGAATAATAATAATAATAATAATAATAATAATAATAATAATAATAAATCGCTATTTTAAAAATTTAATAAAAAAATATCCAACATTAATTTAAACTTGCGATAAACAAAAATATATTGTTAAATGATTCTTGAATAATAAATCGTCTTTAATTAAATCGTCTTTGAATTAAAATATTCAAAGAATTTATATAGAGTCCGCTTATGTGTGCTGTATTTTTCGGACGATGAGGAAATATGGTTTAAAGTCACATAGACGTACAATAACAATCAACAATAGGTACCGTGTTGATCAATGAAAGCAGCATAAGAAAATACTGACCAATAGGAACTCAACATTAAAACTACAAAATAAATTTAATATAAACATATAAAATTCATTAATATGTTTAAACAACAAGTGTGTTTGCTTGTATTTATTATGTCATTATGTTTAGATTACAGCAAGATTAGGGTAAGAATAACAAACTTGAAAGTTAGCCTACGTAAGAAGAGCAAGAAAATACAAATGAGAATCCATATCCGAATTCTTAACGCAACATGTAAAATACAATGAAATTCAAGGTCTCTAGCAAATCTCGATTCCCGGATATTTACAATAATATACGAGGGTGGTTTGATAAATTCTCAGCCCGAGAGTGATTGCACAAGATTTTTGACAGAATTTCATATTATTTTTCAGTGTAATCCCCTTGCAACTCAATACATTTAAGACACACTCTTTTGTGTGATTTTTTTTAGTGCAGCCCTGTACGAGGGTGGTCGAAAAGTTCTCGGCTTGACAAAGAAAACACAATATTTTTGACAATATTTCATTTTATTTTTCAACTTGCAACACAATATATTTCAGAATCTTCTTGAAAAATGTTCATTATTTGGCGTTTCTGGTCGACGTTTAACAAATATCGAGCTGAAAGCTTTTTAATACTTAAAACATCGTGTAAAATATAGTGGACACAGTCCATCGAGATGTTTGCAATGTCAGCAAGTTGCTGTATCTGCAATCGGTGATCATTTAATACGGCATTGTATATTTTTGAGACGATTTCGTCGGCAGTAGCGGTTTTTGGGCGTTCTGAGTGTTTATCATCGTCAATGGATTTCCTGCCATGTTTAAATTCAGCATCCCACTTTTTTTTTATCGCCGAATACAATGACAAGAATCCTTTAAGGTGGAATGAACTCTTTTTGTATGTCTGTGGGGGTTAAACCTTTTTAACAAAGTATTTTATGACAGCACAAACTTCTAATTTTTTCCATTTTTAGAAAACGCCAAAACTAGTTTATTTAATTTATCGCCAAGCAGTAACCAACAAACGCACGCGTGTGAAACTCGGCAGCATGGTATCATAAAGTATCATACTTTACAAACATCATTGTCATTTGGTCATACTTGTTTCATTTCTGTGTGAGGCAAGAGAACATATCAAACTAGCATCGTATCTCGAACCTGTGCATTAATATTAACGGCAAAAGAAATGGGTTCTTAATTAGTATATTATTAGTAGTATGAAAGCTCAAACACGAGAGCATTTGCATTCAAATAACAATGTTTTTCTAAGCAAAAAAAGGTTTTTCATTCTTTCCTATATTTTTTTACTTTTTCCTTGCTATATTTTCAAATTATGTGATATGTAGTATTTAACTATAAATTATGTAATTCTGGATATTTAAATGTTAAAGAAAATAAAAATATTTTTCGCTGTTGACTACACACACACTAATAATTTTACAGAAACGCACAGTGAAATATAAATAAAGTTTCAATAAATTCGATAAGCATGTTGATCAAGAATGTTTACCAAGTTGTAAATTTGCATGCGCCATTTCCCACCATCATTGTCTCGTCCTTCAAGCCCATGCTTATAAATGAGTGTGTAAAGTTTATTGATCACGGTATAAGAAATATCAAAACCAGTGAAACAATGCAGACCAAAATATGTATTATTTAATAATCTAAAAATGAATTGTAAATATTTTTGTTTGTATCATATAAAGTAATGAATAAAATACCAAATTAAAGTAATTTTTTGTGTTAAATGCTGTAAAATGTTTACTTTGAAACGATTCATTTAGTCATGACTGAAAACTGAGTATTTTAGATCACCATATAAGTAAATGTTCTATCAAAAATAAAAATACTTTTAAAAACAAGTATAAGGTATTTCCGATGGTTTTTAAAACTTTTCAACATAGTTAAAAAGTGCATGCATTTGGTTTGTCCGGAGAACTCCCTTTTCGTTTGTACGTACTCTAATTCTATTAAATATACTCGGATTGTCCAGTAAGTGATGTACATTATTAATGTTTAACAATTATGTTTGATATTGAAAACGAACTGTTTAGCATTTATATATCAGATTACGGGGACATTCAAACAAACGCCGTTACATTATGGTCTATGGGGGGAAATCTTTTGCAGTGTATTTTAAAATGTAACACTAGTTCAGACATATTGAAATTGATATACATGGATCTGGTTCACTAGAAGATGCCTACTTAATTTAATACCTGAGTGGGACAGATCGGTACAGCTCTGCTGGACCGAAAAGAAGATGCCTACTGTCGAGTATGGTATATGTAGCACTTACAGATATTTTACAAGCTGATTCAAAATATATTATGGTACAAAAAAATAGCTGCATCTGCAAGAACCTACACTGTAAAAAAAGACCAATATTTCATATTTTATGAAAATATGCTATAACCACGAACGAAAATATAATATAATCGTCTGAGTTATCCGAAATTCCGAATAGCATGTTACATTGTCTTTCGAATCCCCAGAAACCAATACATTTCCAAAATCTAAAGAGTAATTTATAAAAACAAAATATTTTTAGCTGCCCGAATTTTTCAGAAACGTTTCCGAAGGAATTTTATAGTGTATTAATTAGTGTCCACAGGCTGGAATACTTGTTTTTCGAATGCTATCCATTCTCAAGTACACGTTTTCAGCCACATGTTAATGTATACATGAAAGAGTAAAGAAAAAATCTTAATTTTAATGTTATTGTTAACGCTGTTAATTTTGCATGTTTGTCTGTTAAGCATTTTTTTTTTTAGCATAAAAATGTTTATTTCAGAATTGATAGCATTCGAAAAACTGTTATTCCAGGCTGAGGACACTAATTAATACACTATAAAAACCCTTCGGAAACGTTTCTGAAAAATTCGGGCAGCAAAAAATAATTTGTTTTTATAAATTATTCTTTAAATTTTGAAAATGTATTCGTTTCTGGGGATTCAAGAGACAATGTAACATGCTATTTGAAATTTCGAATAACTCAGAAGATTATATTATATTTTCGTTCGTGGTTATAGCATATTTTCATAAAATAAGAAACATTGGTCATTTTTTACAGTGTACGGACGCTTGTCAGGCACGTCAACCTCCGTTCCTAAGCTCTAGAGAACCTTTAAAGAGTATGACCAGGGGGGTCCTGTGTGCCCTACCGCCGAAGATATGGTATATGAAAAAAAAATAATAGTTTGCGGTGTATTTAATCATGTTTCGCTATTACAAACACAAAGGCATTTATGTGAATTTCTGAGATGCAGTAAAACATGCTATCTGTAGTATTTGATTGTAAATATATTATCATTCATTTACAGGACCACACACAATTATTCTGTTACATAATGATCAGCAAAGAAAACTATTGTGGGTGTGTAGAAACCCGGGTGGTCATCCCTGGACATCCCTTGTTTACTTAGATATCTTATTTATATTATGAAACAGCAAAGATTTGTTAAAGTATTCTGGAAGTGTTGGAAAACGTTTCGTAACGTTCGCATGAAGTTTCTTTCCTGTTTATATCTCTCTTTTGCTGTAAGACTGGATTTGTTATATTTGAAGATTCACAAAACTTAAATTTGAGAATTATTTGCTTGTTTGTTTAAATATATATGTAATTGGTCTTTCAATGTATAATCTTAGTTTGTTCAAATTTGCTAATTTCCATGAATCAAAAATATCTTATTATTCTGCTTTAAAAATTAGTTTTGACTTAATATATAAATAAAAGTTAATATTTTATTTTTATAGGTTTTACTTCGGAATCAATTAATATAATCTTAGGTGTGATGATTGGAGTTGTTGCTGCCTTAGTATTTGTAGCTGCTATCGCCGTTTTCGTAATAAGAATGCGAGAAGAAGAAAGGGAATCCAGTAAGTAGAGTAATTTTTTCAAATTTATCTTGCAATACATTTGACAAATTTAGACAAAATTGTGCGCAAGGATACATAGCGATAAAGATTTCTAGCATATTAGTAACTGTTTTATTCAAAAATATCACAGTAGTAATATTACTATAGAAATATACACGTGTCTATAATGAAGAAATATAATGAACAAATTAGAAATAAAAGATATCTAATGCACTAATTGCTGTTATTAATACAAAATATCAGAGCTTAGTCGACATTTATTTTATCATCTTCTAAATCAAACCAACCTGTAACAACACAATGCAAATATTTCTGAATAATTTATTAAGAGTTTTGTTTCACGTAAAACTATGTATCTATAATATCTAAGAATCCACAGGTAAATATGATAATGCTGGTAAGTACAAAAAAAAAACATTAGAATGTTATTCTGAATACTCCTCAAGATTGGCGTCCACCTGCTTGTCTAGTGGTTAGTGTACTGGCTACTGGACAAAAGGGAGCAGGTTTGAATCCCGTTTCAGACATGGACGTTTGCAATGAGTCGAATTCCACTTTAACCGGAAACCTCAGTTTTTTAGACCCTGTGCATAACGTATGACCGCAGTGCACCAGCTAACCGTCCCGTCCGCAAAATTGATAATATCAATGCAGAACCTGGAAAAGTCTTTTTAATTCATCTCAAGTACTGCATGTCAGAGTTTGAATTAATTTTATAACTGATAATACAAATTGAAAGGAAAACATATGCGAACACATTAAAAATAATAATAACGTACTGAAGGTGTATTGATAGAAAAACAAATTCCATTCAGAGAAATAAAAGCTATACCAAATGAAGGCATTGCAAAACAACGTAGGCATTACAAAATCGAAATTCCACAGTTTAATACACTTTATATATATGTATAACAAAAAAGGGTGCACGTTCTAAAATACGTAGTTTCAACTTAGAGAAAATATAATGTGAAGTTTAGAAATCATTAAGATGAAAAAGAAATATGGAAAATGATATATAAATATACAGAAAAACCTTATCGCACATTTCGCTATGGGGATAGCAAACATAACGCTCATTCTCGAATGGCAGACACCTTTATTTAGCTATCTAGTTCCTACTCTTTCAACTTCCAACGCCTATTTAATTGTGATATTTTACTTCTAAATAGCAGACATCTCCGAATAACCACATATTCTACTTTCCCTAGGTGTCCGCTATTCAGAAGTTTTACAATAATATGTATGTATAGATATATGATATACAGGGTGAATCTAAACTATTGCGCAAAATTTTAAGGGGTGATAGTACACATCAAGACAAACACTATTAATTAGGAAACTAAGGGTCCCAAACGTCTTCCGAAGAAGATAGGCGTCATTAAAGTTTAGGGTCCAAAATTTCAAATGATTATAAAAAACGGAAAAAATGGTCGATTCGTTTGCGGTTTTCGCTAAAACTATTCTTTATATCAGTATTTTCTTAAAAATGAATTTTAAAGATAAAGACTTTGGAGTAACGGAAAACTATTTTTTACTGTTATTTTTAATCTGATTAAATGCTTTCAAAAGCTTAGACTTAAACTTAAATTTTGAGCTCAAAATCTGAATCGTTGGGAGTGATTAAGTAGCGCAAACTGAACTGCGTTCAGGAGTTGAAATTTTAAACACCTCCCTCCCCCCCCCCACCCCAATCCTGAACACAGTTCAGTTATTCCCGATCTTGGTATCGTAGACCAGGCAGAAACAATATGAGTTGTAATTTTCCAACTGGACGAAAAATGTCCGGGTCAGGATTTGAACCTGGGATCTCTTGAAGCTGTCATGCTCTACCACCTGAGCTATTCTGGTTGAATCTGGAGGGCATAATTCATCCAGTTCATGCCGGGATAGCTCAGTTGGTAGAGCATGGCAGCTTCAGCCAAGAGATCGCAGGTTAGAATCCTGGCCCGGACATTTAGCGTGCAGTTGGAAAATTACAACTCATATGATTTCTTTACCAATTTGAAAAATTGTGCTAAAATTAATCCAGGCAGAAAATACCACGCCCTACACGTAAAACAAACGATAGAATAATGGCAAAATTAAATAGAAAATTTATTCATAACAGACGTGAGCAATTTCTCCGCGCAAAATAAAAATAAACAATTTGATGTATGCATGTAGTGCGCAATATGAATGAAGGTTGACACGTAGAAAATGGTACACGCCTGATGTTCGTGAGGAATAACAAAAACTGCTTGAAAGAGTGCCTACCAGCAATGACGCAGGCCTCACGCCGCCGGCGGAAGGAGTTGCGAACACTATTGAATACCCCGGGCATCTCCCGGATATCACCTGCTATGACGGCAATCCTCGCAACCAGGTCCTCGTCGGAGTCGACGGTAAAAAAATATTTGCTCCAAAGTCTAAAGCGCCCTCTATCGGCATTTTAAAACTTTATCTTTAAAATTTATTTTTAAAATATTTTTTTATTTAATTTGTTCATCCCTCTATCGTTTATTTTACATGTAGGGGGTACTAGTTTCTGCCTGGTCTGTGTTCCGGGGGGGGGGGAATGGGGTTCAAATTTCAACTCCTGAACACAGTTCAGTTTGCGCTACTTAACCACTCCCAACGATTCAGATTTTGAGCTCAAAATGTAAGTTTAAGTCTAAGCTTTTTAAAGCATTTAATCAGATACAAAACAATATTCGTTACTCCAAAGTCTAAAGCGCCCTCTATCGACATTTTTTTAGACTTTTTCTTTAAAATTTATTTCTAAGAAAATACTGACATGAATAGTTTTAGCGAAAACCGCAAACGAATCGACCAATTTTTCCGTTTTTTATAATTATTTGAAATTTTGGACCCTAAACTTTAATGGCGCGTATCTCCTTCGGAAGACGTTTGGGACCCTTAGTTTCCTATTTAATACTGTTTGTCTTGATGTGTACTATCACCCCTTAAAGTTTTGCCCAAGAGTTTAGATTCACCCTGTATAATATACATATGTAAATAATTTCAGAGCTGAGGGTTACTGGAAGTCTAACTAAAAATGGAAATTGATTCTGATACAAAGGGGATTAACTGGTTACGTTCAATCGAGAAAAAATTGGGTGGTTGATAGAAATCATAAGGATTGGTTATACAGCCAATAGTTTCTGCGATCATCTTTTGTCTGTTTAAACATTACAATTAATGTTTTCAACTAGATTAAGATAAACACATGTATTTTTTTATGTAGATGGTCTATATTTGTATGGTTATTATTATGTTTTCCTTTTGTTCACTAAAGAAATGAACTTTAAATCTACAACATTGTGTCACGTTTTAAAGATAAATATGTGTTAAATTGAACTGCATATAAGCTTTATAAAAAAAACTGGTTTTAAATTACAGTTGAGGTACATTAGTTATTTTTTTTATTATAAAGTTTTTGAAATAATTTAGTAGTGTAATTAGTTTTTTAATGAAATTTTGTTATATTTCTTTGTCGAGGGCTTAGATCGGTCAAAACATAAATCTATTACTTTACACACTGCCTTAGATACACTTATTTATTTATTTTATCTAGAAAATATAATTCTCTAACCATTATCAACAACAGTAAAATTATCCCAAAAGAAAAAGTAATTTCTGAAAACCATAGATAATAAATCGCAAAAAAACAAAAACAAAAATTCCTCCAGTTAAAATTATATAAAAAAGGAAATAATTAAATTAATGCATTTATATTTGTATAAAAAACAAATATAATCTTGTATTCTTTAAAAGTTTTAATAATTTTATTTAATAAAAGGTGAAGTTACACATCGACATGCATTTTAATACAGCTCTTTTCATAAATGTAAGAAATAAATTTAGCGTAGTTCACCAAAAAATATTTTGTAATATTTTATTAATAAAGCATTTTAAAAACTCTTAAATACTTTTACTTTATTTAGTTGTTAGGAAAAAAATACATGAAAAAAGTTAATCTCATAAAGTTTTTACAGGAAATTGCTTTTCTTCTCTAACTTAATCTCTTTCCTTTTTTCCTATAGCACAAAATTTTTATTAAATGTATTATAGTTTTAAGGGTTTTTTTTCATAATCATAAAATAGTTCGGAAAATCTAAAATTGATATCTTAATTTTTCAGGTTCGAGAGATGGGCCTGCGAGAGAGAAGTAAGTAGTTTTCTCCAATTTTGTTCTTAGTTTTAAACTTTATTTTTATGACGAACAATTTAATAAGAAAGTGTTTTTAATTTTAAGAAAGAAAAATCAATAGTTTTAGAATAAAACGCTCTTATGTCGTATTTTCTTGTGAAATTATTTATACACGTTTACATGATGCGATGAAATTACAATTTATCGGATTAAACAGATGTATAAGCATTTAATAAATTTCTTATCATTTTTAGCTTAAGTTAAAAAGCTATTTTTGGCCCTGAAAAGTTTACAAAAGTGCGTCTTTGCTCATTTTATGAAAAAAATATTAAATTGGATATAGTTTTAAAGTAGGTAGTTTCGGAAAAATTAAAAGATTGTTTTCATAATTAATTTTGTAATACACACACACACACACACACATGCATATATATATATATACATACATACATACATAAATTTCCCGTTTAAAATAAATCCAGTTTTATTGCAAAATTTTTGAAAATAGATCTTTTATTTTTGAAATGATTATTGTAATAATATTTTATAGGATGTTTAAAAACACTTTAAAACATTAAGGAAGGATAGGCCACACATAAATAAGCACAAATCAAAATGCAAGGTCTGAAAGACTTTGCTGAATCACGCTTTGTAATTGCCGAACATTGCCAAAGGCTGTGGGGAAGATCTCAGGGTGCCCAGTTGCAATCAATTGTACGCCCAGTCGAAAAATGAGATGTCTTGCCTATAGATGGGGTATAGATATAGATATTTAGTTAAAGATGTAACTATACGTTAAAATGAAAATGTAAAGAAAAAAAATTAAAAAGATAAATAAGTAAAAATAAAATTAAGAAGATATTTTTTTAAAAGTTGAACACTAGTTTGAAACGAAGGTAATGTTAAAGTTAGATAAGAAGGGGGCCGCAAAAGCCACACGATCTATACAGAAAATCATTTTTCAGAGCATTTTTTTTGTTACAATGTAACATCAATATAACAGTCATCACAACATTTTATTTTATTTCATATTATATTATTTTATTTTATTTTATAGTGTTTTATTTTGTTTTAACAGAGAATAGTAATTGTGGGGAACTCATGGCTCATCCATAATCATACAATATTTAGGTTTCTTACAATGGGGCCGAAATCACCGTATCAAAAGAACTGTAATATAATAATTATTTAATTATTTTGTATGCTTTTATATAGTGTGTCGCAGATGAGTAGATATATGTGTTGTCCGCATAAAGTGCAACATGAGTATATGTTGAACATGGAATGCAATTAAAAACTAGGTTAAAGAGAAATGGACCAAGGGCACTTCCCTTGAAAATGCCAGCTGTAATTAAGAAAATAGCAGACAGAATGTTGTTCATTCGGACGCAAAAATATGTTCGCAAAGGTATGAACATTATAAATTTGTTTGTCTAGCTGGGAATCTCAGTCGAATTAATGTTTATATAAGGCCGTCATTCCAGACTTTGTGGTATTATTTTGTGACGTCAAACGGAAGGTAGCAGATGGAATCATTATATTGAGATTTGCACTGAGAAACTCTACAACATGAAGCCACTGGCATTGTGCTGAGAGATGTGTCTGGAAAAACAAACCATTCTGGCAGATGATTGTTGCGTTGCTCAATGTGATTCTGTAACTGAGCTCTGATGACGTGCTCATGTGACGTGATGACGAATACTTTGCTTAGAGAAGGGAGTAAGGGTATAAGACGATACTTTGAGAGGTCAGAGAGATTAGTATTGAGTTTATGTATAAGATAGTGTATGGAAGTTTTCCATGGGTTCGGAAAATAGCAGAATTTAAAGTCAGAGTTAGGAGAAGGGCCAATTTCATGCTTTTGCATAGCTTCATCATTAGTTTTGTTTTCAATATTCTCGTCACAAAGTAATTGAATTTATTATTTAGCGATATAGATAGAGCAGGTGATTTTTACCCATTCATCTAGGGTTACCAACTACGGTAAAACCGTCACTTAAGTCCATCATATTAGCAAACATTACTGTGTTTAAGATGGTAACGGAAATATATAAATCATGTTTAAACAAAAATAATTAAACGAATCTTAAATTTACAAGTTTAGAGGTGCAGAATACCTCTTTAAAAATAGTCATGGAATCTGAGATACAATATCTTACCTCCTGTTGGATATTGTATACGTTCTGGTAATCATCAGTCTAATGCCTGTCACGCATAAAGTAATCCCGGCAGAAATGCAATAACGATCCAGCTTTGCTTAGCATCTGGCAAAGGAAATTTTTTGAAGATTTTATTTTTCTAATCCACTAATTATTTTTTCGGAAAGAGTCCTCAAATAGGTAGTCGTCCTTCAATGGCATGCCTAAAATATTGAAAACACTAGTTTAAAACAAAAGACACTATTCAACAGTTAAGTAATGATACACAAATCTACGTGCTTCTACTTCCGGATCTGCAAATTATTTTGCAAGATTTTGCTAGTTTTAAAACAAAAGACACTATTCAAGAGTTGAGTAATGATACACAAATCTACGTGCTTCTACTTCCGGATCTGCAAATTATTTTGCAAGATGTGACTTAATCTGTCCTATGGTAAACACAGAACATGTTTTTATAAATAAAATCATCAAATTAAATAAATAAAGTTTTATTAAAAAACTTTTCTTGTGCGAAACGTGTCTAACCTGCATCAGATTTTTGCACATTTTACGGACTAATAGTGGATATTGGCAAGTACACATGCAGGAAATCTATAAAATTCAAAGCAATATTTCTGTAGATCTCGATCAACTGCGCTTAGGAGTGGGTGGTTTTTTACAAAGTCCTGCTGCCATTTAGGTAATATATTAATTCAAGGACACAACTACATTTGAAAATTAAAACCTTTAATAAGTATGCAAGGTTGCCGAGTTTCTCCCCAAGTTGAATCAACTTGAATTACAGACAAAAATAAATTGATTTTTTGATCAAATAATAAAGATAAAAGCTATAAATTCGTCGGTATTATTCATGCCTACTCCAGTAAATTAGAGTTTTTCCTATATCTATTTTTAATAAACAACTAAATCGATTTCAATGTACATTTAAAAAAAAAGTTTTAATATAATTTATATATATTTTGATCATTCGAAAAAAAATAATAACAATAAAATACTCATTTCCGCAAAGAAGACATCTTTATTAAACCGACATTACTAATCAACTAATTTTATAAAAGAAAACGATGATATAGCTAACTGCAATAGCAAAAGCATTCAAAAATAACAATATTCAGTGGTGGCGGAGAAAATGTAACATAAATATTGGTTTATTTCACAACTGTGCATGTCTTCGGAAGAGAATACGCCAGGAAAGTATAGCAAACCTCCATGAAATGCACTTTGGAAATATATTTGTAAAAAATTTTAATGGTGTGAAAGTGGATTCGAAGATTGAGTGTACTTCATTGATTCTTTTGAGTGACTTTAAGTCAGTTCTGAATAAAATATTTTGTTACTTGTTTGTTATTTTTTTATGTTTACTTGTGCTGAAATTTTCACTGTAAGTTTGTATTTGCTGAATGAACACATAAAACACATTTTAGTAAACATTTATTTTTAAATTTGTCACACAAACACATCTTTTACCAGAATAGGAAAGTACTCCACCACACGAGTAAAGACAATGTATTCTACGGTCATAAGTAAGTATATAGGAGTTTGTATCTCTTCCACCAACAGAGTTTATTACATGTGTTTAAAAACCATTTGTAGGGGAGAGAAGGTAGAAATATGACAACACAAAAAAAAAAAAAAAAAAAAAAAAAAAAAAAAAAAAAAAAAAATTTGTTACACAATATATTACTCTTGGTTTTGGACACAATTGGGTTTTAATAAAGTGTTGTGACCATGACAAAACGTTCTTCTATATAAATAATATTGTCTGCCACCAGAATTAAATGACAATAAATTCGTTTTTATACATAGTCATCGCGATATTGTGAGAAAAGGAGAATAACAACGACAGCTGTTGGTTGGTATACACCCGAATCTAGTAAGAATCTTTTTTTTTTTTGAAGGTCTAACAGAATATTATGTTTGTTGAAATTTCCTGTATTAGTTCTTGAGATATAGCCATCGCAGAAATCGTGAAAAATGAAGTACAGCAACTTCAGCTTTTAGACGATATACACAAAACCAAATCAGCAACTAATTATGTCAAAGTCAAACGGAATATGAAGATTTATTACGTTCCGTGCTTTAGTTTTTGAAAAATACCTATCGCGGGAATTGAAAAAAAATTCCCCGTAGTAGTGCCACTTAATAGGTGATTTACTCCTAAAATTAATCAGCACAATATATATCAATGTTTAACTCCGTTTGAAGTTTAGTGAAATTCCGTGCATTAGTTCTTTAAACAGAGTGCCCACAAAATGTGTGTGACAGACAAACACGCAGGCTCATAGACAGACATTTACTCAAAACAGTCAAATCGTGTGCAGGAGCTTCTAATATGTATAAATCTGTCCAAAACAGGAAGTCGAATTCTTTCACGAATCTAATACTTGTAAAGATGGAAGAAGCTGAGTTCCACGGGTGTCCATCTTTGTAAAGATAGAATAAAATAAAAATGATAGCTCAAAATATTTGAAAATTTTAATTTTCAGACAATATGACAGTTGCAAATGTTTTGTCCAACTTCTCTTCCTGGGTGAGAGAAGTTGGGAATACATGTAAAGTAGAGGACAAGAATTAGAAACTTACTTTATAAGAATATTGTACTTTCAATAATTTAAATAAAATTAAAAACATCATTTGGCTTTATTTATTACTATCTGTGCTACACAATTTGCAACTTAATGAATGAAATATTAGACGTTAAAAAGTCACCTTTTTACACATCAAAAGTAAATAGTGTATTCAATTTTGAAATTGATTTTGACATTTATTACAAAATTAATATTACAAAAATTGTTCAATTTTACAAAAAAGTTAAAATTATGAAATTAAATATTTGTAGCTGTATGGTAACACAAAAGAAAGAAATGGAACATGTCCCATACCTGCTGCTCTCCCAGTGCCCCATTCCTTCCTTCAGGTAGTATGTTTTGTATATAGCTTATCACATTAACATTGCTATCTTTAGGCTAACATAATTAGTGATTTCTAAACACATTGTACAAGGAATTATAACAAAGAATTTTGACTTAATATATAAATAAGTTTTGTTTTAAAAATTTCTTCAGTGTCAAAATCAATTTCAAAATACAGCATAATATTTGCTTTTGAACTGTAAAAATGCGATTTTTCAAATACAAACATTTTTAATCTTGTGACTGCACAATGTGTAGCATAAATAAAGACGTTTATAAGTACTTCATCTGGTGTAGAAACTATATCTCAATCTGATGCAGAAACTATATTTTAATCTGCTGTAGCACATAATATTGTTTAGCTTGAGCAAAAATAATGTTGCACAATTCTTTTGTTTGACCCACTTTTGCCCCCAATTTTAAATGAATAACTGATTTACATTAAATGCTTTTAGGAAAAATGAGGTAGTTTTCTAATGGAACCACAAATTCTGGATGTTACGAATAATATTTTTCACCTGGGCAGCATCATTGAATGTATCCAAATTAAAAAGAACATACCATCGCTAAAGGAATGATACACATTCATTTATTATTATTGAGAATCTATAGTTTTTTACCTCTTGATCATTATGTGTTATTATCCAGCAGCATCGACAAATATTTTTGCTACAAGTAATAACGAATTTTTAAATTGAAGAAAATTCAAATAACACAGATTTTTAATTGCATAAATCATAAGAGATAAATTGTCTAGGTTTTTAATTTTTTAGTTATTCTGAACTCCTGTTCTAATGTATGCGTTAGAGATTAAACCTAGAATACTCAATGCAAAATCCGACAAAATAATCTTAATTATCTACATCAATTTTCATTTACTAATTTGATGAAAACGAACACGGCAGTAACAAAAAGTTTTGCAACAGATGCTAGGACAAACTTTATTATATAAGACCCTATAATACTATTGCATCAGAATTTTAATTAAAATTAAACCCATATATTTTTCAAATCATAGTTTAATGTATATTTCAATCAACGTACATCCGGTCATACAAAAATGAAACAGAGAGAAAACTCCGCCTATATTTTGATTATTAAGATGTTTTAGAAAAAAACTAAACGACCTATTCTATAGTCAATTATGACTTATTTCAGGTTATGTTAGAAATAAGTTTAGTGGGGCATATTTAATTTGTGACAAACTTTATTTTTTTTCTATCCGAATACCCAATTTTTACATTATAGTTGGATTCTTCTGTAAATTTCACCCTTGGATACCAAACGAGAAGTCTTTGATTGAGAAGTTTAAGAGTTACGCTGCTGTAAAATTTTTATCTCCCAATGTTAGATTTATTTTGGATAGTTGCAAAACAAACTTGAATGCTGATAGTTTTCTGAGTACAATTCGAAATCTAGTGGCACAATAAGCAGACATATTTTATTCCCATATTTAAAGCGTCTGTAAATCGATTTCTATTATATAAAGCGTGTCCGAGAAAGGTCATTATCAGTCTAAACACTGATAACAAAAAAACTAACAGGTGAATTGAAATGCAGTTTGCTGCAAAAAAAAGTAAAAGTAAAAGAGTTTTTTACAGTAGTTTCAATGTAGATGTACGTGAGCTCCGTTAGTAGCACGAAGAATGTCGAACCTGTACTCGATTTCCCTCGAAGTGCTTTTTAGCATTTGTGGTGTAACAGTGAGGATTGATGAGTGAAGATTTCATGATTTGTCTTTTCATACCTCAGGCAATTGATACGAAGGAAAAAACTCTTGGATTTTTTCATTCTTTTGGATAAAACTGCATAGCATTTCACATGTTAGTATTTTTGTTATTAATACTTAGAATGATAAATACTTTTCTCGGACACGCTGTATTTTCTAGGTCACAGCATATATTTTTTTTTTCATGAAAAAATATGTATTGTAATCGATAACAATTTCTGAAATACTATTCGTTTATAGCGGGATATTAAATAGCATCACCTTTCACACAAATTTATCCGATGTTAATTACACATTGAAATACCAGATTTTAAATGTGCAAATATGATAATTGGTATACCATTTGACTCATAATTGTTTCATAAGAGGATAATATTAAAATCGGAAATAGAAATCAAATTAGTTAACTAAAATTGTTTAAAAAATATTTAATAGAATAAAAATGGTTTTTATCAAAACAATATTTTTCCAATATTAACTATGAGTTGGCATAACATTATTATGTTTTGAATACAACATTATTAAATATGGTATTGTTGTACCATTCTACTCATTGAATTTCTGAGTGGACCATCATTTTAAAAGAATATTGAAATAAAGTAAAGTAGCAGAAATTTATGAAAGAATATTAGATAGAAGCTTAAATTATTTTTAAGTCAATATTTATTCAATATTGCAAGTCTAAAATGGCATAATATTAGCATGTTTTAATTGTAACGTTATTAAATACGGAATTATTATATCATTCTACTCACACGGATTTCTCAGTAGAACAATATTTTAAAAGTATATTCTAATAAAATCAGTTTTTAAGAAATCTGGAAAGATTCTCTTCTAAATCTAAATATTAAATATTATTTTTTCACATCGTATCAACGTCTTTTAATCTAGTATTGTTGATAAATGGATTGTTCTTTTTTTCACCTTGTTTTGAATGTTTTATTTTTGCCTAGTTGTTTTGATAGATTTGTATATTGAAATACATTATACCTAGTGTTGATGATTTTATAAATTTATCTTTATCCTAGAGATGAGATCCTACTGAAAAAGAATCTAGTGGAACCTGCAGAGCATGACGGTAAGGATCCAGATGTGATACCACCGCAGAATGTTTACTGTTCTGAAATGGAGCAATCTGGAGAAATGCCTAATATGCTTCTTCCTCCGAATGGTAATTATAATAATGACTATAGAATATTTTATGAATGTGTAGGAAATAATCACACTTTACTTGAACGTGTATTTTTGTAGATCTTAGGCTGCGTCTGATTCTGTTTAGAAATTAATTGTATTTTCTCCAAATTTTATTAAATAAACGTACAATTTGGTTTATATCTAATGGCAGGATTATAAAGTTTGATTCTGATGTGAAATCAGTTACACATCTTAATAAAAACTTTCTAAAATACAAAATTATATTAGTTCATTTAAGTAAGCAAGGTTTATTCTATGTCTTATTCTCAGAGACTAAGACATTCTAAAAATGAATTTAATTAAACTACACAACATAACTGGATTATCCCGAGACAACCCCACAGAATATTTAATTGTATAAAATACATCAATATGAGAAACAACAAATAATCTTTTTACTCTTATGTAAGTTATAATACTTAAAATCTAAGAATGCATTTACAAAAAATAAAATCAAACATTACTTCTAAGCATGTATTTAACCCAAACTACACAGTGTAACAAATTTGCAACATTGCCACTTATAACTGAAATATGTTTGAAAACTTTCATCTTGTTTAATTACTTTTTTTGCTATAAATTCTATTTTTAAAAGTTCTGTTTATTTCGGTTGATTTTTTTAAAACTGAATCATAATGTTACCTATTTTCTAAATATACAGTTAATTTAAAGGCGTTAAGAAGTAGGCATTGGCATTTTTTAGATGTTGTTGGTTGTTCCGTAATCTACTACTGCGGAACACGCCTTTTTATGCAAATGGAATTGCCTTATTTTGTCTTTTCTGAAGTATAAATCACTTTTAACGGTAAGAGGCAATAGGTTTCTGTCTATTCAGTTTAGTATCGTTATATTTTTTCGATACATTTGCGTTTCAGACTTTGCTTCGTAAAATTTTTGAATTGAACTAGTTATATTTATTTACTAGATTAGACTATTTTTTCAACAAAGTCGTTTAAGTGTACGGTGTTTCAATGAAATATTTTAGTTATAATTTAAAAGAATTTTTAAGTAGTTTTAAAGAACTAGTTTTAACATTTCAATACACTGTTTTTAATACCATGTCACCTGGAATCACGTTTTTGAACTAAGTTCAGTTTCAGTTCGGAAGTTTGATTCCTGTTTATAGAAGATGATTTTAATCAGTTATTTTATCTATGTTAAGCTTCTGTTCTGAATGAATATCCATTTGAACATGTTTTAACAGATTCTCAAATGAAATTTAATTTTGTTTTAAATGAAATATAATAAAGAACTGTGGTCACCAGTAAAATGACTTTTCAATGACTTAGAATTCAACACTTGATTTTACTTCGGGTATCTCCCAAGGTACAATTTTAGATGACTGTTAACTTCAGTATAATGTATATGAAGTCTGTACTGATACAGGCTAACACTTATTTTGTGCAATTTCACTATATTTGGATTTAGAACCTGAATCTATGCCGTGGTGCCTAAAATAATCTGGTGCATGTGACCTGCAATCCATATGTTCGCCGTCTTTGATCTAGATTTGACCGTTAGTTTGAGCATCTTGCCGATTGAGACATAACAGCGCCATGTCTTTGCGGAAATTTGAGTTACTTTCATAATTTATGTACAAAATAATTATGGGTTAACTTACAAATAGCTTACTTTATTCAACTTTATATTTATTACACATAATGAATTATTGAAATATTGATGCAGATTTACCCGTTAGTTTGAGCCTCTTTGCAGATTGAGAACGTCCAGGCACTCTTTTGACGAAAATTGGAACTAGTTTTTAAATTAATGTCTACAAAATTTATAAGTGGAGTTAATAATTTATTGAAAATTTCAACTTCATATTTATTGTATCTTATGAATTATTAAATATTACGGTTAAAATATCTCTTCTAGACACTTTCTATGTTTCCAAATGTACATTATCGTAAATCACTCTCTAAATCTATGTGCATTATGGAATTAGTATCCAAATTCAGAGCGGCCCAGAGTTAAAGATTTTGAATACCACATTTCCTGTACAGAAATATTCGCCTTGTTGTATCGCAGAATTACACAAAAGTCTACTGTTTCTGTTCAGGTGAAGCAGTATTCAAAATCTGAAATTCTTGGAAGATATGAAAAATCCATGTTTGAAATAATTGTGAATGTTAAAAAAATAATAAATAAATAAATAATAATAAAGAAAAAACATTTTAAAAGCGTTTAGAATAGTCTAATATTTGATGACAAAATTTGGTGAAAGACTTCTATAAATTATGTGTAATGAAACATAAACTATTGTTTAAATTGATTTTGCTTTTAGTTAATTTAGCATTACAATTTTAAGAAAATAAGTTAGTATTAATACTTTACTTAATTCGATTAATGTATTATTTTATATGCAAGATTTCCAATGTGTAAACTGGCCATATGATGGTTAAAACATAGTGAATACAACTGTTTAAAATGATTATTTTAATGAAACAAATCTCAGATAAATCAGTAAAATATATTTCTGATATCACGTTGTATCTGAAGAAATGATCGTGTATTACTAGAAGACATACGAACTTTACAAAATCACCCGAAGAAAAATATAACAGTCCAACGTGTTCTGATTTAATGGTGACTTATTCCTAAATTAGTTTCAGTGCTGAAGTTCAAACACATGGGCTGCATTCTTTCTTTGGTAATATCAATATTTCACTCCAACGTCGTTTTTTGTTTTTCACTTTTCTTATGATTTTACCTCAGTTATCGTAAGTCCTCTAAACTTGACATTAATTACATAAAATATTTCTGGTATCTAACGATGGATGTTTTTAGTATTTGTTGAATGTTGTAAGTCACTTTCTTAACGCCCTTCTGAGATTTTTGAATTTTTTATACATTTTTTACAAAACAACATATCATCTTCGCGTGTATGCCGCTGTATTGTATAGCGAGTGAAGATTCTCACTACTTCTACACAAATAAATTCCATCTGCTGAAAATTTCGATCAAATTTCTCGCTATTTCGTTATTTTTCTTAAAATTCAAGTGAAATGTACGATGGATCAGTGATTTATCGTATATTTCAGCTTAACTTTATGTTTTACTGTTACATTTTCGAAATACATAGTTTTCCTTAGTTTTTAACATTTTTATTTAGAAGAATCGCATTGTGTTTCACGTTGCAGATGCTTCAAATATTCAGTAATAAATCTGACCATGATGAAACAAGCTGAACCCAATAATACACTATACGTATACATAGTGGCGTACAACTAATCGATTGCAATAATGATAAGTTGTAATATGAAGAACTAATTACAACTTTTGCCTGTATGCCATAAAATGATCCTATAGTTTTCAGTTTTTGTACTATCATCTGAATGAATATTTCTTGACGAAACATCCAGTATTTCATAGTTAAATTAATTCTGGCATCGCTTAAACTAATTGGGGATTCCAGTAAGCTCACATTGTTCAGTACTTTACACCACCATTTCCACGTGAAAGCTTGTGACTGATGAAGTCGTCCAATATTATACTGCTTTGAAGTCTATTGCCTGTCATATCGGTCCAACCCTGGCATATACTAGTATACGCAAAGCTCTTCATACTGAAATGGTTGTGACATTTAAAGTTGTTTTGTTGTAATTAGTTTGTACTAGGGAGAGTTCTTAATGTGCATTTAGGACTTCTTGCAAGTGAATTACAGGGAATAATATAGATGCCTAAATGTATATTTATAGATCTGCTATTTAAAAAATAAATATATTTATTTCCAGATTATATAACTGGTCCAGAAGAACATCCAAACTATAGGATGGAAGCTGTGCAAGAAATGAGTTACGATCCCGTGTCAAACAAAAGTGGCCTTTATGAAGCAGGCTTCACCGGAAGCTTGCAAAGAAATCCTAAGGTAATCTTATGACAAATGCTAATTTATTGGGAGACAAACATTTTATTGCTTTAGAAATACGGAAAATACCACTTTAAAATTTTAGAAATATTTCTTTAAAATTTTTACAGCAAAAGTAATCAGGTACTTTTAATCAAGAACACTGTTAAATAATAATGGCTAGAAACGATTCAAGTCCCTTGGCTATGAGTCTAAATATTCTGTTCAGATCAATGAGAGCCCTAGATAGCCATCACGCACACAGGGTTACTTACTAATAGAAAATACCCGCATTAATGCAGAACGATGTTTTCACAAACATACAATTTATTTTCAGAGATTATTCGAAACAATTGTTATTACATTTATCTGTAATAACTTAAAAGTTATTTTTATATTTAATTTTGTTATATTTAATTTTATCATTATTTTGATAGTCGTTTATAAGTTCTATCTAAATTGTTTATAACCCTATTTGCAGGGTTACCACAGACAGCTATTTTTATATTCTAGTCGTGCCGCAATTGTGAAAAAATATATTAAATATTTTAAAAAAATAATTATATTTGTTGTAAATTTCAATTGCACTTGTTGCAGAATTATATGGTAAGGATTGTAATTTGGAATACGTGTTGCGAACACTTTGAGATTGAATACAGAAATAGTCACTTATAGCAACACTAGATAATTCATGTAAACTAGAAAATAATGATCAAATTATTGAAAAACTTTTTACTTCCATGCAAATATAATGGTTTTGTGACTTAATGAGGTCAAAAAAAGATTTATAACTGTTATTTATTAATATTTTGATTAACACAATAGATAAAAGGAAAGTTAAAAAAAGAAAATATTTCCATCTTAATACATATTTTTATCATTTAAAAAATATATAGGAGTACGTATTTTCCTATTAGTTTTTGTTAATAATATGAATTATAACCTATAACTTTTAGGTAGCTTTCAATACAAAAAACTACCTATTGCAGAAGTTCGGAGGAAAGCAATTACAAAACATTTTGTATATTTTCATCGATCATGATCCTCACACCCCAAAACTATCCTTCGTTGAAATGTTGATTTATATATATACATACATACATGTATATATATATATATATATGACATTTGTCATACTGTAACTCTCTTATTTATGAACCGATTTGTATGTGAGTGAGTATGTGTATAGGACATACCAAGACCACGACCGAGTTCGTTGGGCATCTTCATCCGCCACCTCGTTTCAAAATAGCGGCCAGTTAATTTTTTTTTTCGTTAAGTGTTAGAACGTGATATAAGGATTCTGGAACATTTTTTGTTTTAGCTTTATCTTAAAAAATGGCTGAGATATGGCAGTTTGGAATTCTAGGGTGGCTGACATTTTGAAACAATCAGATTTTTGTTAGGCTGTAACTCCCATATTTTTGAACCGATATGAACGTGACGCGTCATGTGTACAGAACATACCAAGGTCTCAAGCGAGTTCGTTGGCCAGCTTTATACGCCATCTTGTTTCAAATTGCGGCCAGTTAAATCTTTTTTTTTATTAAAAAAGTTTTATATTAATCTTAAATTGAAAAAGTTATTTCCGTTAAGTATTAGATCGTGATACAAGGATTACGAAACATTTTTTATTCGTCTTAGGGTCTTAGGGTCTAAGGGCTGAGATATGGCAGTTTTGAAATTTAGGGTTTCTGACATTTTGAAACAATCTTCTATAATCGGGTTCGAAGCATTTTACCTTCGGTGTTTGAGTAAAATGAACTGAATTTTTAAAAAAAACACGAAACATTTTTTATTTGTCTTAGGGTCTTAGGGTCTAAGGGCTGAGATATGGCAGTTTTGAAATTTAGGGTTTCTGACATTTTGAACAATCTTCTATAATCGGGTTCGAAGCATTTTATCTTCGGTGTTTGAGTAAAATGAATTGAATTTTTAAAAAAACATGGACTATGAAAGCTACCTTTTCCACCCAGTACAGGTCGGAAGTTTTTTTTTTTTTTTTTTTTTTTTTTTTTTTTTTTTTTTAATCAGAAATCTATTTCTAAATGCTTCAAATTTTCTATTCCAAAATTATATCTTATTCAGGTAAAGTAGTCATTGAGTTACGCTTAATATAATTTCATTATAATCTGTTTTGCAAATGAATTAAACAATTACAAATGAATTAAACATTACTTGTTCCAACTTTTAAATTTTCATAAATCCTAAACTACTCAACCGAATTACGTCCCGCTTGGTATTAAAGAAAAAATGTACCAATGAAGCAAAATATGATGTCAAACATAGGTGTTCGCATTGACAATTTAAAAGTTTGATACAATTTCATTATCACGAATCTTGAAGCTTATTTTTGTATGAAAAAAGAAACGTAATTTCAATCGATTAGCTATCTAACTTTTTTCTTTATGTGACAATTTGGAGTTTAAAATGTATGGAATTCTCTCCCTTTTGGTTCACTGTACATGTTCTATGCCGAAAGCTATCTAACATAACAGAGTTTTTGTGGGAATTCTTTATTATTATCCACATTCATGTTGAATCCGTTCGTTCTCAATATACACTCTAATAACGACATTTTCATACCTGAGCAAAAAATACTCAAATCTGAGTATGTCGTATAGTCAAAATGGCTCCGAATCAAAATTACTCAAGTTTGAAACATGTATATACTCATTTCTGAAAACATGCACACACTCAAGAATAAAACATCATGTGCTCATATTTGAGTATGTCCATGTTTCAAAAATGGGTTTGAACTGACTTCTATGTGCTCAGTTTTGAGTATTTCCATGTTTCAAATATGAGTTTGAACTGATTTTAATCATTTTTGAGTAGGTCCATTATTCAAAAATGAGTATGAACTTACCTCTATGTGCTCAGTTTTGAGTATGACCATGTTTCAATATTCTGAGTAAATATTTCTGGTATTTCAGAATTGAAAGCATTGTGTCGTCATATTTGAATGAAAAAGTTTCATAAAAAAAGAAAAAGAAAACATCGATTTACTCAGATTTGAAAGTGTCATTTTTCTCAGTGTAGATTATTTGGACATATAACAAACGAACACACATTCTTTTTTTGACCTGTCGCTGTAAAAATATATTACGACTAATTTAAAAACATTATCTAGGACTATGTACATTAACAACAGATTAAAATTTAGTGGCGAATGGCCAACGTTCAGGAAAGTTATGCACAAGAATGTCAACAAAGTACAGGAAAACGTACAAGCAAATCATTTTTTTTCTGCGTAATATTTATAACGGCGTCACTTAGAAAAGAGTATTTTAAAACAAATAAGAAAGATTAATGTCGTAGCATTCATTGAAAGGTCATGCATGGACATACATAAAAAATATATACAAACGAATTGTATGACATCGTACATTGAAAGTTTATTTACAAGTATGCGAACGAGAATGACCATTTTAAAAAGTCTAGCCCAGAAAAATATTAAGTTTTAGTAGTGATATGAGTAATGTCGTTAATCCTAAAGATCACAATTAAATTGAATTTTTAATCGAATCCTAGAAACTTGCAATACGATAAATCTCTTTTAAATATAAAGCAGTTTTGTGTACCTTAACAACATACCCGAATTTCACATCGATGGACATATTTTTATGAATGCTGGAGATTGGTCAGTCAAACATGCCATTTTTTACTCTTAATAAATTTTATTCTTGATTACTATTTAAATACATCCTCTATAGCAACAAAAATGTGAAAAACAGAGCATCCATTCTAAAGTTCAACGTGGACATATATAAAAAATATATAAGCAGATTATCTAAACTTCTTTATTTTATTTATTTATTTTTTAGTTGGACAAAGTATTGAAATTGGTATGTGCGCTCAATGGTTTAAAATGTTTCGTCTTATTACTAAATAAAAGAAAATGAGTGAAAAACGACGTCATCTCTATTGTTACAATTAGAATGTTTGAATTTTATTTTATTTTTTATTTACTATGTTGCTAAGAAATTTACTATGTTGCATTATCAATTCCACTAGTAGTTAATCAATCATAAGACAAAAACAATCATTTTTAATTTTTGAAAAATGACAACTAAATCGTAAGAGTAAAGACGTAAGCCTCATGTAACTAAAATATATGTTTGTTTGTTTTTTAAACTTTAAACGTAATTCTAGAATGCACAGTGTACTACTAATAAAAAATAATAAAATAAATTAATAAAAATAAATTAATTAATTAAAAATAATTTAAATAATAAAAAAATCAAGCAAAAAGAAGCCAAAAAGAAAGCATATTATGTGATTCCATCTGATTTAGGCATTTTAGTGATAACTCTTGAACTGAAATGATAGAAAAATATACATAGAATAAACTTGCGATTATATATAAAAATATATTTCAAACTTATTCGCATATGAGTTACATTCAAATTCATGTAAAAATCTGTCGCACCAGCAGCGGCAGACTGTTTCTGCCCACAAAGATGGTAGACAGGAGATGATGGGTTCGACCCTTAAAGACTAGAATAGGAAGAGTTGGCATTTCAATGTTTTCCTGTGGCAACTTTTGAAGCCGACAGATAAGTTTCCCTCCTCTCAAGCGTCTGCGCTGACCAATCGCAGTCACCAGTAACCAATACAAGACGTATCGCATCAAATATGACGGATACAGGAGAGTTGTGACGGCTTCAAGTTTTAAATGTCGAATCCTCCTTTTCTATCCTCTAATGTTAAATTTATGTAGCGCTCTGTGGACGCATTATTTTTATGAAAAATAACTGGTTTTAAATTACTTTATTATCTATATGTACTGTATGGTTATAAAACTTCACATTTCCATTACAACATATTTTGAATAGCAATTACTTATTTTAATAAATATTCTGTGGCACCGTTTTGAACGCAACCAGGAGAATGATTCAAAAAGAATTCACCATTAAAAGTTATTTTATTATTATAAATTGTTAAAAATTTGTCTAAATTTCATTAATTCAATAAAATAAGTCTTTAAACAATGTTCTATTCTTTCACGATGTTCAAGTGAGTAAAAATCTCCATAGACGTCGTAGACTTGCTTTATTTTAATTAAAAAATAGTAAAAATAGTAAAATATTCATGCTCTCAATTTTACTTACCCATCATACGTAGTATAGGGTAAGTCTTGTAATCGTTTTGAAAATCCAAAAAAAAATTTGACGGATTTACACGTTTCAGACACAGGAGATTCCGAAAAACATATTTTTAGAAAAACATTTTTACCGTACGTCTGTGTGTCTGTGTGTCTGTGTGTCTGCGTGTCTGTAAACGCTCTATCTCCCGAAAAAATTGAGATAGAGACTTACAATTTGGTATGTACTTAGTATGTAATAATGGGAAGAAGCCTATTTCATTTCAATAACCTCGATTAACCGGAACAATTTTTTCGGACTCTCGAAATATTCGTTCTGATAAAAGGTATATAAAAATTTTCGAAATTGTTTATTTTAAGAAATGAACATAAAAGACAATAAAAAAACAATTTTTTCATAAAGCATGAAGTCGATCGGATTATGAGTTGCCGAGATATTTGGAATCCTATTTGCCACACTCTTCGATTTTTCATGACCCTGTATTTCATCCGAATTTCACTTCAAAGACATATTTTAATTGGAAATTTGACGCTTAATCAGATGCAATAAACCGCTCGTTAATAGGATTATAATTTTTGGAGTTATAAGGAAAAACCTCTTTCAAGCAATTCAGTAATCGAGCATTTAAAGTTTGTGACGTCATCCAGCCACGATTTTATTTGAATTGCAATGCATTTTATAAGTAGTTTACACATTTTTGTTTTAATATTTTACATTATGCATATCCATGATGGGTAAGTATTACGGTGGCCACCAACGACTAGTTTACTTACCCATCATACGTAGTATAGGGTATTACTTACCCATCATACGTAGTATAGGGTAAGTCTTGTAATCGTTTTGAAAATCGAAAAATGACGGTTTTTTTTTTGACGGATTTACACGTTTCAGACACTGGAGATTCCGAAAAACACATTTTTAGAAAAAAAAATTGCCGTCCGTCTGTGTGTCTGTGTGTGTGTGTCTGTGTGTCTGTACACGCTCTATCTCCCGAAAAAATTGGGATAGAGACTTGCAATTTGGTATGTACGTTGTATGTAATAATGGGAAGAAGCCTATTTCATTTCAATAACCTCGATTAACTGGAACAATTTTTTTCGGACTCTCGAAATATTCGTTCTCATGAAAGGTATATAAAAATTTTCGAAATTGTTTATTTTAAGAAATGAATATAAAAGACAATAAAAAAACATAAATTGTGCATAAAGCATGAAGTCGATCGGATAATTAGTTGCCGAGATATTTGGAATCCTATTTTCCACACTCCTCGATTTTTCATGACCCTGTATTTCATCCAAATTTCACTTGAAAGGTATATTTTAATTGTAAATTAGACACTTAATCAGATGCAATAAACCGCTAGTTAATAGGATTATTATTTTTGGAGTTATAAGGATGTTTCTTTCAAGCAATTCAGTAATCGAGCCTTTAAAGTTTGTGACGTCATCAAGCCACGATTTTATTTGAATTGCAATGCACTTTATAAGTAGTTTACACATTTTTATTTTAATATTTTACATTATGCATATCCATGATGGGTAAGTATTACCGTGGCCCCCAACGACTAGTTTTATTATTCCTTTTTTCATACCTAATAGCAATTTTTTTTATTTAATTAGATATCTTTTGTAATTGCGATATCTTTCTTTTTTGACATGTTTATTGACTTAAAAATATACGATGTGTTTTAAATAAAATACAAACTTATTTTTTTTAGCATCGGCAAGAAGCATTCATTGACTTCTGTCCTACTCAACAAGGTGTCACGCCAAATCTCTGCCAATATGATGCCAATGCGGTGCCCTTTGCTACATTGGAATATCACAGGCGTCCGCCACCTAACATGATGGCGGGAGTAACGGGGGTCATGCCGCTCATGGATCCGGACGAAGATAGAAGAACACTACCTAGGGGTGGAAGGTCAGCGATGCATAATCCGAATATCCATGGAAGTAGAGTAAGTACATGTTTTCTTTTATTATTATTTGCTTTGATGATAATTAAAATTATTAAGAAAAATAATTTTAGACACTCATTAATTTTATACCTTAATCAATTTATTTCTTAGGGTTCAATCTTCAAATTTGTACAAATCCACATATGGTATTAAGGAAAATATAAATTTATTTACTTAGAGAGAAACAACATATATAATTTTATTACTTACTCTTATTTTTGAACCAATAAAAAACATAAGACATAATATGATAAAATTACTTTATTCGTCTGCAGACATTTAGAAGAAAATTTTTATCTAAGGATATTTATAACCCCTTGTTTAATGTTTTGAAGTAATCTGCGCATTAAGTAACATCATCTACATATAGGTCAAAGACGGAATGTGACAGATGTAACGTGTAAGTAGGGTATAAATAACTTTAAACTGTTGATCGGCCAAAAATGATAAGGAAAAATATTCAAACTTACACACACACACACACACACACATATATATATATATATATATATATATATGTGTGTGTGTGTGTGTGTGTGTGTGTGTGTGTGTGTAAGTTTGAATATTTTTCCTTATTATTTTTCCTTATCATATAAGGAAAAAATAATATATAAAAACGAAATAATAATATAACAAATTGCAACAACCATTGGGAAAATGTTCCGAAAGCTGCATCAAAGTATTTAACAACGACGAACAACTAGGTGAAAACATTTCGTCTGAACCATCGCCGCAGTTATCATAACCGTTGCATACTGCTACAAATAAACACATTTTTCCATTACTACAGTTCAAGAGATCCTGGCATTATCTGCCCTCATAAAATTATTTGTCGGAACCATCTACACAATACACATTTCCCTTTACTACAGTTGAAGAGATCCTGGCATTCCCTGCCCTCGCAAAAATATTCGTTGGGAACCATCTACAGAAAAACGCATTTTTCATTGCTACAGTTGAAGAGATCGTGGTTTTCCATGCCCTCCAAAAAATATTCGTCTGAACCATTTACACAATCAATGTCTCCATCGCACCCCTGACAGCGTTGAATGCATTCTTCACTCGATTGTAAGCAATGCGCCTTTCCATCATCGCATGTCCGTGTCGCAGATGATTCAACCAGCAAAATATAAACGTTGCCCGATACCTAATAATATTTAACAACATACTGTCTGGAAGAATTGTTTAAACGAGTAAATTGAAAAGAGAAGCAACTAAACGCTATTGAGTGCTAACAAATATATGTTAACCAATATACCTTAATATATTGTTGGGTCCTTCCTACAATAACTTTAACTCTTGTTTAGATCGATGTCTGAGCTAAACGTATTTTCAGGAAATTAAATGTTTAAGACCACGTTTTTTGCTTTATAAGACGATTTCTCATCCGTAGTCAATTTTTGAATTCGGCTTTCTTTTATATCTGATAGTTTGCCTCTATCCTTTTTGTAACTTTAACATTTTTCTAACAATTTTATGCAATTCTATTGCCTATTCAGAGAAAAATTCTTCTAAAGTTACAGAATTTCGTTAAAAACGCTAACGAAGCCAAGGGGTCCATTCTCGACCGACAACCATTTTCAACAACCATTTTCCCAATGGTTAAAAAAAATTAAACACAGTAAATTGAAGATGCAAATATGAGAAACATCTCATCTTAAGGATTCTTCAGAGAAGTTTCGAAATAATAATCAATGCTAACGATATCTTCTTTCGTCGAATATTGTCATCATTAAGACTAAAAGTCAATTTTATGTTTCGGCATTTTAATTATATATATATATAATCTTGATATATATTCTTGATAAATGCCTTTTAGCAGTAAAACCTAGTAGAAAATTTATTGTAGTCAGCTGAAAAATAGAAAAAAAGTTTTCAGACCCTTAGTGTTTGCTTTCAAACTATTTAGCTATCGAAATGGAATTACTATACGGTAATGTTTATTATACAGTTGATGTGAATTTATGTAAAATATTAAGAAATATTTTAATTTATATTTCATTGAAAAGTACCGAAGGAATTTCCAAGAGTAAGCTGAGTTCAAGGAGAATAAGTGAAACTATTAAACTGAAATTAGAACTTTTTTTATATTTACAATAACATATTTTTAAGCATAAAATTTAATTATTAAAGTAATTAAAAATTGTTAAATAAAAAAAGTAAAACTTATTTTTATTACAATATTTTATTTCTGCAACAGAAAAAAAATGTTCATTTTACTTTTACATATGATAGGAACGTTCAGCGTCTGTATCTATATTAAAAACTAAAGATGTTATGCATCATAAATATGTATTTTCTCTATACAGGGTGTTTCTAAATGAATATCTGGGTTTTAATGCTTAGATGTATCTATTATAAAAAAATTATACTTAATACATAAAATGAAAGAGCAACTCAAACAGTTTTACCTACAAGCTTACAAGTGTTCAATGTGAACACCTTTCGTCACACGACACACATCAAGTAGATAGCTCAGTTCTTCCCAAACGCCACTCTACGCTCACCCGATCTTGTGAGGCCCTGTGATTTCTACCTGTTGGGGTTCATAAAGGATCGAGTGTATGTTCCTCCATTACCAGCTGACCTACCCAACCTAAGAAACAGGATTGAGGCAGCTGTTGCAACAATTACCCCACAAACACTAATTAACGTTTGGGAAGAACTGAGCTATGGACTTCATGTGTGCTGTGTGCTGCGTGACGAAAGGTGTTCACATTGAACACTTGTAAGCTTGTAGGTAAAACTGTTTGAGTTGCTCTTTCATTTTATGTATTAATTATAATTTTAAGTAGTATGTAATAAATAATACCAAGCGTTAAAACCGCGATATTCATTTAGAAACACCTTGTATTTTAAATCTGTATTATCTAACAAAGCATGGACCTTCTGTCTGAAAAAAGATATAAATGAAAGAATAGATTAATTTAATTAATAATTACTATTTTATTATTATGTGCTTATATTTATGAAATACTCCTTAAAAAATAATAATAAACGTAACAGATAGAATAGCAATAGTTATTGATACGGTTAGTGTAGCTTTTTATGAATAAAGCTAAAATATTTTCATTTAAAGCATATTGAAATAATAAACTTTTAGTGAATATTTTCTTAGAATGCATTATTGTGATTATATGGAACTGAAAATCAAGAATATAAACAATAGGTTTTATTTTACTATCTCATTATTATATTAGTAATAAACAAACTGGAAATGAGTTACCGATAACATTGTTGCTATACAGAATCGCTATAATAACCCCTCAATTATAGAGCATTGTAAAAAATAAATAAATAAAAGAACATAAAAAGAAAACGGAAACACGCTGCTTTACACCTTACTTCAACTATTGTTAGTTATTGTACTGCGATATATTATTCGTGTACAATCGAGATTTTATTCAAATAAAGATTTTCTGTTGTACACGGATTTTATAATGTGCAGTTTTTGGAATTCATGGCTGATTTGGAGTAGGGGTTATTAAAATAAAGAAATGATGATAGTATTGCATAGAAAACACATTATAAAAGACGATTTCTATTAGCGTACATTTACGTTCTCTGTTAAAATTTACGAACTTTTTGCAATTTCGAACATTATAAATGTTTAATGTAATATAAAGGTATCTTAAAACATTTTATAGAGAAAGAAAGTGATGGGTAAAGAAAACAAACTAATGTAATTGAAATACATATATTTAATAATTACAGATTTTCTTTCATTCCAACTTTACCAATGTCATATTATAGTTCTATGAAAGCTCTCTACAATTCTTGAATGCAACATAGAATCTTAGAGTGCTTGAATCACCAAAGAAAGGACTACTTTTTTCTTTGTGAATTATCTACATTTTGTGCTATAGATCGTTTCTTGTGCTGATTAAGCTACTGTTTGCACAAGTTTTTTTTTTTTACACTAATGATTTTTTTATATTGTTAGTCAATTAAAATTACAAGATAAGAGTAACTCATGATAATTTAAAATTTAACGAACATAAATTATCAGATGAAATATTTTTTTTACAAAATTAAAGACATTTCAAGATTACATTTTGTAAAGAAAGTGCTTGTTTGATTAATAAAAGAATGATAATGTTACAAAAAAAGTCTACACTTTAAAATTATTTTAAATAATTGGATAAATTATAAAAAAAAAATATATCTATATTAAATGGCATCATCAGTACAAATGCTACCAAATAGCAACGTTACGAATATTGTAATTTTTGTTTAAATATTTTATGCATGAAAATATAAATGCATTCATAAAACATAAAGTTAAAGTGTTCAGAATCATAATTTAACTTATATATGTATTAAACATAGTACAAAAAATAGTTTCCTTGAGGTGTTTTGTATTTTAAAAATTTGTTTCTATTTCTACTTACTTTTATTCTTTAATTAAGAAGTATTTTATTTTTTATACAATGTTTCTCATTTATATAAAGATTTTACGCTGACACAACATTTCTGTTTTTGCATTTTTACAAAAGCTGTTTTTTACGCCTAATTTGCTGCTATTAATAACTTTAGTTCTGCATATAAATGTTGCTGTTATGTTTTCCCAAAATTAATGAAATATTAAAATATTTCAGTTAAAAATAATAACGAAAATAAAGGCTAATTACTTGCTCAGCAATTTACATAAAATACAAAAAATAAATATGTGCGCTTTTTTTTTCATATTCAAATATTTGCTTTTAAGCCAGTTTCATTAAAGTTTTTGCTTTTGCAATTAAATTTAAATTTTTGCTGTGCTTTTGAAAATTGCGCTTTTTTTTATAAATTGCTTCTTTTAAGAGTGATTTTTTTTTCATTTTTTGAAGCTTTAAATTTTAGACATTTTTATCTTTCTAATTATTTTTTCATCATTTGAATATATTTTCAGTATTATATCGAAACAGAATTTCCATGAATATGCAACTGAGGGACGCTAATCAGGTCAGTTTTTATTACGATCAAATTTTCATTATGTGTGAAAAAAAAATTAAATTCTCAAAATACGGATGTTTTCCTCTACTATTTTTCATTAAACTATTTTAATTTTGAAAATATATTCATTTGATGTCATTAACTAGTATGGGCAATTATTAATATTTTTTTTTGTAAGACATAAATTAGCGGCAACACATTGCTGGAAAAATTAGGCAAATTATAATAGATGAATTTTTGAATATTTTAAGTATTTTGCAAATAAGTTTCGATTAACGGAAATTAATTACACTTAAAGAAAAGAAAAATACTATATTAAAAAAATCGAGGTGAGAGATTAATTATCAATCGTTTCTTATAATAATTAGTTTTGTTTTCCGGGGGGGGGGGGTTAACGGCACTGTTAACTAATTATTATTTTTCACACTCAAATGTTTAATTTGTACAGTAATCAGATTATTTTAAGTATCATTGATTTTTCACAATTAAAAGTGTTAAGCGATTAATTATTCTTAAATATTCATTTTTCTCTATTGTTAACGAATTCTTGAAAATGAAAATCATCATAGTACATGATATAAAATCGGGGGATAATTTACTCTTCACTACAACATTAGGTAAATCAAAGAAGATTTATTTTATTTTTTATAAATATGTATACATATATTTTTAAAGATTAAGATGTTCAGAAATTTAATTCTAAATCAGTAAAATTTTCAATTCATTAGTAATGTAAAGTATTGTGGAGTTTAAAATGTGGATTTTAATATTTTTCCCCGTGGAGAGTTTAAAGTACTTAACTGCGCATTATTTTACAATTCATATTTATTGCATATATATAGAAGATTTCACACTATAAAATAATGGTAAATATTTATGGAAAAATCATTTTACCCAAAGAGATGTATAAAAATGTCGCTTAAGATATACATGTATTTGAAATAAGTATTATCTACAATCATTTTAATTTCTACATTATTTTTGCATTATATTTACGATAAAAAACACTTCCTGTGTATTTAGAATAGTTTCCTTTATAAATAGATAAACCTACTATAAAAATATTTTAATTTACATTTAGTGTGTTTTAAATGTTTTCTCTCTGTCTCCTGTTCATGTTTCATGTTCTGTGCATGTGTGTGCTCATGTTTTAAGTAATAATTATCTTTAAAATTAAAACAACTATAAAATATTTTTTCTTTTATTTAGATTTCATTGTATATTAAGAAGTTTATTTATGCATGTATAAAATAAGATAAAATATGTTGTTTTTTTTTTTCATCATATTTTAAAGAATGAATTACCTAAATATATGTTATTTTATTTTATTCATTTTCTTATATTTATTTATATTTTTATGTATGTATTTGTATAAAAACATTTAATATTTTAAACAATATTTACAATTATTGTATTTTTATAAATGTGTTTTAAAATAAAAAGTGCATTGTAATAATCATGCAAAAAGGTATGGCTGTGGTGAATGAATTTAAATAATATTTTGTTACTTTTATGTCATGTTTAAATAAAAAATTATAAACATTTAAAAAATCGTTTTGCAGCTACTTTATTATACTGAATGATTATTTGATTTATGTACGTCACATTCATTTGTTTCTGTTTCTTGTATTTCAGTATGAAACAATTTTAATGTTTCGTATTAAAATTCAGTTATTATAAGAAATTATTTATAAAACTACTGTAGAAATATTTTTTTTTACAAATACTTTTAACTTTAATCTTACTTATCATAACATCTTAAAAAAAATTGAACAAAAAAAAGACATAAATAAGACAAATTCCACATAATGCTATATAAATTGTATTAAGTAAATATTGAAACTTGTAAATACTCTACCATATATAACTGTTATTTCTGCACTTTATTGATAAGTTTTTAAACACCGGTAAAATTAATCGAATATAATTATTTTGTTCATGTAAGATATTAAAAAAGAATTTAATTAAATAAAACAAATTTTTTTAGAGCTCATCTTTTCATATTTATTTTTCTAGTTTTAACTTTATTTAATTTTGGGCTACTAGCAATGAATACCAACCACTTAGTATCCACAAGCCATTATGTTTCGGGGATCTGTGGTGTTGACCACAGTCACCTCGAGAAATCATTCTAGTAGTCAGTCAATTAGCAAGAATTTTTTTAAAGTGTTTTATTTTGATATTTTCTACGAATCAAATTAACTTTACAAAATTAAATATTTACCTGCTATAACTGCATTTTAAAATTTTATCTTTTCATTAATGCACAGTAAAAATGTCAAAAACATTTCCTCATATAGCAGAAATGTTTATAAAAATGAAATCTAATCTCGTAGTTACTCAAATTTCTGGTACATATTCCTTTGTCTTCAGACTTCATTTTGAAAATAAACTAGGGATCTTATCTTACATGAACAGTTTAAAGCGAGTTACTAACTGAAAGGAGCTGGCTTGGCCTTTTGTTTGACGCTAACACTCTGGTCAACTGTTCTTGAAATTCCTGGTTTGATCCTCACCGGCGCTAATCTACTCTTTTCAATGATAACCTGGACAAACAAGCAACCTTCCTTCAACAACAACAATCAATTCATCAAATAACTAACAGATTGCAGCACTAAATGAATCACCCCCTGCAAGCAAAGTCTGTGAAATGCTCACAGCACAAAGCCTATCATTCCGTGCATCACATATGCGTACGACAGCATCACTCACGAGTGCATATCGCTCGTCTGACATGATCAAGACGTCTTATAGAGTGTATAGCGATCTCATCTCACGCGAACAGTTTAAAGCGAGTTACTAGCTTAAAGTAACTTGTTTGGCCTCTTGCTTGACGCTAATGCTCTCGCCTACTGTTGGTGAGATCCCTGGTTCGATCTTAACCGGCGCAAAACTACTCTCTTCGAAAAAATTATGAACAACAAAATTAATATGCTTCCAAAGCTCACTGAAATAATTCTCTAATAAAATGACAGCTTTTTCTGACGGTAAATTAAAAAAAAAAAGTTACAGTTAACGCTCCGGTGTAACGCTCTTTAAATAAAATTATTTTTGTGGATTTTTTTTTTTTTTTTTTTTTTGCGGAAAAGGAATGATAACTTATTTTGAAACACAAAAATATATAAATTATACAAACATTAAAAAACAAATCCCACAAGAGATTAATTAATTAATCTGCCCACCAGGAAGATTAGAGTATGAAAATTGTTGGTAGTCACCAGCATGAATGTTGCGCACTGCTGCATGATAAATGTGGGTCTGAAATAAAGAAACAAAGTTTTTTTTTTAATAAATGTATAAATCTGGCAAAAAAAAAAGAAAAAAAGGAAAAAAGAATTATTATTATTATTATTATTATTATTATCATATTTCATTTTGAAATAAAATTTTGGAGAAACAAGAAATATTTTCATAGAAGCTTCGATTTCTGAAAGAAATAGGAATTATAAATGTAAGAAATTATTGTTCATAATCTAGTCATTCCAAGTGTGAAAGCAATAGTATAATTTTGAACTTTCCGGCTATACCCAAAAGCTCAAAAACATTATTTTCGGTACAAATCACTCAAAGCTTTGGCAGAAATGTTGATGCTTTAAGGAAACGATGCAAACAAGTATGGAAGTGCGTTATTTTTTATATGGGAAATGAGAATGACGATCTTTGAAACGTAGAGGAATATAGAGACATTTTGTATTCTAAAAAAAATTCATTTTATTTATTTTTTATGGAAGCATTCCCTTTACTTTTTTAATATATTATTTTTTGAGACTACATGTTTCTGAATATAAGGGAATAGTTACTGGAATTATGGGTAACTACCAGATTGTACTAAATTTTTTATTATATATATATATATATATATATATATATATATACATATCAAGAGACTTTTCTACAAATTTCACAACATAAATATGATTATTTATTTTATTAATCATATACATAATGAAAAAACATGTTTTATATTTTAGGACGTTTATACACCACCTCGAAACAGAAGAACTACAATCTCTACGCCGGTGTGATGCCAATCACTATTAAGAATAAATTATTTTACGTAAAATAATCAAACAATCATTACTGATTGTTGGATGTCACTGAGATACTTGCTACGGCAGAGGATGGTTATCCATAGCTGATACGCAAACGTGGACGACACGACGTCAAGTGCAACTCAGAGATGTGAGACTTATGTAATCAAGGCGGCTGCTTCATGTCACATCCAGCTTTTAAAATCTGCACTGTTAAAAGTTTGATGCAAACTGTCCAGTCATTTGACCGTTTGAATAGATAACGGTCATTTAACCGTAATTTTAATCGCTCTGACCAATGAGAACGCTTCATAATATGGTAAATTGACCGTTATTTACAAAAAACAGTTTAATACAGGGACAGTTTGCTGCAGATTTTTAACAGTGTGAAGTCATCTATCCATTTTGTTTCAATATTTTGAAAAGTAGAGTATCTTAGACGAAATGAGAGGCTTACATATGTAACGGATTTTTTTAAAGCAAAAAAATGAGAAGAAATCTTAAAAAATCAGCTTGGGGTGATTAATATTAATGTAATTAAAAATATTTTTACAATTTTGTCATATTTAAGTAATAAAACGAAATAAATGTAATTTTATTTATTTATTTTATTTTTATTTTTATTTTATTTTTATTTATTTATCTATTTATTTATTTATTTTTTTTTTTTTTTTTGGGGGGGGGTAGGGTTTATTTACGTTTATTTTCTTAAGAATGTTATTATATACTATTCGTTTACAATATGATGAAATATATTATAATAATGTAAACGATAACATTTGTAATAATTTTATTTTATTTTGTTTTGTGAAATGACTATATACGATTTACAGTGAATTTATATGTGAAATGAAAATGCAAGTTGGGTCGCTATAAGTTTCAAAAGAAATCATTGAAAAAAAGACTTTTACTTATTTAAGTTTAGTTATTTGCAGTTTTGTAAGAAAAAAATCGAAAGTCAATCATAGACGAAATTAAAAAAAATAACCAGTAAAATAATACTTTTAAAATTATAAAACTAAATTTTTAAGAGCACGTATTTTGAAATTGTCATTTAATGGTTTGAAAATATGAAAGTAAAATTTAATTTTAGTACGACATCATTATTTTTTTAAGCGTAACTCATTACATTATAAATTGAAGATAAAAAGAAAAAATATGTACTGAATAACATTTTTAAAACGTTATGTTTAATGAAATAACCATTACTATTTATTTGCTATATTCATTATTTTGTAGAAAATATGTATAAATTTAAAAAATGCTAACAGTTAGAAATCAATTTTTTAAATATTATAGTGGTACACTTCATTCAAGTTATGGCATATAATTTAATTTATATTTTATTTGGCTTCGTGAAATAAGGTGAATTGGGATAAGTGGAATCACGGGGCTAGTGAAACCCTTGACTTATTAGTAAATTATAAAATGTTATTTGGACCAGTCAAACAGTGGGCTTATTTCTCCACTCTTTTTTTCATGATATTTTAGTGAGAGAAGTCCAATAAAGCTCTACTAAAAAGTTTTAATTGAGGTTTAAGAATAAATTACAGTTTGATGTACAATTGTAAAATGTTTCTCAGATTTCGGCTTTCTGTTGCTCTGAAAAACTATCTGTCTCGAAATTGATTTTTATATTTTTAACAAGCTTTAGAAAATAGATTTTAGAAATATATTCATTATTTCTGATGCTTTTAATATTTTTTTGAATCCCTGGTTCCACTTCTACCTGCAATATTGCATGTAGGACAAGTACAACCTCATAAACTAGAGGATGTTTAAGCACACTAGTTACACTTGCGCAACACATCGATTTGTACCTTTTTATTCACATAATCTCGGGTTAATATAAGGAAAAGTTTTGTACGTGGATGTTTCAGTTATTGAAATGTGTTATATAATACATTTCAATATGTATTATATAACATATAATACATATGTTATATAATATGTATATATTATATAACATATAATATATGTTATATAATTATTCTGTCTTCCTTCATTAGACAGAAAAAGATTCACAAATTCTATCTCTTCATGTGAATTGCAGTTGAGATCACAAAATGATTCTTGTTAATAATTATTTTAATTGAAAAGTTAATTGAGTCATTATTCGTTTAGGACCATACTATTTTATAATCAAAGATTTTTTAAAAGGGGAAATTAAAGAGTGATTTTTTTTTCTAATGTAGCATTCTTTTTAACGATAAAGTTGAAGAGTGTTTTGGATTAAAACTTATATTTCTTGAGATATTATTTTTGGTTTAAAAAACTAATGATTCAAAATAAAGCATTCATTTTATAATATTGAAAAAGATATATATTCCTCTATGTGAGTTAACGGGCGGTTTTACGAATATTTAGTTGAATAAATCAGTCTTTTTAGTTTTCTGCATTATCCTGCTGCTACGCATTTGTGTTCACAAAAAAGTACATAACTTTATACTAAAATAAAATATCTAAACTAATAAAAATATATAAAATCAATGAAAATTGTAGAATATTACACATGCTCCAGGATTGAAACTGCACGTTTTAAATTTAAGGTAGAGCTTTGTTCCACTTGACCCGAATGCCGGGCAATCTTTCATCACCTGACTTCAGTTAGAAAAAAAGCATCGCTCAAAAAAATACATATATAATAATTATGAAAAACTGAGCTAGTGTACCTAGTTCAACATTAAGGTCGAACTAACATCTTTAAGGAAAACTCTGCTAAACTTACTCCATTTCGCTTTATATATTTTTGCTTAAGCAAAACAAAATTCATTTTTCTAAAATAGTTGAACTAAACACAATTAACGAACACTAAATTAAATAGTTTTTAATTAATTAAATAATTCATGAACTGGTTTAATGATGTTTGAACGTTATTATAACCTAATCTGAAGGTCTCTTGTCTAAAATACTCCTACTGCATTGATGATTTTATCAGTTAGTTGAGATAATAAATTATCATGCTTTAAACATATATATTTTTGTTTTAAAAATAATGATAATATGAAATATCGTCATCTAAATAGTTAAACAGGAATTTTCAGTAAGAACTGTTGAAACTATCGTGAAATATTCATTATATTTTTATAATGAAAATTAAGAAAAGAAAATCCAGATGTGATAAAATGAAGCACCTGTATACTGTGCCTTGGGATTTCAAATGGTTCTGAACAAATATGTTCTGCTAATGAAAATGTTCAATCATTGTTTAAATATGAATGTTTCTTGATTAATATAAATCATTAAATAGATCATAGGTAAGTACTTTCAGTATGAAAGGAAAAAAGGTATTTCTAAATAAATCATCAGACATTTTATTATAAAGTAAATTGAAATAAGTTTTCTTTTTTCTAATTTGTAAATAAAAATATATCTCAATTGATATATATCAATTATTTTTTTCTTTCAAATTTTATATTTGGCTTATATAATTACTTTAATAAAAGTAGATTTTCTAAAGATGGCAGAATCGACAAAGTTTAAATCGTCTTTTTTTTAAAACACTTTTATATTTAGTATAAATATAAACATATTCGCTTAGTTCATAGCCTCTGTAGATTTAAATGACTGTTTGGGAAATTACTAACATTTTCTTTTCTTTAAAGCTTATCATACTTTGTTTCTTATTTACAGATTTTAAATCCCCTATTTCACCCATAATTCAATTTCATTAACACGTAAAATCGTACCTTATTAAATGTAAAGTGTACATTTGATAAAATGTTTTTTAAGCATTTTCAAACAAAATATTGTTTAAAAGATTTTATTAAGTAACCAGTTGTTTGTTTACTAACCAATTTGATACTCATATATATTTAATTTGTAATCATTTTAGCTTTTTCTCTTAGATTTTCAAATTTATTCTGTACATGGTAAAACCAATCGAGTAATGGAAATCTTAAATTTTTATATTGCAACATCTGAAAATATATATTGTTCAGTTTTCAAAATCAAACTCTAAATATATCAGGCATTGAAGGGATTAAATTTAACCAGGTATACTTATATGAAGCATCATATAGATATCAAAATATATCAAATTTATCAATCGACTTTTATTATTATTATTATTATGCTCTTTTTTGTTAAACGGTCCCAATTACCCATGCATTTGCAATAAGATCTCTAAGTGCTTTTTTTTAATTATTCCACAATATTAGTAATATAATAACTTTTGTAAATTTTAAATTGAATAATTCTCTTTCTCTTGATTTTTTGTTCTTTCTTCCATCCTTTTCTTTTATATCAAAGAGAAAAATATAATCATGCTAATATTTCTTCATATTACATGGTACTTGATAATACAATATTTATTCATGTTGTATACATGTACAGGATGATTTACATTGTTTTCTTACTTTTATTTAAACAAATAAAAACAAGATCTTATTTTCAAAATTGTTACTTGATAATTAAAAAAAAACTATTTAACATAGCACTGCCAAACATGCTAAAATTTTTATTTAATGTGAAAAAGTAATTTTAGCTCATGGTTTCCCAAATAGTCATTTAAAAAATATATTATATTGATTTATATACATAAAAGCTTGTTTTAATTATATAGCTCTTACGAAATACTTATATTAGTTCAATATCCCGTTTGCTTGTTTCATAAATTGTAAATAGAATCTTATGAATATCAGGGTAAACATAGAACACTTCAAAGTTAAAATAAAAGTACCGTTTTATCTTTATTTATATGCCAGATTTTTAGTTTAAAATCACACTAATAACAAGTTTGTTTGAATTTCGTAAATAACGATAGTTATAATGCTTATAATTAGACACTTTATATGTATATTTTGCAATCATTATGTTTACTGTTTTCCTTACCTAAAAATGCTATAAATTTCGATAATCTGTATATATTTTTTTTTTTTACGGTTCTAAGTAGAAATAAAAGATATTCTGTAATAAAATGTATTTACTTGTTAAAATGTTTTTCTATCGCTGTAAATATCATGATTTTATACCCAATTACAATTGTTACTTCAATTGGTGTACTTGAATATCAACGCATTAAAAATACAATAAAAAAGCTTAAAAACGATTGGTGCTTTTTTGTAGAAATGCATTAATAAATTGTAAATTTGAAGAATAAGTATTTAATAATTACCTGCTTTTCCAATTAAAGCTGGTATATATATATATATTGTATAACATGCTACGTGAATAGAAACACTTTACAGTTTTGAGATTAAAACAATAAATAACTTATTATAATCTTGCATCTATTTTTTATGTAGATGTAGATTTTTGACAGTACAATTTATTCATATGTTATTACGTGCTTCAACAATGAGAATTATTGTCAATACAATTTCACTTCGAAGACAGATCTTCTGAACAATAGTTATTGTTTTATTAATGTTTCGCTCATTAAATAATAATTTCTTGAAAAAAATATATACAGGGTGATTAGAAAATGAGTATACATTTGAAATATTAATAATTCACGGAATAATGTAGGTACAGAGGTAAAAATTGACACACATGCTTGGAATTACATGGGGTTTTATTGTAAGCACACAAAAAAAGTTTTAAAAAAAGGCCGACAGATGGCACTGAACAGCAAAACGTAAGTGACTCTGCCTGAGAATCCTGTATAAAAGGAGCTGTAACGAGAGAGAGAAACAGATGCACCAGCAATCGCAGCCTGTTGACGTTACCAGAAAAGGCAAATGTTAGTGAAACTCTACTATCAAAATGAGGAATCTGCTGCGATCGACCGATATCAATAGGCATGCTAAAAGACAATATCCAACGTCAATTTCTCACCATAACTACAGATATGCTGCACAGTGCTGTGCACAACATTGTCTCTCGGCTTCAGCTATTGTTGCGGGATGACGCTGGACATGTTGAGCATTCGTTCTGAAAAACATCGTCTTTGCTTTGTCATACTTTGTTATGCTAATTATTGCTTTTCTTATCACACGAAACGCCATCTGTTGGCCATTTTATGAACTTTTTTGTGGATACAATAAAACCCCATGTCATTCAAAGCATTTGTGCAACTTTTACCTCTCTACCTACATTATTCCGTGAATTATTGATTTTTCAAATGTATACTCATTTTCTGATCACCCTGTATATATATTCTCAATACTTAAAAAAAACTATCAAAGAATAAAAAAAAGGCATATACTCCCAGTCTCATCCGTTCAGTTATTCTTAGATAATATAAAGATGGTTTGGAGTTGTTAAACAAACACGTTTCTTAAACTTTACGGTTTTCTTCTTCACGTTTTCGACTTCAGAAAAAACATAGTGTCATTTATATTAAAAAAAAAAAAAAAACAATGATTGTTACCATTTTCATATCTACATTGTTTCCCGATTTGTGAGCACTGCGTTTTATGAATAGTAATTTCCTTCTTATTAAATTGCAAATTTGTGTAATTAAATAAAGTTAATACTTCTATTCGTAAAAAGTTTCACTCGGAAAGCAGGTGACATGGTATCTTCTGATTGCTGCATTGTAATTTAAGATTATGGATACATCTCAATATTCTATTAGTCTTTCTGCAGTGGTATATTACGTCTCATTATATATATTCTATTACATTCTATTCGATTTTATTAGTTTCATTTATCAAATAAAGTGTTGTTATATCTATTATATGATTTGAAAGTATTGTAGGAAGTATGTATAAGATGGATATAAATAAGATGAATATAAATATGTAAATGCGAGGGAAAGTCATTAAGTAAGTCACAAAAGATAATTAAATAATAACTTACACTGATATTCACTTCAAAACTATTTTTATTTCTCAACATATGCTCCACCCATACTTATGCACTTATATCACCGTTTTATCAGTGACCCAACACCAGCAGCATAGCATTGTTTGGGTTGCTGTCTCAGCCGCATCAGGATTTCAAGTTGATTCTTTTCATCATCTGTGAACATTATCTTGCTTCCAAGATGGATTTTTAGTGCACTTAGAGATGCAAATCGCTTGGGGCTAAGTCGAAGCTGTATGGTGGATGTTGAAGTAGTTGCCAACCAAACTTTTGAATTGTCTCCTCTGTTCAACTTGAAGTCCTAATGTGGCTGAGACAGCAACCCAAGGAATGCTATGCAGCTGATGTTGGGACACTGATAAAACAGTGATATAAGCACATAAATATTGGTGGAGAATATGTTAAGAAATAAGAATAATTTTGAAGTGAATATGGTTGAAGTTATTATTTAATTATCTTTTGTGACTTACTTAATGACTTTCCCTCGTATTTATGCATAAGGTAAAGCCAGGAGAGATGGCGCTGTCGGAAATATTGCTCACATAAATGTTCGGGGGGGACGGAGTAGAGTGAGCGCGCAGCGACTCAAGGTAGTTGTACAACAGGAGTAGTTGAGTGTCTACTTGAAAGTGCACGTTGATTGTTTTGAGCGTCTAAGATAAAATATTGCTATTTTGTTTTGTTTTCCCAAAGTAAGTACTTGAATTTTCATAGCTATTCATCAGAATTTCTATACAATATCAGTAGTACAAAATATTTCAAATTTTTAAGATTTCTCATAAGCTACTAATCTAGACTAACAATGTGAACATCAACGGTTCGTTTTAGTAGCAGCAATGTTTAAATAAACTGCCGCGCAATCTCTCCTACCGAAATTGGAGAGTTTGCGCATATGCTACTTAGGAGAGATGGCGCATTGTTCCCATTAGTTTTAATGCTAGGAGAAATTACGCAGCTTATTGGTAAATTTTCATAAAAAAATGAAAAATGAAAATGGACTAATTTTAAGTTAAACGCATTATCAAGTAACATAATGTTATTTTGTAATCTTATCTCGACTTGCTTTTTCTGATTCTTTATTTTTTTCCCTTTAATTAATTTTTTTAATCGTTTTTAAATTATATATTTTTTCTGATTCTTTAATCATTAGGTTGAAATATTCACTCCTAATACAACAATATTTGTTCACAAAAACCTTACAACAGTGTCACTTAATTGTAATTATTATTGTTGACAATTTAATTGTAGTTATTATTAGTAACAATCTCTCCTATCCATGTGCGCAATCACACCAACTCTGTAAGGACAGAAATGCATAAAAAACAAATGAAGTCAAAATTATTCACGGATAGTTTATCAAAAAAATAATATTTAGATGTTTTATTGGTATTCTTTTGAATTGTGCGCAGACTATCCTAGCTTTACCTTATAATATTAAGGGTGAGGACAGTAACGAAAAAATATGTAGATATTTCTTGAAGTACTCAGTATTCAGTAATTACTTAAATTAAAAATTGCACCTATTATGGCGCTATCACACGTATTTTCATATCATAGTCAATATCAGATATTTCATCCCAAACACGTTTTTCAAGAGGAAAAAGCTCGAAATCGTCCCGTTTGATAGATTGCCTCTCGTAATTTCTTTAAGATCTAACTTACAGTAGTTTGTATCCTCTACGATATTTATCAGCTCGAAATCTACCAATCAGAGTTCTCTAAAATTCCAAGATGGCCACCGTCAGTAAGCCAACATCTTACGTTTAGGTCGTCGCAAATATTGAAACCAAAAAAACAGGAGAATTAAGAAAAAAACAAATCTTTATTAACACAGGGACCAATTATACACGAAAAGAACTTTCAAAATGTGCAGTTATTTTGTAATTAAGGAATTACATATGCGTCGATTGCCTCTCCGGAGTTCGTCGTTATTTACACTCACGATAAGAACTTTATTTACTAATTTAAAGTTATTTATTGCGATTATTTTATTTCAATTCCTTATATTATTTGCTATATGTTATAATTGTACTGTCGTAGTCACTTATTTACTTCTCAAACTGTACTAGTTTAACTATTTTCAGCAACAATATTTGGCGTTATTTCGTACTTGTTGCCAAATTATGTCGCCAAAAAAGATAAAAATGCAATATTTTTTTTTCTAAATCACTTAATACTAATAGCTCAGAATTCTTAACATTTACAGGTAATGAAAGACGTAAAGTGAAGATATGGACTCTATAATTTAGAATTTTAATGTTATATTAGTGAGAGTATTGTTTTTATAATCTTGGAATTTTAAGTAAAATGATCACAATATTATATATATAGAACAGACACGAAAAGAAACTGCAATATACAAAATGTGAGTACGCGATAATGCTTCCTGTGTATCAATCGAACTCTACACTAAATATTAAAACACCTGCCGCAATTACTCGCCAAATGTTACGCCCTCTCCTTTCATTAGCAGATAACTTTCAGTAGGGAAAACAACCCTAGTTGCAGCGTGAAAGTGTAGCTCGAGAGGCAATAGCATATACTTCATATCGCATGGTCGTCCGTGTGATAACAGCTTAACACATAAGCTTTCATAAGCCTAAATGTAATCTGATAATAAGGTAATTTTGTATTTCTTTTATATCAGTAGCTATTCTACAATTTTGACGGTATTCGTATAACCCAGTATAAAAAATATTCATTATACATATTTCTCATTGTACAATCTTTACAAATCAAGATTTTCAGTCATATTTATCATTTCGGTTTTATGAATCTTAAAAAGAAAATAGATGACTATAATATTCAATGTGTTACACAATATAGAAAGCATATAATTAAAAGATTTTCCAGGTTAGTTAAAAGATCGAAGATATATATATATTTACTAAAATGTTATTTCTTTTACAAAATCCTTTTTCCATTAAACATGATCATAAACCTTCTAATTAAAATTGCATATATAATATTTTTGTTGTATCCCATTCATAGATATTTCATTGAAAGTGAGCAAAGCTTTAATCCAGATGCATTTTATTAGATTCTGAAATATATATTTTTTTGAAATCGCAGAAAAAAATAATTATTTCTCTTCTGCAATCTGTGGAGTTTTTCGAAATTAGTTTCAGGCTTTCATTTTCTACCACTCTTGACTTAAGTTATGTTGTGTAAACATAAAAAGAAAGTGATGTCATTTTATAGAAAATCCAATCAGTTCGAAGTTTGTTGCTTTGTCTAAAACTAATAATAATAAAAAGAACTATATTATGTAACTTATAGCAAAATACAAGGAACGATTCAATGAAATATTATTTTCTAAATCATATAAACTTACTTATACGTTGTTTATTATTTAAAACAATGTATCTTTTAGCTGGTATGTACTGAGTGGGTCAAAATGGCCCTTGTTGCAAATAAAAATAGCTTCGTGATAAATAATTTTACGAAAGACTGCTTTACTCAAAATATCGAATAAAGATCAAAGTTTAATTTATAAAAGTTCTACGTGACATTTTTGTTTACGTAGTTTATAAATGTTATTTTCGATTCGTTTTGTCGCGCATTAAAAAAAAAAAAAAACATGAAGTTGTCTATTTTACGTCAGGTATTGTAAAACATATTCGTATACATATTGATGCCAATCAATTATATATGCACACTTTCAGTTCGTTCATAATTTCACGCAAAGAAGGCATATGCATATAAAACGCAGATTCAAAGAAACATACACAGTGATTAAAATGAATTCACAATAATCGATGAGACAATTTGGAACTTTTCTGAGATTTCAGAAATACAGTAAATAAAAAGAGCCACATAGAATAATTATGTAACTAAACTTTGCACTTTCTTGCGTTTTATTTTTTAAGCGTTTGTCCCGATCATTATTTATAACGAGATTTTTGACATGGGAAATCATGGGAATCATTTTAACTCATCCTGAATTTAATGTGGAATTAATTTGCATAACGCTGGTGTCGCCTTCTGTCTTTTAAAATGAAAGAGTGGTGTGTAGTTAGACATGCGTTTTGACTTTATAACAATACATATGATATTGAAGAAAGCTGATCGATGCCTATTACATTTAAGTAATAGGCAATTCAGCATTACTTTTTTCAAATACAGATTCTATACAAAAACGTTAAAGCATATATAAATGCATTATAATTTTGAACAAACTGGTGTGATACATAAGTAAAAGTAAAAAAAAAAGTCTTGGTAAAACCATACAATTAATAAATGCGCTAGGACATTGGAAATGTTTATGTCTTTGTTCTTCATGCGCAAAGAAGTAATGGTAAGGCCTTCAAGACAGGAGAAAGACAAGGGCGTCAATTTTTAATTTCGTAGTGTTATTAAGAAATTTCATATAGAAATGATCGAACGATAAATTGTAAATCGTTAAATATCAAAAATAGTGAAGCATCTAATATATTTATATTACTGCATACTATGAATTTATTATATTTCTCTTATTTATTTAAAGTAATTTTCATTTCTATTTTAACTTATAAGAGTGTAACTAATCTCTCAATGCAGAAGTAGAATTAATAATAGATATTAAAAAAATATATATATTCGAATATCGGATGCTCTTTGAAAATTGATTTCGAAAAATTATATTTTAAAAAATTAGTTTAAATATATATATATATATATATATATATATATATATATATATATATATATATATATATATATTAGACATATAAATATTTTAACATAAAACAATTTATAGAAGCTATATATACGCCAATTCCAAATTACAGCTTATTTTGCCAAGTAAGCCTTGTATTTCATCACATTCAAAAACAAGTAAATTTGAAACCTGCCTGTTTATTTTCAAGCAAATGAATGAGAAAAATACCCAAATAAAAATATTGAATGCATAAGTTGCAAAACGGTAGAAGAAGGAACGTCGAGAAAAAAAGGTTTTATTTTCAATTTGAACTGCAGCTGTTCTGAAATTTTAAGAATGGGTATGCTCCCTCCATTTCCCTTCCCCTGGCATAGTTAGAAATGATAGCAGTACAGACACGTCTATGTTGGTTGAGATAATGTTTAGGTAAACTGGAATGCACGCACCATATGTGAAGTATTTTCTCAGATGTAGTTTTTGAATACACAGAATATTCCTGCCACTGAAAATCACCATAATATTGCTGAGGCATATGATAAACAGATAATGTGTGAGTCATTGATACTCAGTTGGTTGCGAACATTTAATGAATGGATCCCTTTGAGTAGAGCGACTATAGTGAGCGACCATTTTTTGAAATATTTTTCTCATCTACGGTATAGCCAAGCTTCGTTTTTATCTTTTTTTTTTTTTTTTGCACCAGAAAACTTTCCTTAATTTTCACGAAATCCAGAATGATGTTGTGTTAAAGATATTTCGTAATCATTAAAATACGAGGGTCGATCCAGAAATAAGGTTCCCATCAAATTTCACTCAAACTCACCCAAATGTTCCTTTATCTTGGGATTATCACAAGTGATAATCACTTGTTCCCCAAGCTAAAGGAACATTTGGGTGTCCAACGCTTCCGTAGCGACGATGACGTCAAATAAGAGGTGAAACGCTTCCTCAGCGGCTTGGCGGCAGAGTTCTACGACATTAGATACAGAAATTGGAGCACCGTCTACAAAAATGCGTAGAAAAATATGACGATTATGTAGAGAAATAGATAAAACGTTCTTCTTTCCAACGATGTAAATTTCTATGAGAATAAACAATGTTGTCTATTTGTAAATTGGATGGGAGCCTTATTTCTGGATCGACCCTCGTAGTATCATTTTCGTATATGAGGCTACAAAGTATGATGTGCTGCTATGATAAGTGTCTGAATAAGAATGGTAATTACGTTCAAAATAGTCCAAAATAATAACTTTAATATACAATAAAATACTTTGCTGCATTCCTTATTGTGTCTTTTTGTTGTTGGACAACTGAAAATGAGTTTCTAGATGCACCCTCAAACCTGTATAATGAGATTGTTGTCATAAGGGCTCTGCTTGATCTATCCTTACTCTTTAATATTATCTCTAGGCATTTGAACACTCTGGTTTTTCTAAATCGCATATCTAGCTACTAATTTAAGTCATAAGAACAGTGGTTGGAAACTTATTCGACTAACTTTTACTCTTATTTATAGCTTAAACTTTCATATACCCGGTGTATCTAAAAAAGTGTGCAAAACTTTACGGGGAGATAGAACGCAGCTATAAGAGAATATTTCGTCATAGAATCTACGGCCACGCGAACCGCTAGGTGGCGTTGTAAATTATATGACACATTCCTACGAGAGGTGTTGCCAGAGCTATGGTGTCCTATCCCAACCCCCATCAAGTCGAGAATGTGGTTTCAACACGACGGCGCGCCTAAACACTTTGCTTCGGATGCGCGGAACAATTTAGATGCAACGCTCCCAGGGCGATGCATTGGTCGAGGTGGTCCCATAGTTTGGCCATAAATTTCGCCGGATCTCTGGTGTTTGGACTTTTTTCTGTGGGGTCATATGAAAAACCTAATCTACGACTGCCCCATTCAAACCGATATGGATCTAGTCGCCAGAATTGCCGTTGTTGCTGAGGATGTTCGGGGAATGCCTGGTGTCTTCGAAAATATGCGTATGTCCCTATCCCGCAGGTGTGAAGCGTGCATTATAGTTGGCGGAAGATCTTTTGAGCAATTTCTTTGAGCATGTAAATTAATTACATTGTTGTTAATAAAAAAATTCTGAAGTAACTCCCCTCATTCTTGTGTTAATTCTTTAGCTGCGACAGTGGAAACTACCTATTAACTTCTCACCACTTGCGTTCCGACCATACATTCGACTATTTCTATAACGAAATTTGCTTATATAGCTGCATTCTATCACCCCGTAACGTTTTGTCCACTTTTTCAGATACACCCTGTATAATTTATGGCTTCCAGTATGTTTTTATTGTTTAAAAATTATGAAAACACACGAGTTTTTCAGAACTAAAGTCTTTTAACATCAGGAGAGCTGGAGAATTATAGTTTTAAAATAAATTATCCGCTTAAAAATAATTTTGACTTATATAATGCATAACACTTTTTAAATGAAGTAAAGTAATATATCTATAATTCATCCTAAATTAACTACCAATCAATGAGTAAAGGAATTTTATAACACGTTTTCATTACGGTACCTTAAAGTACAGTAGGAGCATAAAAAGCTAATAGTACCACGTTGACATTTTATTTTTGATTTTCTACACAAGTTATATAGCATTTTAATTATATCAATACACAGAATAATTATTTTCATTTGTTTCCTCATAATTCGGAAGGGAGAGGTTTGAGATTGGAATACGATATTTTAATTGATGTTTCTGAAACTACAATAATGTTTAAAACTGGAATTTCATATTTTATTTGATGTTTCTCAAAAGTCTGTAATCTAAAATATTCCCACATGCTAATGTTGTTATCAAAAGTTGGAAGATCTGTTTGATTAAATTAATGAATTATTTTCTTATTTTCTTAAGTAAAATGTTATGCGTTTGAGGTAATTCTCAACATGATTTGAATTCGTAAAAAAATTAAACTAATGAATATTGCCAGATGTATTACTCGTAAACCAATGCATTTCGCAGGAGCACAAGTATATTTTAGCAAAGTTTATTTATACACAACAGAAATCCATTATTTAAACTGTTATTATATAATTTAACAAACGCCCATTCTATTCAGATAAATTGAAATGGAAAATTAACTTCGATTTTAGGTAATATCGTTTACTGCGCTGTCATTATTAACATGATTTAATGTTGTTGCAAATAATAAACTCGAATCGATAGGGCTGTGCAATATTCGATTAATTTGTCAAAATATTGCATCATGACAGTTAATAAATTTTAAATTATTGTAACATATGGATCATAACTAAAACTCATAAATTAAACTTATTTTAAGCACTAAAAATTATTAAATACATTCTAGGTAATTTTTATCACTATTTAAAATAAAGATCTAAGCAAATTTAACTGAAACGAGTTTTTAGTGATGTGTTATATGAAAAAAAGATTGCAACTTTTATTAAATTTCACAGTTTAATTTTTTGATATATAAAATTACTAGTTAAAATAAGTTTAATTTAATATGTGAATGTTTGCTCATTTTAAAATATGGTAAGTGGCAAAAAATCGAACAATTAAAATGATCTAATAATTACAGATTTTCTGCATAAAATTTAATATATATCCCTATATGTTTTAAATTATTACAAGGAGTATCAAAATGATTATCCTGCTTTCAAATGATAATAAATTCGCTGGAATGAACAAATGGGAAGTGCAAAAACATAACACCATACTGAAGGAAGTTCAGCGATTGGTTTGCGTATTTCAAAACTGTTGTAACTCCTCTTTCATATACAGGGCTCATAAAACACCACTTTTATTAAACAGAAAAAAATCGTGGTATACTTTTATTACAGATGCTAATCATATCACAAACAGGTACTTCTCTATTATCCCGTCGACCCCTTTTTATAACAAAATACTATCGCCAAACTGTAAGATTAAACGCCAAAAATGCATTCTCATTTACTTGATGTCAGATACATTACACGTGTTTGTTATGTCATCAAGTGGTTTTTAATTCGACATTTGCGTGTATTTTTCATCATGTTTTACTGATTTATTAGTTATTTTATTAATTAAAATAGTAATTGTGTCCTTAAATTCTTATATTTTATTTATTTATTTATTTTGATATACCAATGGCAACGTTCTCCCGTTTATTTGGCGTTACAGTTTGGCGATAGTTTTTTGTTATGAAAAGTGGTCGACAGGATAATAGAGAAGCACCCCAAAACATTTTAGTTTTAAAATAGTGGTTGCAAAGGTAAAAAAAAATAAATATATATATGAACGCTGCAAACTATATGCAGATAATAGCCAAGCTGTAGGCTCTTTCAATTCATACAATTTGAAGCTTTTCGTAGACATTAATACCTCGAATCTGCGCCAAATTCTGGCATGAACCACATCTGTAACATATGCATGTAATTTCTGACTGTAACATATGCCTCATCGTAGAAAACATATGGCACTGCTTTGACTTTGAAATCACATCTATAACATTGATTATAGGCGACTTCCTATAAACACTAGGAATCAGACCTAGAATAGTTATGATGTACATGCAACTTTAAACTTATTTCTGTATCGTGTTTAAATTGTGTTTTCCTGCTTTAAATTTTAATTAAGTTATTGTAATTTGTAATCCAGACAATGATTTTTAATCATCCTTTAGTATCTATAGTATATAAGAATGTATTTACGCAGGTATTTCTTGATCCACATGATTTCAAGTACCCGATTTCTCTAAATGGGGATCTTAGAAAAAAAAATCCCATTAGTCTTCTAATGTAAATAGTATTTTTAAATTATAAAATATATTTGTAAAATTGGATTTCTGTACGTACATATCCCAATTACATATAAATGTTGCATTTTTGAACATTTGCAGAAAAAAAAAAAAAAAAAACATTTTCTTTAGTATTAATCGAAAAGTAAATTTTAGATAGATATCGTTCTACAATCGTTAAACGCCAGTTATTCTTAATTTTGGTGGATGATAGTGATCATTATTATTACTATATAGGACTTTGGTGACATCTTTGAAACACTTAATGTTTTCATAAAGACTATGTATAGGTATTTCGTGCTTGAAAATTCTATTATAAGTATTTTTAAAACGTCTTATTTCTAAGAATGATGTAGTTTTCGTCACGTTGAAACTAAGGTGATATATCACGGGGGATAACTAGATACAAAAACAACTGCTCGTGATTTAACAGCCACATTCATATGAAAAAGGAAATTTGATAAGACTTAATATACATTAGTATATAATTAGGATATGTGAAGCATCAGAAAAATTTCTAAACAAAAAATACAGAACAGTTTGCAGTTGTCACATTTATTATCTTAAGCGTAATGCTAAAGAAAGGTTTTCGTGAAATATTACTCGAATTTCTGGTGATCCAAACGATGTTTTTGTACCCCTACTCTTATTTCCTCTGGTTGTAGTAGGTGAATATATTTATGGGGAAAAAAGAGTCATTCACGTGTTAGAAATATTATATATATATATATATATATATATATATATATATATATATATATATATATATATATATATATATATATAAGGTATCAAAAAGTCAGAAAACAGTCGAATAATTCGAAACATATACATCGGATTGAAAAACGGAAAATATGTTTTCAGGATTTTTGAAAACCTTTTTAGGGATATTAAAGTTTCCCCCTGCGGGTAAAAGGGAGAAACTTTGAAATCTTAAATAAGAACACCACACTTTTAATGCAGATTCGGATTCTACGGGAAAAATACGTGCCTTTTATTTAACATTTTCATCAGAAAATCGTAGATGGCGTTGTAATTAATTAAAATGAAGTGAGAATCGTTTCCATTGAAAAGTCTGGAAACGGTCGAATAATTGAAATAACTCAAGAAATATACATCGGATTGAAAAAAGGAAAACTACGTGTTCAATATTTTAGAAAAATCTGTTTAAGGGCTTCAAATTTCATATTTTTATAAAATATTGAACAGGTATTTTTCCGTTTTTTCAATCCGATATATGTTTCTTGAGTTATTCGATCATTTACAGACCTTTCAATGGAAATGCTTATCACGGCATTTTACTCGATTACAGTGGCATATACGATTTTCCGAAAAAATGTTAAATACAAAAATTACATATTTTTTCCGTAGAATCCAAATCTGCAATAAAAAATAAGGGTTATCTTTTGATATTTCAATGTTACCCCCCTTTCTCTCCAGGGGGCACAGTTGAGGTGACAACTTTGATATCCCTAAATAGATTTTTAAAAAATATTGATATTTTCTGGTTTTCAATCCGATGAATATTTCTCGAGTTATTCGACCGTTTCCCAATTTTTTGAACTCCGTGTATATGTATCATATTTTTTTTCACAGAATAAGATCATTTTTTATTAGTTAAACAACTTTTTTGACAATATTTTGAGAAAAAACTTGAAACAAATACAAACCAATTTGGGTATTTTATTTTTTTTGTCTAGGTCGTTAAAAGTAGAGTAGTCAGTTACCGTCGGGCCGTTTCTCAAAATTCCGTAATAAATTACTCATATTGTTTTATAATATATTATTCAGTTCCCAAGTATTGTACATTAATGTTTCATACTTTCTGAGATAATTTTACGTACATAATTTCCCGGTGCTTTAGATACGCAACTCTGAAGCAGTATATTTTGGCTGTATTCGGTGTATAAGTTACCCCATACTTCTTTGATCACAAAAATCTTAGATTTACTTCTCAGAATACTCTCGAAGGGAATTCCAACCCATCAGAATATAAGAATAAAAATATCTGAAAATAAACATCCCATGAATCATGTTTTATCTACTACTACATGAAAATACTGTGAATTCAAATGATTTAATATATTTTTCTTTGTTTCATGTGGATACATTATATTGTCTACAATTAGATGAATTATTGTACGTAATTATCATCAATTGATTTATTTTAATGGGGGAGGGATAAACGCTTTGGATTTATGAATCTTTTTCCTGCTTTAGAGTAAATAACGAAAGAATGGCTTCAGGACCATTAAACTATGCTGTTGACATTAAATTAAAAATTGTTAAACAAACTAAACAAAATAACAACTGTGTGACCGCTCAAAATTTTTGGCGTGAGGGAAAAAAATGTGAGAGTCTGAAAGAAAAATAAATAAATACTAGAAAAATTAGCAAAGACAGTGTGAGTTAAATGCTAATCGCTAGAGTTGGAAAATGTTGTACTGGAATTAATATTCAGTGTTGCCATTCCGCTAGTTTTTTTTTATTTAGATTGATTGGTTGCCAACAGTAATATTCGCCATTTCAAAAACATATTATGTAAAGTAAAAATACTGCGATTTATACTATTTTAAAAAAAAGTGGTGACGATCGAGCAATCTGAATAAAAAAAGTAGTGGACTGACAACAGTGTGGTTATTAGAAAAATGGTAAAATGACTATATAATATCTAAAAATTCGATTCTCATATGATTTCGAAATTCTATTCGCTGAATGTGCCAAAAAAGTTTTGTAGCAAGCGAAAACTTTAAAACCAAATGTTTAATAAAAACTTTAAAAAATGTTTGTTTACACATTTCATAAATATAAATTAGTTTTATTACTGCAAAAACGGAGATTTCCCATACCAAGCGAAATGCATAACAAAATTATAGAATTTGAACGATTAATTATTTATGAAATGCAGGAAAATTCTGATGACCTTGATTGCATTGGAGATATGGAAGAAAGGCTTACGTTCTTCGATATGCTCGTCGATATGCTGATAGCAAAATAAAGACCACGATTACTCGTTAAAAGATTTCACGAAAAACGGCCAATGTACTGAAATAAATTTTAGTCCATACCCATAGTAAAAACTAGATGGATGGAGACGGATTCAAAGTATGGATAAAAGAGATATATTTGAAAAAATCGTACCATGAAGTAGAAAAAGAATAGAAGCACCACTTAGTTTAAGATTCCTTCAATCCTCATGCAAGTGAAGAAAAATAATTTAATTCAGACATCAGAACACCCACATGGGTGTTATACCTGGAGGCCTCACATCAATTTTAGAAACCTTAGACGTATCCCTAAACAAATTATTCAATAACAATATACACTCATCTTGCAAAAAATGGTTCGGGGCAAGAGGAATCTTTACCAAAATACAAATCATTCGTGCCGCACTAATCGAAACTGTATGTCACATGATCATTGACAAAAGGTGATATATAAAACCTAAAGTAGTAATTAAAGCTTTTTAAATGTATGACATTTCTAACTCCTTGAACGGTGATGTTGAAGAAAGTTTTGTGGGACTAACGTGGAGTAGATGAAATTGAATGCATTGAAGATAGAGATACGTATAAAGATCTTGTACATTTTCCAGAATTTTGTGATTATTTTAGTGATTTTCACATTGAGATTTTTCACATGGTTAATGTTATGTTAGATCCAAATTTATATTTGTATTGATACTTATGCTAAAATATTTGAAAACACACTAACATTTTTTTTTCAATAAATTATGTTTTTCGAACAATAATCACAAACAAAACTTTTAATTAATGTGGAAAATATGTCAGAAATGGTATTTTTTGTGGGTAACAATAGTAAGAAAAAGATCGACACTTTTCTTGTAACTATCACTACAGCTGCAGACCGGAATAATCGATTATCGTATTTTAGATCTGTTGTACTAAAGGACTCCTGAATTTTCTTTACATTTTGATTGGTGTAAAAGTTCATTTATACACAGGAAAAACGGTATGTTTATTTGACACTATCACTGAAATATCATGGAATCTCATCATCAAAATCTGCGTTAAACAGTGAAACACGAAGATAGTGTAACACAATTCCATACTTAAAATTTTAGATCTTGTGATGTGTAATTTAGGATGATGCGATTCTTTTTGAAGAAAATTTTTTATTGAAGATTTATAATACTTTTCTGACATATTATTAATAGTTTTGTGGACGAGATTTATTTAATTACAAAAAAATGCAATTCTTATAATAAATTTAAAAATACGTATTAAAAATTAAGAAAGTTTTAAAACCACACTTTTCGTTCAATTTTTACTTATTGGCTCGTTTCTTATTATTCTTACAAATGTTCTCTATAACTAGAACTTGCTAGATTTCCAAAATGTGAACCATCTTATGCAAAACAACAGAAATGTCATGCTATATGTAAAATATCAAAAAATGTTACTATTTACTTAATATTTCTATTATAAAAATATATTACTGAATATCCGAGCCTTAAAATTATACAATGCATCGTAAGGATCGCCCATTATAAAACAAGTTAATTGTAAAATATACTTTTATTATTGGCTATTTGATTAAACCGATATAATGAAAAAAACCCTGAGAAAATGAATTTAAAGATTGAAAAACTCGGTCATTTAAAGTGAAATTGGTTCAATAAGAAAACCTATTCCACATAATTTTAATTATCAGATCTTTACAAACATGTCATAATATATTAAGTATGTTAAAATACAATTGAATCAAAAATTTCGAAAAATATTTTTTTTTCGCAAAATCATATGTAAGAGATCCCTTTTAATCTTCGTTCAACAAAAATTTAAACACTCATCCAATTAATTGATTCAAATATCCCGACACTCAGTCCTTATACTGTTTTCATCCTATTTTTAATTTCCCAAACCGCTCAAAATTGAAAGAAATATTTATTTATCGGTTTTTAAAGTACATACAGGTTGATATGTTACCCTAGTATCACACAGTACAACTTTTGACAATTTCAGCCGAAATTTAAAGAATATAACAAAAAATTATTTGATTTAAAACAAAAACATATATAAAAATTTATATATTTCATTGATTTAAAAACTGATTGTCCTCCAACATATAATGGCAAAAATTATCATTTTGTCTCTTATTCACTCACTCACAAAACAGTCATAAACCAAGCTTTAAAACCATAAAAATTATAAAATTTAAAAAGTAAAGAAATTTTTATAGTTGAATCCTCTATTTTGTAAAATATATAATGATAACTGCCCACAATTACTTTTTATAACATAAAAATGAAAAAAACAACTAAGAACTTGCATTTAAAAATAGAAATTAATCCAGAATAATGAAAATAGTAGTATAAAACTTTCAATTTTTAAAGCTAAAAAATATTGCTTACATAGCTTGATTGCTCTTTTATAATTACAATATATTTCTTTATACAATCTATATTTATAACCTAAATTACGACAAGCAAAATAAAAAATAATAATGAAACAAAGATTGAAAACATGCAGCTAAGATAAAATAGTTCCATTGGTTTTTTGTAAGACCTTAATGTGATACACAAAAATATACATTCCATCTTAATATCAAAGAATTTTTATGAAATACATAATATTTATCTTTAACAGAAAAGACGCAGTATCGGTTGTATTATGCAATGTTCTTCTGACTCTAACATTTATAACAGCTTTTGATAGAATAAAACTTCTAAATACTCATTATCCTAAATGCTGAATCAGCAATAAAGGAGACTTTGAAAGCTTTGGAAGGGATTAATGCGGATGAATATGAGAATAGATATTCCTCTGTGAATACGATAAACTTAGGTAATAGAATAAAATTGATTTCCCAGACATGCAACTCATAGTCGTAAAAGTAATATCAGCATACAAAAGTTTATGGATTTCATTCGAATCTTCGAAATCATAAAAACTAATGGAAATGTACATCGTGCAATAAAGCATTCGTATTAATAAAATATTTTAGCGTTGTGTATGATATTACTGAAGAAAAAAAACTCTTATGTACCAAAAGGGAAATAATTTTGTGACTTTAAAATTTGCATATTTAAGAAATAAATAAATCTTTTAAAGAATTTTCGCTTTCAAAACTTTTGTTATTTTTTTAAATGTTCTGTGGGATTTAAGTTTTTGTTATAATCTATATGCGTGCATTATATTACTATAATGAAATTATATAAATTAAGCATATATATATACATACATACATACATAATATATATACACACACACACACACATATATATATATATATATTTTTTTTTGTTGTTGAGAGTTACTTTTAATATCTGAAATTACTACAATAAATACAGCCTTTTAGGAATTTAGAAAAATAAAAAGGATTTTTTTTTTTTTTTTTAAAGGTGAATATTAGGAAGTTTTTGTAACTTAAAGATAAAGACGCCATTTATTGAACTAACTAGCAGCAGTTAAAATATTGAATTTAGATATGAGGTTTCTGGAATAAAATAGAGTTAAAATACATTAGTAAACGGAGGAAATAAATATTATAGAGTAATTTAGAATAGGATGGGATAAAAATAATTTAGCGTATCGCGATAAATTTTCAATTTTGTCATATATATATAGATCCATATATACAAGAGTATTCTTAATGTCATGTCTATTCCCATCATTTTAAAAATGGGTACAGATATAGTCATAAACGATTGTCAGGGTATTGTAACGTGGTTAGCGCTACATGATGACACCACGTACAGCGACACGGAATGGTACACTGTACATTTATCCTTTATATCTCGAAAACGGTACTAGACACAGGAAAGAAACTCTCTTACAAAGTTGTAGAGCAGCCTCAATTTATTATGAAATTATTTGCTATGTGTAAAATTTACTTTATTAGGATCCCTAGCAAGTAATTTTTTTATATCCTAACACTAGCTTATATACGCAACTAACTGCTGCAAAATTGTGACATTAGAAGATGAAAGCCTATTTGCTAATAAAATTAACACATTAAAGCGAAGAATATTTACATAAGAAAATCGAGTTATGTATGCTAAATATATTCATCATCGGTACACATGCTTAATGCATGAAGCATTGTAGACGAAGGTGGATCCATTCAGCATACTTGAAATTTCCATTTCAAAATAAAACGTACATTGTTTATATGTGCTCGTTTTACAAATAAAAACCGATTTCTCTGTAATATCACAAATTTGCATACAATTAGTAGTATACGCAAGCTTGTAGGTAGGAAATGAAAAATTACATTTCATTTTCTTTTAATAAAATTATTTTTACGGCAAAACTCACGTCGTCATTTTATACTAACCTATAGGTGCTCCTTCGGTATTTTAAAGCGCATATAGAGTAAAAAACATCATTTTATACTAAATCGAAGACACTCTACAGCTTTGTAACTGATATTTCCCCGTGGTTTGTACCGTTTTCGAGATAGGAATGCTAACTTCGCAATGCGCCGCTAAACGGTCCCATCATGTGTGTGATTATAGTTGTCCGCGTTCTGAAGTAATGGGGGTAGATATGACATTACTGGGCACGTTGTATATAAATATATATATATATATATATATATGTTTGTATGTATGTGTTATGATTTCGGCTAGTTGAAACGACACCATCTAAAAATCTGGCCAAAAAATGGCTCTGTGCATAAAGTACAGTATTGGCCGAAAGATGAGAACTGGCGATATGATGCTCCGGGTATTAAAAAACAATATTCCTTAGAAAAACAACATCTACAAAACACCACAGTATCAGTTATGTAGTCAGTCAGGCGTAAAGTGTCAATCGTGAGGTTTTATGAGAAAATAATGAAGACAAAACCAAAGGTGAGATTTTCCACAGATAGAAAAGTCAGCAAATGCCAGAACAAACATTTTAAATACCGAAAACTTAATTCCATATTGTAGTGGGAAGAACTCTCCATACAACTCATTATTAAATCCACACTAACTTAATGTTACAGCTTCAAAAAATTTTCAAAACTTCATGTTAAACAATATCATCTTAATAAAAATATATATGAGAACAACGCTTCTTATAATACACCAAAACGTATTCCAACAATCAATGATGTCGCGCGATTTCAGATGGCAGGTTCATGCCGGGCAGAGTGGCCTACCATATAGCTTAAGCTCCACTAGCCCTTCCCGGATTTCAGATCTCTGGACAAATTCGACTGACCACTGGAAATCGTTATGGTAAAAAATGATGCAATACGGCTGTTCTTTCTGCGCGAAAGAACCCCAATCGTGACCCTTTGCGAATTGAAAATTGTTTACAAGTCAAATATAATATGCTAAAATAGGATGAATTTTGATACGGGCTAGCTAAGTTACATGATCTATAAACAATTAAAAAAACTCAACACACTCAAAGAAGCGTATTCTTCAAACGCCAAGAAAAGTAAGCAACTTTTAGTTAAATAATTTTACAATTACCATGCGGTCTCTGTTTATATATTCACTAAAAAAATAATTCTGTTATTTTCGTTTGACACTTTCTCTCTAAAAATATACATTCAACTAAATCTAATTATGTAAATAATATATTTTTCAATTAATAACGTTTTAATTAAAACTGTTACCTAAGGAAGGTCTCTCAGTGAGTTTATATGTTATGGTTATAAAGGTAATTTTTAATAATTGATTGACTTTATACACATATGCATTTATAATAAGGGTAAAAAACACAAATTGAATATTTGATTTCATTAATTTTCATATTTATATCGTAGAAAGCATGATCATAACTATATTTTGTGTGACATATGTCAATCTCAGAAAATAATCAAATGTGTATAAGTCTATATATAAAACGTATTGTTTACCCTATATATATATACTATTGCTGAAAATATTTCTTTTAAATGCTAAAAGGTGTAAACTAACAACATAATATACAGTAAAATAATTTTCATTAGATTGTTGACATGTTTCGGCTCACTCAAAATCATTTTCAAAAACAAATCAGAATAATCTAAAATTGCACGTTCTCTGAAATTATTACAGTGGACGCTCGTTAATTCGAATTCGGTTAATTCGAACTTTCGGTTAATTCGAACTGATCCAAAAGCCCCGAAAAACTTGTATTGGAATTAATGTTAAAAATATCTCATTAATTCGAACTATTTTTTATCACTTCGGTTAATTCGAACTAAAAATGTGACAAAAAAAATTCTTTTTTCTCGTATAACGGAGAAAAAAGCACGCTGTATTTATTATTTTGTGTGTCAAAATCATCTGTATTTCTTTTCCAAGCGCGGCACCCGCGGTAGATAGAAACTTAAACACTAAAAACACTCCAAGGTACTCCCCCCCCCGCCAAGCAGAATCCACCTGCGTGAATAGAAACAGAGTGGGCGGGAAGAAGAAGCGCGAGGGAGGGGGGGGGGGGGGCGCTATCATTTTTTTTTTGTTATCGATATTTTAGAATTTTAGAAAAAAAGAACAGTCTTTACTATAGATTCCAGTTGGCTGCGTCAGTTAAGACATTGCAGGCAAGTTAATGTGCTCTAGTTTTTCTTCATCAGTGCGTGGTGTGACCGTGTAAAAATTTAGGATGTCTACACATAGAAAGTACAAAACCCTAACTTTGGAGACAAAGGTAGAAATTTTAAAGAAAGTAGCGAATGGCGAATGTAAAACAAAGTTAGCAACTGACATTGGAATTAAAAAAAAAAAAAAAAAAACCTTGTCAACTTATTTGAAAAACAAGTAATCAATTTTAGATTCATGGGAAAAATCAAAATTTGCTAGAGGAAGGAAACGCATGAGAAATGCGACCCAAGAAAATCTAGAAAACGCTCTACTGCTATGGTTCCAGGTTGCTAGATCTCGAAACTTTCCGATAAATGGACCCTTATTGCAGACGAAGGCTGATGAATTGGCAAGTCGAATGGGTATTGGAGATTTTAAATGCAGTGATGGATGGCTTTCTCGATTTAAGTCAAGGCATAATATTTCTTATCAAACTGTATGTGGCCAAAGCTCTGATGTAAACGAAGACGTATGCACTAGTTTCGGTAGGAAACTGCCAGGGTTTTTATCTATTTACCTGCCGAAAGATATTTTTAATGCGGACGAAACTGCACTTTTTTATAAATTCCTGCCAAACAAGACGTAACATTTTAAAGGGGCAACTTGCGTAGGAGGTAAAAGCAGTAAACAGAGGATTATAGCTTTAGTTTGTGCTAATATGGATGGGAGCAAAAAGCTTAAATTATTAGTGATTGGAAAGTCCAAGAATACACGGTGTTTTAAAGCAATTAAAACACTTCCAGTTGATTATGTATCCAATGCTAAAGCATGGATGACACTAAACATCTTCAGTAGCTGGTTAAAAGGAATAGATAAGCAGTTTTCGAGACAAAAGCGTAAAATTCTCTTATTTGTGGATAACGCGAGCTGCCACAATAACCTTCCAGAACTGAATTCCATACAGGTTGAATATTTGCGGCCAAACACAACTCCGAAGCTACAACCAATGGATCAAGGAATCATCCAGAATCTTAAAACAAATTATCGTAAGAGGCTCTTAAAATAAATAATTTTTTCTTTAGATTGTGGTGAAACTTATGACATTACTCTGCTGACAGTTATAAATACGCCACATGGGAGTTAAAGAAAGCACAATTAGTAATTGCTTTCATCATGCTACATTCATGCACGCCGAAAAGAACAATCATATCGAAGAATGTGACGATACAGATACCGATTTTCCTGATTTCAAAAAATTTAAATGTGATAACGTTACTTTTTCTGATTGTGTAAGGTTAGATGGAGACGTAGAAGTCTGTGGAAAACTGAGCGACGAAGACATAATAAAAACTATCCGAGAAGATAAAAAAGTATAGACCTTATCGGATTCAGAAGAGAATGCAGAGACTGTTAACCGTCCTAATGGCCAAGCCATAATGGTCTCTATAAAAACTCTGAAAGCATTTATTCAGATGGAACCTTTCTCTGAAAATGAATTGAAATGTTTACTTCAAATCGAGAAGCTGGCTGAAAAATGTAGGCATAATAAACAAAACCAAACATCCATTTTACAGTTTTTCCTAAAAGTGTAATTCATATTTTTAATTAATTAAAGTTTTCTTTTTACTACGCATTTACTGCTTCATTTTATGATTAAGGTAAGTCTTTATTACTTTTTAATGTGTTTAATTTTAAATAGCATAGTATAATATATTTTCTGGGGTTATACATACTAGGAGATTTTTCTTCACACTTTTTAAGTTATATTTTCTCTTAATATCGGATAATTCGAACTTCGGATAATTCGAACTTATTTCTGAGAACCTTTGAGTTCGAATTACCGAGCGTCCACTGTATTTGCAATTTCGTTTCTTGAAGGTCAATGAAGTCATTTTAACGTTCTCAATGAAATTTTGACATTTCATTGACAATATCTTCAATGTAAATGCAATATTTCTGCAAAAATGACATTTCGATTAAAATACTGTAAACCAAAGTGATTATGTTCGTAAAAATGACATTTTGTTGCAAATGTTTCCAATAGAAAACCTTGTATTTAGCGAACATTTAAATTTAATTGTAGAATATATTTTATAAATGGACTTCCGATTGGCGCAGTTTTGACTCCAATAATACCTAAATAATATAATTTTTTCTAAAATAATATTGGTATTTCATTGAATTTAAACCATTGCGAAAATTCCACACTTATTTTAACTCTGAAGGGCTGAAAATGTAGTTATTTTAAAAAGTAAAGGCATATAACATCTATATTAAATTTATTTTCCATAGAAATATTACGTTAGGTTAATTGTTCCTTTAATTTAAAGAATGTCGAATAATATTATGCATGAGTAGTTCTGTTTCTAACTTTTATTCCATATTTGTTTAAAGTTTTATTTTCTCCAAAATGTTAATTAGCATTCCGTTTCAATTTTTTCTATTCTATGTATAATTTGCTTTATGGCAAAATGTCCATTTTTTTTTTTTTTTTTTTTTTTTTTACTATAAAGAATTTAGACAGCCATAAATGTAATTTATATACTTTCAGTAATAAATGAGATTAGAGAATCGTATTTAATTCTATGGCACAAATTTTAAATATGAAGTTTGGACATTAGACAGCCATATTTGTTTCATATTTTAGGTAATACATGAAATACAAAACGATATACTTAATTTCATTGTATGAAAATTAAACATGGAAAAAAGTTTGAATTGTAGGAATATTAGATACTCTATAATGTTACTATGACATTCAAGAACTTTTTGAACAAATTCTGGATTTCAGGCAATTCTCCGTAAGAAATTGCCTCCACACCCAGTGTTAGCGATCAACATAGCCTCAACGTTTTAATCACAGCTCTTTCAAAAAATCTCTCTTAATACTAATTTCTCATCCGATAACTCGATCACAGATACACGTTTTGAACTGTAAACAAAAGAACGATAAATACTACCATCAGGTAATAGCAGTAACTATTTCTTCGTCAAACTTTTGCAATAAAAATCGGAAACATTATTTTGCTCTGTACTCGAAAAAATGAGTTAAAATCTGCTAAAAATTTTGTTTCTTGAAAAAATTTAAATTTGACAGCAACGTTAGATTATAATACTTGAGAAAATTGCAAATAAATTTAATTTATATTTAAAAAAATAAAAAGTAACTATATCAGTATGGAACATCCACTGCTATTAAAAAATAGGAACATCTTCTACCAGTACTACTACAATTTATCCTAGATTAAAATAAATAAAAAAAAATTGTTACCAGTAGATGATGATGAAAGTGTATTAATAAAGGAAAACATTTATGGAATTTTTTTACTATATCCATAGTAAACAATTTATAGATATATATATATATATATATATATATATATATATATATATATAGTTCATTTATGTAGATTTAGAAAATACAGTCTGTATGATATATTTAGAAAAATTGTCTATGCTCTGATAAGTAAAACAGTCAAAACTCCATTGTACTACGTCAAAATCTCACTGAGTTATTATTTGTTGAATCTTATGATATTTCGAAGCTTTCCAGTTGTAAAAAGTCGTTCCGGTTTTAGGGTAGGAAAGTTCTGGGATTTCACAAAATTCAAAATATCATAACTCGATTTGTTTTTCTCAGAGAAGAATGGATTTTTTACTGTTCTACTGGTATGAGCATGGAGAAAATGTTTCTATGTATAACTTATGACACCAAGAGACCATGTAAAATTGTACATTTCGTATTTTAACCCATTAATAATTAGTAATTGAGAGTAATTGAGTAATAATGAGTAATTGAGAAAATTTTTTGAATCGACCAATCTTGTCTTTTGATCCCCCAAAATTTTTCTTTCGCTACAGCCCTGGATATACTTTTGAATATTCTATATATTCAAAAAATTTTTAAATAAATATTTTATGTATGATATACATTTTTCCTCTATATTATATATATTTTTTAATTGGAACATACAACTTATGCGTGAATAAATATTTAAGTAAGGTAGTAGTTGGATTAAACAAAAGTCTAATTTGAAATCTTGGGTAATTCGAATTTTTTCTGCGGTCCCTTGGACTTCGAATTATTCAAGTTTGACTGTATATACATATGTCGCAAACAAATTACTTCTGTTAATCCTACACGTGGCAATCGGCAGAAGTACTTTTGAAGTTTATAATTAGAGCACTATTTCTACGCGTTACTTTCGAACGGAAGCATAATTCGAATGCGTTTTTTTTTTTTTTTTTTTTTTTTTTTTTTTTTTTTTTGTAATTTCATCCCATAGTGGTCCCATACCAATATCTTTGCGCTATCTTTTAGCATTCTGCATTTAAAAAAAGTAAAAATATTGAAGGAATGTTATGTTAAATCTTGTACTTGGTGAGTAATTTTAGTTATATCTCGCAAAGTATCAAGAAAAATGAATTTTTGACTGGATATAAGAGCTTTAAAATTAAAATTCCTAGAAAAATGTATATTTACGTTTTTTGAAATTCTGCTTAGTTTTCGAGAAATTTCGCATTCACATAAAATAAACATGTGCCTATATACAGGGCTTAATTTCTAACAAAAAAAAGTACCGAAGCTCTAATTTTCTGCAGTACTAATAACCGTAGCCTGCCCCTCCACCGTCACTCCAATCTGCATATTTATATTTCATATACATTATATGTATTTGAAAAATTTAAACAATTTTTTTCTTTAGTAAAATACAAATTTTAAATATATCTATCTGCATTTACTTAGCTGTCAATTATTCCACTTTTTAGTTATCACTCCGGCCGAATAGAAATCTTTGCCTAATTTTAATGTTAATTAATCGCAGAATTATGCGATTAAATAAAGTAAGGATTCTGATTCGGAAATAGTGTTTACACAAAAAAAGAATAGTTCGCAGCTATGCATTTTTATGAAAAAATGAATGACATTTTCAAAAATTAATATTTATATGCTGAAAAATCGAATTTTTTTTTCAATTTCCTATAAAAGGTGCATATCTTAAAGTATAATCGATTCCTTCCGTATAACAGTCTTTCGTGATGAGATCTTTTTCAAGTAACTATTATAGTACCAACACAAAGTCAGGGTTGAAGCTTAAAAGTATTTGATTATGTTACTCAAAAAAATTAGATTGTGTCTACTGCCTGCCACGTTGGTTGTTCCCTCAGTTCCAATCGGAAGCACTTGAATATAGCAACCGTTTATTACCGTTTTCAACAACAGGAGTGAGTTCGAGACTGGAAGCATATTTCAGTTCATAAAGTATCGAAAAGCCACACACACTTTTGTGTAGTTTATGAGCAGTGCCGGAAACATGGTACTTTAGAAGACGTTTTCGACAAAAATTTGGAGAATGAAAGAAGCTTCCGGCGAAAAGTTCTTGAAAGAATCCTAAATGTGACCTTAACACTTGCAACACGTAATCTCGCATTTCGTGGATTTAGTGAAAAATTATAATGTAGCAACAAATGAAACTTTCTCTCGATAGTTCAGCTCAAAATATGACCCAGTACTGCAAGAATTGATTCAGCGTCCGCAAGGGACTGTGAAATACCTCAGTCCTAAAATTCAGAATGAACTTTTAAACCTATTAGCCTTAGAAATCAAAAATGAAATTACCGTTGAGCTTCAAAACTGCTTGTTTTTTTCATTGATTTTAGATACCACTCAGGACATTGCTAAAGTTGATCAGTTAAGTGAAGTTTACAGGTATGGCAAAATAGTTAATGATGAAGAAGGGACACCTATTGATATCAAAATCTGTGAAACTTTTGTATCCTTTAGAGTGGTAAAATATCCATCTGCCCAAGGTCTTGCAGAAGAAATACTTACTTTATTGGAAGAGAAAAACTCGGATTTGACCAAATGTCGTGGACAAGGCTACGATGGGGCTGCAGTCATAAGTGGGGCATACAGTGGAGTGCAACAGCGTATTTAAAAGAATGCCCCACACGCATACTTTGTGCACTGCCCACTGCGCTGCATATAACCTTAATTTAGTATTAAAGGATGCTGTGGAAGGAAACCAAGTGGTGTGACAGTTTTTTTAAACCATTCAAAGTGTGTATCGCTTTTTTTTTGTCATAGTATTTTGCGCTGGCAAGAACTTGCACTGACTTGAAGTCAGTGTACGACATCGAGGCTCAGACTGATTCGCTGAATTCGAAAGTAACACTGAAAACTCTTAATCCCACTCGCTGGGCTGGTAGGCATGAGGCAGTGTATGTACTGAAACACAAGTTTTGTGACGTGTTCAAAAGACTTACCAGCATAACTTTGAGTTCCAGGAAAAGCAAGGAAAGAAATGAAACACAGCAGCTAAAGAGCAAACTTGAAAGTTTTGATTTTGTATTACTTTTGATTGTGCAGTGTGAAGTTTTAGAGTTTCTCAACCTCGTATCAAAATCCTTACAATCTGAAACCATGGACCTGTTGTATGCATATGAGTTATTGGCTAATTTATCGTTAAGGATAACCGAAATATGTGGTAATTTTGAAGAACTTGTTTCTGAAGCATCAGATGTTTGTAGTCGATGGGGAATAAACAAAGAATTTCTCCCGAACAGACTAAGGAAAGTGAAAAAACACTTTGATGAGTTGAGTAAAGACGAGAGATTAATAGACCCAAAATCTTGTTTCCTAGACACTGTGTTCTATCCAATGGTAGACACACTTTGTACTCAACTTGATCACCGTTTTTAATGGATGAAAGCTGTTCTTGACATCATTAATTCAACCTGATTTTTTAGCCAATGCAAGTGAAAGTGATATTCACAAAAAAGCAGTTAATTTTGTTAATAAGTTTCCAAATGATGTGAGTCCAGCCTATCCTTCACAATTATGTTCAGTGAAAAATTCGTTTCAAAACAAACTGGAAAAAATTAAAAGTGTTAAAGAATTTGCTAATTATATTATAGTCGACCACAGTTCGCTTTCTTCAAGCTATCCAGATGTTTGCACAGCGTGCATCATGTATTTGACTGTTCCTGTGAATGTATCTAAAGCTGAACGGTCCTTTTCTAAGCTTAAATTGATCAAAAATTACTTGAGAAGTACAATGGCTCAAGAAAGACTCAGCAGTTTAGCTTTCAATTGAGAATGATCGAGCTCAACAAATCAACTTTGACAAAGTAATTGATGAATTCGCTTCTTTGAAAGTTAGGAAACAAATGTTAAAGAAATAATCAAATGTAGCTAATTTTTAATTTTTTCAATCTACACCACTTTCCATGCATCAGTTACTGATTCCTTATCTTTTAAGCAAATTTTGCATTTTAACAAACTTAATTTACATCTATTGTAACTATATATTTAATCTTCCTTAAACTTTTATTCAGAAAAGTCATATTTTAAATTATCAATTTAAAGTTTTCCGCTAGTTTAATCTAGTTCTAAATAATGACTAACTAAAATGTAAGTAATTTTTTTAAAATTATTATTCCAATTCATTTGAATAAAAATTATGTACGTTTATGTTAGGCGTTTTCTGTACTACAGCTTCCTCATACTATTAAATTATTTTCATTCTTGTTATAGACTTTTTCAATAAAAAATGACTATAGTATTTCTGTATTTGTACTCAAAAATTAAACTTATTAAAAGTTGCTGTTTTAAGTTTTTTTTTATGTTAACAACAGTGTAGCGAATATTTTACCATGTATTTTTAATGGGATAAATTTTTAATAAACATACACTCTTTTTAGAAATTGTACTTTTGTAAGTATTTTGCTTTTGTATTATTCACCTTATGAAGTTTTGCCCCGGGGCGAACTTTGTAAGCACATAGAGACTACATCAAACATAAAGGTTACTATTGCAAGTTTATAGTTATGACCCTGATGCACGGGGAATATAACGAAGTGCTTTTTACAACATTATGCACTGAATTTTTAATTTCCAAAACTTGTATCATAAAACTATTTCATTTAATAATTTGTTAATTGTATAAACTAGATAAATACTTGAACATTTGGCTTAGTGAACCTTTTGTAGCTAGTTTTGTTACCATTGCATGGACCAATAGATAAAAACAAATGTTTGTTGAATTGGAATAAATCCCTATGCATATAAAAAGAAAGAAATATTGAGGGGCCTCACTATGAAGTTTTGCCCCGGGCCCTCCAAGTTTATAGTTACGGCCCTGTAACTACATCGGATGATATGGAAGGAGGACAAGAGCTATTTTCATGGGCTAAATAGCCTTTGAAATTCATTTTTTGCTCGGCTAGCAACGTACAGCTTGGCAAAAAGCGTACTGTATTTTATCAAGTCAACAATCTTTTGCTTGTCCTTGGACTTAATAAAAACTTCCTTTCCACTTATCAGGGGTAAGGTTTTTTTATGACGTTATAAACCGATACTTTTCTTAGTACCAAGTGGTCTTCGACATATTCTTCAAACTGTATTTTCCCTATTACATTGGATGATATAACAGACCTCGCACATACTTCTGGGACGACAAACCTACTGCAGTTGACGGTAGTCAAACCACTGTCTTCGAAGGGATTTCCATGTTCGTGAATTAGTTCGACAAGAGATGAAACATAGGTCGGAAATCTATTACAAAAACTTGCAATACCTTCATGATGCTCTTGAGAAGTAAAGTCTGACTTCAGGTTATGATTTTCTTCGAACTGTTCAATTATACATGCAACCTCGGGTACCGCAACTATCTATTGTACTACTTAGACGTGATAAATTATATCAAGTGTTTTTCAATAATGTATTGTTTTGCTCATGCAACACGCCATGTGCCATTCTGGAGAATTTCCTGTTAGTTTTGAAGCGACACATATTTTCGTTTTGAAACTTACAGAGAACAACAAGATGCATCTCTAATAGTTGCTTTCAGTTGCCGAAACGTCAGTGAAGGCTCACTGTGGAGACGCAAAAAGTTTTTGGTTTACTGTCTGTCTGTTTGTCTGTCTGTTCCACGATAACTGTCGTAAAAAACTTTCGATTAGGTTGATTTTCTGTGAGTATATATGCAAGGTAAAATAATTAGCTGTATAGTTTTTAGTTACATTCAGTTCATTCGTTCGAAAAGTGTAGAACATTTATTTTTAGGTCATAATGCTTTTCAATGGAAAGTCAGACGATTTTTTTTTTTTTTTAAATTTAACATCACCGAAAAGGAAATGTCGCATTGGGATAGTTGTAAATGCTAAATGATAGATTCTAAATTTATAAAATTGAGATCTTCATTTAATCCTATCGCTTTGAACATTTGCCAATATATTTATTAGAATTTCGAAATTAATTGCATAAAGTATTGGGAAATTTTATGCATTAATTTGAAATAGATAAAACATTTTATTTTCTCATTTTTTACAAAAAATTCCAATGCATTTTTTTTTCATTAAATGTTTGCTGAGCAACTATATTTCAAAGAATATCAACAAAGGAAAATTCAAGTGAATCGCATTATTTTGACGCGAAATTTTATTAAAAAGAGCTAATTTTCGAGCTATATAAGTTTTTAATATGCTTTTTTATGAAATAGATGATAATTTATTTTAACTACTAAAATTTTATTACCAAATTGGTTTTCCAAATGAAAATGATAAAAACGTTGAATGCATAAATTGAATATAGGTCACATAAGAGGAATTTACATTTGTATATTTTATACACGAAATTTTATTCAATTTCAGCAACATATGATGTTTAGTAGTTGAAATATAAATATTCTTTTAAAGATAGGATAAAATCTCTTGTACAGAGATATGGCTATTCTAATGAAATTAAAATAGTAAATACATTCAGACATATACTCAAGAAATGAAATAGCGCAATTACTGGAAATTGAGAATAGAATATTAAAGCGACAACGGGGGTTCAGGGGGGCGGATCCCCCTGAATTAATGTATTGTTATTTTGAAAAATACAGTAATAAGTAGTTTATCATAACATTGTGTTTAATACGATACTTCTAAAATTTCCGGATCTTTTGATAAATTATATATTTTTATAAATGTATAAATAACTTAAAAAGATAGAATTTTAGGGTATCAAATATTATGCAGATAATGTTAAAAATGAGTGAGATTAATGAACAATAATTTGTAGAGCTGACGTTGAGGCCTCTGATCTGTAGATTTACTAGTTATATAAAAATAATGGAAGCTATTGAGTATAGTTGGTTCGATCAAAAGCAAACATCCATGATCAATTTTCCTCCAAAGTGGGAATAAAATCTGTCAAATTGGCTTGATGCATACTCCGCACCAGATCAAAAAGCAAAGATTCTAACGTTTTGGTAATGTGCAAATACTGAAACTGGGCCGACATTTCTGATCTGAATCCAATTTTCAAATGTTTCATCTATTTCTTGTTCTGTTCGATTTTGATAGGCTCTCTCAATCAGAAATGTAGAGTCATAATCGAAACCTCGTGAGCGTATCGACATATTCTGACGTGTGACTTCTTCAATATTCCTTCCGCTTTTCCTGATGTTGTTACATTAGCTTGTAGAAGGTTATCTGTCTATCCGCTTCCTTCAAGCCATATAGCTATCGCAGATGCAACAGCCATCTCTATATGGAGACCACCTAACATGAGTATGATTTTCTCTTCCCCATATCGATATTGAATAGACCACTGAAGAGATTTCCGCAAAGCGTAGACTGGTTGAACAATCACACTATTTATAAATATAGAGTATTAAACTTGATTTGCCATCTAATATATTTAGATTAAAATTTGAGGGTAAAATTTTAATTTATCGTTTTATTTGTTCTTATTTTTCTGTTTAGATTTCAAACACCCGTATTTCCTTCACGTTTCGATTCTGTTCTGTTTTCTTTTTTTGTTCAGACAGTTACGGTTGTGGTTAACAAGGAGGAAAGAATGCGAGATTGCAACACTTGCGTAATCGGATATATATATATATTTTTGATAAATCAGAGCATTTATTTATATTTAGTCTGCGATGTCTGGTCAGGGGTAAGCAAGCATAACTCGTAGGGGGCGGAGTCCCAACTAGTATTGAATAAAATTATTTGTAATCAAGTGTAAATTTGCCAAAAAATATATATATACAACTGAGCCCATTACACCCTAGAAATCATTGCAAATACAGCAAAATTTAACACTGTACGTAAGAATGATTTATATAACGTATAAAAGTTTCAACAGTTTCAACAATTTGAAGTTAGTTGAAAATAGAAAATACGATTGTTGAATGAAAGAGACAAAAATAGTGAGGATTTGTTTTTCAACCAGTCTTTTTATACCATAACTATCAATATTTCTGCACCAAAATTATACATTTACATCGTATATATATTTTATATAATATACAATTTTTTTAAAACTTTAGTTCAAAAATATGTATTAAAAATATAAAAGATGACTTTCAACCGCGGACACCCTCCCCCACCCTTCCGGGGGATCTGAAGCTCTTATTGTTTGTCTCCAGGTGGATTTTTGTTTCTTAGTATATATGTAAATGCTGTTTAAAATTTCATACTGGTATCCGAAAATGAAATGTTTTGATGAAATGTGCCGCTAACTCCACTGATTATTTGTTGTTGGGTTGATCCCAGTAAACGAATCTGAAAACACACTTTTAATAAAATAGCAAAGCCCTGCTTCTTGATAGAGATAGGAGGAAACGTTGCTTTTTGTAATTTGGTTAAATTTTTCCACTCTAGGTAGTATGAGGTTACGATAAGTTACTTAATTTATAATTTATTACGAAGGTACGGATTTTGGTAACATTTTCATTATATATATATATATATATATGTATATATATATATATATATATATATATATATATATATATATATATATTATTTACATTTCTTTGGTATTTGCAAATATATATTTGGTAAATGATTATTTTATTATTTTTTTTAATTCAAAATTACAATTTTAAATGTGTATAAACATGGAAAATTATTATAACCTTATTAAAATCACAAGTATTATAAAACTGTAGAAATATGACCCTATGAAACAAAAATGAATTAAGGACAAATGATATAAATTATATGGCGTAAGTATGCAAATAAAAAATGTGTCGTTCTTTCTTTCATGTCTATTTTTAATAAAAGTGTAAAAAGTATTTCTTGCACTTTTATCAATATTATGATCTCAAAAGTTTCTAATCTCTCTTGGGAAATTCCAAATGTCTGACATTTTAAGGAATGTGAATTCGATTAACTTTAAATAACTTTTCATTCTTTAATATAAAAAAATGACAAAATTTTCTGTGAATATCAAGATTTCTAGAAATATTTATATTTCCATTTAAATTAAATAAAGATATTACGTTAAAAACGTGAAAGATATCAGTAAATTTAAATTTTTATATGTTTATGGAATCGATACTTTTTGGACAGTTTTCACATCGGATAGAATTTGCCCTATATTAGACAGAGTAAGAGCCGAATAAACAGAGGATGTTACACGTTTTATGAAAAAAGTGAATATTGAATAACTGAAGTGAATAACTAAAAATGTTTAAAATATAAATATTTTTTTCTGAACTGAATACTTTTGTGAAATTAAAAAGCATGTGTTTCATCAATGTGAAGATTTAAAAATAGATCCTGAATGAATGTGTAGAAACTTATGTATGGCGTAATATTAGCTGTATTTCAATACATTATATAACCCATTTTATCTAATAATTATGTGTCGATTTCTTCAGTGTTTATACTTGGGGAGTATGCAGCCAGTTATACTTCCAAAGATTAAATCAAATTTTGTGCATTTTGATAAAACTGTGAATTGTTAAGCAACAATAAAAGCTACGTTTTGTGTACAAAAAAAAATAGTGGATAAACAGAAGGGGGACAAAAAATCGTGAGACACCGAATGTACAATGAAAGAGGCAAATGTCAAGAGATTTTCATGATATATTTTAGAGATTTTTTATCTAAAATTGTTAAAAAACTTTTTTCATATTTTTCAAAGTACTCTCAATATTTTATTAGCATGCGATAGAAAATAATTTGAACTTTATATTCCAATTAGAAAGAATATCGTGTGGAATTAACAGCATACACTTTCAGTAATTCTAATTGTAAAACTAAACAAGTTAGAAATTGTACGTCAAACGTTACAAACGAGGTGCGTTCGTACTATAGCTAGTTATATAAATATTCAGATCTTGATGATTTTTAATTCTCTGAAATGAATTATATCATCTACAGATTAATTTCTGTAATAAAATAAGTATCTCGGTCGCTTAACGATTAAACTTCGAAAGCTCCTATAAAAAGAAAGCACCGATTTAAAAAAAAATCACATTTCTTAATAAATGTTTTTATTAATATTTTCTAAATGTGGTTGTGTAGTTTTTGCGTTGTTATATGCGGACGGACGGACAGACAGACGAACGGACGGACGGACGGACGGACGGACCAGGCGACGTCAATAGGTGGACAATGCTACGTATTTATATAATTACGAACGCACCTAAAAATGCACACTAAAGTGGTACTGAAAATATTTCGAGGGCCCTCAAAATTTAATTGCGCCTGGGGCCTCTTGAGTGCTTAATCTACCACTGATTGTGTTTTATAGGAATGTCAAGGGACCGACAGAAAAGTTTGAACTATCCACGATTTCAAATTATACACGTTCGAATTATTCAAGTTTGACTGTACTATTTTTAAATGAATTACATATCACACTGAATAAAGCAAACCATACATACCTTTCTTATCCCCATTCCTTGCCGAATGGTTTCCACTGTCCAGCCATGTTGATAAATTCTTCGAACTTTTCGCAGTCTCCAAGTTTCTTCTTTTTAGAGTCTGTATTTTTTTATTTTCACTTGACTGGTGCCGAATTCGTTTCGTAATATAAACTATCTCAGCACAAGCAAAGTAAGACTAAGTAATAAACTGCACGCGTAACTACTATGCTACTCTCAACTGCACTGACAATCCGATATTGATGAGCAGTTAGCAAACGAATGAATCATCATGAATAGCACTAGTTCACTGCACGTCCCAGCCTGCACTTGACTCATCACTCGGCAGGCACATGGCGCGACATGACACATTTGACTCGACATTCTGCTGTCTGCTCTAGAGCTGCTTTTGCATGCGAAGTGTATGGAGTAGATGAACGGACATGCAAAAACATTAGCACTTTGATGGATTTTTTTATTATTCACTTTAAGCTAGGTGCTGGGTATTTTATAGGAATTTAGATTAGATATTAAAATACAATAATTGTTTAACCATCAGTTTGGGGCCCTTCGGGCTTGGGGGCCCCGGGGCAGTGCCCCGGCTGCCCCGGTGGTAGTTACGGGCCTGTGTAGTTAGTATGTCGTATCGTAAGTCAAGTGGGGTTTCTCAAATGGACTGTCCATGAACGTGATTGTTCTTGTCTCATTATCGGTGAAGCTGTCAAAAAAAAAAGAATATGTCTTCGTATTTTTAGCAGAATACCTCGTCAAGATTAATTTGTCCCTTGAGAGACACGTCATTTGCATCTACAGAGACACGGTAATTAGTTCACATAAGGGCACATTTAAAGCCATTTCTCTCGTATCCCACAAAGAAGCCAATGCCCTTATTTTACTTCATGGTCGCCATGCTGTTGAATACGCGGGTCATTCAAAGATCACAGTAAAAAGTGCTGACAGTGATGCTGTAGTGATTTCCATGAATTCTTCCTCTAAATTACCAAATCTAGAAGAATTGTAGTTGGAGTATCGAAGTGGAAAGTATATCCAATACCTTCCCATTCACGAGGTGCACAGGAAAGTTCCACAAGAAGTTTGAGATCATTTACTTTCATTCCCCGCCTTTGCGAAAGCTGTCATGGTGTCTAATTTCCCATGTATCGGCTTATCTACTTTTTGAAAAATATAGATTATATTTCGAGACGTAGACAAGGCTTTTTTGGCCTAATTTCAGACTCATTGAAAACATTCTACCAACCAGGTACGTTCTCTTGCATCACCTGTAAAGGGTATCCTGTAGATCAGTGGTTCCCAAACATTTGGGCCCTATTTGGGAAGAATTTATAAGGTGGAGTCCCTTAACCCCACGGTACTCTATGCTTTAGAAGTTAATGTTTTTTTATGCATATGGAGCAGAGAAAGATCTGCTGGAGAAGAGCCCGAAACAGGAATTTCCAACATGGGGCCAAGGTTCTCAATTTGGCTCTTTTCTTGATACAGAAATTCTGAATTCATACTAGAAATTTTGAAAATCAAATTTTCGATTATTTAACCCCTTAACAGTTTTATTTAATATTACAATTATTGGACACAATAAATTTAAAATAAGGACTAAAAACCCCCTTTTTTGTTTTAAAATATCTGCCTTGTATAATCGAGATATATCCGCCAAATACAGGAAAAATTATGGTTAAAAATTTGTGGTTTCTGAAAGCTTTTAGTAACGAAAAAATAAACTCTTCATACCCGACTGACGTTTCAGCAATACTGTTAAGGGGTTAATAACATCCATTTTTAAAATACAAAAATGTTTTTTGTTTTTAGGGATTTCCAGTATGAACTTGGAATTAAAGATCAAAATGGTAACCCTATCTGGATCATGTATTGCATTGCGGCTTACGTGAAACTATTATTATTTATGGCGAAAACCACACACACACAGAAAAAAAAAGATCAGTTGTGCTGTTTTCGTTTATAAAGATAGATTGATGTATAATCCCAATAGGCTACTCGCGTAAAGAAAGAAAATGCGTAGACCCGGTCGCCCATGAGTAATTATGTAACACGTTTTCGCTAGTCCTCCCCCCACCCCCGTCTGTAAGAGAATCATGCGATTACGGATTCTTTTTTCGTTTTTCTTTACGTTTCCAGTACTTCTGAACATGCAAAGAAAACGAATCGCCCCTGAACTTCTTCTTTTGAACCAGTTTTTAAACATACATTTAGAAGCAGATCATCGTTTTAGTGTTTAAGATGGTGGGGAAAAATCTATAACCTGTATTGTTAGGTGCAGCATCGTTCACTTTTTTTGAATGTTTTATTTGAGGTATTTAACTATTAATTATAGTTTTGGAAGAAACTTTCTTTTACCATTGTTTTTGCCTCAAAATAGATATACGGTTAAAAACTACACATGTTAAAAGAACTGCAACTAGTAGAAAAACTTTTCTGGCAAAATGGGTTATATCGGTGGGGTTAAATTTATATCAGGGCGGGTACTCATTGACGAAAAGTCTAAGCCAGGGGTGGAGCTGAGCAAAAGTTTAAGTTGATTGTTAGTGTGGTGACAAATGTAATGAACCAATATATATTTTTTAATACTACAGCCTTATTTCTCATAGGAAAATGTGACATCAAAACATAAGAATCTTAGCCAATGCCAAGACCAATTAAAACAAACTTTTAAAGAGGGGTTGTTAAGTGATACAAGATGTAAAAAAATGCCTTTTCAGTAATTACATTATTTTAAAAATTAAGTACAATTATGTAAAACTTCATAGAAAAGTTAAATAACTAATAATTAATAAAAATAAAATAAACAGATTAAAGGGTTTAAAGTTATAATATATATATATATATATATATATATATATATATATATATATATATATACAATGTATACAATTTTTAAATTAATCTAATGAAAGGTTTGTTAAATGAGACAAGATATTAAAAAAGATACGTTTTAATCGACAAACATTGTTTTACTATGAGAAACACTATAGGAAATTTAAATATACAAATAACTTAAACTGACTAAAGAAAATAAAGTTATATAAAAAAAGAAATATATGTACACAATATACATAAATGTGAAATGAATCTAATGAGGGACTTTAAATGTTACAAGATGTTATAAAAAATATGTTTAAAGCGACAAATATTGTTTTATTATGAAAAACAGTATAGAAAATTTAAATAACTAAAAATTAATACAAATAACATAAAAAGATTAAAGAAATCAAAGTTATGAAAAGAAAAAGAAATACATATACACAATAGACACAAATATAAAATGAATCTAGTGAGGGGCTTTAAATGATACAACATCTTATAAAAAAGACGCTTTAAGCGACAAACATTGTGTAAAAAATTAAATGCAATTATGAAAAATAGTATAGAAGATTTAAATAACTGAAATTTAATAAAAATAAAATAAACAGTTTAAGGAAATTAAAATTCCAAAAATTAAAATAATACAATATACAATATACAATATATACAAATATTAAATGCCGATAGATTTTTTTTTAATTCCGCGCAAAGTGTGACGAGCTTAAAAGTTCTTAAAAATGTGGTTGAATTGTTTTGCACAGTTTTTTATATCTGGTGCAATTTTTGACAATAAGCGAATGTCTGGCTCTGCATTTAACCGGCTGGCGCGCCTTTGCTCTTTCGATTCACGTTGTGCATTCGATTCAGAATACTATTTCTTGTAGCTTATTTTGAATCGAATTTTGAAAACACATTAAATGCAGAAACATAAAAGAAAGTAATTGAAACCAAAAATATTATATAGAAAATGTATACATGTATAATGCAAATTTGTATATGATTTTAAAATATATATTATAGTATTTTGCAACCCGGTGATAGATGTATTTATATTTGACACACACACACACACAAAATTTCTACATACTTTCGAAAAATGTTCCCTTGCAACATGTTAATTTCTTTCATGGTTTGTTTATTTTCCTAGAACGCCGCGGAGCCCCAAGGGCTCCGCGTAGCACACTTTGGGGACCTCTTCTGTAGAGGACAAATTGCCTTCAACTCAGTTTTGCACGTTTGAATCCGTGTCAGTGAGGATGGAAAAGGTGGAAGATGGCTACGAGCCCCTCTGTTCGTCAAACCCAGAAATCACTATGAAGAAGTTACCATAACTGATTGCATGTGAGAGCAATGTCTTGCAATGTGTAAAATCAGGTATAAGTTGCACTCTTCTTTGTAGCAAGCATTTTTTGTATAATGCATTATGTTATTTCTACAACTCATCAAGTATATATAACTAGAATGCTCTTTTTATGACGTACATTTCACAATTTTCAAGTAATACAGATTACGACCGGCAAGTAAAGAAAAAGAACGAATGGAAAAAGGCAGCAAAAAGAAGCATCGCTGTTATTTTATATGAGGCCACATTGTAATACGACAAAACTATGCCTCTCTTAGTCCAAAACTATTTTAGAAACGACATGTCAACACTCATTAATTGAAATAAGACAGTATCAGCTGTATTATTCAATGACCTACTAAGATTTAAAAGAGATTTTGATAAAATAAAACATCTAAATACTAATTATTCTAACTGCTGAATCAGCGATAAAGGGGTCGTTTAAAGCTTTGTATTGATTATTTATATCATATATTCCCAAACTTTTCTGGACCACCTTCCCCTTTACAACAGAAAAAAATTCCAAAGCCCCTTCTTCCATAATAGTTAATTATACCAAATATTAAAACATTGTTGCATATTATCTATACCAATTTTAACAGTCTGTCTATCAATTAAGAATCACAAAATAGAAATTAATTAAAACATCCATCAAATGTTGTAAAAAAATGTTTATTGGAATTTTAAAAAGATAGACTAAATAAATAAGAAATTAAAAAATGTGGATTTGGTTTACGCTTGTGGAGTTTTAACAATTAGTTAATGTCGCGATCCAGTATCGTTAACATCAGTCACAAATCGCAACGATCAGTGACGTACAATCTTTTCCTTTTATTAGACAGTAAATTAGCTACTGCACTGAACCCACGCTTAGCCAAATTTTATGAAAGTAAAGCAATTAAAAGTTTCTGTACTCTTCCCCACAATGCAGGTTTAGAGAGCTGGTATTGAATTTCGAAGCCGGAACTGTTGGTATTCATTTCTGAATTTTACTTTTAGCTCTTACTTCAATTCTGTGAGTACCTCTTCTAAATTTGATGATTTTGCTGTGTCAGTATTTTCGAAACGAGCTAAAATCAAAATCGGTATATTCATGTTTAAAATATATTGGATTCGCTACGTAAAATCAACATGAAGAACGTCAAAGTGTTGTCTGTAAGTGAGTAAATCTTCCTGTTTGGCAGATTCTGCTGATAATGTGGAAAAGCAGCTTTATTTACCCCCACCTAGATTTCGTTTGCACACAAGAAGGTTTCCCACAACAACAGATACGACGTTTTTGTTTTAATTAAATTCAACTCATCCCCTTGCAATTGGAAACAGATTTCATTAAATATTCTAAACAAGTCTGTCAAATAAGTGATGTTATTTTTGGATGTAATTAAATTTTCGCGCTGTTTTTCCTCTCTCTTATTAAGGAAGTCCAGTATTCAGTGAAATAGATTGAGAAAAAAAACGAGTATGATAAGTAAATACTTTTTGATACGCAACAAATTTCTGTGTGCACAAGCAAACGATTGTAATCTTCATCATTTTCACTACAAAGTTGGCTACATAATTTGTCATGGATTGAATTGCTTCTAATCTTATGGACTGCTTTAATAATGTAATGAAGAGACGTATGCAGGCGTTCATTCACATTTTTTGCAACAATATGCTGACGAGGAACAACACAATGTACACTGTACAGCGAGTTCATTTGGTACTGCTTATATTGCTTTATTTCTTTCGCTTGAAAAAACTGGCTCATGGTATTTAACATGGGTTCTGTCTTTGTATCAGTTTTCAAATTTTAGCAAATAATAACATTCATTTTTCACGTACATCCTTCTGACATAGAGCTTTTAAATTTGCAATATATATGTATTCCTGAGGGCAATACATGAACTGGATATTGATTTGAGACGTTGTTCTATTGTGACTGATGAACTGGACATTGATTTTTTTAAATTCTAAATTTGAAATATATATGTATTCCTGTGGGCAATGCATGAACTGTACATTATTTTTTTTTAAATTAATAATATTTTCTAAAGGTGACAACGTGGGGTTTACTTAAGCTTAGTGGTTAATAGATTACAGTCTGAATTCCAATAAAGAAATCAATATCAGCTTCAAAAATGAGTATTTGTTGTAAAGTAATAATGACAAAGTTACCACAATAGCTCCAAATTTTTGCAAACTTGGCGAAATATCGCGAATTATGGCGATAAAAATAAGTTTCTATATATGAAGCCAATTTGGTGATAGCTGGCCAATTTGGCAACATTCCCATTTTAATCCATTAATCTTTCAAAATAGATCTCATAGCAATATAATTTAAACTACGTGCGTTTGAGTTTTAGCGCATTAAAAAAAAACAATATATATATATATATATATATGTATATCCATTTTCTACATTTTTGTGAATTATAATGAAACCATGTTTTATTTTTTTTATTTTTCCTTTTACATTTATTTATTAAATAATTAGAATATATCTATCACAGTGTGTGGGGGGGGAGCGTTTTTTTACAGATGCTTTGGTTGGGTTAATAATAATAGTTTGAGAACCACTGCTTTATAATAACTTGACATTTTTAAGGCCTGGGTTCTAAGGGCAATTTCTTTGTAGATGATGGTAATCTGATAGAATACATTCAGTAGAAGATACAAATCACGGCCCGACTAAAGTGACTTGGGGCCCTGAGGCACCGGGTCAAAAATTCAGTAGGATTACTCCCTATGATACTGTAGTAAGCATACACTGTTAAAAATCCGCCTGAAATTCACGGGAATTTTTTTCCTGAATTTCACAGAAAAAGTCCCTTTTCACGACAAAAGGGCATTTTCCGTTAAAAGAAGATTTTCTCATATTTCCTGAAAACAACGTAACGGACGGAGAAGAAAGTAGCCAACGGAGATATTCCGTTATCTGCTGCATATTTATTTTCAGTGTTTCAAAAACTGACATGTTGATGCACAGAAAAACTAAAAATTCAATAAATACATTTAATAACATTTAATACATTTAATACATTTAATTACAATTAATACGTTTTATTTATAACAACAACAACAAAATAGTGCTTTCTAATTTAAAAAAAAACATCAATTAAATTTCTCATTTTTTTTTAAATTATAAACAAAAATATTCGCATTGAAAATATATTCTAAACAAACAGATTAAAAAAAAATATATATACTTCAAGTGACAAATAATAAAGTGACAAAAAATCGATTTTACTCAAAAAAGCAACAAACAAAAATAATGCTTTCGAATTTAACAAATTAACAAAGAATTTTCTCATTCCTTTAAAATTATTCGAAATTTATTTTTTAAGTTATAAAAAACACTCGTACTGAAAATATATTCTAAACGAAGACATTTAAAAAATACATAATAGTTGATTAAAAATCGATTTTGTAAAAAAGTAATTTTTTTTTATCGAATTTAATTTAAAATATAATATTCATATTTCACATTTATTCATCAAATTAAGAATATATATACTTCATGTTTTTATACCCTATTAATACTAAATTTTTCAACCATCATCTCAATACGAAATATCCCCGCAATTAACTTCAAAATTAACAGGTTTCTAAACCCCAAATTGTTTAAGTCCCAAGCCGCGATTTGAAGAAATCCCGTATCATCGTTTCAAAGTCGTAATCTTGCAAGTGCTCGCTGGTCTTACGGTAAAACACTTGGCTCAATTCGCTAACGACCCCAGTTCGATCCTCAGGTCGGTCGGAAAATATCCTTGAGTTATATCAAATATTAAATTAAATTAAATTAAATACTCCCATAATAGTCAACAGATGGCAGCACAAACAGAGATGTAATTTTTTTAAACACAGTTTATTCATAACGAAAAGTTACCGATTATTCAAACGGAGTTTTTCTTCTTTTATCTTTCAAAACGGAAAATCTACTAACGGAACGGAAAGAGCCCGGCAACTTTTCTGCCAGTAGTTTAACCGTGAATTAATGGATTTATTTTTAACAGTGTGAGTTAAGCTCATTTTAAGAAACAATAACTGATTTTTAGATTTTGACACGTTATCTGAAGCAGCTAAAACGTTTGTCCTGTCGGGACGTGTAACAATTAGCCATTATTTGTGCTTTTCTACATGTATTAAAGTATGAATAGGTGCAGGATTAATCTGTTTTCAGTTAAAATTATCACCATCTTACATTAAGTTGTAACGTATAGTTTGTTGAGTTGCTGCAGTTCGTAGTTTCAAACTTATGCACAGATTGAACGCCGTGTACACGTTTTAATAAATTAAGAGTTTTCAACATATAACTCTTATTTATAATTTTCTAATGATCCGCAGGAAACGCATAATTCATATAAATGGAAGAGCCAAAAAATCCGCACTTCTTTATTAAGATATTTTTAGTATTTGTAGTTAAATTATTTTTATTTACATTATTTTTTAGCATTTGAAGTATTTTTAGACATTTCTTTACATCCAAAAGAACACGGAGAAACACGCGTGGCCCACCAGGTATGGGATAAAGTCCCTTAGTCTAACAAATATTGTAGAGCATCGGAACAGTAGTATGTGGAATTGTGTTTTTATAGCTGTTTTTGTGTGAATGACTTTAGCGTATCCGCTTTCTGTATTCTTTTAACAACATTTAGCGGTGTTGCAGTTTTGCATAAGCAATCTTCATCTCTTTATCAGTGCCGATTTGCTTGACTTATTTGTTTACAATACATTTAATTGCCACTCTGGGGGGAGCTGAATTTTTGAATTTGTGAGTGACACGTCCTGAATTTGATAATATATTAATTCACATATACAAGTACAAACATTAAACTATATTTTATTCTAATGAAAGTATTCTTACAGATCACAAGCAAAACATTTGATTATAAATATATTTCTCAAAAAATGCACAGTGACTTTATACACAAACTGTATATGTCTACCTATAATCGAAATGTGAAATATTATAGAATAAAACATCTAAACACATTTTATCCTAAATACTGAATCAGCAATAAAATGGCCTTTGCAAACTTTGTATGGAATAAATATGGATGAATAAAAGAATAAATATTCTTTGTACATACGAAAATCCTGTGTAATAGAATAAAATAGATTTCCCAGATATGCATCCCATAGTCGTAAAAGTAATATAAAAATGTAGAGATGAATGAATTTTATTTGGTCTCTTTGAACAGAAAAATTTAACGGAAATGTCTTGGCAAAAATACACTAGAAAAATATTTTTTTATAACATAAAAAAAGGAATAGCAACCTAAGACATTATTAAACAGAATTCTATTTATAAAATATTGATATATGCGAGTCCAAACATATAGTTCATTCTACTAAGTATGTTCTCAATTATGTTGTTAAGGGGTCTCAGGAGTCTTACTTTTCTCCGAAGATGCAAGTTTGCATCATGTCACATTTTATTTTATTTTTGATTTGATATAACACACAATAAAATTAAATTTTTACCACTAATAAGTCAATATGTGCCATATGTTTAACATAATTATTTCAATGTTTTACAATTTATTTTTTATTATTTTAAAAAGTTTAAATTTAAAAAAAGTATTAAAAAGTTTTCGCCTAGCATTCACTGCGCGCAAGGTTGTAGAAAAATATTGTCCCAAAAATAACAAACAAAACTGATAATGATGTAAACTTGGTATATCTTGAATTTCTACTTCAATTTCAAACATTTAAAATTTATTTTTTTATTTAAATTTAAATTGTAAAATGTTTAAAAAATTCATTTTTTGTTGTAAAAATGCCAATTTAAAGAAAATAAAATTTTTATTTGCTTGAAATTGAAGTATAAGTTCAAGATACATCAATTTTACATCATTATCAGTTTACACTGGATAAATTTTAACACAATTATTCAAATTGGTAAAGAAATCATACGGGTTGTAATATTCCAACTGGACGAAAAATGTCCAGGCCAGGCCATTTTTCGCCCAGTTTGAAAATTACAACGCGTATGATTTCTTTACCAATTTGAATATTTGTGTTAAAATTTATCCAGTGTAATCACGTGTCCAGCGTTTACTGGAGTTCCATTACCTGCGATTTATTCTGTTGAGCTGATTAAAATATGAGACCAGATGCTATGGTCAATAAGGTTAACTGGATGAATTATGCCCTCCAGATTCGACCGGGATAGCTCAGTAGGTAGACTGTGGCAGCTTCAGCCAAGAGATCCCAGGTTCAAATCCTGGTACGGACATTTTTTGCCCAGTTGGAAAATTACAACCCGTATTATCAGTTTAGTTTGTTATTTCTGAAGCAGCACTTTTTTCCACAACCTTGTGCGCAGGGATACCAGGCGAAAAAGTTTTTTTTAACTTTTTTTTTTTTTAATTTTAAACTTTTTTAAAAATAATGAAACATGAAATGTGCAACATTTATATAATTATGTTAAATCAAGTAGATATTGATATATTAGTGGTAACAATTTAGTTTTATTGTGTGTTATATGAAATCCGAAATAAAATAAATGCGACATGATACAAACCTGCATGTTCGGACGAAAATTAAGACTACTGAGAATCCTTAAGAACTACCCACAATCTGTTTTCTTACAATTAAAAATGAATACAACATTAGAAGATTCAATCTTTACACATACATGTAAGATGAGAGTGTTACATAGTTAGATGTTGAGAACTTTGGATACCGAATGCTTTTCCATTTGATATTTTTATTTAAAAAAAAATCGAAATATTATGTTAAAATGACATGTTCTATTACTTATAATATTATCTATTGGTTTAAAATGAAATATATATTAAATAATATAAAACTTTCTCTTTCAAAAGGTTTTCGGGACATTTTCAAATTTCATTTCTAAACTCTATATTACTTTTTTTGTAAAGATAAAGTTTTATACTGAAACGAGATTTACAATTTCCTAATGTTTATTTTTGGAAACGTATTTGAAGAACATTAAATTTTATATTTTATAACAATATGTTTGACGGAATACTAGTTAGAGGAGGAATTATTTAAAACATTTTCAGACACTAAAGAAAGATATTTATGTAAAATGCTGAGAAGATGTAGGTTTTGATATGCAAATTATTGTAGCTCTCACATACTACATTTGTTGAAACTGATTTACAAAAAAATATATAATGCGCATTGCATATCAAGGAATTAAAAAGTTGTAAATTTCTATATTTAATTTTGCTGTAAAAGAATAAACAATTCGTATCGCTACAATATTCAAGATAATATGATATATGTAAATTTATTCAAGGAAGTTTTGTGTTAATCTAATTTTTAAATTTTAAACAATTCCATGTAGTATGGTAACAAGAATAGCAACGATTAGACATTTTTAAAAATTTTATTTGCTTAGCAAACTACTTAGCGTCTCTGTTCTTATTTGTTTTTTATTTTGTTTTTCTGTATGACATTGTGTCTGAAAATTTCATTTCTAAAATAGAAGAATTTCTGACAGTATAAATATTTATTCGGTATGTTTTGATTTCTAATTGAGATAGAAAATAGATTTTGATTTAAATTGTATAATTAATAAATATAAACTAGAATTGGATCTAATTTTATACTGCGTAGGATTGTGCTGTCAATTAAAAGGTATATTTTACAACTTAAATACTGTACTGACATTTTCAAAACAATTTCTGCGATGATAAAAAAATATATAATGTGAATTTAATGCTTTAAAATAGGGGTCATTTTTCACCATTTATCCCTTCAATAATTTCTGAACTGTTTATTGATCCCCAGTCGATCTCAAATGTTTATCGTTATACTATTTCCTAATTATTATAAAATAATTTTTAAAACTTATACAGTTTTAAAATTGTTTATTAGTTATACGACAGATAACTCTCGCATAGTGCGGTTTCGTTTTGTGCGATTTACATATAGTGCGTTAAACTTTTTTTAGATGTTCTATCGACTACAGCGGGCATAATTTCGATTAGTGCGCAAAAATAAATAAATAAATAAGTGATACTCCTCTCCCCCGCATGACGGCGTAGAGTATTTTTGAAAATGGAATTTCCGTTAAGAGTCAAAAAAAGAACTAACATTAAAAAATTCTAAGAAGATTTTCAAAAGTTAGACTTCCTCAGACAACACTTGATAAATATAGATCCTGTAATAAGTGGAATTATGTAAGTGCATCATGAATTACAAGAAAAAATGTGTTACCACAAAATGTGTTCCATAAAGAAGAAATAAAAATGTACATTCGGGGTAATTGAAAACTTTTCGCTTGAATAATTTAAAATGATTGTAATTTTAAAGTAATCAAATTGAATTACGATGCATTTTAATTAAAAATATGTAAATTATAAAAATATAACATAATGACAATTAAGCTAACGTAAATAAATTAGGAATTGTTTTAATGCAGGGATAAAATTAAAATTGACATTACACAGGATCTGAACTGTTACTTATTAAATTAGCTCACATGTTTTTGCTAATAGAAGTTCAAGAAAATTAGACTTAAAAAAAAAAAAAAAAACTTTTTTTAACGTTTGGAATCAGACTGTTACATGTGTTTTGTTTTCTACCAATAAGTGCATGATCAACTCTAATTTCCCATGATAATCAATATTTAAATCCTTTCATTCTTTTTTGTGACCTGACTTTATATTTGTCTAACATGTTGTTCCCAATAATACAAACATTACATTGCAGCTACGTAGTTTATAGTAGAGTGATTTATAAAATTGTGAACTGAAATCTAAGACATTTTAACATTAAACAACTCATACAGTAGATGAATTGATTTTAAAAGTGCTCACATAAAGTTAATAACTTGAATAACAAAGTGTAAAAATGAGAAAGTTTGTATTACGAAGACGTTTATAAAACAAATTATCCTTTATTAAAATATTCTAATCAGCAAGATGGAAAACAAAGCAAGATTCAAATACTTGACCAAAAAATTGGCTTATCTCGTAATAATAATTCAAACAAATTCAGAAACAATAAAGAATCAAATTTTACACATTACTATTTTAATATATCACTATCATTGGACAACTTTTAGACACAGTTATAATCTACTTTATGACTATGCAAAATTATTCCTAAGTTATAACCATACACATTTCAACTTCAACTCATTTTTTAATGAATAAAAACTTGAATAAGATTTGCATATCATTTCAATAATAACAAATGGAGGATTTAAAAACAACAACCAATGAAATTTGGGCGAAGTTCCAATTTGCCAGCAGTTGCTACACATGCACAATTAACTGCATGATTTTATGGAAACAAACTATCTCAAAATACCAAAGTTTTTGACAATACAAAACGATTACCTTAGTATCTCAACATGTAAGATTTTACCAAATAACTTATAAATAGTATTAATTTGCAAGTTTACACTAATGGAGCCATACACATCAATACCATCCAATTGCAGTTGCCTTGGGGTGTAGCAACCCATCACACCGTCCAACCAATGAAGACCGCTATCAATACAAAACACATGTTTTGTAGCAGGTGGAAACTATATTGATTTTAATGCTATTTGAAAGATTTAAATCATTATATAGGGTCATCGCACTTCTTATTTAACATTTAATATGCTTTTAATGAAATCCATACACATAAAATTCTATTTAGCATTTACTTACAAATTGTTTCACATTTGTGGACTCAGAAATATTTCATGTGACCAAATTTAACTGTGGTATATAAAAGTGTACCATCACTACTGAATTTGGGAAAAGTAGGTAGGGAATATATAATTACATTATACGCGTTTTATTAGAATAGAATAAACAGGGCTGAAACTACATTCATCCGTATACCAGAATGAAAAGTTAAGGAAAATGAGGGTACCCTTAATGTTCGTTTCGGGTATTTTAAGCAATATTTATGTTTGTCCAAACTTAACTTAAAGTGACATTTTTAAACGGGCCGAATCCGAAAGTATTACTTCAAATAATTATATGCTTCAACGAAATACTGTATTTCACTGATTTTCTGCATTTTTTCTAGATATCAAATAGCATGACACCAATTTGTACGTGAAAGAAACACTTCCATTCTATTCTTAGTCATTTATTCGTGACTTTTTAAAAGTATTTTTTCCATCAAACCTTGCCATCTGGCCTTTTCATCGACACTTGAGGCTGAATGGACCCATTTTAATATAATATTGACTTCTGGGGGGAAATACTGACAACTTTGCTTGCCCTCGCATTGAAAAATGAAATCCATCATCATTTCCTAATTCTGATACAAATTCCGTAGGAGGAACATATGTGTAGAAGATGATTGGGAATAAAATCTACTGCTAATATAATGCATATGGAATAATTAATTAAGTTTAAACCACACTTTTAAATTTAAACATGTGCCTACATTGTAATGGGCAAACGTGTACGAAGTATTAATTATGTGTGTTTTTTGAAAAGTATATCTTAATTGTCTGATTTATTATAGCTTTTAAATCTTCAAGCAAGAATTTTGAAACACCCCAATAAACAAATTGACGAATGTTGCCATTATAAAATTTTAAATAGTTACAGATAAGAAAATTAAAGAATTTTGAGATAAAAACATCACAAGAATAGGGTGTCTTTATATGAGAGTAGCGATATACCGGATACAAGATTTAATTCATTCAGACGATTTGGGGCAAATGGTTTCTAATAATTTAGGAATTTAAAAGACGAATTATTCAATTAGAACATATACAAATATCGGATATTTTAATAGATATATAAACAGAAGATATTTCATTAGATATTGCATTTTTTATGAATAAAATAAAAAAAAAATATATCACAAATTTAATAAGATGCATATTAAAAATTTAATACAAGCAGTAAGAAACAACTTTTTAATTAACATTTCATCAGTATTACAAAAAAATTTAACGATCATTGCACAGTTGAAAAAATGAATATACAAGAAATTCGTTAACATCGCGATCACTAAATCGCATGCATAAGATGACGAATAATAAATATAATGAAAACAATACTGAGAAAACATCACTGGATGCAGCGATCTCGCTGTTTTGGGAATAGCAAAATAAAAAGTACTTGAAATTCGTTAATGTCGCGATCACTATATCGTATGTATGAACGCTTAGTACAAAATAATAACTGTATGGATAACTATACCGCATGTATGAGCACGTCTTTTGCAAAAAAGCAAACAAACAAACAAACAAAACAGAATCACTAAATGAAGCGACGTTGACAAATAAAAGTATGAAAAATTTACTAGATTTCGAAAAAATAATTTTCGCCTATGGCCTGCAAATCGGGAAGCCCGGGTTCGATTTCCTAGTCATATTAAAAGGCGTACAATTGTGGATGCAATGTAATTTGTTCTTTTGAGATTTCAATTCCAGTGGCTAATGGATCAATTGGTTGCTAGGGATCATTGTAAAAAAGCAACTATGTATTTCTCTCTCGAAAAATATTGTTGAGATCCCTTTTATAAGTGACTTTTATAATATAATAACTTTATTAATATTTCAGCGAATTATATCTAATGAAACATCAAACATAGATTTATATGAATATTATATTTTTCATTATTGTTACTGCATTTAGTATTTACAAAAATGTCTTAAAATGTTAATAACTGATGAATTAGTATACTAAGGTAAAAATTAAGTCATGTGATAATATATTAATGAAGGAATTAAGTCATATATTCTGTTTAATTCAGTTCTAAGTACCTTGTTGTTGATTTGTACTTTTGTAACCCTTATTATAACTATCACATAGTAAAGTATATATGGCATCTATATATATCTTATATAATTTAGTTATGTATGGTAAAATGTTGTTTGACAAAATTAAATTAATTGTATGTTTCATTAATTTTACGTTGTTTTGTTATTCTCATATTGGAACACTATAGTACTACCAACATCACATTTGCTTTAATTTCATTCTTTAATATTTTCTGCAGATATGAATTTCCGGTAACACTGAAAAACGAATGCTCTTGTGATTGATTTCTAGACAAAAAAACCCCAAATCGCTGATTTTCTTCAAAAGTGTTATAGCGTAAGTGTTAAAGAGTAAAAGTTGAGAATATATATATATATATATAGAGAGAGAGAGAGATAGAGAGAGAGAGATAGATAGATAGATAGATAGATAAATGCACTGGAGTAAAAAAAATCCCAACACCAAGAAAGACTTGTGTTAGATAAACGAAATTTGGTAGGCTCGTTTATACATCTGAAAGATGACATCGATTCAAATTTCGTGCATCGCGTATAAGTGTGGTGATAGTAGCGCCACTCAGAATTTGCAAATCAGGTTTGCTTTAAATGTGTGCAGTAAAGTTCGTGAGCGTTATTTATCTTCGAAATTTGACGTACTGAGTTGATGTTAGCCAAAAATGCCTTGAAGAAGACGAAGAAGCCATTATCAACAACACACCGAAGTTGAAAGTGGTCGTGTAAGAGGGCTACGAGGACCTGGATTTTCTTTCCGAAATACTGCAGAAAGACTTGGCCGAAATGTATCCACTGTGCACGATTGTTGGGAGTAGTGGTCAAAGGATCGTACAGGCTCAAGAAGACCGGGTTCCGGGCGGCCACGTGGCACTACTGAGAGGGAAGACTGCCGTATTCGGCGTACGGCTGTGGCGCATTTTACTGCGTCTGCGGAAGAAATTCGAGCTGCAGTTGGTACCACAGCGACACAACGAACTGTTAGAAACCGATTACTTCAAGGGAAGCTCCGAGCGAGGCGTTCTGTAGCGTGCATTCCACTGACTCCAAGTCATTGTCGTTTGCGTCGCCAGTGGTGTCAAGCCAGAGCTCACTGGAGGACGGAGTGGAGATCTATTGTGTTTTCTGATAAAACTAGGTTTTGCCTTGGTGTCAGTGATGGCCGTGTGTTGGTCAGACGGAGGTCAGAAGGAGGTCAGGGGAACGCCTACAGCCAAACTGTCTGCGGCATAGACACACTGGACCTACACCTAGAGTCATATTCTGGGGAACAATTTCCTATGCCAGCAGGAGCACTCTAGTGGTTATCCCAAACACACTGAATGCAAATTTGTACATCAGTCTGGTAATTCAACCTGTAGTGCTGCTATTCATGAACAGCATTCAAGGGGGAGTTTTATAACATGATAATGCTCGCCCTCATACCGCTGTTGCAACGCAACGTGCTGTATAGAGTGTCCACATGTTACCTTGGCCTGCGAGATCACCAGATCTGTCTCCAATTGAGCATGTATGGGATACCATGGGACGACAACTCCTGCATCATTCACAGCCAGCACTGACCGTCCCAGTATTGACACAACAAGTACAACAAGCATGGAACTCTATACCACAAAGTGACATTCGGCACCTGTATGACACAATGCATGCACGTTTGCAGGTTTGCATTCAAAATTCTGGAGTTTACACCGGCTATTAATGTAACAGCATTTCGCGTTTGAAAGGCATTTTCTTGAGCTTAAATTAACCTGTGATCTTGAAAATCTAATCAATTAAACATGTTAAATAGACAAATGCATTGTCCAAATTTCATTACTCTACAATAATTTTTTCTTGTTGTTGGCATTTTTTTCCGTCAGTGTATATACAAGAATTGCTCGTATAATATTATAAGCTTTATTCATTTATCTTGGCTATATAGAGTATGATTTTTTTAGTCTGTATAATGATACAAAAAATAAAACATAAGATATAGAAAAACACGTAAATTAGCATCAATAAAATACCTATTTTTAATTGATCAACTGTATGACAAAAGTATTGACTTATCAAGAAATATAAAACTTGGAATGTTACACAAATATACATGCAAATACACCACAACGAAAAATACAAATGATGTCGGTTATGAAACCTCCGGATAAAAAGCGCTCATAAAAATATAACAAAAACTCAGATGTAAGAATTTGAAAAATAAAAGTATTGAGGGTTACTTTAAATAAGTGGGAAATTTGCAATAAATATGTGAATTTTCTCCACGAAGTTCAAGATAAGTTTTTGACTATGTGTGTTCCTTTGTCAAACACACCCCAGAGAAAGAAATCTCGCGCACGATAAGTTACGGCAGGACTTCTTTCTGTCCCCTGAAGGCCCGGAGGTCCGAACTAACTTCTTGAAAAGTCAGAGTCGAGCGTTCTCGTAAACATAACGGACGAAATAATACGGCGCTGTGCCCTATCTTTCATAAAGCTAAGGTCATGCAAGGTCTTCATACCAGGATGCCAGCTGATCCCACTCATACAAGTTTAAATGTTGGTCAATGTTTACCCTAATATCTGAAATGAGATACATTAAATAAATTCAACTATTAAAGAAAGAATATGCTTTGGATTTTCAAAATTTGATTCAGGACTAAAAAAGTTATTAAAAATTTGTATAGAAAGGGTGATTCCACCCACACTGTAGAAATAAAATTCTATCAGATAATAAATTATCAAAAAAAAACATTGATTGTAAAAGCGCATAAAATTTAAGTTAACTGATGACTTTTGATTTTTATCATAATATCTTTATTTAATTTAAATGGAAATAAATGTAATTTTAAATATCTTTGTATTCAAGGAATATTGAATCAGAAATTTTCGTATATAAAAGAAAAGAAACCTATTTAAGGATAATCGAATTCACATTTGTTCAAATATTATATCTTTCAAATTTCCCAGTAGGGATTAGATGTATTTGATCTCATAGTAGTGATAATGATGAGAAATATATTTGATTCATAAAATAAAAGGAAGTATTATCTGTAACAGTTTTTTTCCCATGTATATATACTTACGTAATATGAATTAAATTAGTTGTGCTTATTTTATATATTTTTATATTCTTCAGTTCATAAAATTTCTTTAAAAGTGCGCTTTTATTTAAAAGCTTTTATATAAATATCTATATTCGTTTACACTGTATATATTGCACATACATGTCACGTAATTTCTTTAACGTAATTGACGGCAAACAATAAATTTATTTCCAAAATCAGAACAATAAGAATTAAAAAAAATACAGTAAGAATTAAATCTAGTAAATCTGCAGACGTGGAAAACTTCATATCATCTGTGCTTATCACATTTTATTTTTCTAAACTTATTATATTTAAAATGTCATGTAAAGGTTTTAATCTGCTGTTTGTTTATATTAAAATTTCTGTAAGTGAGATTTTGAGTTCTAGCAGCACATTTAATCAGTAAGTAAACTTCAGAGACTTGCGATTAAATGCACTTATATTCCAAGAGGACATTTTCTGGTGAAGAGATTTTTAATTATATAAATGTATGTTCCCTTATCTCAATAATTCATTAATTTTAACACTTTGAAGTTCAGTAAGAGTATTTTTACATAAACGTAAGTCACTCTGAATAAATATTAATGCAACATGAATATTTTTATTTCTGTTTATAAAAGGAATTACAAACTTAAAGGTTTGATTGCATTTTAGATTATATTAGATTATATTTACGGATTATTATATTAAGTTTTATTAGATTTTAGATACGCACCAGTAGGTCGGGCATAGCTAAATGATTATTACTTACCAATATACAGAAAATGCATTTAACGTTTTTACATAAACAATCACGCTTTACAGTTTTTATTAAATTTAAAAATATTAATTTATACATTTATATTTATTAAATCTGTGAATTATAAATTAGCATATTTCTTTATCAATTTTATGTGATTTGTTTAATTTTATTTAAAAGAAATTTAAACTAATTAAAAACTTCACCCGTAATACTTTATGTATATATATATATGTGTGTGTGTGTGTGCGTTCGTGGAATCTATGAATTCCCGATCGAATGCGTATTTGAAAGTCAGATCTTCATCACACGATATTTAGGCCTAGTTTTTACAGTTTAATAAATAAAGCAATTTAAAACTTTCATATTCAGTCATGATATTTTAGTTATTTGCATTATCTGTTTTTGTTTTAATTAAATAGTTATTAATTGATGGAGCCAGAATGGAGCGTATTGATTTAATACCTGCTATTCCTTGTACAATAAATAAAACATAAAAATAAAAAACCTGTATAACAAATAGAATAAAACACAAAAATTACCGGTATAATGTTACAAATCTTCAATTTTCTGTACAATGAAAGGAAATATCGAAATAAATACTTTAGAAAAGCCATACCATAGGTAAAACCATCTTCATCAATTTTTCCTTTTAGAAGACAATATAATATAATAGTTTTGTTTATGTTCCATATATGGTCAATATAATTTTAAACGTACTACTACATTGTATTTTAAATTTCAATGGAGGTAGAAGATGCATAACAAAAGTAAACCAGTTTTTTTAGAAATCCCCAGCCATATACATTGAATCATTTTACATGGCTTTATTTAAATTATTCTTACATGACAAAGTAGTGAATTGGTAAAATTTAAATTAGCTGTGGAACGCAAAATACAGTTTTATAAATCAAGTAATTTCAAGCTTTAATATGATCTTTTAGTTATTTGTATTATCTGCCTTTGTTTTAATTAAATGGTTATGGTAGATTATAGTAAATGTTATGAATTCATAGAATGAAGGGGAATATCTAAAAAAATCTTAAAAAACAAATTTTAGCGATTTCTGTCCATACCCGGTAATACGTGCAGTGTATGTCTTGCATCCCTGTATACGTGCTACAGAAAATACACACATTACGTGAAACATTTAAAATTAGTTAAGTTTTAAAATGCATAGCACATCTGATAACTCACTTCCAGCAATTATCGCTCATGAACAGTTTGTAATTGATTTGTTTGTGTTTCTCAGAAAATGAATGGCAAATGTTGTATACTTTATATTAAAAACATGTGAAAGACACTTCAGAGATCCATATAAATTTTCTATTTGAAATATCGTATTTGAGCACCTTTAAAGTGCACGTATACAATTTTTCCCCATAGATCATAATGTAATGTAATTCTTTTGTGCGTTCATGTATGCGAACTATAAATGAACTGTAAATACATTATATATAGCAACTGTACGAATGGTAAATATATTACATTTCAAATGCCGAACATGCGATAGTAAATTTCTATAGCATACTAAATCTATATGGAAATCTGAGTATATTTAAGAGAGTTACTTATATATACTCGGCTTTTAGATATACTACATGGAGGAGGGGCTAGATGGCAGATGGTAAGAAAGCAGACGGCAGACAAACCGAAGTTATACGTAATCTTCACCTATAATGGAAAGTGAGATTTAATCTTCCAACTGGGCGAAAAAGTCCGGACCAGAAGCCGAACCCGGGATCCCTTGGCTGAAGCTGCCAATATTCTACCAACTGAGCAATCCCAGACTTTTTCGCCCCGTTGGGAAGATTACATCTAATATGATATCTTTACCAATTAGAATAATTTTGTCAAAATAATCTAGTGTAATTACGTTTCCAGCGTTTACTGGGGGTCCCATTACCTGTGATTTATTCTGTTCTGCTGATTCAGATATCAGACCAGATCATTAAGGTTAACTGGTTGAATTAATTCGGACATATTCGTCCGGGATTGCTCGGGGGTCCCATTACCTGTGATTTATTCTGTTCTGCTGATTCAGCTATCAGACCAGATGCTATGATCATTAAGGTTAACTGGTTGAATTAATTCGGACATATTCGTCCGAGATTGCTCAGATTGTAGAGCATTGAGAGATTCAGTCCAGTGATCGATTCCTCAGCCGGACGTTTTTCTCCAGCTGGTAAGATTAAATCTCATATGATCTCTTTACCAATTAGAATAATTGTGTCAAAATTAATCTAGTATAATGGAAAGTGTTAAAAATAACGTAAAAGGCAGATAAAAGGCCACTTGGTAAACTATTATTTTTTCAACGATAATGCCGGTGAATTGAACTTGCTCCTTCGTGCCGTAAAATGGATTTAGAACTTTGTAAGACGGACAACACCGCTTTATGTTACTAACCCCAGAATATGTGTAAGCATGCATCTTCCTGTATCAATATTGTTCAGTAGTGAATAAGGCGTTACTAGCGTCTTTCGTTCTATTCAGTGCTATCATACGGATTATTTTTATGCACCAAAATAGTACAATGTAGACTGCTTTATAGATTTTCTATATTAGATGCATATCAAACCCAAGATAAATGCAAGCGTCTTGTCTAAAACTGTAGGGAGCCATAATATGTGAAACTGTAAAGTTTCTTATGTTTTACTAGTATTACCATTATTATTGAGTTTATATAGAAGTAATGGAAAAATATGAAATAATAAAATGTTTTATGAATCAGGAGTAAACTGGAATAAAGCAATTCCACAGTCCGTGATCGTGTAACCGTCCATGATCGTGTAACCTAGGTATGTACAGGGTGTTTTTTTTAAACTGACACTATTCAGAGCCGTCTGTAGCTCGTTCTAATATGTGAATGGACTAAGAAAACCATCTGAAAAAAGATTCCAACAAAAAAAAAATAGTTCCAATCACCACCGATAGGGGGAAATGTGGCGCTGTGGTCATTTATGCAACTGGGAATTAGCATAAAATACGGGCAAAAAATGAAAATGCAAATTTTTACTTACGCAAGCGACAGTAGCGCCAATAGTTTAAGTTATAAATGCATGCGAAAAACACCGAGAAACAATTTCAGCTCAGGTTGAAAATGAATCTCACGTTACCGCAGCGCGCGTTACTTGTGAAGTTCTTATATTGTAACCAGTACAATGCACCAGCCGCTCTTCGTTTACTTAGAACACGCCATAAACTGCGCAAAGGACCTTTATCCGTTAATGTATTGAAAGCAATGATTCTGAAATTCGAAGAAACAGGCTCGCTAACAGTTCGGTCAGGCAGAGGACGTAAACCGGTGGCAGAAAAAGTGATAATGGATGTTTCAACTGCAATCAACGAAAGGGAAAGTGTAAATGATGAATAAAACGTGGCATTTTATCCAAATTATTAATTTTGTCTGTTTCTGATGGGGTTTTTTCAATGTACAGCGCCACATTTCCCCCTATCGGCGGTGATTGGAACTATTTTTTTTTGTTGGAATCTTTTTTCCCATGGTTTTCTTAGTCCATTCACAAAATTTTGTGTCAATCCAGTTATTAGAACGAGCTACAGACGGCTCTGAATAGTGTCAATATAGTAGTCTGAATAGTGTCAGTTAAAAAAAAACACCCTGTATACATTTCTTGTATAGAATCAATTTGACTTGTAGAGGACCATCGGAAATTGATGTGGCCATCGGGAGTTAAAAGTTGAAGAGGCTTACTCAACATAACGCTTACTTCCACATAATATATTCAAATGTAGTTAATCTTGAGAAAGCCTAGCCTTACTAAGTACTTTTGTAGTTATTGTTCATGTACGATTAAGTATTTTAATTATTCAGTACAGCTCGTAAAAGAATATTAAATTTTAGTTGGCATATTTTCTGTAACGAAAGGTTCTTTCACACTAATATTTCGCACAGATTCTAGGCATTCTATGCAATGCCATGAGACAAACCGACAAAGTATTAAATCCTCTCAGTGATAACGTTTCATATGCCACGCGGCAAGCTATGCGACTTTCGATGATCGACTCAAACTAGACGAGTATATGTTAAGAAGTAGCAAAATATGCTACTTTTAATTTCTTCAGCAAAGGCTCTAGCACATAATGTGCTATACGATTACTGAGGAGAAAATTGTAGTCTCCAAAAAGGAAACATGACATGTTAATGTTTGACGCCGATTCTACAATGAAACGTTCACATTGCAAGCCAATTCTGCAAAAAACTCAGTTTTTATAATTGAAACTACTTATCCAAAGTTTATGAATGATGAGGAAACGGAAAATTTGAGGAACCGCAGGCCTATAAGGAACCGCAGGCCTATTGGTTGCTATTATTCTGTGATACGATTTTAGTAAAAAAAAATTAAAGTGATATTGCTCATTAGATGGTTTATGACGCTCATTTTGTAAATGAACTTGAACGACGTGACAGTAACTTAAGAGAACATTCAAATAAAAACGGGAACGTTCCGTGCTATGATAATAAATTGTTCTTTTATGAGCTGTTCCAATGAAAAATCAAAAAATTATTTCAAAAATTGATTTGTTAGGGAACATACCTGTGATTTTAGTTGTCAGATTGATCTCAAAGATTTTCACATCCGATCCGATAGACGCATAAATTTCTTATGTCCTACAATTATTATCTCACTAACGTTGTAATTTTCAAGGCTCTTACTTTAAATGTAGCAGAATACAATGTCGAAGACGTAATGTCTTTGTTTGTACCATCATTCATTTTACAGTCTAAAAATAGAAAAGGGGATTACGAATAACGTACTTAGCAGGTGGAAGGAGTACCGACAAATGGTGAAGATCGTTCCTGGAAAACCTCGCCACTAACATTTAACATAGTAAAGTATTTTCAAAAGAACAAATCAATATATTAAAAATATGCAGTGTACTTTTATTTAGGACGGAAAATCTGTCGACTGGTATAAGAAATTACATTTAATGAAACTTATAAAGAATTGGTCTTGACATTCTGGGATTTAAAGAAATACCATTAGAAGCTTTCGTTTGTTGCAAAACCAAAGTCTGTCTCATAACGGCTTTTTCACGATGATGTTCTACAAGACAGGAAATCTTAGGTGTAGCTAGAGAAAACAACAGAAGGCGTTCAAACAATACACGAAGGCGAGAAATAACTCTATACGAATACACTAGACAAAAATCTGAAGATTATTTTAAGAAAATGTCGGATTAACGATTATGTAAACCGAGTGTTTTCCCTCAGAGATATTTATTTTTATTTATTTTTAAGAAAGAAGAGTTTTGTCTTAATAAAGCATTTAGAAAGTATTTTTTGTTTTTTCTCTAAATTCGAAAGGACAACGCGAAGCACTCGTGACCCAAAATAAATGGGATGAAGACCTCTAGTCTAAAAAATATTGTAGAGTATCCAAGCAGCAGAATGTGGAATAGCGAGCTCACGGATGTTTTCGCGTGGATGGATTTACGTTTCCGCTTCTTGTATTCTTTCCACAACTTTTGGAGTTCTGACTAAGTTATCTTCATCTTTAACATTACCAATTCGCTTTGCATACAATATTTTTAATTGTTTCTCTGGTAGGGGTGGATTTCTGAATCTGGATCTGCAGTCCTAATTTTAATCGATGTACTTTCTGGCATAAGCAATGACTTACCAAGAAACAGAAACTCTCATTGTTACACAAATTAATATGCAAAAACACCAAAATGAGATAGACAAATGACGCCATTCACAAATTTGACGGATAAAATACTTCTATGGAAAATTATAACCAAAATTCTGATGTAAGAATTTAGAAAACAAAAATCACGAGATACATATTAAATAACAGATAATTCATTGTTGAGTTTTCAATACCTATGTGAATTTTCCCCGCAAAGTTCAACATTAGATTTTGACAATGTGTGTTCCTCTGCGAAACACAACCCATAGAAATAAACCCCGCAGAACGATAAGTTTCGTCAGGTCTTCTGTTTGCACATTAAAATGTTAGCCAAGGGCTCCTATCTAACTTCTTGAAAAATGAGAGTCGATCGTTGCCACAAAAAGTTCGGAAGAAATGAGAAGGCGTCCCATCTATACTATTATATAAAGATAAAACTGTGACTGACTGACTGACTGATTCGTCAACGCCCAGCCGAAACTACTAAAGTCAGGTTCACAAAATTTGGACTGCAGATTGCTGTTACGGTCTAGGCAAGAAATAAGAAAGCTGAAAATTGCTCCCCCCCCGAAGGGGGTTAAAGAGTGGGGGGTCGAATGTTTTAGATAATTTTGCCATATCTCAGCAGCAGTTTTAGGTAGGAGCGTGAAATTCCAGAAAATAAATTTACTAAAAAATAATTGAACACGTGTTTGAGCGATTTTAGAAATTCCCTTCCCGGAGGGGGTTAAAGGGAGGTCGAATGTTTTAGGTCATTTTGCCATGTCTCAGCAGCAATTTTAGTTAACAGAGCAAAAATCAGGAAAAAAAATCTACTGAAAACATGATTTTAGGGATTTTGGAAATTCCCCCAGAAGGGGGTTGAAGGGGGATGGTCGAATCTTTTAGGTCATTTCGCCATATCTCAGCTTCAGTTATAGGTAGGAGTGCGAAAATCAGGAAAACAAATCTACTAATAAATGATTAAACATGTATTTCAGTGATTTTAGAAATTCCCCCCAGAAGGGGGTTAATGGGGGGTGGTCGAATGTTTTAGGTCATTTCGCCATATCTCAGCAGCAGTTATAGATAGGAGCGCGAAAATCAGGAAAACAAATCTACCAAAAAGAATGGTTAAGCATATATTTTAGCGATTTTAGAAATTCCCTCAGAAGGGGTTAAAAGGGGTGGGGATTCAAAAGTTTTAGGTCATTTGACCGTATGTCAGGAGCATATTTAGGGAGAAGCGTGAAATCCAAGAAAAAAATCTACTAAAAAATAAATAAACACGCATTTCAGTGACTTTATAAATTCCTCCCCCCCCGAAGGTGTTTAAAGGAGGGGGGATTCGGAAGTTTTAGATCATTTCGCCATATCTCAGCACCGGTTTTATGTAGGAGCGCGAAATTCAGGAAAACAAATATACAAGAAAAATGAATAAACACGCATTTCTCTGATTTTAGAAATCCCCCCCCCCCCCCAAAGGTGTTTAAAGAAGGGGTTTTGAAAGTTTTAGGACACAATAAATAAAGAAGATACAGTCCACTATCCACAAGAATTTCTCAATACCCTCAATCCATCCGGCTTTCCATCTCACTGTCTCAAAATAAAAAATGGCATTCCTATCATTTTAATGCACAAACTTAATCCTCCAAATCTGTGCAATGGGACGAGACTGCAAGTTAAAGCACGCGAAATAATATTATTGAGACAGTCCTCCTTACAGGACCATCAACTGGGCAAATGGCGCACATTTCTCGCATTCCCGTGATCGCTACTAACTTACCATTCCCATTTAAAAGACTACAATTCCCTGTAAACTTTCATTTGCAATCACCATCAACAAATGTCTAGGTCAAACATACAAGTATGTTGGGATTGATCTGCGACAATAATGCTTTTCTCATGGGAAACTGTATGCCAGCTTATCGAGATCTGGAAATGCAGACAATCAGTATATTATGATTAAGTCCAGAAATAGTACAAAAAATGTTGTATATTCAGAAATATTAAAATTAATGTATTAGTTTCAATATGTACATAAACAGAAAAATTTATTTATCACATTTTTACAAGCTTTTAATTAAAGTTCAAAATTTCTAAGTACTGCAATTTTGTTTCACTCTCACTTTTATCCAATTTAAGACAACTTTTTAAAAGTACCTACACTTCTCTATCCTACATTGTAGTCAACACATTGTCTACCCGTGCAAAGCCGGGACGGGGCGCTAGTATTTTATAAAACCCTTCGTACAACTGAGCCCGCTCACGGAAGTGCAGAAGTTCTACCATGTTTCGCCATATTACCTGATGTGTCTTAAACGACATATTATTAAATAAATTCAAATATTGAAAGGAATAACATGTTTTGGATTTTTAAAAAATGATTGAGGAATCAAAAATGTATTAACATTTTTTATAGAAAAAAGATTTCACCCACACTGTAGAAATTAAATTCTATCAGATGATAAAGTAGTCCGAAAATTATTGATTGCAATAGCGCATAAAATTTAAGTTATCTGCTAACTCCTGCATTTTTTCATCATAATATCTTTATTTTATTTAAATGGAAATAAATGTATTTTTAGATATATTTGTATTCAAAGATAATTGAATCAGATTTTTTCATATGGAAGGAAGGACACCTATTTAAAATTAATCAAATTCACATCCGTTCAAATGTTATATATTTCAAATTTCCCAGGAGGGGTAAGACACATTTGATCTCATAATAGTGATAATAATGAGAAATATTTTTTTATTCATAAAAAAATAAATGAAATACTATCTATAACAGTTTTTTTCCCGTATATACTTACGTAAAATGGTTTAATTCAGTTGTGCTTACTTTATATATTTTTATATTTGTCAATACATAAAATGTCTTTAAAAGTGTTATTTTATTTAAAAGTTATATAGTTAAAATGAAATGACAAGTGTGAAAAATTGAGAAAAAGACAGTATAAAAATTTCTAAATTGAAAAAGCAGGATTACATATAATATTAGAGAGTAAAACACATATGGATTTCAAGTGAATAACATAAGCATTAATGCAGTTTTTTATGCTTTTATAGTATCACACGAGTTTGTTCAATACTTTAATGTAGCATTAAAGGTACAAAATCTAAACTTGTGAGCAAATTGAAGATTAAAAGATTAATAATACAGAAAAAAGCGCAAATACAGCTATAAATTCCTGTATTAAGAGAATTTAAATGAAATTAAATGAAAACGAACAGTCAAGACCAAGCTATTTTTGACAATCAACCAAAATTACCTTTTACTTAATGAAGATAGAACCATAAAAAAGGCTGAACAATATCGATGTTTTGAAACGATAATTTGTAAAGAACATTTATAAAATCATGTGCATCAGCAGAAATGTTATTAGAATGCTGATATAGTTAAAATGAAATGACATGTTTGAAAGACTAAAAAAGATACAGTATAGTAATTCCAAATTAAAAAAGTCCTTCCGGCCTGTACCGGGAGGAAAAGGTAGCTTTCATAGTCCATAGTCCATATTTTTAAAAATTCCACTCATTTTACTCAAACACCCTAAGCTAAATTGCTTGGAAACCGATTATGGAAGATTCAATCCCTCTTTTCGATAATACTGAATTTGAATACGCATTTCTGCATGAGAGTTACAGCATAACGAAAATCAGATTGTTTCAAAATGTCAGCCAGCCTATAATTTCAAACGACCATATCTCTGTCATTTTTTAAGATATAGCAAAAACAAAAAAAAAATGTTCCGGAATCCTTGTATCACATTCTAACACTTAACGGAAACAATTTTTTCAATTTATAATTTATTGTACATGTTTTTGAATTTTAAAGAAATTAAAAAAAAAATTCACTGGCCGCCATTTTGAAACAGGATGGCGGATGAAGCTGGCCAACGAACTCATTTGAGACCTTGGTATGTTCTGTACATCAGTCACATTCATATCGGTTCATAAATACGAGAGTTGCAGCATAACATATATCAGATTGTTTCAAAATCGCAGTCCCCTAAGAATTACAAACTACCATATCTCAGCGATTTTTTAAGATATAGCAAAAATAAAGAATATTCCAGAATTCTTGAATCACGTTCTAACACTTAACAGAAACAGTATTTTCAATTTATAAATTTTTTGTACAAGTTTTTGAATTAAAAATAAAATTAAAAATTTCACAGGCCGCTATTTCGAAACAAGATGGCGGATGAAACTGGCCAACGAACTCGGTCGAGACCTTAGTATATCATATACACATGCTCAGTTACATTCAAATCGGTTAAAAAGTAAGAGAGTTACAGCATGACATATGTCAAATATATATATATATTACATTTATATTTGACATATATATATATATATATATAGATAGATAGATAGATAGATAGATAGATAGATATATACAAATCACATTTGAACGGGGGTAGTTTTGGGGGTATGAGGGTCATGATCGGTGAAAATATATGAATATTTTTTGGAATTGCTTTCCTCCGAACGGCTGCAACAGGTAGCTTTATGTATTAAAAGTTACCTAAAAGCAGGATTACATATAATATTAGAGAGTAAAACACATATGGATTTCAAGTAGTTAAGATAGCATTAATGGTACAAAATCTACAACTTGCGAACAAATTGAAGTTTAAAGGAATAATATATATATATATATATACAAGGGGCAGTCAGAAAATAAGTTTCCCCTCACTACTGTGAACAGGGGTGTGTATGAAAGACAAAAAATGTAATGAGACATTAAAGATAAGACATAACTTTATTTTTCCACATAAGTACCAAGTACATTGAGACATTTGTCATACCGCTTTATAAGCTTCAAAAAGCCCTCCATGAAAAAATCAGGGCTTTGCATACGGACGAAGCGTTGAACGGTTATGGGCGAAAGACGAGAAAGCGAACGTGCAAGACACCGATACCATTGGGTAGAGGTCGATCGCGATCAAGCAGATGGTGCTGTTGACTGAACAACGCCATCTGCGCAGGCATTGCAACAGTACCTCAACAGCGTAATCTGCGCTGTTGAGGCACTGTTCGCGAACGTTCTCGAGGAACGTTCGCGTTCACCTGATGTGTCTTCGCCCATAACCGTTCAACGGAAACATATTTTCCGACTGCCCCTCGTATATATATATATATATATGTGTGTGTGTGTGTGTGTGTGTGAGTGTAATTATATATATATTTATTTACACTCTAAATATTACACATAAATTTCACGTAATTTGCTTAATATAATTGACGACAAATAATAAATTTATTTCTAGTGTCCATTAGAGTACAATAATAATTAAATATAGTAAATCTAAAGATCTGGTAAACTCAAAATTTGCTGTGCTTATCACATTTATTTTTCTTAACAAATTATATTTAACATTTAAAAGTTTTAATATGCTATTTTTTTTATTAGTAATTGTCCAAGTCAGATTTCGATCACTTCCAGCACATTTAAGCAATAGGAACTGCATTTGGATATGCGATTATACGCACTGATAGTCCCAGTTGCCTTTTTCTGATGAGGGCTATTCATTATATAATTATATGTTCCATAAACCTCATTTATATCAATAATTGAATTACTGTAACTCTACGAAGTTCAGTAATAGTATAAACGCAAGTTACTTTGACTAACTATTAAAGCAAAATGGATTTTTTTTTTATTTCTATTCGAAAAAGGAACGCAAAGTAAAACGAAATTAGAAGTTTCATGATATTTTAAATATGCAACAGTATGTCTGGCACAGCTAAATTATTATTATTTCCCAATTTAGAGAAAATGCATTAAGCGTTTTGTACATGAACAGTCACGCTTTAAAATATTTTAGAAAATTAATTCATACACTTAGATTAATTGAATCGATAAATTATAAACCATCGTATTTCATTATCATTTTTATATAATTAGACTAATTATCTACTAAACCATTTTTATATACGAGTTGTAATTTTCCAACTTGACGAAAAATGTCCGGGCTAGGATTCGAGCCTGGGATCGCTTGGCTGAAGCTGCCACGCTCATATTTTAATCAGCTCAACAGAATAGATCGCAGGTAATGGAACTCCAGTAAACGCGTGATACGTGATTACACTAGATTAGTTTTAACACAATTATTAAAATTTGTAAAGAAATCATACGAGTTGTAATTTTCCAACTGGACGAAAAATGTCCGGGACAGGATTCGAATCCTGGCCCGAAAATTTTTCTTCCAGTTGGAAAATTACTACTCGTATGATTTGTTTACCAATTTGAATAATTGTGTTAAAATTAATCTAGTGCATTTTTATATAAATCGACTAGACAATTCATTATATAATTATATGTTCAATAAATCTCATTTATATCAATAATTCTAAATCTATGAAGTTCAGTAAGGGCATAAACTTAAGTTAGTTTGACTATATATTAATGCAATATGGATTTTTTTATTTCTATTCCCAAATGACCTACAAAGAGAAATGAAATTAGAAGTTTCATTAATTTTTTAATACGCAACACTATGTCTGGCACAGTTAAACGTTCATTATTTACAATTATACAGAAAATGCTTTTAACGTTTTTTACATGCGTAGTCTCATATTTTACAATTTTTATTAGAATATTAATTCATACACTCAGATTTATTGAATTGATGAACTAAACATCAACATATTTCATTATCATTTTTTTTTCATAAATCGGCTAATTTTATTTCATGAAGTAGATTACACTATTTAAACAACCTTACGCCTAATACATTTTTTTTTTGTTTATGGAACCTATCATTTCACGAAAAAAAAATGTATTTGAAATTTAGATCTTGATCACCCCGTATTTAGGACTAGTTTTGACAGTTTTATAAATCGAGCAATTTCAAACTTTCATATCCGTTAATGATATTTTAGTTATTTGCACTATATGTCTTTGCTTTAATAAATGTTTATAGATAGATGAAACCAGAAGGGTCGGTATTGATTTAGTACAAAATATTTCTTCCAGACTAAATTAAAAAAAGAAATAAAATCATTTATGACGCATAGTATAACACACAAAAAATAACTTTTCAAAATTACGAGTACAATGTTAGAAAACTTCATTTTTTGATACGATTTTTCATACAACTAAATAAACAATTTAGAAAACTCTTGCCATAGTGTAAAACCACTTTTATCAATTACTGCTTATAGTCTATAATATAGATATTTCTTTTTTATTTATGTTCTATATGTAAAAGGAAACTACAACTTTCAAGACGGACAACACTTTATGCGAGTAACTCCAGAAGGCGTGTAGGTACTAAGCTTCCTGTAACAATATTGCACTATAGTTAATAAAGTGTTACTGGCGTCTTTTGTTCTCTTGTGTGTTATCATACCGATTATTTTTATGCACTAAAATGGTACAATGTAGACGGCTTTTTAGATTTTCTATGTGAGATGCATCTCACACCCAAGATAAATGCAACGTTTTATCTGAAACTTTAGGGAGCCATAAAAAGTCAAACCGTGAAGTTTCTTATTCATTACTAGCATTACCATTATTATTAAATGGAGTAATTATACTGAATTTCTGGTAAAAAATTAACTACTACGTGAAATATTAATTTAAAAAATGTTTTAAGAATCAAGAGTAAAATTACAATTTTGCAATTCAACAATACCTATACATTACCCGCCCATGGTCGTGCAACTTATGTATATACGAAGGTATTCTTGTCTATCATCAATTTGATATCTGGGGGACACTCGGGCGTTAATCGTGAAAGACGCTTACTCTATAGAACATCTACGTATACGTTCCACATAACATATTAAAATTTAGTTAATCTTGAGAAAGCTTAACACTGCTAAATGATTTTTTTTTGTTATCTTTCATGTGTTTTAGAGTATTTGAATTCTGCAATGCGGTTCGTAAAAGAGCATTAAGTTTTACATGGTCTTTTATCTGTAAAGATTGCTTTCGCGCACTAATCGTTCTATTAAATGCCTAAGTTACCTTAAAGAAATATACTGAAGAAACTTTGTAGGTATTTGTTTTTTTTCTCTGCAGACAATGGGCTTAAAAATGGACCTATTGCCTACAAATTTTCTTCAGAAATATTCTACTGAATTTCTGCAGAAACCAACCTCAAACGTTTCTGCAAAGTAATGGGCCAAAGAAAGTGAGCCAAAAACGTATAAATTATCTTCAGAATTTTTCTACAGATTGTCTGCAAGCATCATCCTAAAAATTTTCTACATATATAGCCATGAAAAGTAGGCTAACTACTTTTACATAGTCTTCAGAATCTTTTCTTTAAAAAAATTTTAGAAAATTTTTAAAAGAAAATCTTGAGATTTTTTTTTTTTTTATGTTGAATAATTTCTGAAAATTACAAAAATAATATATTCGTTAAAGTTACAAAAATGTATAGCGAATAGTATCTAATTACATATTTATAAATTCCTTAAGAGTGACAAATTTAAAAAATGAAACGCATTAATCAATATAGGTCTCAGACAAAATTGCATTTAATATTTATATTTTCATTCTATTAATTCATCATAATATTATTCATACTACTATTTTTTTTCAAATTAACATTTTTATGGAAATATGGAGTGATTTATTTAATCCAGACATTGGCAAAACTTAACAATTAGTTTAAAAATTACTTCATAATGAATTATTAACCTTGTTTTTTGTGATAATCATAATATAAACAATAATTAGTTATATATGATTAATAAGTATAAAATATTTATGCTACATATTCACTTAAAAAACTGGATATTTTACTTCTATTAAACATTCGAAAAAATCAATAAACATCTAAAAATATGTAATAACAATTTATTAACCTAGTTATTTAAAATAATTCTAATATAAGCAATAATATGTAAAACAAATAAAAAATAAACCTTAGAAATAGACGCTCATACATTATTTATAATTTTTTTTTAAACGTTCAAAATTAAGTTAAAAAATTCTATGCAAGTTTAACAATGCAAAAATAAATAAAATAATCATCATGGTTATTCATTTATTGCAGAATGTAATTTTTTGAAACATTATTTTTAACTTATACAATCAATATCAGATAAAACATATCCATTCAAAGTAATTTTCTTAAAATTTCAGCATTATAAATAGTAGTGGAGTCTCAGCGGGAAGGGGGTGGGGATTGATCAACTAGGCACCGCGAACATGATTACACACTTTTTTTTACAATTAAAAAAGTTTTTGGATTTTTTTCCAGAACTTTCAAAGTTTAAATCCTACTTTTGTGCCTAAAATGTGTTTACACAAAATGTATCTTCTGTGTCTAAATTTTTGTGTCAAAATATACACTGTTTACAACGACATATGTCTAAGTTTAATCCGATTTAAAACAGTCTTTGTCAAGATTCATGATTGATATACGCCTCTTAAGAAACATTCTGTGTAAAAATTATTTAACGAGCTACATACAACATTTCTAAGTTAGTGTGAAAACTTGCATCCAATTTTATTCTATAGCTTATAAAACAAACATACAGTTATCTGTGCATATTATTAAATAAATCTTATTATTAAAAAATACCACTATTACATAGTTATTAATTCAAAGTTAATTTGATTTAAAAACGAAATTTATTAAACATTTTAATTGAAATTATTCAATTAACTATAAGTAGTTTTAGACAAACTAATTAAAAATATATAAGAATAATTAATTAAAAAACTGTTATTAACAACTTTCAAATCCCTCCCCCACCTTGTATGATTTATAAAGTATTAAGGTACCTTAAATTTCCTACCTTAAAATTTTATCCGAAAAAAAAAATATTCCTACAAAAGATAGCTTTACATTATTATTTTTTTTTATTCAGTGTTTAACAAAACATTAACAGAATAAAAACCACTCGATATATTAATATATATATATATATATATTGAAGAACTTAAAATCTTTGTCATTTAAAAATAAATAGAAATAATGCCGATGTAAACATATTGGATAAACTATGAATTACTAGTATTCAAACTGTAAAGTAAAACATGCTTGACGAATTTGACATTCACATCGAAGGTCACGTCGAAGGTCGTGGCATGAATACCCATATTTCACATGTTGGTGCGATGGGAGGGGGGGGGGGAGAATTCTAGAAAAAACACACTGAAAGACAATGAATGACTGAAACGTATACAATAATGCTCGTAAATTTATTATTTAAAAATTCCTAATATAATAGTCGATTAGTATACATTAAAAATAAATAATCGTTAGTTAAAATATTTAGTTGGAAGAGATGAAAAACATTGTTTTTTAAGGAATTAAGCAGAAATACAGCCGATGTAAAGATATAAAAGAACTATTGAATTGTAGTTGAACCCAAATTTCACGTGCTTTCCAAGTCCAAAGCATACACTGAAAAAGGTCTAATGTGAATAAAAGGAAAACACACGAGGAACGAATTTGGAAACAAACACTGCATGAATCACAGAAAATTTACTTAACAAGATTTATATTTTTAAATCACATTTCAACGGCAAATGAATAAATATAAATAATTGTTATTATTAGAACTCTTTATTTGAAAGACATTAAATTCACTATGATTTAAAAATACGAAAGAGCAGATGTTATGACATGTCAGCAAAAATTTAAAGAATAACGATTTTTAATCTTGCATTGTAATATTCATCATAGTCAGTTGAATGTATTTACTTATTTTATAACATTTTAACTAATCCTGATTACTATAGTTTTTGATTAGTAAACACAGATTTTTCAATATATTTTTTAAAACAATCATAGGAAAACTCATGTATGTTTTACCAGAATTATTCATTTTAAGCTCCATGAAATCTCAGTAAAATTTAGTAAAGAATATCTTTCTTATTGGTCCATTTAAATAATAAATTATCAAATATATTATTTTATTGAGCACCATCCTACGGTCCGCGGGGTGAATTACTACGCATATTTTCATGTAGGATAATTCACCTTATTAATTGACAAATATTTTGCTATTTAAAAAGACGGAGATTTTTACTTAAAAATACTGGTCACAAGCGGTTTTTAGGCAAAAAAAGTGAAGACTGAATAAATTTTTGTATGAAATACGTTTTGTCAAGAATGTTGAGAAAATGATTAAAATTAAAATATTTTTCATACATGATCAACGACTCAACTTTTCGGCTCGAAACATTTTATCTGTGTTTCTACTAATACAGGTTTCATACGGGCCCTTGAATTTGAGTACGCATGTTTTGGAATGTTATGATCTGCCTTTTAAATGCACTTAAATAAGGTTAAGATTACTATTTAGAAACCTTACAATTGTTGGTGTATGGTGATAGCTAACGATATACGGCCATATCATTTTTTGTTTAAAATGTATCTTAAACGAGGGATTCAAGGAGTGGCCAGGAGAGACATTGGAATAATGAATGTCAAATGCATATAGTGCGCTGATGTGTCATTTAGAGAAGGCGGGGTTGGACAATCTGCAGGGTACGTAAATATAAAGTTATTTTCGAAAATATCAAACATATTTGATATGTTGATCTATATACAATATATTTTATATACATCCGATATTTTCAAAATACTCAATATACTGCTTAAAAACGTTTTCAGACATGATACAAATTTGAATCTGCAATATAGACTGTCTGTAATAATAACACTTACCATCAGAACATAATAAAATAATATTCTAAATGACTTTTCTTTTTCACTTACCACTTGCAACAAAACTGAAGACAAACTAGTAATTATCGTGCAAATTTTTTGTTCAATACAACAAAATTATACATAAAAAATAAATTTGAACATAAATGTACGATCGTGTACTTTTTCATTCCCTAACTTGTTGTGTAGTTTAAACTGAGCTAAACCAAACCCGACAAAATTCCATCTAACAAAGCAGTAAATAAATGTTTACTTAAATTATACAGTTTATCTTTCAATGGTTGTTCTAAGCTTACATTGTCTTACATAATTATTGGTTTTACATTTAAACATTCAGCTTTTTTGATACAGTTTAGAAAAATATTTTTTGGGGGGCGGGGGGATGGGGAGGGGTGCGTCTAAAAAAGTCACTGGCAAAGCAAAAATTCTTTATCATCTTCATTTACATTTATTTTGACTGAAAAAATAAAATATATCATGTAGAATCATATTTTGAAAATAAATATCAACTATATAAAACTACCGTAAATATCAAACATAAGGATATTTTGAAAATAAATATCAAATATATATATATATATATATATATTGATATATATATATATATATTGATATATATCACCATACCCTGTCAAATCCTCCTTCCCCCTCTTCAGCGTTTGACTTTTTTTAATGGTCTATTTCTTCAATTTCTCATTACTATAGATGTCCGATTTTAATTTGTTTTTACCAATACATTAACGTTTCCATGAAAATCATGTTATAACAATAAAAATATTTCATTGAAAATATGAATGAAATATTAACAGAAAATGTTTATTTATCATGTACAAATAAAACAGTTATCCCTTCAAGCAAAATCCGAAATGGCGCTCCTGTTATAAAAATAGATTCTTTAAAAAAATCAAAGTTTTAAATTCTGCTGATATTAGAAATCTTCTAGTTGCAAGATGTCTGAAGACAATTAATAGTGCGAAAATTATTTTCTAAGTTCCGATTATTCTGTAGCACTTTAGAAGTTAAATAATATTTATATTATAATACTAAAAAATGTCTGGAAAGATTCAGAAGATATTTTGCAGATTTAACTTTATAGTCTAAATATTTTCTCATTTCTCTATAATATGTGAAGAACGAATTTCTTTGACGTTAAACTATTCCAAATGTCTTCAAAAATTTTGCAAATATTTTAAAGGTAAATGTTCAAAATGTATGTGAAATGTTTTCAAATATTCTGCAAATATTTTGAAGATAAAGCTAAATCTGCAAAATGCCATCTGATTTCTGTCGAATTTCTGAAGAAAGTGGCGATTTCTTCAGATAATCTTCAGATTATTTTTAGTGAAGAGATACAGAATCTACTGCACAAAACATGAAAATATTGTTGTCAATGATGGAAGAAACCAAATTTTTTTATGAAGAATTGTTTATCGAAGATGATTATATTTCTGCTCTCTGTTGTGTGTGTTTAATTCAAAGCTGGCTTTATAAAAAATCTTTTTTTTTCTAATAAAAAGAGAATATTCAAATTATACACCGGAAAAGTTATGAAACAACATTTTTATATAGATACTAGGGGGCCTACCCCCTGCGAGCTACGCTCGCCAACCCCCGCTCAGACTTCGAAGCCTCTAAAAACATGACAGCGTGCTTTATTTTTAAAATATTGGTAAATCTGTAATTGCCATGCTTTTAACGTTTTAATGGGGCATTTTTTGATTATCATGGCCTCATACACAGCTGTTGCGACAACTGACGACTGTTTTCGGGATTGATAAGTAAAATCAATTACAACTTGAAAACCAGCTTGTATAAAATGGTTAGGTTTAAATTGTGGCTACCTCTCGGACTTTTATAACAACGATCTGTATTCTATTCTTCCTTTGCGTTTAAGGATGAGAAAAATTCCATCTGCTTGTGAATAACATTAAGAACCACGGTATTGAAAATTACTATGTTATAGACATTTTCAGTAACAGGTTTTAATTTTCTCTCTATTTTAGTGCACCATCATGCATATTTTCATGTTATTTTAAATATGTAAATTATTTATTTTAATTAATACGTATATACGAATTTTCTAATAATTATTTATCATACAAAATTAATTAAATATTTTGTGCATTCATGCCTGCATTTATTTGGCATCAGTTGATGAGATATTTAAAGAAATTTGCTATCTGCGATAATTTTACACCATGTTATGTCACTTGAATATTGCCCATAAGAAAATCGGGTACTTTTCCAGTATAGGATCCTTTGCTTTTAGGTTTCGTGTAATTCGAGCTTCAAAAAGGGATAGATTCGTTAATATACGTAGATTTGTTGCCAAAAGTTATGAAAACAAACCCAGTGAACTTTTGGTGCTTTTCTATTATAGGAGTCTTGACGCTTTTTTAAAAAGCTTGGCGGAAAAAATCAAGCAGGATATTTTATTCTCCTACCGTTCAGTTGGGCAATTATTATTATTATTATTATTATTATTATTATTATTATTATTATTATTATTATTATTATTATTTTATAATAAAACCGTAAGTCATGTGATTGTCATCAACAGTTCCGGAATGCCCGTTTCACTTTTTCATATGCCAGGCGGCCATTTTTATTAAAAATTATTTTTTCGAATAAAACTTCATAAATGTGACATTTTTAGAAAGATCGTTCAAAATAAATTAATATTTGAGAGATGACTTACGTTCAATTATGTATATATTCTCCAATAACTTCAGTTGAAATTAGCTTCGCAGTTCTAATTCTCTATCCATGAAAGTAAACAAAAAGAAAAACAAAAGATTCATTCGTTGTGAAAGTTTAAAATATTAAACCACTAAACAATGGAGATAATCGTTCGTAAAGTTAGTTTTCCGTGAAAGATTTTTTGGAGCGCTGCCTGGTGTCAAAAAAATAATTCGTACCAGTGACACAATCAAAGTTTACCATAATTATGTGCTATACAACTCAACTTCATTCTTTATCTTTTCTTGATGTAAGCTGAATGTAAACAAATACAACTCATGTAATGATATTTAATGAATCAAATTTCGAAACAAATTGTCAGTTAATTTGGTATTTATGTATTATACGTGAAAGGAAGAGAGACCACCGAAAATGATTGTTAATCACCAATCATATTTACCATTATTAATGACCAATCGCTTTCAAAACAGTAATTTAATATACATTTACAAAATACATAACATCATTAAGTACTTTTGTGTTATTTGGGCGCAAATCTCGCCAATAGAATTTTTAAAACCGCCAATACAAGCTTTTATTTTTCGAGTGTGCAAATTAGAAACGACACTTTTATTTTGAAATCAAATGTTCTGATGGAACAGCTGTCGTAGACGCACCGGGGCACTATATTAACTATAGAGTTGCAATATAGAGAGAAAAAACGGGTTGCTGTAATTAGAATTATAGGCGGTAATGTTGGTGTGACATATTTACGTGATTATCAAAACTGGCTTCCAAAAGTTCAATGTTTCACCAAACCATACTCGAAAATTACGTGTTATAATATGCACTCCGATTATGTCACATTATTCAAGAAGTTTTAAATGAGAATAATGATAGATTTTCTTCTTGATTCTCCCGTAATCAAGTCTACAGCCAAAGTTAGCGAGAAACAAACAAACAAACAAAAAAATATTGGCAACAATATGGTTCAGTGTAAATGGTGGATATCATTAAAGACTTTCACAAAATAGACTTCATTGCACCAAATCGTATTAACTAAAATACGCCATTTGGCAATGGATACAATTACGGAAAACTAATTAATATGTTTAAGAATCTCCTCATTAGCAAGAATATTGCAACTGATAAGCAAACGGATATGAAGCATAAATGCTTAAGTTGGTTAAGCGGTTTTTGTCAAGAAAGATGAAATACATAACAACAAAAAATATGCGAAATGCTACCATGATCGCAAAAGTTTTTGATTTGTCTATTAGAATCTTCCGGTTTGGCGAAGGATTACAGAAAAAAAAATAAATTATGAATAAAAGTAACGTGTTACAGTGCTTAACATACATTTAAGGGAGACCAAACTGGTCGCCAGTGGCGGCTAGTTATTTTATATATTCGCTTCAAATATCTGAATTAGTGATTTTATAAATTCGTTTAATTAAATTTTACAAAAAAATAGCAAAATGATATCAATAAATAATAATTACTATTAATTCCTTCCCACCCCTTTTATTTTGCGTTCACATAAATGACGTCATTTGGACGAATTCGAGGCTAACGATAAAGAAAAGCTACCGCGGTGCTTTGTGAGTGTCTTTTTTTACAGACCTTGAGAGTCACGTGATGCTCGAATGCATCAATGCAGGTGTTCAAAAGGAGCATCACGTCACTCTAGCGGTCTGTAAAAAAGGATAAGTGGAATGCACCACGGTAGCCTGTCTGTTTCGTTAGCCTCGGACGAATTTATTCAAAATATTTTCAGTTTATAAATTAAATTAAATACTGACAGACGATTGAATCCTGACGATAGAAATGTGATTTTTTTTTAAATTTTCCTGAAAAACATAATTTAATCACAATCTTGTCTTCATTATCGATTGAAATAAAAGATAAATTAAATTTCAATTTGAAAATGACGAATAATAAGAAATCAATAATCCCTATCGGGATCCTTTTAAATGTTTTCCCTTTTTTGTCGCAAAAAACTGAGTAATTAGTTGCCATCATTACAGAAATGTCATTAAAATTAGAAAAAAATTAATATCTCGAAAACTAATTCCAATTTCAAAATTCTATTGCCAGTTTTGACATCCGCGGATTTTTATGGACAATTGGTATTAATTTCACAATCAAGCGTTTAATATTTTATTAAAAATAGCCCTGGAACATAATCAGTCGTTTAATCAGTCGTTTCATAAAATCGTTTCATAAATTCGTTTCATAAAATCGTTTCACAAATTCGTTTCATTAGGATTTTATATATATAGGGTAGATATTAAAAGATTTTGAAAAAACGGGATGAAAATTGAACAGCAAATCGAGATGTGTAACTTTGCCAATGGGGCGAGTTAGAGTTCCCACAATAATAGTTAATGATAATATTTTGTGTAGGGTTGAGTTATAGTTTTAATTAATGTTGCTGTTGTTACCTTAGTTTTTCGATCAAAATGAATACTTCCGATTTCAGGAAATTGTCGATGGATAAGAGAGCATGTAATTAATTAAGTGCATTTCCATTTAGATTTTAAAAGAGAATTCCGCTACGTGCAATATTGAAATTTAACAGTTAATTTAAAATATTTCCTTTTGTAATGTCTTGATTTTTCTTATCTAGTTGTCCACGGTATGCATATATTATCCAATGTGTGATGCAATCCAGATGTACATCTATATGTAAATTTTGATTTTTTATAACTTCTATGTGAAACCTGAGTAGTCTATGTTGTGTTCGTCCACTGTGGACATACTAGAAGTTATGACGAAGTTATGACGTCTTCCCATACGGTGAAACATGATCTCTATATACAGTGTTCCATTTTCTGAGCACGACGTTTTAAAAAAAAATATCTTGTTATTGATTTCTCTTTGAAATTTTGCAAAAACTTACTCCAAATGCTATTTATATTGAAAATGTTGCAGAAACCTACATCGCACACATGTCTTTGGAAAAACTGGCAATTAAAAACGGATCCCTATCTAAAACAGAAATTTAGAAACTCGGGTAACGCCGTTGAAAATTGCATTGAATAAGTCCCCTAACCGGGGGTGACGAAACGCCTTATTTTAAGGTTTTCATATGTCAGTTTGTTTAATATAAAAATCGCTAGGTTGAGTGGTTAGTGCAACATAGACCTAAGTCTCAGTTTTCAGATTAATGGTTTAAAAAATAGTTATAACGACAGATTAGGAATTGGTTATATTCAGCTGCAACAACTCCCCCGTTGTTTGGGGATGATTAAGTGCCTCGCGTGTTTTCTACATTCAAACATATTACAAACACATCTTGGCAACTTTACACCTAACAGAATTCAATTCAGCACTAAATTTGATTAGTGTATACATTCAAAACTACATTGTATGACCACTTTTGGTAACATAAAAAAATAATAGGGGATAATAAAAAAAAAATATTTAACAATAACATTTTCTTGAACCATTTAATTCAAATTTGAAAAACATGTACATAATAAACAATTTTAAGAGTAAAACGACAAAATATGCCTATAAACATATCGAAACAATTGTAAAGTGGGTTGGAACATTTTTCTTAAAATATCACTCCTAACATCGCACAAATCTAACATTAAAAGTAAAATAATTTCAAAAGAAAGTATAAAATTCTGAATATCACCGATTTAAGGAACTTTTCTTGAAAATTTGAAGTTTAAAAAGACCGTAAAAAAATAAAAAAATAAATAAAACATAATAAATTTAAGATTAAGATATATATTGCATAAACTGTGTTGCTGTTCATTACACCTGGAGGTAGAATTTTCTTTTCTTTTTAATTTGTTGATCTTTGTACCAAATTACGGTAGAATTTTCTTTTTAATGTGTTGAACTTTGTACCAAAGTACATTCAAGGGCACCGGCCACTCACCAGAAATCGTAAGAAACAAAGCAAAACAAAACAAAAACATTCTATGGTTTCTTTTCCCACAAATGTGGCACTTTTTCACACCTCAGTGATCCCCCTTTTTATTTATCACACAATAAGTCGTAAACAAATAAACACCCAAAATCGCTCACAGATCATTTAGAGACGCTACTCACACTGAACAAAAAAAAGGGGGGAAAAAAACTAGAAAAATCAAAATGAAATGTGCAAATACAGTATAATTTGTTTTCCCATCAAACAATATGTTACCTTTTCACCCCGCAATGGTCCTTGCATTTTTATTAGCCATACAATAAATCGTAAACTTAACAATACATTAATTGGTTGCACTGAACATCTCTGATGAATTAGGAACAATTACCTAAATATTTCTTTGTGTATTTTATGGAAGCATGCCTCGATTATATCGATACTGAAAACAAATGATTCTACAGAAATAATGAGATACAGCATACAGCGTATACGTTACAGAAACCACAGACTAACGTTTCATAATCTCCGCGTCACCTAACAGAAATTTATTTAAATCGGTAGCTTTTGTTCGAAACCACGGCTATTGCTTTTTCACAAAACGCCCATTTCAACAAGTGATTACTATGTACACTTATCACCACAGGTGACGGTAATGTGTCTAAATTCATTTGATGCTCTCTACATAATTCATTGATTTTTTTATACACACTAGATTGTATGCAAAATTTAAAACGGCTTAAAAACGGCTATCACAGCTGATATTTTTCGGAAATATATAAAAATCCATAGATGGCAATATATATATAATTCAGTTCGCTTCCAGCCATTACACTGAATGAAAAAGATGATATAGGTTGTTTTGCATAGAACGTGGATGGATAGAAAGGAAGCCTTTTATTTTACGCATACATTTTACATAGATATCCTCTTTAATTTTTCATATTATATTGTTCACGAAAAAGATGATTTCCCTTTACTTTTATAAAATATTAGTGTAGAGAAAATAAAGTGAAACGCATTACAAACGGTGCTAAAGCGAGAATACGCTTCAAACGAGCTATTTGTATAATGATAATTGTTGAACATTTAAATTACTTTCAGATTTCCACGCATTTTACTAGGTAAAAATAGAGGAATAGAGGATCACGATTAAAGCGGACGAATAACCTGTTCGTTTGATTGTGATCTTTTTTTCTAAATTTGTGAACAATATGGTTCGTTCTCCTTAACAGTAATGGACCCTTGGAACAATACAGAAATCGTTTGTACAGTATTCAAAAGAATATTTTAAACACAAAGAAATTTCAACAAGAATGAAAAAAATATCCGCTAATCATAGATTATAAAACACTTTCTAACACTTCCAGAATACTGTGACAAAACTTCAACGTTTAATAAGGTGACATAGATATAAGTAAACAATTTGCAAGTTCAATTTCAGAAATTAACATCAGTAGTCGGGGAAATATCCAAATTCTTTCATACAGTGCTCTATTTGTTTTATAGATTTGTATACATACTACATAGTATGGTAAATTTAGTTGAGATACGAAACACATAGCACATTTGAAAATTCCCCTCCAGATATTTTCGTCAATAAACGAAAATGTACTTGAGATTTTTTGTCCTGTCCTGAATATGATCTGTAGCCTTTATACACTTCAAGTAATAGGCAAAATTTTAGTTAATTCTAAAAATACGTACCATAACTGAAAACGCACTTCCAGCAGTTATTGTTCATAGACATTAATTTAAGTGAATTATTCTGTGTCTCCCTGTAAATGAACGATTACTCCATATGATACAACATATTCTATATTTTTTACACCATATTCTATAGCAAGTCTCTTGAAGTGCACATCAGTGATTTATATCAATTTCAATATGTTTGGAATAGTGTAATATCTTTAAAATACACAGCAAACGATTTTCCTCATAGTCCATAATGTAACGTATTTATTTTTTGTGTCCCGGTAAACGGACTGTAAATGCTACACACTTCGTTTTCAAAACCGAACATGCAATAGCAAACCTCAATTACATATATTAATTGCATGGCAATCCATCTTTATTTACGCGAGTTAAAGCACGAAAAGACAGACAGACAGAAAATCCGATTTCATAAACAATTTTCAACTATGTTGGAAAGTGTTAAAAATGGTATAAAATACATTGACAATGCATGATTATGATGGTTTGAATATCAGCGTGACGCCAGTTTCCATATAAATCGAAGTATTTTAAAACATCTACCAGCAAAAATTGCAGACAAATTATGTTTTAATGATTTAATTTGCATCAACGGATTACTGTATTGTTTCAAAAATGTAAACAAAATTGTTTCTATTTAGTTATTGAAGGAAATATGTAGGTATATATCTGTATAAAACATGTATGTGCTCTTTCTGAGTATATAGAAAATCACACTCACAGAATTTAGACTACTTATTCTATATTAACTACTTGATATTAAGTTAATTGTAGGATTAAAATAAATTGTAACAAATTGTACATTGTAATTAATTATAATAACTAGTTTAATTATATGTGTACACATTTTTTCCCTCTTTACTGGTGTTACGAGAAAGTGTTATTGTGATGATTTTTATAATCCCTTTGTTTCCCGCGTTAACCAAATGTTATTATATTTCTTTTTTTAAACATTTCGTTCGTTATATTTCAATCTGTGACATTTTACAAAAACGTAATTATTCTAGACATTTAGTTATACAGAGAGATAGTTTTATCAGATGCAAAAATTGTTGAAAAATTATATATTTCACAAATGCATAAAATTTAAAGTATGTCATAATATTAGCAATTTTTTTCATTTTTTCTTATTTTATTTAAACGGATATAAAAATACTTTCAAAATTCCTAGCATTCAAAGAAATATTTCAGTTTTTTTTTTTTTTTTTTTTTTTTTTTTTTTTAACATTGAAGTAAGTAAACTTGTTTAAAGCGAATCGCATTTCTTTTCTTTTAAATATTAGTTAATGTCCTAAGGGAGATTAGAAAATGTTGAGCTCATAATAGTGATACAGATTCCTGAAATACTTTTGATAGTACTCTTTTATGATAAGAAAAAGTTATTTTAAACATTTTTTCCTTGGGTCCGACTTACGTAATCTGTTTTATATGATTTGTACTTACTTTCTTTTAGTTTGAAATTTGAGTTTTCAAAATGTTTCAAAAGTAAGATTTTATTAGAATAATTTATTTGTCTTTTTATTCGTTTACATTAGAATGATTAAAATTAACCTTTTCAGTTCTCTTTTGACTTATTGACAGTATTTATTTCTAGTGCCCACGTATACTAAAGAGTAAGTATAAAATTTTTATTTCATAACATCATGCATATAATATACAGTATGTCTTTAACTGATTTCATAATGGTCTTACACTTTAACGATTGCACTGATTTTGTTTTTTCTTTTACAGATCCGTTGGACCAATCGTCAAGTTTTTCTTGGTGTGTTATATTAATATGCAGGTTCGTCACTAAGGGAACTCTGCTGCTTAATCTGAAAACATGTCTTCTGCTCAATAAAACACACAGTGCGTTGTTTTGTGGGACCAAATCACCAAAAACAGTGCAACAGAAGTTTCAAACTCGCTATGGAAAACAACCACAATATGTGAAACTGATAAACTCTTGAATGCAGAAGTTTTTAGTAACAGGTATAGTCGAAAAGGGTCATAGTGCTGGGTTACCATAGACATCTATAGAGCCTGTTGAAAACATTCGCGTAGTCTTCCATGCATCACAACGAAATCACTACGATAAGCTGAAAGTCAGCTACAGGTACCGAGGGGCACAGGGTACTATGAAAGCGGTTAAAATTGCATGTGTACAAAGTGCAGATAGTTCAGAATCTGAAACTACAGTACTACGATGCACGCGAGCAGTTTGCTATCAGTCAGTTTGGGAAGATAAATTCCCCTGCTGATTTTATGCAGACGATAGTGTAATTCGAAGAAGAGACATTTCACATTAGTGGTTATGTCAATAGATATAACGCGCAAATTTGGGACTCTGAAAGGCTACAAACCGCGAGAGAACATGTTCGGGACAGTCCTCAGTTGAATGTGTGATGTGCATTACGCCATGACACCGTTATTGATACTTCATTACTTCAGGAAAAAAGTTTGAATGCTAATGTGTATGCAGATATACTTGAAAATTATGCAATACCACAGTTGTGGGACATCCAGCCCTACGTTTTTTCAAAAGGATAGAGACCCTCCTCAGTAGGCAATGTTTGTACGAGACCTGCTAAGCCATCACTTTCCAAATTTGTTGATTGGTCGCGACGGTCCAATCCCTTGGCCTCTGAGATCCTCAGACATTTCTCCATTGGACTTCTTTCTTTGATTATACGTTAAACACCAGGTATATACGAAACCTGTTACAAACCTGCTGAATTTTCGAGAAAAAAACTGTTTAGTTATTCAGAGTGTGACTCCTCGCATGCTAAATGTGTGGCAGTAGATCCCTGTAAAATGAAGGTCAGACCACGCATAAACAGACCGGGTGAAATGAGGCGATGGTACATCTTTCGTAAAACTAAGGTTATGCAATTCTTCGTACCAGGATGCCAACTCATTCCTTTCACGCAAGTTAAGACGTTGTTTCATGTTTTGCCACTGATACCTAAAATATCACAAATGGGAAATTATTAAATAAATTCAACCATTGAACGGAATATTATATTTTGGGTTTTTTAAAAAATGATTGAAGATTAAAAAAATAATAATAATTTTAAAGAAACTGAGATCATCGTAGAAATTAATTCTATCAGATGATAAAGTAGTCTGGAAATTATTGATTGCATAAGCTCATAAAATTTAAGATAACTGATAACTTTTGCAGTTTTATCCTAATATCTTTATTTAATTTAAATGGAAATAAATGCATTATAGATATCTTTATATTTAAAGAAAAATGTCGCGTATGTTTTATGATATAGAAGACAGGAAACTTATTTAAAAATAATCGAATTCACATTTGTTCAAATATTAGATATTTCAAATTTCCCAGGAGGGATTAAATACATTTGATCTCACACTAGTGATAATGATGAGAAATATTTTTGATTCATAAAAAGAAACGAAAGATTATTTGTAACAGTTTTTTTTCTCTTTTATCATTTAAATCAGATGTGACTTGCTTATATGTATTTTTATAGTTTTCAGCCTATAAAATTTGTTTAAAAGTGTCATTTTAGTTTAAAGTGTGTGTAGTGTATTTGTTTTATTTTTACACTGTACATAAGACAGATAAATTTTTCATAATATTGGCAACAAATAATAAATTTATTTCTAGTGTCCATTAAAGCATAGTAAATATTAAATATAGTAAATATGAAGATCTAGAAAACATCACATCAGATGTGCTTGTCACATGTGTATATCTGAATTCATTATATTTAACTTTTAAAGGTTTTAATATGTTATTTTATTTCTTTGAGATTAGTATTTCTATAAGTCAGATTTGAAATACTTCCAGCTGATTAATTCCTTAGAGGCTGTAATTAGAAGTGCGATTACGTACACTGGTACTCCGAGATACCTTTTATTGAGAATTTTCTTTATATAAATATCTGTTCTTTGAACCCTTTTTTATCTCAATAATTTCACAATTCTAACTCTCTTAAATTCTGTTAGAGTATTCCAACATATACGTAATTTATTCTGACTAAATATTAATACAATACAAATATTTTATTTACAGGGTGATTATAAGTAAAGTCCTACTTTCAAAATGCTGTGAAAAAGGAACCAACTGTCGGAATGACTTCACATTTGAATTAAAAATACTGGAAGACGGGTGAAACGGTATGGCATGAGAAAAAAAGTTCCAAAGTGTATCAATAAATGGCGCTGTAAGCGGCATACTATGCAAATTAAAAGACACACATCGCAATTAAAAACCAAATGATTATGTGCTTTTGATGCGGCTTTTGCCCAAGAACAATTAAAAACCGATTTTTCCCATCGAATGTAGTACGACCTTGCCGTGGCGGATGGGCTGTCCGCTAAATGTACCACAGCTGACGACTGATTTGGAAGTCATTTTTTCCGTCAAACAACCAAAACACTCAAGCACATTGAACGGTACGGTTGGTTTACTGTGCATCTCATTCCAAAGCCGTCGTATTTCGATTAAAAATGTCACTTGTATCCGAATCCACTTTCGTTATGCCTTTTACAACATCATTTATTGATACAATTTGGAACTTCCGCCTTCTCCCAGTATATTCAGTACAACTTTGAAGTCATTCTGAACAATGGTTTCTTTTTTACAGAATTTTGAAAGTGGGACTTAAATTATACCCACCCTGTAGCTTGTATATTCGTAAAATGAACTAGAAAATAAATTTAAAAAAAAAAATTATTATATTTTAAATACGCACCCATATGCCCGGCACAGCTAAATTATTATTACTTACCAATATATAGAAAATACATTTTACTTTTTTTACACGAACAATCACGCTATATAATTTTTAATAGAATATTAATTTATACACTTATATTTATTAAATCAGTCAATTAAAAATCAGTATCCTTCTTTATCAGTTTTTTTTTATAATTTGACTAATTTACTTTCATGAAATATATTATACAATTTTATCTATCTTACGCTATTATAATACTTTGTCGTTTTATAGATATGTTGTAGGCTAATTTAGAAATCCGACTCTTTGCAAAGAGCTTAATCTGCTCGTAAAGGGCAAAGCTAATTGGAGAATCAACACGCTTTTTCCAATCAGCCTGAGACATTCAGGCTTATTAGAAAGAGCCTTAGGAGCTAGCTTTAGTCTAATTTGAGTATGACCATTTATTTCTCAATCAGACCCATAATTTCAGCCTTATTACAATGAACATATGCCGTTTTAGGCGAATTGGAAAATGACCAGCTGTTTGTCCAAACAGCCACTCTATAGTCGTGCATGGCTTGGGTGAACACTTGAGGTAAATCCAAAATACAACCGATGGACGACAAAAAAAAAAAAAAAATCCATGGACCCACAACCAGATCTGAACCCGACAGAATATTTTTCATTGACCCGAACCCAACATATATCAACCCGAACACTAAATGAAATTAAATTAAATCATGTTTTAATGTAATTATGAGAATTAGTCTATAATTATATAGTCTACGTTATATTGATTTCATGGGCATCAAAGGATTGCTCTATTGTTTCTAAAACACACATAACATTGTTTATTCTCAATTGCTGAGGAAAACGATGTTTGTATAAATCTATATAAACCACATATGTGTTCTTTCTAAGTCTCAAGAAAATGACACTACCAAATGTAAAACCGATTATTCTGTATTAACAACTAGATGACAACTTAATTGTAGGATTAGGATCAATTGTAACGATTTGTAATGACTCCTTTAATTATGCGTGTGTAAATGTTTCCCCCTTTTATGGGTGATACTTTTAAGTGTTATTGCGTGAAAATTTGTAAATCCATACTTTCCCAACTTAAGCTAATTTAATTGTATTTATTATTTTTTAGACATTTCGTTCGTTAAATTTTAATTTGTAACCCTTTATTAAAAATGTGATTATTCTAGACATTTAGGTATATAGAGAATTAGTTCAATCAGATGTAAAAAGTGTCTAAAATTTATATATTCCATAAACACATAAAATTTCAATTATCTCATAACATTAGAATTTTTGAAAAATATTTTGTTTTTATTTCAACGGAAATAAAAATACTTTTTGAATGCATGACATACAAGAAAAAATATTTGATCTTTTTTTTTTTACATTAAAGAAAGTAAACTTGTTTAAAGTTAATCGAATTCCCAATCTTTCAAATATTAGATACTTGAAATTTCCCAAGGGAGATTATAGAAAATGTTGAGCTCATAATATTCATAAATATTCCTGTAATACTTTTGATATTATTTAATGATAAAATAAAATGTTATCTTCAACAGTCTTTCTTTCATCTTACATATTGCCTAATCTGATTTGTATGAGTCGTATTTAATTTACTTTTCTTTCAAAATTTACTTTTTAAAATTATTTAATAAAGTAAAACTTTATTAAACAAAATTATATACATTTTTATTCATTTAATTTGAAATATGTAAAACAACTTTTACATTTCTTTTTTGACCTGGGCACTTGGCAACAAATACTATATCTAATTCTAGCATCCACTTATGCCGAAGAGGAAGAACAAAAATTTTTCAAATAATTTTTCTTACGTTTTAATAAAGTAACCTTTGCATATAATATAGTACACGTAATGAAAATGAAATGTGTTTCGCAAAAACCTTTCAACGAAGAGTGTTATACAATTGGTTTGCATTACCTCATTCGTTATATATATATATTGATATTGTATATATATGTAGGAAAATGTACCGGACCTAGAGGTCTGAAAATTTTGGTGAGGGTCGACCAAACCAGGACCTGACGCACATGGGGCTTAGATTTTCTGATTTTTGCTATTTAACCAATATATATATTTAAAGAAAGAATAAGTGTCACAAAATGGTACAAAAAGCGCGGTAGCTGAAATAATTTTCCGCAGTTTTCAAAGTAGGGAAGAAATGATTAGTCAAAAATCGTACTTTATCTAGGTATATTTTTTCGGATCGAATTGGCTCGACGAGTGAAAATACGTAATAGACAAAAAGAATTACCGTATTATTGTACTTTTATCTTTATAACGGTATAATCCGTTTAACAAAATATAAATATTATCCGTTTCAAAAAATTATTTCAAAACATCATTTTTCATGTTTATCCTCTTCCCTCTCCATCTTTTGCAGATCCCATCTGACAAACTATTAAAAATACGTTAAATTCATAATTTTAAAAATACATTTTTTGAAACGCCGCATCGAGGTTTTACGGTTTTTTCTGAAAATTTCAGAAATCTGCATCCTTTCCAAAAATGAACGTAAGGTAAAACTATCAGACCACATCTATCTTCATTTGTCTTTCGAAAAGTGCAAACATTAAAAAAAATATTAATATTAACCCTTACAAGAAAAAATTATTTTTAAATTGTCACTCTCGCGACTTTAGTTTTGCTTGTTGTGTTAACATTAGGCAAATTTTGTTTGGAAATATGCACTGAAGTTTATACAATTGCTCATAATTTTTAATACAATGTACTAATCATTTAGTTAATTGTCGAGTACATTTGGTTCAGAAAATAAGAAATTTATGGTGGAAGGGAAATAACCAGTTGGATAAAAAATCCATAGAATTAACATCGGGTACTTTTATTTAAACTTCTATTATAAACTTATTTTTGTGCAAATGATCCAAAATTTTGATGCATTAAACAAACATTTTAGCAGTTGTTGGACTAAAACGTTTGTTTAGAAATATTCAGATTTAGCGGTAAAATAATCATACGAGTTGTAGTTTTCAACTAAGTGAAAAAGGATTTAAAAATTTTAATGTTTTAACACAATTGTTCTAATTGGTAAATAAATCTCCTGGAATAGATTAATAGAGAATTAATAGATTACTAGTTAGAGTTGTAATTTTACAACTGAGTGAAAAAGAGTTCAGACCAGATATCATAATAAAGACGGTTCTGTTGTGAGAAGGGGCCGGCAGATTTGTCCAGGGTAGCTCAATTGGTAAAGTTCTGGCAGCGTACGCCAAAGGTTCCTTGTTCGAATCTTTGTCTGGACTCTTTCACTCAGTTCGAAAATTACATCTCGTATGATTTATTTACCAATTATAATAATTGTGTTAAAATTAATGTAGTGCAAAATAATATGTTTGAAAATAAATCATTTTCCCATACGATTTTGATGTAAAAAAAAAGTTAGAAGAAAAACACTGTGTTTTACAATTAAATATTAACATTTTAGCAAAAAAGTATTCGCAGGCGTCAGAAGCAATATATTTATAATTCATAAAAATTTCAAAGAGTTTGGACAATAATTCTTTTTAATATTAAATTTAACAGAAGACAAAGGAAAAAAGTGAAAAGAAAAAAAAATCTTACAAGACCTCTACTCACTAAATATCAGTATTTTAACACTGATTTTTACTTAATGATAGGATACATATTTATCACCTATTTTGGGTATATTTAAAATTATAATCTTGGGCCCGGGATACACCGACCTTTTGTTAAAAAATATAAAATCAAAACAGACAGCAGCACGTCCTATGTACGATGCCGAAGACAGTGGAGATCTCAATTCTTTGTTCGTTTCGATAGTTTTTCATTTAAAATGATTTAATAATACAATTGGAGAGTATACACTTCCAAAGGCCATAGGGTCCTTAGCTTTAGGTTCGGTTGGAAAGATTTTAGTTAAAAATATATAATCAAAAGAAAACGGGACGTGAGTAGCACCTATTGTGTATGCTGCAAAAATCAGTGAGGACCCAAGTTCTATGTTCGATTCGACAGATTTTCACTTAAAAATATATTTTTTTTGTCCAACTCAGATTTTAGATATATTTAATGATATTATTACGCCCCCGGTAACTCCGAGGATTAGCTAGTATTGTTTTTCTTTTCTTTCAACAACAACAGCTGGCAACATCATTTGTTTAGAAAAATGCAATCCATCGCGACTTCTAGTTTTAAGAGAATTGCACGTAAATTTCGATGAAATGTAATATCTTGCAGTGTAATCCATAAATTTTGATTAAAAAATTGTTATAATATTTATATATCCATATATTTTGATTAAAAAATTATTATAATATTTATATATCCATAAAATTTTATTAAACATTTATTATAATATTTATATATCCATACATTTTTATTAACATTTTGTTATAATATTTATATATTGGAAATTTATTAACAAACAAATGATAACAGGATTCACTAGAACAATCCTGCATTTAAAATATTCACTTGTGATTAATTTTAAAAGCTGTTTATACGAGTATAACAATGTATTATTATTTTTTTCAAATAAGTGTATACAATTTTACAGGCCTTTAGTCTTATTGCAATGGTTCTTACCTTTCCTTAAGAAAACTTTATATTTTAAATTTGGACAAATGAAAAATATGCATTTCATTCTACGTACATACATAACATAATATTTTAGTTTGAAAAAGTATTCTTAAGAAACAAAACAAGGTAGGTATAATCAGTATACTTAAATATTAAAGTTTATTATTGCTCAGTTAAAATTCGAGTACTTAAGCTGTTATTTTAAAAGATTTGTTATCCTAATAACCAGAAATTTCAATCAAGTTTCTGTCATATGTAATAATGTACACTTTATTGCTATTTTTAAAGATGTATTGATGATAAATAGTACAGATTGTAATAGCGATGAGTTTGTGTTTTATAGTACTATTAACACAATATAATGTTTTTGCTGATCACCAGGTAAAATAAATTATGTGGTCGCTTATTGTGGTCAGAGAATTGCTTGGGAGTTTTTGAAACATTCATACTGTATTTGATTAATGACAGAACATTAATATTTATTTTTACATAATTCATACTGCATTTGATTAAAGACAATTTTTTATTATTCATTTCTACTTAAAAATATAATTTTTAGATTCTAAAAGTTCTAATAACAAATGCTGTCAATTCATTTTTTACGTTTTTTTACATATATTTTAATGTATCTAATTTCAAAATTTTATACAGATAACAGTTTTTTTTTCATATATTTTTTCGCAGTTGTAAAATACTAAATTGGTTGATTATCAAGGTATTTTATATTTATTTTATTTCATGCAAAACATTATGGGCTTGACGAGAATTTTTTGTAGATAGAAACACTTATCGTTTCGTCTCTTAATCCTCAAATTCATATATAAAAAGAGATATATATGGCAGTATAGAGAAAACAACGAACATGGATTCAAATATCCGCACTGTAGTGAGATGTATTTTTTTAAGTTCTGCATGTGCTAGTATCGAAAGAGTCGAATATGTTCTTAAACACAGAATTAATAGTAATCTAATGGATATACAAGAACATATTAAAGACTTGAAAAATAATATCACAATCGTTTATGATGATGCGAGAAATTAAAGAATTGAAAGAGCATGCTGTAGAAAGAATGTACTGTGAAATTGCTCTTTGCAATGCAAAAAAAATGCTTATTACAGATAACCTATTTTTCTTATTAACTACGAAGTATTTTCTGTTGTTACACTCAACTATATTTCAATGCACCCTAAATAATGAATGTTGGTGAACCAGCATCGCAAAAGAAAACCTCGTCAATTTGTGTACTACTGATAAACATATAGAACAATTTACATACCTAATTTTTTACCTAAAGTGTCTAGTTGGCCAAATTAAAAGGAAAAAACTCATACCATCAATATGAAATGATACCATAATCATAAACTGTTTCCGGAAAAAACGGAAATGGCCATTCGAAAATTATTATCTTTTTTTTTTTTCAATGTATGTTTAAAAAAATGTTTAGGGTTTTGGCAGAAAATTTCTTTTAACTATAATGGTGTTAGTAATTTTGCTAAAATGTGCTGTATTACACCATTAGTGGAGAACGCCCAATTACGAAAGAGTAAAACTAAGTTTAAAAAAAAAATTGTATAAAAAGTGATGTTTATTCATTTTACAAACTTTTGCATTTTACGGAAATTTTTTATTGGCATTGTGAAAAAACAGATTTCAGAATTTTATTTATTTATTTACTTATTTATTTATTTATATATTTATTTATTTATTTTTGCGTTATTTCTCCTTGACATTTCTTTGTCGTGAATATTTAAACTCAACAATTTTTAATTTGTCTGTGAATGTCCACGCGGTAGCAGCATATTAATAGTAAGATTATTTTAACCTATCAAAATGAACTTTTCTGAAGTCGATACTTATCTAATTATTTTCTCGAGTTCGTATCTGTACATAAATCTTGTTTTATGTAAATTGTATTAGTCTGGAAGGCGACCGAATACAAATCTACGTCACTCAGCATCATCGCTATTCATATATCATTCGAAAAGCAATGCTGTCTATGGAAAATTCATACAGGCGGTTTGACAGCATGCAATCTTCCCTAGTATTATGCCAGACCGACCAGAAGTTCGACTTACATTACATCTCTCATATAGTAGAATACTTCCGTAATCGTGGTGCTGACCAACTGCAAATTGTATTGGCGAGAACACCGGTTACGGAAGTTTAACAATAGAATAATAATAGAATGATTCATGTATTCCATGCAACGTCCAATGAAAGTACATGGTCATCAAATTTGATTCATGTTTCGTTTTATATTTTTAGGTATGTTTAGTTTATAAAAAGTGTTCAATTCAGTTTAAAAAATCAAAAAAAGAAGTACTGTAAAAAAGATATATTTCTTCGAATTATCTATTAACTTTGTGTAAATGACATTAGAATATTTTACTCTAATTTGTTGCTTGATTATTTCATTAAATAACTATTGAATTACAAATAATTATTTACATTGAAAATAAAAAAGCGAAGAAACTGGAATATTTAAAATTCTTGATTTTTTTTATACTTTGTAAACACAGTGTAAATGCATGTAATGATTATACATTTTATTTAATTTGAACCACTATAATAAATTTTTAAAAAGAGAAAATTTCTTTCATATTATAGGTGCGTCATAATATGCTCAATAGCAATCAAGGTTTTGGCGATATCAATTGCACCATACGCTGTATTATTTATCTTTCCATATATCATATTTTCATTGAATAAAATAACTGAATATATATTGTAAATACTGAATATCTAATGTCCTGCATCAACAATAAAACTAGCTTTGAATTCTTTGGTAGAAATAAAGATAGATTAATACGAAAATAGATATTCCTTTTGTGAATTCGGTGATTGTAGATAGTAGAACAAATTAATATTTTTTTCTAGATATAACTATCTTCTCGTAAAATCTACACACGCAGTCAATTGATAAATCATTATATTTTGTTCTTTGGAATCGAAAAGTCTAATATAAATGTGTACAGTTGAATTAATCTTTAGTTTTACATTAATTAAATTATTATATAAGGCAGCATATGGTCTTTCAAAAACTATTTTATATATTTAAATGTTTTCAAAGATATGATATATTATTTGTATTTCTTCATTTATATTTATATTTTATTTTTCTTACGAAACATAAGTTACATTTTAAACGTTTATTATGAAGTATATGAATTTAATTTTAAATTCAAACTGTTATTTTACTAACTATTTAATTTATATTATTATTTAAAAAAATATTTTTTCAATTGATGTCTATATTTATTTTTACAGCGATACTTTGCTTATTGTTCTTAGTCACCGGACAAAAAATTAGAAATACCATTCTGATTCAAAACTAAAAGTATACCAGTCATTCATTAAAAATATCACTGTTCATTTTATAAGATTTCTAGTTTCATTACATCCATTTATTCAACAAAAGATTATTATATTTAATGTGTGTTATAAGTCTCTTTTTACGGAAAAGTAATATAACGTTACTTGTAACTTACTGAACAGATTTTAAAATATGTTAGCTAGTTAACTTAGTATCTTAGCTGGTTAATTTTAGAGGAATATTTTACTGCACTGTTGACCAAAAATTAAGAGGCAGTAATCAGACGCTTTCACTTTTTACACGGTTTGTCGAAAATCTACTGAAATTCCTGACAAATTGTTCTAGAAATTCGAGGATGTAAAGCACATATGTTTGATTTCAAGAACAGTAGAAACAGTATACCGCAATTTAAAAATTAATGTATTGAATATTTTATGACACATGGCATTTGTATGAAATAATGCATAACTGCACATGCGCGAACTATAGATTTTAATTGAATACATTTTATTTCTGTCCCGTAGCGAAATAAATATTACACTTAAATTTTGACTAAACTGAAATACAGTGAAAAGCAGAAAATATATTTTTCATGTGGTGAATATAATTTATCTAGTAGAATACATTCCTAAAAATCTAAAGAGACAAAAATAATGTACATGCTAAAAAAGCAGTTCGTCAAAAACGTAAAATGTACAGGCAGAAAATTGCCAGAACACCCCTGTGATTGGAAGAGATCTTTTGTTAAATGAAGAAATTTCTGTCTTTTGACTAGTGAATTTCAATAAATGTCGAGTTCCGGTTTACGAATGTTTCGTGTTTTTATGGAAAACGTAATATTGCCGTTTCTAGTGTGAAAAAATGACAGTTTCACAGTTGCCAGAAAATCCCTGTGATTTGAAGAAAACGCTGATTTAGAATGGAGAATTTTGGATTTTTTTTTTTTTTTTGCCAGATTGGTGATTTTTATAAATTCTGAAGGAAAATGGGCAAATTAAATCGAAGCTTTTCATGTTTTAATAATTAACCTCTTATGCACTATATTCAATTTAGTGATAATATGCCGAATACCAGATATATTAAATTTTATCATAAGTAGTTTATATCATTATTTTTATCTATTACAGATAAAAAAAAACACAAAACCGAATGCGAAACACAACTGAACAGAATGACCAACACATAAACAAATGAACAACGAAGAAATAAACAATAGCAATTAGCGACGGAAAAAGAAACAAATGCTTAGAACTTTGCAATCTGGACTTAGGACGAGGACGTACACACGTACGTCCTGTTTATTACAAATAGACGAATTCATGACTTATGCATGTACGTCGTGGTGCTTAAGGGGTAAAGGAAAAATAAAACCCTTCAATGTAGTTTTTTTTTTTTTTTGACAGAGTAAAAGGTGTGTAGTTTTATAGTGACATTCTAATAATGTTTAATTACGTGATTTCACATATTTTACATTTCTCAAAACGGAGAAACACAATCAGATTTCACATTGTGGAATACACATTCAAAAAATGTATTCAAAAGATTATAAATCGAATTGTAATAATATACAAAGAAAGCGAATACACAGAGAGATGCAGAAAAATGTGTATATAAACTTTTAATTTGAAAAAAATAGTTAATATATATATATATATATATATATATGTATGTATGTATGTATATATATGTCTCCCGAGACAAAATTTCTTGATTTATTTTTATATTGCAAAATTCCATGCATAGACATATTTATACTAGTTCACTATAAGAAAATACTCTTTCAACAAAAAGAATACATCCTTTATTCAATTAACTTAACTACTAAAGTTTCTTTCTATCTTAAGAGAAGAAAAATATCGATAATCATTAAAAAACAAGTTTTTTAAATTATTTTAAAGTACTTTTTAACAATTATTTTCCATTAGGAAAATAATTAACCAAAAAAAAAAATTACAGAATTCAAAATTCAGAATTAATTTCTGATAAGAGATTATTCTAAAAATTATGGAAGAATGGTTTTATCTTCGAGTATTAATATTACACTTTTTATTTCTGTTTTTTAGTTAATTTTCTGCTTCATTCTCCTTTTTAATCTGGAAACAGTTTTGTTATATGTGCCTATTTTAAAAAATGGTTGAATAGTAGAATGGCATAAAATTGATTTTTTTTTATTTGATTGCTTCGATAAATTTTCAGTTGAAATGATATTTAAAGGCAAGGTTTAAAAGTTAAATAAATTAGTTTCTTAAATATGAGATAACATGATTGAAATAAAAGTAGTGGATAACACGATAAGAAAAACTAGATAGCAACATATGATACTAACGTGTGGCATGTTCGTTCACGTTCTTAAACCAAAAATTCCTAAAAAGTCAATGGATTCGACCTATTTTAATGTACATATTTTAACGAAAAGAGGCATATTTAGAGTATAAAAATAACTTAACTCAAATATTTGGCAACTGAGGGCGGGGCACGAATTAAAATAAATTAATTCAGTGATAACCAACATTTATTTGCGTTCATATAAACTGTAAAAGCATTTTAAAATACAAAATTTTTATTGGGTATGCTACAATGAAGAGTTACACATAGCAGACGAATCAGAATTCAAGAAAATAAGAACGGATCTGCCTGATCCTGGACTTCAAATGGGCTTTGGAGAAATTGTTATTCTAATCTTCGTGCTCGGACGCGGGCTAATAGTAAAAAAAAATATATTTATTCACAAACTGAATATAGGAAAATAAAATTGTTTTTCGAGAAACAAGAAAGTAGTCTAACTTTCTTAACCCTCTGACTGCCCACTAAATGGGCAAAATTGCAGTGCTGTTTCCCCTAATTTTTTTAAATGCTAAATAAATGTGATTCATCCAACATGGTATAAAAACGTAATTACATGCATGAAGGAAATATAGGACAACATTTTTTTTCTGCGGCATGATACATATTTGGTGATTTTTATACATACAAAAGTTTATAACTATGGGATATAAAGTAGTTATTTAAAATGGCTCTGGTTCATGCAAATTGTTGGAAGATTAATGGCTATTATTAACGTTAAGATGCATTTTTTACACAGACATTTAGACAGAGTTCTCAAATACTTGGGTAATTATATTGAAAAGCAGGATGAACGGTTCCACCAAGATATCATAATATTGATGCAAATATAAAAAAGATGTTGCATATGATGATTGAGTACTGATCGACGTTACAAAGAGATTGTCCTGAAGAGAATCATTCTAGAAAATCATACAGAAAACAGTTTAATAGTAATGTTAAACATTAATATTAAGACACTATTTATACTATTACAGACTATATTTCTGTTTTGCAATACTTACCTCACTCAAAATTCAATGTTACAAAATGTGTAATAAAAAAAAAGTATCTACATAATTAAACTTACTTTTTTGTATTTGTGCTGTTATCGGATTGTTGGTTGTATTGCAAAAACGAGAGCCAATCCAGAAAATTTGCTTTTGTTTTCGCATTCGACAGACCAAAATAATTTGAAATCCTTTAACCAATCCCATGCCCGAAAATCACTGCTCCTCGGTGAATATTTGAAGGGTTAATCATTACTCAATGTGTGATAAATGCATTATATCTGCAGAATTATATTAATTTAAATAATGCTTCTATTGCAGTGAAACCGACAGCGTAGTATATCAATTCACGGCGTTTAAAAAGTTAAAGTATTTTACAATCCTTTAAAAATCAGATTGAAAGTGAATTGAATAGTTGTTGATGGGATATAAGGAGAAATATTCTATCGGATTCGGAATCCTTTGCAAGTTAGTAATTTTAACAAGCCGTTGCATATCATTGTATATCCTCTGTTTCCGTTTTTCCAAAATTTCAGGAAACAGAACTTCTGTCAGGGGCGCACAATGTTATTTTAAAGGAATAAGAATTGTGACTTTTGCTGATTTATGCCAGTGGTTGGATATAATTAACATATTTGTTATTTGAAACAAATTTTCAGCGACATGAAAATCACAAAATGGTTTCATGAGGGAGTTTTATGTTTTAGGTAGCTTTCAATAAAAAAAAGTATAAAGCTACATATTGCAGCCGTTCGGAGGAAAGCAGTTCCGGAAAATTTCGATATATTTTCACCGATCATGACCCCCAGACCCCAAAACCACCCTCCGTTCAAATTTTGATTTATATATATATATATATATATATATATATATATATATATATATATATATATATATATACATGTCATACGATAACGCTCGTATTTGTAAATTTTGACGAAACTAATTGTGTGTATTAAGCTCACCAATGTCTCGACCGAGTTCGTTGGCCAGCTTGGTCCGCCATTTTGTTTCAAGATGGCGGCCACTTAAATATTTAAAACTAAAATAAATATACAAAAAAGTTAAAAATTCAAATTTATTTTTTAATTAAGTGTTAGGCCTTGATACGAGGATTCCAGAGCATTTTTTGGTTTACTTCTATCGTACAAAATGGCTGAGATAGAGCAGTTCAAAATTCTAGGGTGGCTGACATTTTGAAACAAAACAGCACATTAGCGCGATTACTCGCAAATTATTTTCTTTCATTGTTGTAATAATTTTCTCAATCATACGCATAAAACTATATATTCATATCCGTTAGCGCCAAATTCTTGCCAAAATTGGAGACATTTGGCGAAATATCGCCAAATTTGGCAACCAAAATAAGTCTTCATAAATGAAGCCAATTTGGCTATTGCTCAGTAATTTGGCGAATTTCTTATTCAAATTCAGTATTAACGAATCTTTTGTAACCGTTTTTTGCATTTTAACTTGCTGTTTTCGTGTAACATTAGCTAACATTTTAAAACGAAGATATAGGAAAGCTACCTTTTCCTCCCGGTACAGGCCGGAAGGACTATGTTTTATGTTTATGTTTATTAATGTTTTTCCCTACGTAGGAAGAAATTTTTAAATTAAAAAAAATAAACGTTAGACCATTTTTACAATGTTATTGACAATTTTCTACGGCGTACTTTCGGTGTAGGCTCTGTGTTTTCGTGTTCAGACATAATCTGATTTCAAATAGTCGGGCTTGAGCTCCACAGAAAAATGGTCCGAACTCATTTCTATTGATAATATATGTTTAATTTCAAGGATTATACTTTTCTGGATAAAGGTAAGAGATTTCTTAACGAATTGCGTTCTGTAAACCTTAGAAACACCTAAAGGCATTTTTCTTTGTCCTGGTATGCACACTCAGAAATTGGTCTTGTAAATTGTTTCTAAAGTTTTATTTGAATAGAATAAATGTTTTCCCAGAATTATTATTTTTTATTTGTATCGAACTTCCTATCACAAAATATCTGAACTATTTTTTTATCAGACTGAAAAAATCCCCATTTGTCCAAATAATTTTACCGAAAACAAAATTTAAGTATACCGATTTCTTTTATTTTTATTAATTTTTGGAATGTAAATGGATATATGTTACAAACTCATGTTTGTGAGTAACGGTGGAGTCATATTGACAATGTGAACATCTTACCAATAAATTTCGATATTACTGCAATTTCTAAACTTCTAAACATCACACAATTTCAGTTACTGCACCGTAGAATAGAGGAAAAATGTTCTTTCAAATAAAATTTGTTAGCAAAATGTATCTTAATTTACTGTTTTTTATGGTTTTTAAAATAATTTCAAGTATGTTTTTTAAATGCATTTTTTTGCCGCCCAATTACAAAAGATTAATCTGTTTTCACTTAAAATTTAATACAAAGTTTAGTTTTCTTACGGCTAATATTCCATAAAGAAATTAAAACTTCATAAATAAATAAATAAAATAACAAAATTATATAAGGTAAAGCCAGGAGAGATGGCGTGGTTGGAGAGATTGCTCACATAGAGGTTCGGGGGGAAGGAGTAGTGTGAGCGCGCAGCGACTCCAGGTAGTTGTACAACAGCAGTACTGGAGTGTCTACTTGAAAGCGCACGTTGATTGTTTTGAGCGTCTTAGATAAAGCACTGCTATTTTGTTTTGTGTTTCCCAAAGTAAGTGCTTGAATTTTCATAGCTATTCATCAGAATTCCTATATAATGTAAGTAGTACAAAATATGTTAAACTTAAACGATTTCTCATAAGCTACTAATCTAGACTAACAATGTGAACATCAACGGTTCGTTTTAGTAGCGGCCATGTTTAAATAAAAGGCCACGCAATCTCTCCTAACGAAATTGGAAAGTTTGCGCATCTGCTACTTAATAGAGATGGCGCATTGTTCCCATTAGTTTTCATGCTAGGAGTGATTACGTAGCTTATTGGTAAATTTGCATAAAAAATGAAAAATGAAAATGGACTAATTTTAAGTTAAACATGTTTTCAAGTAACTTAATGTTATTTTATAATCTTATCTGGATTTGCTTTTTGCTTCTTTAATTTTTTCACCTTTAATTAAATTTTTTTTAATCGTTTTTAAAATTATTTCCTTTTTCTAATTCTTTAATCATTAAGTTGAAATATTCCCTCCTAATACAATAATATTTGTTCACTAAAACCTTACAACAATGTCATTTAAGAGTAATTATTATTGTTAAAAATTTAATTGTTGTTATTATTAGTAACAATCTCTCCTACCCATGTGCGCAATCGCACCAAACCTGTAAGGACAGATTGCGCAAAATAACTTATTTGGTTTTATTAGACTGTTCTATTAAATTATAACATAACAACAAAATAGCAATGGAAATGCATAAAAAACAAATGAAATAAAAGTTATTCATGGATATTTTAGCAAAAAATGAATATTTAGATTTTTTATTGTTATTCTTTTGAATTGTGCGCAGACTCTCCTAGCTTTACCTTATATAAAAATCAAATTTAATACACATGTAATCGAAATATGCGCTTAAATCGCAATTATGAAAATAAAAAATGGCTGCTGTAATTAGCGAAATATTTCGATTCCTTCGGCTATTAACTTTTGGCATGCGGCTAATGCGACAGTATCGATTTTAACAAATTTTCAAAATATTTGAACGCATTATTGATATTTTTTACGTAAAGATGCTTTTGGTTTTGTTAGTGAACAATCTAAAAATATATATTAAATTTTAAAAATCTATTAGAATTTCAATTAAAAAAATATATATGGTTTTCACCTATCATCTGCAATCTGGGAAACCCGTAATGAATTCCCTATTATCATTAAAAGTACACTAAGAGTTTAAAAAATAATCTTTCTTGTTAGAGTGCTATCATTATTAAATCTGAACATTCAATGATATTAGAAATACTTTCTTTAGACACAGCTTTATAGACGTTCCCAATATTCAAATTTCGCACATATTGTAAACAATCTATAAAAAAAATGCGTCAAGTATAAATTATGAAACACTTTCAAACACATTGCAACAAAATATTGCAACAAAACTTTGTAATTTAATAAGGTGAAAAATGATTTCTAAGTAAACAATTCGGAAAACGGATCGAACATTTCAAAACACAATTTCAGAAATTACCATCTATAGTCAGAAAAATATTTTCCTTATTTTGTTCAGGTAAGTATATGATCAAGAGATTTGCATATAGATTATGTACTATGCCAAAAATTAATTCCGTTATAAAATGCATAACACAGTTGAAAATTAGCATTCAACAATTTCCGCCAGTAAGAGAAAATATAGTCGAAATATTTTGTGAACCCCTGTATATGATATATACAGAATTCATATACAATTTTGCAATATGCAAAATATTAGTTCAATTTATAAACGCATACAACAATTGAACATGCTCCTCCACCAATTATCGCTTATAGACAGTACTATAACTGATTTATTTTGTGTGTCCCTGTAAATGAACGATAAATCCTTTGCACACCCTATATTCAACATCTTGTAGTCTACCTCATTAATGTATAAATAAATTTCAATATATTTGAAATAGTTTAAAATCATTAAAATACACGGCAGACGATTTTCCCCATATGTTACATTGCAACGGCCTATTTTCATTGCCCATGTAAACGAACTATAAAGAATATGCATTTAATTTTGAAGTACCAAGCAAGGCATGGTAAATCCTAATGACATACATCAATTACATGACAATCTGCTCTATATTTACGCATATTAGTACACGGTTGGACAGACAGACGGTCAGAAAGACGGACAAAAAAATCGGGTTCATAAACACATTTCAACTACGTTAGAAAGGGTAAAAATTAGAATTTATCATATCTGCAGTTAAATAAAAGTATCTGGATTTCTTAAACTTTTTATTATTTAAAAAAAAGAACATTTATTAACAATAAAGTCTAAATGCAATGTAAGCAAATAATAATAATAATAATAATAATTAATTCGAACATGTCTTTTTTTATTGTTTAAAGTATTTAAAATATGAATAACAGATTAAGGAAACTGTCTGAACAGTGTAATGCTAACAGTATTAATTACCAATCATGAATTTGCTTAAAAGTATAATTAATGGTCTCCACTTTAAAAGTATATGTATAGCTATGTGCCTCACACACATCTAACATAACTAAGTAACTATAATACAATAATCATTTTTGAAGATTCTTAAAGTTTGGTTCTATCAACACTCTAGTGAACCAATGTATGCACACTACATGGAACTTTTATGAAGTATGGTGCCACTATTTTAACTTCAAAAAGTTTCTATTTAATATATAATTCCCGGCATTTTCAAAAACCGCGTTAAATGGCAGTATATATAATATTTTTCCTTTATTAAATAAGACAAAATTTCTATGACAAATTTGTGGTGAGAGTATATGCACTCCTGTATACTATTATGTTTTGTAGGAGTAATTTCAATTAGTATCGTTTTATTTCTATGGCATTGGGTTGTGCATTATGGGATTCAAAACACTTAATAGGTATCAGACAGTATATCACGTGTCTCAAGCAATAGTGTTCTCTTATCTTTAAATATACATAGATAAATAAAGAGTTCGTTGCTAAGTTAAAAACCGGCTTTCTAAAATCATATCTTTTAAATGTTATTGTAAATTCAAACAGCAAAATTCTATAAATAGAATAAAGCATTCCATCATTAAACATATATTATTTTAGTTACATACAGAAAAGAGCATGTGGGCATTACACAACAAAGAGCTTAACGAGATAATTAACAACCATTAATCTTTGTCCTCAAGTAAACATTTGGTTGTTTAAAATACTAAAATGTTTATTAAGAATATTTTATTTCTTAAAAAAAAAAAGTTTGTAATCAAGCTTTCACAGTTGCCTTGAGGGCATAATATTCTGATGTTTTTCAAACTATAAACTTAAATAGACCTTGAATATTTTCCCTGCCTGCATTTAAAAATTAGTTTCGTATGCGATAGAAGATGCTGCCGTTCTCACTAACAAATTTACGTTTTATCGCATCTACAAAGAGATAATGTATACCAAATAGTCCTGGCATAGTACTCGCGCAAAAATAAACTTATCAAACGTTCATCTCTTATGCTATTGCACAGTTGCATCGTAACACACCACCCGGTTTTTGGTCAGCATATTCATAGCACTAAACTATATGTGACAGCTCTGGTAAAAATCGCTATATCTAGAACACTTATGATCTACAAATATTCCTCAAGGAATATGAATTGTGTCAAATTTGTTTTAAAATAACTATCCGGTTATGACAGCTATAACTCTATTAAAATGTATGGTCATCGGATGAAAAGTTTATAGGAGTAACGTCACAAAGAAAGGATTGGGTGGGCTTAGCTCGTTCAGCTATGTTTTACATTTAAGATATAAATCTTGACTGATATTTTATCAAACTTAAATTGAATGTGGTATAATTTCTAGGAATTCATTAGTTGGTAAAATAAAATATATATTTATTTTCTGGGAATCATATTCTAGAACTAAACGTCCAAATAGAGGTGTCACATTAAACACTGAATTAAGATCCTAATAATTCTGCGAAAAATTATCCAAACTATTCTTGAATAATTACATAAGAAAATTAGTCATTTCGTTTATCGTGATGTTCTGCAGTTCGTTATGAATAATAGCTCCATGAGTCACAGTTGTCTGGTTAAATAATACGCTGTATTAATATACGTAGCTTTGCGGCTGAATATTAGATAAGTTAGTCTTATGAGTAAGTATTATTACTTTTTCACATAAGTTGTCTATTGAAGCAGCTTTAATTTAAGTTTAATAATTAATAATGAATAACCGGTAATAAAAATCTTATATTCAGTATACAATAAAACTGCCTATTAAAATTTTCTGGTATCGTTTATAGCTTAATAATTAAATAAATGTCTATTTACGAAAGAAAGGATTTCGGTAATGATGTTTGAAAATAGATTTTAAAAGAGATACATTTTTTTCCAAAGAAAAATGACAACAATTCTTATAAATTTAATTCGAATGTATAGAGTTAGTTTTTTTTACCAACGGCGATAGCAATCGTGTTACGCAAAACTGATTTAAGCGCATTTCATTAAAATAACATTCCAGAATGTTTTTTTTTATATATTCTCTTATATAGAGAAAAATTCTGTTAAAATGAAAAGAAAAATAAAAGTAATCCAAATTTATAATCGTATAGATTCATTAACCTTTTAAATTTATATGAGGATTATAAATTTAGACATAATTTCAAAATGGTCTTTGAACATTTGGAAAGGAATTATTCGTATGGGTCTGCATTGATACATTACTTTACTGAATATGTTAAGTTTAAATAATCGAGTATACAAATAAATTCTGTGATCGTATCGTATAATGCAATCATATTCGTTTTGTCCTATTATTTCGTTCTAAAGCAAGAGTGTTTTAAAATGACGAAGTACAAGAAACTTACAGTTTTACTAAATATGTACGGCCACTCAAATCAGAAATAACTGGCTGATGTATTGTGCATACATATAACATTTTGATTTTATCCCGAGGACTGCTTGTTTCATAGTATTTTCAAAGTTTATGTCAGACGAATATATTGATGTTAAAACAGATTTTTATTGATGTAACTTATGTTATTGAATGGATGCTATAAAACCTAACGGAACTCATAAAATCTTTACTTTTATGTTGATATTGATATATTTCGTCATTCAGTGGAATTATGTCTTGTAAAAGTTTAAATCAATAAATTTTAACATCCTATAAATTAATTAAAATATGTATTCAGAAAACAAAAATGGTTTCTAAAAACTAAAATTCTTGATAACATAAGTGTGAAATTTAAATTTATATTTAATTTCACGGTGTTTAAAAGAGCGTGTTACATGTTTTTTTAATATTGTACAGTACTTAACTTCATATTTAATTTAAAAAAAAAATTCATAAAATTTTCATAATTTCAACTAAAAGAAGTAAATATTACGATTATTTTTTCTGCCTGAAAGAACGTAAATAACTAAAAACATTTACAGAAACTGGACTAATTTTCAAAAGATTTTTTAAATTACTTTTGAACAACTATTTTTCTAGTAAAATACACATACCTAAATAATGTACTGAAAAATTATTTTAAATAATATAGAAAAACTTTATTTAAAATTACTTTCACAGCAATATTTTTACAATTTAAATTTTTGTTCTGAAGATAATTTTCTGCTTGGAATTTTTAAAAAAATTAAATACAAATTTCACTTTACATACTGAAGGTTTAATGCTTTAAAAAAATAAATATCGATATCAGAAAAATATATTTTTAGTTCATCGTTTCGATCGGGAAAATCTGACGTAATGTTAAATATAGATTTAAATGTAACATAACATTAAGTTAGTTTATGTAACATTTTGCTAAAGTAAGTTATAAGAAAAATTACACAGAAAAAATAACTTTTTAATTGTATACAAATAAAAAGAAAATATATAAATGTATTGAAAATGAAAATAAACAACTAATTTATTGATTAAAAAAATGAAAGTGTATTTATTACTAAAATTAGAAAATTGTATCAGGAGAAATAATAGTAATTTAATGTGATTTTTCAGTATTTTTAGGTTTGATTTCTAATTGGTACTGCACTATTCCCAACCTATGTGTAAGTATTTTGAAGAATTTTAATTTCCCATCATAAAATGATGTTGTTGATATAATTGTCCATATTTAGTATGTTAAACATAATTAGTATAGTAAACAAAAAGTTTTCTTTAAATATAGGTCAATGGAAATTGTGTTTGAATCAACGAAAAAAAAAATGTTTGCAATTCCAAAAAAAAAAAATTGTATCGTCAGCAAAAATTTTTTTGTTAATTGGAGTGAAATGGTTCAATTTTACTTGAATTTTGCTAAAACAACCAAAATGTACTCAACAAAACATGTTTTGTAGTTTTCATCAATTCCTTTTTCTGGGTGTTTGGAGAAAAATCGTTTGCGGTTTAATTAAATGTTTCACTCTTTTAAAAGCATTGAAATTTATATATATCACTAAGGTGCATTACAAGAGGCTTACTACAGAATATTGTGTGTATAGCAGTCATCGTTCATTTACAGGGACACACAAAAGAATTCTTTACTGTATGTTAACAATAATTCCTATAAGTGCGTTTTAAGCTGCTGAACGCGATTTTAAATTTAACTCATTTTTGTCTATTACTTGGTGTGTGTAAATTCTGTAGATCATATGGAGGGCGGGACAAAAGTTCGCGTATACATTTCCGTTTATTGACAGAAACTCCAGAAGGAGAATTTTAAACTGTGCTACGCGTTTTCTAACTAAAATAAAATTTAGCATCCTATTTTGTATATATACAAATCTATAGATCATATACAGGGCCCAATAAAAGTATTCGGTGCGTTTTCTAAATTGCTTACTTAGATGTTATCTTTCAGTTTATTAAACGGAAATGACTTGTAAAATTATTTTGGAAGCGTTGAAAAGTGTTACATAATCTATGCTTGATGCATGATTTTTTGTTATTGTTTATTTTTGAAAATACTTATGTATTATTTTATTGTTAAATTCAAATATCATGGTTACTTCAACATCTTTTTGCATGAAATTGTATCACAAAAATGACGTTTTCACGAATTTCAGATAACTGATTTAAATTCGTGTTGATATGTTTATGCGAAAAATAATTTTTCCCTCATAATTTATATATGATTTATTAAAACATTTCTTAGTTGATATTTTAAGTAACAACATATTAAAAGTTTCTAAGTAAAATATTCAGTCTAGATAAAGATGTAGTAATAAAATTTTTCACTGAAGAGATTTAACAAATTCTACAAACTTAACCAGTGTTCTAAAATGCAAATTTTACGTTTTGCTGGAAGAATCTCTTTTAGTGTTTCAGTAAACACAGGAATTTAATATTTCTACAAATAGCCCTTTTAGTATTTAAATTACTTTTACTGTTATAGGTTTTGTATTTTTCTTCATCTTTAATACTAAAGAGCTTAGTTAATCATTATATTCTGCATTTTACGAATTCCTTCTTTACGTTGCGCTTATTGCAATAATGAACAACAAACATTTGATCTTTCCAAGTAAGCCTTTGCTCTTTCATAGAACAAATAAAATTAATCCATTGCAATACTGAAGTGTAAATATTTGATCTTCCAAGTTTGCTTTCTTTTTACCATAGCTATAAAATTAACTTTTAAATTCGATATAAAGATTATAGTATTCATTGCATTTGGCTCATTATTATATTACGCTAAAATACTTATTTGCGGCTTAAGTTATTTGCGGTTTTGGGTTCTGGGAGTCATGATCGGCCTAGATCTGAAATTTTTTTTCAAAAATTTCAACTTAGTGGAGGATGTAATAGGTAATATTTCTTAAGAAATCTACCTAATAATAGAGGTCCCTTTATAAAATTTTTAATTAAGAAAAAAATGGAATATATTACACGAATAGACGAACGACATATTATTACGTCAGTTGTAGCTTTATCAATAAAAATAATGGAACAGAGCATAAATGTTTGCGAATTTTAACTTGTTATTGATTATTAAAGAGAATTTGGGGAGTTGATTAATTGTGAACAAATGATAATCAGGTAATTATTTCAGATTTCACAACTGCTTTTTTCACTAAGTGGCGAGCTCCGTACGCCGTCCTTGTGTTTAAAGATTAAGCAAACATATAAATTCGGTTGCACGCGAACACGTTTTACTCAAATATAATTGTAAAAGACAAATTTTATTACAATTTTAGTAAGTGCCATAAAAATGCACTGTCGTTTATTTATTTTTGTTGTAATAGAGGGTCAGTTAAATAACCAGACTTTTTACATACATTTTTTTATCATGACAAACTGCAAATAAGACCTTAATTTTTCTCAACATAATAACCTACACGCTCCATGCATTTTCCCCAGCGTTTAAGAAGCTTGAAAATCCCTTCTTGAAAGAAACTTTGAGGTTGAGTCGTCAACTTATTGCGCACGTGTTCCTAAACTTCTGCAACTTCCTTGACGCTAACAAACATTAATCATAGCAGCACCAATCACGTCTGTAGGGAGTGTGTTCAAGGGTATCTTAATGCATTTCCTCCATGTTAAACCTTGTTAAACCAAACCTTGCTGTGTGAGGACTGGTTTGGTAATACAGAAGAATGACATATATGATTGCGATGAGAATAACAGGTCTTTTGTTACTGTACAGTAACAAAAGATCTAGAGTGAAAGCCGCCTACGTAGGCGGCTTTCACTCTGTGTAACAACAGGCAATATTAGGCTTCATTCACGTACGTCGATCTTGGAGAAAATCAAAGCGTAAAATTTCCCTCTAGTAAAAAAAATTGTCGTGAAAACCTTTCCGGCTGAGAGATGAGTTTTGATTTTCACGGACCAGCCTTCATCATTCTTTTTCTACTTCTAACTCGCCAAACAAATATTTGTGAACGAAACAGTGAACGTCGCCAAAATGCACTTTCAACCAAGTTAAAATTTCTCATGGTTTAACTCCTTTCTTCGTTAAAAACTTCATTATAATCGCTTGTGAAACGGATGAAAGAAACGTTTGCTGACTCATGACTGTACTCATGAAGAAATAGGACGAAAGAAACTCCACCTTACTCGCCAATCAAACACTTGGGAATGAAACAGTGTAGCTTCGCCAAACTGCGCTTTCAAGCAAGTCAAAATTTCTCATAGTTTAACTCCTTCCTTATATAAAATCTTCATTATAATCGCTTGTGAAACGGATGAAAGAAACGTTTGCTGACTCATGACTGTACTCATGAAGAAATAGGACGAAAGAAACTCCACCTTACTCGCCAATCAAACACTTGGGAATGAAACAGTGTAGCTTCGCCAAACTGCGCTTTCAAGCAAGTCAAAATTTCTCATAGTTTAACTCCTTCCTTATATAAAATCTTCATTATAATCTCTTATTAAACGGACGATGGAAACGTTTGCTGACTCTTCGCTGTACTTGGAGAAACGGGTAGAGACAACTCCACATCTCGGGTTCCCAGTCGTAACACATCAATTTTTCATGCTCCACTCTGCTAGACCGCAAGAGATTTTCTAAGAAGACGAGAAGAAAATGTCCAATTTATATTTTACTCACCCTCATAAAAAACAATTAAAAATAAATGCAAATTTTGGATAATATTCATTTATATATTTTTATAAACACAGTGTAAGACACAAGAAAACGCTTTCAAACTCTAGAGATTTCATGACAAATAATTAGTATTTTCAAAAATCGCAGAAACAACTAAATTCAGGTATCTTTTTGAGTGACAAAAACGTACTGTGTCACTCATGTCTACTCATGTCTTTGTTATATGATAATAAATATATTTAGAAAAAATTACGTTTATTTTTATCGTTTTTATTTATTTTCTGGGATAATCAGCCCTTATTTGCCTTCAGAATAGAGGCTACTACTGTTCTAGATGTATTTTAAATTTCCTGTGAAATATATGTTATTTGTGTTATCACGTCTCAATCCTAAATATTAGTTACAGAATCAGTCTTTGTTCAAAATGTTTTAGAAAAATATTTTATGTTTTTCTTATATTTGCAGGTATAATAATGTACTCAAGGTATTAAACTGGAACAATTTTGAGGAAATTGACATATTAGAAAATATATGTAAAGACAAACACACTTAATGTGATTAAGGTTTTCAATTTACTGATAAATAGAATTTAAGAATGAAACTCATGAAATTTACATATATCAGTGTGTGATTATAAGTTAGATAAAGAATTATTACTTACTAATCAGCTCAATACGCTTTTGGGCATGAATAAGTATTCAGATTTACCTTAAATTACCTGTAGTAGACAACAGTAAATACAAATGCTTAATGTTAATAAGTTGGCTATTTATCTTGATCTTAAAAATTTAATTGAGAATACGCTACAGATTTCAGTTTACGATAAACGTACTAGTTTTCCTTTTAAAGTGGATCAGCTTGTCCTTTGGTCTTGTAACATTCATAAACGTATATACAAAAATATTATTATCAGTCAAATATACTGTTTTTCAGATTTAGTACAGGTAAAAAACCAGTTCCATAAGGAATTATTTTTTTATAAGTAATATATATTACAAAAACAATATTGCTATTGAATTTATAAATATATATATATATATTCAGATATTGTAGACACAACACAAGCGAGAATTATTCAGTGCAAGCAAAAAAGACCGAATGTACATATCTGGGTCATTCATTGTCACTCTTTATCGGCACTAGCAAAATAACTAGACAAAACCTCGCTTTGCCTTTTGAAAAACTGCAGAATTTTTCAGATGTTTATAGTAGAAATATTCTTCGAATTGAACAACTAACCTTATTAACTGAGTTATTAAATAAAGGAAGTATAAATCTTCATTAATTACAAACATCCAATTTTAATTCCACCCACGTAACGATCTGATTGCCGGATTATCTGCAATAGGTGCAATAACAGGACTCCCTACGCAATAGCTGGATTACTGAGATTTTTTCCTTAATTAACTTTTTAATTGTGATTCCCAAGTGAAAGTGAAACATAAGAGAGGGTCACTTCCAACCTCTCATATCAGACTCAAACTCACAATGGGACACAGCAGAACTCCACTCGCAGCAGAATGACCACACGTTGATTCTACTCACTTGTATTCAATGCCTACTGGATTACTTACACCTCACTGATTATTATACCGCAACATAATATGCGTTATGTTACCGAGCAGAGTATCTGCTTACCTGTCGATTAGCGCAAGAATACCGCAAAGAATTTTGTTCTGTAAATATCTTAACAGATTTTTGTGAATGTATAAGGGCTACAATTTAATTTCTTCTACTCTACAAACCTACACATTCGCACTCGTGGATACGAACGCAAACACTAGATTACCCAATATTATGCTAGATTAAGAAACATTTGCTCTTTTTTACAGTGTCCGTTTCTTGATCGCAGAATCCGAAAGTAGAATCGCAGAATCTGAGTACGGTAGCTCACCAGAGTTCAAAGGACTTGTCACACAATCATTACAAGAAGTCTGAGACAAGCAAAATAAGAAGAAAGTAAAACAAAGAAGGTTTTTTTTATGTTTCGGTATACGACAAATAACATTTGATATGCTTATTTTTTTCGGCTGTTCTCGGATTAATCAATTGGAACGGCAGGGACGAATATGTCACCACATAATTGGACTTTACCACGAGAAATATCGCTTGAATTTTAAAATTTTCAACGTCCCTTGTTCTAAATTTGCCTCACATTGGTTTGTTTCAATGATATTGATCCCAGAATTGTAAAGTTTCATTTTACTGATTCTGAAACAGAAAACACTCATTTAATACTTTTTTCCCATCTATAGGTAGTATATAAGAACTGTAGACATATATAGGTAGATGTAGACATGCATATACACACACACACACATATATATAGATATAATGGCCAGATGATGGATATATATCAAAAGACATATAAATAAACATCTCTCTGGAAATTTAAGAGAGAAATGTTTTAAGTAAAATTTCATCTTTAAATGATACGTTTTTCTTTAACTACCAATTTTGATTTTTCTTAGAGTTACATGCAATATATTAATTTCACACTTGCCCTTATATAAATGCACATTACATAATAGAATTTACCTTAAAGTATATATTTTAATTATTACAAAAAATTAATCAAATATAATGAAGACATTTTCAGTAGATTTTTTTAAATATTATTTACGAAAATGTTACCAACTTTATTTTTCTCGCAGTTTTATATAAAATCTACAATTTGTTTTTATCATATTGGAGTATATTTTTTCTTATATAATAAAAAAATTAAGATATATATGAATCCGATTGCACAAAAATGTTGGGATTGATGAAGAATTTCATTAAAACGATGATTAAAGAAAGCCGTGAATTTCAATATCTGCAAGAGCTATTTCCATTGGTAAGCTACACAAAAGTTAAGGAGGGTATTTTTGTTGGCCCACAAATTAGGCAATTTTTGAAGGGCAAATAGTTATTAAGTGATTTAGAAAAATCAGCATGGATTAATTAAAAAAATATTGTGACGCATTTCGTAGGAAATAATCGAAGTTCTAATTACGGGAAATTAAATAAAGGCATGTTAAGAAGTTATAAACATTTAGGATGTTTAATGTCATTGAAAATTCACTTTTTAGTGTCTTATTTAATTTTTTTCTCTGAAAGTATGGGAGCTGTGAGCGGCGAGCATGGAGAGAGATTCCATCAGGTTGGTTGGTTGGTTGGTTGTATAGGGTTTTATGGCGCAAGATCCCATTCGGGACAAGCTGCGCCAAAGAAAAAATGTATTTAAAGAAAAATTCTGGATGGGGTTACCCATCCAGATATAGTCATACAGTATATAAAACAAGTATAAAGAAATCTTAAAAAAAAGTGAGGTATAAAAATACTACATTAAGAAATATTATATGGATGAGGTTACCCCATCCCGATGTCAAGTTAAGCAAGTATAAACTAACATTGTTACAGATAAAACATGAAGAGTATATAAAAACTATATCTCAAAATAAAAGCCAGAATGTTTTAAAATATGAAAGAGTGCCCCATGAGGTGTTTCCCCAATGAGGTTAGTCAAGATTGGTGATGATGAATTAAAATAAATTCTGTACAAGTGCCGTAGGCCCGGACAGTCAGTTAAAACATGGTAGATGGTCAGGCAATCAAAGTGACAGTGTGGACACATGGGTGTGTCCTCCCGAAGTAAAAGATGTTTATGAGTGATCCTTGAATGTCCAATTCTCAGACGAGTCAAAAGAACATCTGTTTTTCTTGGATAATTCGGTGGCCAGGTCATGATTGTGGGTTTGATATGATGCAGCTTATTATTGTACTCTAAATCCCAACTTTTTTGCCATTTATTATGAATAAAGTGTTTTAAAAATAGTTTAACGTCTGAGAATGGAATTTTATGGTGTAATGGATTAAGAGCAAGTCTTGGGGCTTCATCTGTTTTTTCATTTCCAGGAATACCCATGTATCCAGGTACCCAGCAAAAAAAAATTATAACCGCGTCTCGTCAAATTATTATAAAAATACAGGATGGCTGAGACATAAGGATGCTTTTTACAACATTTCATTACGTCAATAGAACTATTTGAGTCAGTATATATGATGAAGGATGTTTTATGATGATGAGATATATGTAACATGGCTCTCTCTATCGCAATCAACTCTGCCGTAAAGACATAAATTGAAGTGGGAAGCCGGTAACTGAATCTAGTGTTATCAACAAAAACCCCGCAACCAACAATATCCCCACTCTTGGAACCATCTGTATAAATATCAGTAAAGCTATTATATTTTGCACGATGCGCAGAAAATACTTGTTGAAAACCACTAGAAGCCAAGGTGTTCTTGTCATAACGTTTAAAAGGGTGGAGAGAGGTAATTTTGTGGGGATTCCAAGGAGGGAGAACATGCAAAGGACATGGACTCACCTCGATATTTTTCAATGGGCCATTATCGATAATGTATCTCATTCTGACTCCAAAAGATGGGATGCATGATGGTCGATGCTGATAAAGAATATCATTGTCAGTATTTAAAAGATAGGTGTGAAGAGGATGACCAGGATGAGAGAGGACACGGTAATATAATTCTAGGGAGAGTTTTTCACGAGTATGGTGTAATGATGGTTCATTACAGTAAACATAAAGACTTAAAATTGGAGATGTATGAAATGCACCAGAGCAGACACAGAGTGCGCTGTGGTGCACAGTGTCAAGTTTTTCAAGAACAGATTTTCGTGCTGAATCATAGACGTGGCAGGCATAGTCGATTTTTGTACGGATCACAGCTCTATAGATTTTAAGGAGAGCAGTACGGTCAGCTCCCCAAGAAGTATTTGAAAGCACTTTAAGTAGGTTAAGGGATTTTTCGCATTTTGTCTTTAATTGTAAAACATGTGGTAAAAAAGTAAGTTTACTGTCAAAATGCAGGCCAAGATAACGAACATTGTCCACAACAGGGATTTGGGATGAACCGATAAAAATTTCAGGATCTGGATGCAGACCCCTTCGTCTACAAACATGCACACAAGATGTTTTGTCATGAGAAATTAAGAAACCATTTTTGTTAGTCCAGTTAAGAATACTTTTGATTGCAATTTTCAGTTGTCTTTCAATAAAATGAATATCCTGTCCCATATACATAATGCGGAAGTCGTCAACATAGAGATCCCCCATCACAGAAGGAGGAAGTTGTTTAATGATGTCATTTATTTTGATAGCAAAGAGGGTGACACTCAAGACACTGCCCTAAGGTAGACCCTCTTCTTGTACATAAAAACTGGATAGAATTCCCCAATTCTAACTTGAAATCGTCGAATGGCAAGAAAGTTTTTAATAAAAATTGGAAGGTTCCCACGAAAGTCCAGATTAAAAAGATCGCGAAGAATCCCATAACGCCATGTTCTGTCATAAGCTTTCGCCATGTCAAAAAATACTGAGACCAAATGGCTGCGTTTTAGAAAGGCTGTCCGTATGTGATGTTCCAAATTGATTAAATTATCGATAGTTGACCTACCACGTCGAAATGCATTTTGAAATGCAGCAAGGCAATTGTTAGTTTCTAAAATATGCATGAGGCGGCAATTTACCATTTTTTCAAGAAGTTTGCAAAGGCAGCTAGAGAGTGCGATCGGGCTGTAATTATTGGGATTTGTAGCATCTTTTCCTAGTTTAGGAAAAGGTATAATTATAGCTCTGCACGAAGCATTGGGAAAAGTTTGCTCCATCCATATCCTATTAAAGAAGGAGAGAAGTTTATTCAAAGACAGAGCAGAAATGTGCTTGAGCATAATGTATGTAATCCCATCGTGACCTGGAGCAGATAAATGGCTATTTCTCAAGCATTTTATCATCTCTGATTTGATAAATGGTTTATTATTTGCATATGAGTTATGAGAGTTAAAATTAATCCTGGTTCTTTCAGTTTGTCTTTTATAGGTTAAAAAAGGTTCTGGGTATGAGTCAGAGCTTGAAATAGATGCTAGGGTACTACCTATTGTCTCAGCGATGTTTTTAGGTGATGCAATGGTTTGACCGTTATGTTTTAAAATAGAAATATGATTATCAAAGTATAGGCCCATACATTTTTTCACTTTATTCCCTAGTTCTTTACTTGATGTATTGGAATTAATGCTTAAGATGTAGTTGATCCAGGATTCCGGCTGGCTTTTGCGTCGCACTCTTCTAGCTTCATCCTTTGCTTTTTTATATGCCATATAGTTAGTATTAGTTGGGTACCTCCGAAATATTCCCCAAGCCTTCTGTTGTTTTTTCTTGGCATTTTGGCAATCACTATTCCACCATGGCTTTCTATGTTTATGTTTGGATGATGTTTTTGGAATGCTAGAATCTGCAGCATTGATAATACATTGAGTTGTATTATCAAGCGCATTGTCAATATTCCCCTGTATCACACTAGCTGTGATGTTTGCAAGTCCTGTAAATGTTGGCCAGTCGGCTCTATCATATATATACCGTTTGTTAAAATTATAACAATCCCTATTAGCAGGAGTAGTCAGTGAAATAAAAGTAGGAAATTGGTCACTGCCATGCAGGTCATTAGAGACCCAGAAGTTCCATAAAGGATAGAGTACTGGGGAGCAAATTGTAAGGTCTATTGCATGGAAAGTACGAGTTGACTCATGAAAATAAGTGTGATCACCATTATTGAGCAGGCATAAGCCGTTGTCAGCAATAAATTTTTCAATAGTATAACCACGTTGGTTAGAGTCACGTTTGCCCCAGAGTTGGCTGTGTGCATTAAAATCTCCAACAACGATGTATGGAGTCGGGAGTTGGAGAAGGAGATTATCGAGATGTGCTGACTGAATAGTTTGGTTTGGAGGTAAATAAATTGTACATATTGTTCTGAGTTGTTTAATATGTACACTAACTGCAACATCTTGTAGGTTTGTATTTAGATATATTTAAGAATGGGGTAGATTATTGGAGATGAAAAGAGCCACTCCACCAGTGGCCCTTCCAATAGCTGCAAAATCATTTCTGTAGGTAGTATAGTTACGTAATTTTGCTTTGTCATTGGGTTTTAGATGGGTTTCTTGTAGAGCTAAGCAGAATGGTTGATGGTCAGAGAGAATATCACGGATTTTAGCATGTTTATTATGATATGCACGGCAGTTCCACGAGATAATATTAGTCATTATTGATTTTTTAGATAGATATATCAACGTCACTTTGTTCGGAGGTAGTAGACATACCATCTCCTCCATCGTTCAGTTCTTCCGATTCTTTATGAAGCTCCACCATGTCTTCATCCCGCATACGCATCGCATTTATTTTATTATTTTGATTTGTTTGAGTTTAATTTTTGGGTGGCTTAGTTTTTTTTCTCTTATTAGCTGGGTTTTCAGATGATACAGAGGATTTAATTGTTTGTAGGCCATGTTTTTCTGAGTCAGGTCTGCGATTTTGTTTTATAGATGTTGTTTTGGTGGTATTTTGAGAGGTTTTTATATGGACTGGAATTTTAGGAAACAAGGATTGTGATGACTTTGAAGAAACATTTTGTGGTGATTTAGGAGGAAGAGATTTCCTGATTTAGCTGAAACCGATTGTGTTGATGTTTTTGCTGTACCAGAATTTGTAGAAAAGTTTTCTTTTGTTGTAACAGAATTAGTAGACAGTTTTTCTTTTGTTGTTTCTATTTGAGTGGCTATTGTTTGATATTTTTATTACCAATTAATGCAGCAGAGTAAGTTATACCTGTATTTGGTGTGCGAGACTTAACTATTTTCCTTGCTTCTCGATATGGAATATTCTGTTTTGTGCACACTGTTTGGATTTCTTTCTCAATTTTCCAGATTTCACATGATTTATAATATGATGGATGATCTTTTTCACAGTTTACACAGTGAGCAGGAGCTGTGCAGTTTTCATTTTCATGTCATTTTCCTCCACATGGAGCACATGTTACGGTTCCACGGCAAATATTTTTGGAGTGACCTAATTTCTGGCATTTGAAACAGCGCAATGGATTTGGAATGTATGGTCGGATTGGACAACTCAAATATCCTGCTTTTATGTTGGTGGGTAGGTTTGGTATATCAAAAGTAAGTATTATATGTTTTGTAGGGATGATTTTATTATCTCTCTTAATTGTTATTCTTCGAACTCCTGTAACATGCTGTTCTTTAAGATTTTCAAGTATTTCTGATTCTGAGACAAATGTGAGGTCTTTTTCTGAGATGACACCACGTGAGCTATTTAAGTAATTATGAGCAGATACAGTAACCGGTATATTTCCAAAGAATTTACATTTCTTTATATTTCCAGCTTGAGTTGAATTTTTGACTTCAATAAGTAAGTCACCAGATCTTAGTTTCTTAATAGTCTTTGGTTCACCAATAAGTCCTTGTATAGCTTTTTGTATCAGGAAAGGTGATTTGAGGGCAAAATCGCCTTCAGTACATTTTACAATAAAGAAACGTGCATTTGAAGAAAAACTTTCCTCGGCTTTATCAGCCCAGGACGTATTTTGTCGTGGGGCTTCCACTTCGCATGTTTTATTTCCTTGAGTTGTAACCATATTTGAGAGAAAGATAGAAAAACGCCAGGCGTCGGGCCTGGTCACCGACCCTTCTTCTTAAACCTTACTTCTGGGCGCAGGTTCTCAAAAGGGCGAAAACTATTAGCAACAAACCTCCACGTTTTTCGAACGTTGGATTAAACTCGATAGCATTTCCTAATATCTAGTTCTTTCACATTGGAATCAGGTAGTCAGTAGGTAAGCGTTTACAGCTCTGTCCAACCTACAACCCCTTCCACCGAAATGCACCAGTCTCCCGGTGTTGGTCCTAAGAGCCACCATACAATGTATGGCGTCCTCCGATCACGGAACCGGAAATCTGAAAATGCCCTGCACTCTGGGACTCAAAATCAGCCTAAAAAGGTAGAACCGAGTCGAAGAGATTAAAAAACCTCAGCACGCAGAGTGTCTCACGTGAAAATAAAAAATGTCCACTATTGTATAAAAAACGAAGCAATGTGAGAGCAAGAGAGAGAACAAGGTTTATTTTTTCTCTTTTCCAACCTTTTTCAAATTTTTCCCTTTTCTTTAACAAAAAAAAAACGAAAACAATGTTAGCAGAACAAAGAACAAAGTGAACAAAACAGTTAGTAAAACAATCAAACATGAATAAGAACAAAGAGGTATAACAAACTGAAAAGAGAAGATTAAAAAGTGTGAAACAAAGAAAAAAGGATAGACAACTAAAAGGAGAAGAATACAAGAAAGGAGAAAGATCGCTCAGGAATCCGGGGTCGCGAAACCCGTAAATACCTAAAGAAGGTATTCCCCTGGGGGAGAGATTCCATCAGGATATTTCTGCAATAGAAACCCGATATCAAGGCAGGTGGACATCTACGTAATATGCTCAGAGATTACTGTTGTAACCTTATTAGAGAAGCTAGTGATTGTGTTTATAAGAGGGCATCGATAGTTAAGACATTTACCGCTACATAATATATGAAATTTGGGAAATTTCTTACGAATATCAATTCTTTTCACAAAGATTCTTACATTTTTCTGAGGAACAGAAACCTTGTTTATCAGTGTTATATAAGAAAAACAAAGCATGAAATCAGAAGTGCAAGAAATACTTTTTCAAAGACTGAAGAATAAATATAATTCTCGTTAGGTGCAGACTGCAGTGAAAACCTGTTTAAATCCGTGATTTGTTCAAAAAGTAATATATATATATATATATATATATATATATATATATATATATATATATATATATATATATATATATATATAATTATAATATCTATGAATTTCAAAAAACATATCAAGTTCTATTATCATTCTACTTAAATCTCCAAAGAGATAATTAATGATATTGTGTATACAGAATACCACATACCTAATAATTAACATGTGCAAACATAATATTACCATAGCTTGTGCTTCAATGGTAATTGGCCAAATTTTACTCATACCTAAAGAATATTGAAAAAAGAAAAAAGAAATAGAGAGAAAGGGGAAAAAAATTATAAATTGGAGTTGCAATTAAGTAAATACAAATGGATTAATAAATTAAATATGAACCATATACAATGGAAAATTGGACCACATGAGAATTAAATATGAATTGGATATGAAAAAACACATGCACATGTACTCATCAGCCTGGATGCACCCACATGTGTTTTAAATAATAATTCAGTGTTTCATAATTCTACTGGCATAATGCTAAGATCAGTAGAATCATCCAGGTACACTGAATTATTACCAGACAACAATTGGAAATATTAAAATTTGGAAATATTTAAATAGGAAATAAAAAACCATTAAGAATATACAATATATTTCACTCACATCGATTATCCCAAAAACTGTATTTAACACCTCACGAAATTACCACGAGATAACAGTTTTGAAATAATAAAATTGGAAATATGAACGCGTAAAGTGTAGATAAAATATTTTACTCACAATAATTATACAGAATCCTTAAAATGTCACAACTTCTGCATAATATTCACATCCACATGGCAATACATCATACATGTTGACTAAGTCGAGTTGAGAGAAATGATTTGAAAGACAAGTTGAGAGCACACTTTTTTTAAAACACAACCCCTTCGATGACACCCAAACACAAAATGATTCAAAAACACACAAAATAATTCTGGTTTTAATACACATATAACAAAATTATATCCGGAATATATATTACTCCATCCAATTTTAATTCCTGAAAGTAAAATTAATATACAATCAATAGCTCCCTCTATAGTTAAATTAAATATAATATTATCAATATTATCAACAACTACCTGAAAGGTAAAGTGTCGCCATCTATTGGTATTATAATAATTCCTAATTAATATTTAGTTAGATATCCACTTTATTAGTTACATACTCGCTTCATTAGATTTAATTATATAAATAAACTTTAAAAAACAATACTAACTTGTAGTTTTACTTTAAATTCAAATAAAATATAATACTACTATATGAATAAATCTACACAGAATTAATTCAACTTGCACAGCATTTCAGATATTCTTAACAAGAATATATTATGTAAAAGAGATATTATTTTAATTCAAATTGTTTTTGCTGCCAGCTGTGTTAATCCACTGATATTATAGACATATTATTAAATAATTAATGGTTTATTTTTACTACTACTTAAATATATATTTGTCTTGTTATTAAATAATTAATGTTTAATTTATACTACATTGTAAATATATTTTATATTTCATAGATTAATTTAAATATCTAGTTAAATAATTCATAAACAATTCAAAATATCTCAAAATTTATAAAATTGATAATTAATAGTATTACTACTGTTTTTCAATCAAATTAATGCAATGCAGTAATTAAAATACTTGTTAAATTTAATTATTCATAGACAAAAATAAAAACTATATATATTTATATTTATATATATTGCAAATAGATATGTTTATGAGTTATAATCACCAATGTTATCCATGTATAATTTAATTTGTTATTGTATAAGTTAATTTATAAATGTACGAAAACTGCACATCAATAACACCTTAAACAGAGGTGATCGGCAACGCACAATCACAACTATACAAAGTATATATAATGTTCAATCAAATATTAAATTTCCTAATATGTTATAATTGTAATTATGTATGTTATAATTGTAATTTTCTATATAAAGTGTATATAATGTTCAAAAAAATATTAAATATTAAATTTCCTAATATGTTATAATTGTAATAATGTATGTTATAATTATTATTTTCTATATCTTTTGTTATATGTTATCGCACACTAAAACAATAATTTATTACATACCATGTTTATATTTAAATTATATAATAAATGTTATTTAAAAGAGTTGATGATTGAATTTATCATAAAAATTGGAAAAACCATATATTTTTGCTTGATCTCGAATATATCTAATATTTTTGTTTTTATTTATATCTGAGCATAAGTATTTTATACGATGTAGTTAATTGATAATTATATTTTTATAAACAGATTTATGTAAACATAAAGCAAAATTGGTAAAAATATTTACTTTAAATGGGAAATCATATCTCTTATGATAAATATCAAAAATTAATTTATAATTATTAGTAATATTAATTTTTAAGTCAAGAAAGTTTATATTATTATTAATTAAATCATTTTCGCTTAATTTAAGCTGAGTAGGATAAAAAATTGAGTGGTGATGTGCAATTTTTTTCATTGAAATAAAATATGATAATGTCATCAATATAGAGATAAAATACATAATCATTGTTCGGACTTATATTTCTTTCATAATAATATAAGTAAAGGTCAGAGAGAATACTAGATGCGGTTCCGCCCTGCGGAATTCCCCGGCATTGTTTATAGATAATATTGTCATATATAATGTAATTATTATGCAATGTAAAATTTAGTAAAGTTTAAAAAAAAATTTACTGAAATATGTACTTTTAATTTTTAATGAGATTTAAATTCTTTAAATAATATACACATTGTTTTATGTAAGTCTTTTATATCAATGTTATTAAATAAATCATTAAAATCCAATGTTTTTATGAATTTTACCGGATTGATATTATGTATTTTATTAATGAGTTGAAAACTATTTTTTAGGCAATGTTGGTTATTATGTTTTAACGTTATATCATATATCTGCTTTAAAATATTAAGTAGTAAATTGCTTGCATTTTTATTATATGTGTTACAACCGATGGTAACAGTGCGAAATTTAATAGGATTTTTATGAAATTTTGGAATTATAACAAGATAAGGATAATTAAAATTACTACATTTGATTTTTAGTAATTTGTGATAATTTAGTAATTTTCTGTTATTTATTTCAATATTTAATTTAGTTTTATTAAAAATATTACTTGTGTTGATTGCATTGTGAATTAACACTTTATAGTATTCTTTACAAATGATAGCATAATTATTTGGAGATTTATCTACATAAGTAATTATAAATTTGTTTTGTAATTCTGATATATGTTTATTTATGTTTTTAAAAGCTGCATGTGTAATATGATGATAATTTTTTATAATTTCATTTTTTAATTTATCAATTACAGAAAATCTCCATTCACTGAAATATTCGATTGGTTTATTGTAATCAACAGCAATTTTATATATAAACAAATCAATATCTTGAATAAACTGCAATATTATGGATTTGATATTACACTTATATGGAAGACGAAATTTTGTGCCATTATGCATTAAGTTTTGTAAAATAGGTTGTTCTACAATATTAAGATCACCAGTAATGATATGACCATGTGTTGTATTTATATACTTTTGATATTTTGGGTCATTACAATAACATGGGTAATTCTTTGAAGAGACCAAATTTTTTGCAAAAGAATTGTAATTAAAAATTTTACGTCCAAGTGTGCGATTATATTTATATGTCTTGTGAATGGTAAAATTTTTTATTGGAAAATTATTATTAATGTTGTTTATTATATTGTGTAAATTTATATTATTAAATACATGATTGGAAAAATTTATAATTAATTGTGTATTATTAGTTTATATATATATATATATATATATATATATATATATATATATATATATATATATATATATGTATATATATATACATTAGCCTCATTGGAGGTCTTTAAAACAGCTCGGTACATTGCACCTGCCACAAAAAGGTAATGAGCCTTTTAACTTAAAAAATTTTATGCGTATCGAAAATTCATCATATATCAAACAGTCACAAAGATCCATGCGCTATGATAAATGCCTGCGACAAATAAAATAAATGCAAAAAAAAAAAAAAATAAATAAATAAACATAACTGCTTCAAAACTTTATAAGAGGAGCCAATTTTTTAGTATAAAATTAAAATGGGAAAGGCCTCCCCCCACTATAACTCGTTCAAATGGCTTGATATAATTAACACATTAAAGCGGATCCCCCCAAAATTAGTTTCACCTGCTTAAGAACTGACTTGAATGATAAGCAATTGTTACTTCCAAACGGCAGTTTTTTTTTCTTTTTAGCACTTTCGCGTCCGGAAATGCAGTTGAAAATGTCAACTTTGACACCATTTTCTGGAAGATCTTCCGCTGCCTTAACCTGTAGCTTACGGGAAATGAATACTTTAAATATCGTCCGATTACGGGAAAAACTTGACCGTTTCATCCCCCTTTCTTCAGAAGCATCACACCCCAGGTGACGGTAGAACATCTGGAATCATTAGGCGCGTCCGCTAACGACTTTCAATCGTGAGAAATTTCGGGATTTACTTTTCCCTAAAGGAAACCTTTTTATCTGTCTAAAGTAATAGCTTATCGTTATAAATAAGGTTTAAATGTTATACGGACATGAAAATTGCACTTTTTTTCTGTGAAGTCATTAAATTCAAGAGATTAGGTTTTGAAATAATTGAGTGATGTCTCTTAAAAATAAGCAGAAAAACACTTACAATGAACGTTTAAATAGTGGTTTATATTTTGAAAAGGAGAATATAAAAGAAAATTTTATAAAAAAAGAAGAATTTTTTATGCTAATATAAAAATATTTTATTTAAAAATAGCTTTAAACTTTCAGATACTTTAAAAAATTAACTAAGCAAATAAAAATAATTTCCTTAAATAAACATTAATTTTCTTTTTATCATGATTCAGATTATAAGAAAAAATAAATTCCACGAGAAAAAAAATGTAAAAATAAATATATGGCTATCGCAACAAAGAACAGTAAGGAAAAATAAAGTTTTATCCAACGGAATTAGTGTTTCCAGTAAGGCATTTACTTTTTTCATTGAGAAATAAACTTACACTTCCAGTGTTTTATAATTTATTTTGTACTTAAATTAGGCGAAAATTCGGAAATAGTGACAGAAATCTGAATAAAAACAATTAAGATAATGTGATAAGCAAAACATTTACGTACTCATTTTATAACACAAACAACTAGGCACAATACTATTTAAAAATAGCTGTAAACTTTCAGATACACTTAAAAATTAAATAAGTAATACAAAAATAATTTATTTAAATAAACGTTTTTTTTTCCGCCACAATTCAGATTATAACTAAAAAAAAAAAAAAAAAAAAAAAAAAAAAAAAAATTCAGGAGAAGAAAAAGGTAGAAATAAATACATAGAAATCGGTATAAACAGTAAAGAAGAATAAAGTTATATCCAACGGGTTTGGTGTTAACAGTTGGGCATTTACTTTTTAAATTAAAAAATAAACCGCTATTTCCAAATTGTATTATAATTTATGTTGTACTTAAATTAGCCGAATATTGCTATACGGAAATAGTAGTAGAAATCTGAATAAAAATATTAAGCAAATGTTATAAGTAAAATAAGAAAAAAACTGTATGCTAATACAAAAATACTTTATTTAATAATAGCTCCAAGCATTCAGATACATTTAAAAATTAAATAAGTTAAAAAAAATAATTTCCTTAAATAAGCATTTTTTTTTCAATGTGCAAAAAATGAGAGAAGGTAACTAAAAAATACCTAGCTCCTCTAAAATGATGGTAGGTTGGTTAGTTGATTTATGACGGCCGATTATTTACACAAGGGATATAGGCCCTAAGGGGGATGGCATCAGTGGGGGTCTTTCTAAGGGATCATAACCCGTATTTACGGCAAGGTTCGAAGAAAACCACGGAAAACACCGAACGGTTAGGTCGACGAGCGTGACAGGGTTTGGGTTTGAACCCAGGACCTCCCGTCTACCAGCTTTGAGAGCAGAACCTCTCAGCCACAAGTGGGACCTCCTCTAAACTAAATGTTAATACACACACACACACACATATATATATAACTTTTATGGATAAATTAAAAAATAAATAAAACTAAACATGTACATTTTACAACGTGTGTGCTGTGTATTTTCTAACAACTCAATACTATATTTCCCGTACGTGGAATTTAAAACCGCTGTGTTGAAATTACATTATGCCTTGCTAATATTCGAAATGTGCTTTTTTGATTTTGAGAGTCTCTAATTTTAATGCCCCCCTCCCCCCCCCCCAGCCTACCTTAGAATAATAATACTAAAGCAAGCAATAACACTAGAGAAATCATATAGAAAATAGCTGGGAGTAAAGTTCATTTTTCTCGAGAATTACTGAAACGATTTAAAAGAAATTCCTTTTAATATTTTTGACGTTTATTAAACAATAAATGGTCATTCGGCAATAAATGAAATTAAAAAGTGCAATAGGTGTACGATTTCACAAACTAAACATTCTACTTTATTTTGAATGTGGTTCTCAAATTGATCTGCTGAACAACGCAAAACTTTCTGACGCATTTTTAAACGCAAAATAATAAAATTTGCAGGCCTGACTATTGAAGCAATTTGAAATCGAAATGAGTTTTCATGTTTTTGATAAATAAATTATTTATCAAGTTATAAGCTATTCGTGTCACGTGACAACAGGTTTTTCTCCTTTCGTGCGATGAAGAATCAGGAATTCGGTTCAAAACGCGGACTTTGGCAGTGTTTTCTAAAAGATCTTCTGCCTTTACCAAAAAATGGAAAACGCGTTTCGATTGCAAAGTTTCTGAATAACAACAAATGCCTGTTTCATGCATTTCTGAACAAAAATGAATTTAAAAATGTGTCTGATAGTAGGCCCTTTGTAATTGAGAACAGCGTTAATTAACTTTGTTGAAAATGAATGAATTTTAAGAGACAATCCTTATTTATATATAAGTATAATACAAAGTTTAATAAACATAATATTAATTATATAATAAGTATAATACCTAAGTATAATACCTAAGTATAATACAAAATAAAAATAAAATAAAGTATTGAATTCACTTCAGAAGTTTCAGAGAAAAAAGTGCGGCAATAACAATTGTTTTCCGAAACGATTTTGGAACAGCTATTGCCTCTTTGAACATAGCAGAAAAATGCTTAGGACTTACATTCGTACGTCATTTATATTTGTTTATAATCATATGTTTAAAAAATATATAAAGAACAATTAATATAACTTGTATTATTTTCTGCATAACTGCAATTACTTTTTTTTCGAATCAGCTGATTGCGGAGTAAATTAATTGTAAATATCGTTAGAATTTCATTACTTATTTATATCATTCTGAAACAGACAAAGTTCAATTCCAAACAAAGAATATAAAACATGATTATTAAGTTGTGTGTGAGCATAAAACTAACTATTTTCTACTGTGTAAAAGTAATTAAATTTGCATAAAAATTTATACATAAAAATTTTACAAAACTAACAGTATTTTTATTAGATAGTAATATATATATAATAATTTCATTTTTGTTGAGTTCAATAAACAAAGTTACGTATATTATTTTAAGATATCTAGTGTACTATTGTCGAAAGAATAAAAACCCCGCAATATTTAACATTCTAAGAACGAAAACTTAATCAAAATCAGCGATACTAAAATACTAAAACAATTTACTGAAAATAATCTATTCTCTTCATATTCATATCACAAACAAAAATTATCTTCCACTAATTTGGAGGAAGTGAGGTAGAAACAGCTTCAAATCGTGCGCTTGAAAAATGTTTATTTTCTTTGCTGCATAAGTTTTCCCTGTATTTCCCTATGATAACTAATATCTTCCCTATAGAATTTCCCTTCTCCGATACCCAATAAGACCCCCGTTGAGCCAAACGCTATTAAGGATTTCCTGCACTCCATCTTTGAGGGGTGGAAATTTTCGGGATGACGATAATCCCAACCCCGTATTTTTCAACAGTCATTTTCTTGGGACTACGGTAATCCCACCGTAAGCAAAAGGTTAAGATAAAAACGAAAAAATAGTTCGATTACATTTTAAAAAAAATTATAGCAACAATTTATATGTTTGCGAACACAAAAAAATCTCAAAAATGTGTCAGAATGTTGTCATTTTGAATTTTCGACCAGCTTTAAAGAAGCATTTAATATGTAAACGCATGCATTTGGAAAGCGATTATTGAAGTGATTTGGAATCGATTAGCTTTTTTCATTTTTTTAATAAATTCCATTTATCATAAATTTATTAAATATTTAGTTATGAACAATTGATGTCTGATGACGACCTTTCTCGCCCAGCAATTCTGTTCAAAACTTCAACTTTGGCCTTTATGCAAGACCTTTTGCATTTATTGAAAAATGAAAAAAAAAATCCATGGACAGTTTTTGAATAAGAGCACCTGTATTTTATGAATTAAAAAAAATATGTGTTTATGAATGCAAAATGATTACATGTTTATGAATAAAAAGGAATTCAGGTGTGTATCAGCAAGTATCCAGTTTAAATTTGAGGACAGCCTTAATGTGCATGCATTAGAAAAAAAAATCGTTTTTGGTTAATTAAAAGGTTAAATAAAGAGCTTAAATATAAATATGTGATCTGTTTTTTTTTAAATGAATATTTTTGTTGATCTTATTTCTCGATAGAAAGTACATAAAACACAAATCATAATAATTTATTGCTTCCATATTTTTATCTGCTTCAATAAGTTATCAAATATTTTCTGTATTTTAGCGCAACTCAAACATTTTACTGAAAATTCAATAAAAGTACAGAAAAAATTTAAATTAAAGTATTAATGACGTTTGGCGTTTTTTTACACAATTTTAAAATTTAACATTTACACAATTTTTTTTCACTTTATAAAGTTTAAGGAAACTCAAAGTTACAAAGCGGATGTGAATCTGGAAATAAAATTTACAGTTAAATTATGATATACGTTTTGTTATTGTTGAAAATTATTAGAAAGTGTCGATATCTGGAAACCAAATTTTTTCTCTGGTACATTTGGAATTGTAAAAAATATCATATTGTAAAATGTGAAAAGAGATTTACCCTCCAAAAATGCTTTGGAGTACAGATGCCTTTTGTGTAACTGATCCGTCTCCATGTCCCCAAGTCAAAAATACAAAGATAACGCCATCGCCATAAATAAAACAAACGTTGGGAAGTATTGCAAGATTTGAAAGCTGAAGAGAGGAGGCCAAATTTTCGCTAATAGCTTTGCGTTTTTTGGAATCCTACTCCCACTATTCCCATCCGAAATGAGAACGAAGCTAGCTTCTAAGGCTACTACCAGTAAGTTCCTTATTCGATCACTTTTATGCACCGTTACATACTGGATCGTCTTATGGCACCTACTTCGCAGCAATTTTAAAATAGATTACGCCATTTCAAATTTAAGAACTCGATAAAGTGTCATTTCCGAATTGTACAATGTGATTACAAAGAATATCCAAACTTTAAAGGTCTTTATTAACAAAAGTATAGAAGATACACGAGATGTGAAGAAATATATAAAAGGAAGATTGTGAAATTACTAATAGCAAAAATTTTTAAATGTGACCACCAGCAGGAACAAAAACGACATCCATTCTGTGGGAGAACTCGTCCCACACGGTTTTCAGCATGTCGGGTGTTACAGTTGCAATAGCTGCATTTTTCTTCGTTTTCAGTTCAGCAGTGTCAGCTGGTAGAGACGGAAAAACAATTTTTTTATGGATCCCCAAAGAAAAAAATCGCACGGCGTTAAGTCCGGACTTCGTGGTGACCACTGATGAAGAGAAGCGTCGAAATATGTTCTGAGACCAATCCACTGTTGCGGCAGTTGCTCATTCAAAACCTCTCGTACAGAAAGATGCCAATGGAGTGAAGCACCATCCTGTTGGATTAACACGCAACAGAATATGCCTGTTCACTTTCAAACTTGTTCGTTGCTCCATCTCTCTCCAAAAAAAAGACGAATCTTTATATTTATCAACCCTTATAACTTCTCACTTAAGTCTCCAAAGTTGGGATATTCATTTGCAATCACCCTGTATTTCAATCTATACATAACTTCAATAGGTTCGACAAATTCATTTGCTCATTACAGTTTAACATTAATATGTTTTACAACCGTATTAGGTACTTTTTATACTCTTAAATTTAGTGACTAAAAAAATAGACGTAAGAAGAATACAACGATAACAATCAAATTTTTAAACCATAAACAACTTATTATGGTTGCTATGACAGCAAGTATAAAAATTCTGTCAGTATTTAAACAAATCTTCTGTATGTTTGATTCCCACTTGCAAATATATGTAATTTTCAATTTTGATAAAAAGCGTGCTATGTACACTTTATTACACTGGCCTCCAAAAGTTAAGGTACGACCGGTTTTTTGCTTTTAATTTGCAAATGAATGAATATAGAAACAACAAATTTGGTGGAAATGTGCGCTAAACAGGTATTTATTAAATGCGAAATAGAAATTTACTTAAATTAAACGTATAAATGAAATTACAACAAAAAAGAATTTATGGTGGAAAATTCCATTATTGGAGAAATCAGTGCATCGCTGTATTATGCAACAAAATGTGACAGAAACATTAAAAAACTGGTTCTAATACGGAATATGTCCACCCCGGACTTGAATGCAACGCTTGAAGGTAACGCTGACCAGACTTGGAGTAAGCCTTGTTCCAGCTCATTTAATGACCTTGTAGGAGGGCATAAAGCCGCAACCTGTTTTCCAAGATAGTCCCAAAGATGTTCTATCGGAATCAAGTCTGAAAAGTGAGCTGGGCATTCCATTCTATTCTAACCGTGATCCTCAAGATAATGCTCAACAACCACAAATCGGTGTGGTCTCGCATTAGCATCCATTAGAATGAAACCATTGCCAATAGCACCGACATATGGGCGAACATATGAATCAAGTATCTCATCCTGATATCTCGCACCAGTCACAGTTCCTCCATGGAATACATGCAGGTCAGTGTGGCCTCCGAGTGAGATCCCTGCCCAAACCACGATTCAGCCGTTTCTGTACCTGTGTGTTTCGACAGTGTTTGATTGATGGTATCGAGTGCATTGTTCTCTCCAGATCAGAAGACGTCCTGAATCGCTCTCCAGTGTGAATCTGGTCTCGTCTGTGAAGAGTACAGAAGCACATTGTTGTCTGATCCAGGAAACAGGTTCTCTTGCCCAACATAAGCGGGCCCTTCTCTGCCGTCTGTTGAGGGGGACACACACAACTGGTCGCCTTGCATAGAGACCTGCATTGTGAAGACTCTTCGCACTGTTGTAGCGGAGATTCTTCTCCCTGATGCTGCAAAGTGGTCTGCAATGAGTTGCGGCACAGTAGTGCGTCTTCTCCTTCAGGCTAAAATAGCTAGAAACTGGTCTTCTGCAGGTGTTGTAACACGTGGGCGGCCTGGAACATCTCTTCTGGAAACAGAATCTTCGGATTCATACTGATCCCAGAGTCGTTGGACTACACTGCGAGACATATTGAGCCGTCTAGCAGTATCGGCCTGTGATAACCCCATTTCCATCCATCATATCGCCCGCCACCTTAATGAATCGGGCAAACGACTTCTTCTAGAAATTTCTAGACTCTAGTGGCTGTTGTGAACAAAACTGACAACAATAATTCGAATACAACAAAACTTACACGCGAAATTACGAAAACTTTGTAATTGCATATTTTTCTCTCATTCACAAATACCTACTCTTTTCTATAAAATAAAAGTGGTAGCTGTAATTTTTGTGTAAGTTTTTTTAAAGTTTATTATTGTCATTCATATAAACTATGAAGTTTAATCTGACTGCCATTTTTTGTCTGGTGAGCTTCGAAAAACATGTTGTACCTTAACTTTTGGAGGCCAGTGTGTTTCTTCTTTCAACATTTTGTAAAATAAAATATAAAAATCAGTTAGAACATTCGTCGGACCAAATATAAATTCATCTATGTACTACAATATAATTTTTTAAGTGATTTTATTTCAAGGCAAATAATTCATTTTTTAAATATGTTTCAGAACCACTATTATATTTAACTATATAATGGATTATATTACTGTAGAGAGGATACTTTTGTGTGAAATTAGATAACATTTTACAATTTTAGTTAAAGACAAAAATCAGAATACAAATTAAATTGTGTTTTTTTGTAGATTTTTCATCAAAACTATGTTTAAAGCTTACAGTACTTTTTGAATTCTAAGACTTTTCGACCTATGAAAACTAAACTTCAATAATAACGTTTTTGGGTCTTACAAAGTTTCAACTTTAGAAATTCTATTAAATAATAGCTCTGATAAATACGCATAAAATGAGACCAATCATTTGTGTTTTCATTTGAATTCTACAAATTTAAAGGAAGATACCTGAAGTATAATAAGTATAGTTATTAATAACATTTTATTGTAATGCTATGATACATCGAACGGAATACAAACTTCAAGTAATTTAATATCATAATGCTATATCACAGATTTCTATAAAATATGTACACACATGAAGATTTTCTGTCTTAACGTATTCATATTTTTGGCTTTAAAATAGATTTATTTTCCACAATATCTTCAAATACTTCACTAAGAGAAATTTTGAAATTGCATGTCATGTTTGAAGCCATTCATAAAAGTTAGAATCATCACTTGATTTATGTTATTTTATAAATTCAGTATGGTATCCGAATTTTATAAATCTTCCGCGTCAGTGATGATCATATTCCCAGGATTTGGAAATTTATGCTGTGTGGAGTTTCAGAATGAATTATTCAGAGTAAATATTTTAAGAAATCGGCATACAAAAGTTTCTTCTGACAGTTTGTAGAATAAAAATTCACTTTACAACATTCACAAGAAAAGTGTATATTCCGACAAATGTTCATCGATTTTAAGCTGATAAATTATAATAAATTGTAATTCCGATTAATTGTAAGCAAAAAGAGTATATAGGGATATTAATTAGACTATTAAATGAATTATTTTTAAATGCTTGAATGGCATTTTCTACAAATACCGTTAAGCATTTAACGGTTACACGGAATGAATTTTGGGTTATTATTCAGAAACTAATTTGGAAGGTATATTTATTTTAATATATTGTACTGGTTAATATTTTTTTTACTCGAAAATGCTTTTCCGTGGTATTTTTATGATTAGCCTAAATATACACTTTTAATGCATTTAACCAATTGCATTTTAAAATTTATGGACAACTATTTTTTGATAAATCAGGAAAACATTAATGTAAAAGTGCAAGACGAAATTACCAACAATGTTACATTTTCTAGAAAAATAATTTTGTTCTAATTGGCATGATAATAAATTTTACACAAACCATTTTTGAAGAGGTAAATAATCACTAATTAATTAATTACCCCTTGAAAAATGGTATCGTGAATTCCTTAAGTTATTTACTTAAGTATAATGATCCTAGCATTTACAGCAAAATTATTTTCCCACAAAAGATAAAATGCATGTAACCATTTCAACGGCCGCATACATAGAGTTAAGGATTTCATTGTGAATTATGTCTTACTCTCTACCTATCATTTTACTCTGAATTCTTCAAGACCATGCAAGATATGGTGCCAAGTTTAGGAAGATTTTTTTTGAACAAAATATTTTGTAAATTCTTCATTATATATACACATAAGTAAAATAGTATAAGTACAATGTTGGTTAAAGTACTATGTTATTAATATACACATCAAATCGATTCTGTTTCTCGCTTTCATACGTTTTTTTCTTGTACAGTTAAATTAAATTGGAGTAATTTTCTGAGAAAACAGGATTGGAACTTTTTTTAAAGTAATTATTTTTTGTACCGATGTAATGTGCGCCTAATGTCCTTTTAACAATTGAGGCTCGTATAATCTATATTAAGTCCGTGGTATTCGTCGTAATAAACCAATAAAGTTTTGAAAAACGTAAAATCAACATATTACACGATTATAATTTTATGTAACATATTTTTAAAAAATGCTTACATTTTTTGTTTCAGATGAAAGGACCTTTCTTCGATCGAGATTTAGAATCTTACTTTGATTCTAAATTTAAGAAGAACATTTGTCTAAATCCCATATGTAATTTTAAAAATGCATATTCCTATTTAATTATATATATATATATATATATATATATATATATATATATATATATATATATATATATATATATATATAATTTTATTTTTTGTACAATTCAGCACCAGCGACAAACTAAATAAAATTAAGATTATTTTTTTTTCATATTTAATAAGTGTATATATTTTTATTAGTGTAAAAGAAGTTCAACATGTTAAATAAAGTTAACAAGTTAAATAACGTCATTATGTTATTGATTTAAAAATATATTTAAATATAAATGACTAATTATGTATTTTGAAATTATTTTAATCCAATGTGTATACACATATATAGCAATAAAATACATCAGTTAAATCACTTTTTCACATTTTTTATTTCAAGTTATGTTCTAATTTTGAAATTTCTGTCGATATTTTAAGAAATATTAAAACTATACTTTTTAAATTTAGTATATATTTTTTAAATACTGCCTTTAATGTTTTATTGTTAATGGTGAATCTCAACAATGTGTTTGGCAAATTTATTTTTCTCCTTAACGTGATTACATTGCCATACCAAACTTTTCAATTCGGGTTCTTTTACGTCAGTTCTTTCATTTGGAAACGTGTTAAAAATAATTCATTAATTTTAAATATAACGATTTTGATGTGCATAGGATTGAAATATTTTCTAAAATAAACAATGACATATCCTATTTTTTCTTATATTATTTTATTTTAAAAAACTTCACATAATAAAATAATAATTCAAATTTCATTTCAAATGTAAAGACGATGACTTGGAAAGTTCAAAGTATTAAGTTGTAAATTTATAAAAGCAGAAAATTTATATACTTAAATGAAAGAAGAGTACGAAACTGCCTGAAGATTTCGTGGACAAGTGAAAAATAATCTGACGGAAATGAAAGTAATAAATATAAATATTCTGTATAGATCCTGCATTCAATTTTCCAAGAATAGTAGGAGAACAATATCTGTCCCAGTCTTTTCACGAACAAACATTGCTTACACTTACACTTTTTATTTAATCCGTTGTTTTATTCTGCAACTCAATCTGTCCATAGCACAAAAAGAAAACCAAAATAATTTCACAAAGAGAAACACGTAACAGACTTCTTTTGTGAAATTTGTTTTGAAAAGGAACTAGATATGTGAGAGAGTGACAGTTTTCTCCTGGAGCACTTTATTTTAAGCTGAATAACATTTTTTAATTCATATTTTATAAGTTTTGGACACTAATTATTAAAAGCACAAAGAACCTTTTTATATTCAATATATTTTTTGAATATTTCTTTTAAGTGAATGGTGATAAAAGATAAAAAAAATATTAATTAATAGGATATGACATACCTGCAAAAAGATGAAAAATTAATTCATGTTATCTGTTTTGCATGTGGGAATGACCAGAGAATATATTTTTATACATCTTGTTTCGGTAATGAATTTTTTTTTCGTTCATGATGCATGCTTGCTTAGCTGCAAACATTTACATTTTTTTACCACTAAAATTTACCAGTAAATTTTACCTTAGTTATTCTTCGAAATCTGCGATTAAATAAGGTTAAAAATTCTCTTAGATTTTACTGATTTTTTAAAAGTGTAAAAGCTGGCATCTATCTATACGTACAATCGCTGTTTTAAAAAAGGATTCATCCCATGCATTTTAACTCAAGCGAAGTAAGCTACTGAAACAGAATAGTTAAGTGAAAAGTAACAGTATACTTGTGATGAGAGAATACAAGTGGAAAGGTGATGGTCAACTTGAAATTATCTTTTTATTTATTTTTTTATATAAGGATTACGGCATTCGAAAACAAAATTAAACACGTAGATATGGTATGGTATTTTTAGTTTTTTTCATATTTTGATCAGATGCCAGGATGCAGATTTTCAACGATTTCAGAAATCAAGAAAACAACGAAACTGCTCAAGGGATTTTTTTTCTGTATGTGCGATACTTATTTTGGGGCAATCGGAATTTACGTATTTGGAAAAGTCAACGCGATGCTGCTTCAGATAACGTGAGGGTGGGGGCGACAGGTTTACGAATTTTTTAATAACTTTTTTTTAAAAATCTTTACATTCGTCTTTTTTAAATGGATTGCTCAGTTAGAAAGCTTAAAGAATGTCTCAAATCTCTCTTTATTAAAATAAATATATATTTTTTTCATTGTTTTCAATTCTTATGTTTGTCGGAATTATTGACGTCACATGAATGGTTGTTCACAAAAGGCAGATGTACCCTTTTGCTGTACCCACCTTTGATCTCTACGCGCAGTGTATTTCCCTAGTCATTGCTAACAGATAGCACACACATACACAAAATCTCTCTCTATTAAAAAAAAAATCATTGTTTTCAATTCATATGTTTATCGGAATCATTGGTATCACATGAATGGTTGTTCACAAATAACAGATGTACTATGTTGCTTTATCATGCAGATTTAGCACAATTATATAATAAATTTAGGCGTTGTAAATGGATTGTCAGCTACATACATCGAATACAGCTCAGTATAACTCTCAGAATAATTCCGCGATTAGCTAAGAGATTCTTGAAAATCTACTTTTCAAATACAGGTATTTTTACATGTATTTAATTCCAAAACTTAATTTAAAAACTGCCTAAAACTAATGTGCTTCTATCCCTATCTTCTGAATAAATCCTTTGTTTAATAGCGTTAACAATTTATTATATTATTCCTTTAATATATTACATCTTATAATGCTAAAATACAGAATAATATCTATTGCTTAAAACGTTATAATTTTTCTGAATATTTCAATGTTATTTCACATTTCAAATTTTAAGCCTTTGAGACTTTTTTACATTTTTAATGCTGGGAAAATTTAAATGTTTTTGAAAAATAATTTAAAAATACTTCATATAATCAATTTAGGAATATGTATTATAAAATATTTCATCAAAATAAGGGAAATCATACGATATAAATGGGACAAGAGCCTGCACTTTTAATAAACAAAGTAAATTCAGTATTACAAATAATTTCTATATGTAAATATGTAAGACAATTTAAATTTTTATTATAATAGGTGCCTCAAAAAGTTATTGGCGTACATCTATTTTTGTTAAATAACGGAAAAGAACGAAATAAATAGAAAAGGTCTGTAAATTTTTGATATTTTTTTTATATTCAAATTCTGAATCAAACCATTATGTGCATTACAAAATTCTAAAAACACAATATCGAAATGTAATACTGAAATATGAATTATACATATAAATGCTTTTCTGTAACGTTGATGTACAAGCAGCGTCTGTACATGACTCAAGAAAACACATTCTACCACCAGAGATTTTATAACAAATAAATATAATTTAAATAAACACAGCTAGACACTGAATTCGGAGATATTTTTATTGACATATGTGCACTAATGTCACTCTTGTCTTTGGGATATGATACGAAATATGACCAGAATATACACGAGTTATTTTTTTTTTCATTTTTATTTATTTACTTATTTTTGTTATTGATAAGTAACTTTTATTTTTAGTGATATAAAGAAGTTTATACTCTTCTAAAGTATTTTAAAAATTTCGATAAATATTACATTATTTGTAGAGTAAAATATTACACTTAAAATATATATGATAGGGAATTTTTTCTTATTCGTCTTTTTTTATTTAAAATATAATATTTTTTTGTCTTATTTCCAGATAAAGTAAAGCTTTATTTTCCTACAGACCGCTCGTTCACAAAAATGGAAGTTTCGTAGGACACTACTACATAAAGAAAATAAAAATAAATATAGATATATAAAAAATAAACAAGACACATACAATTTAAAAAATATATATAGAGAGATAAATTGTCCCGCAGTGGCGCAGACTGTTAAGTTCTGTACCCGTAAGATCACCAAAAGCCAAACAGCATGGACCATGGTCAGTGATTGGGAGGGTGACTACCTCTCTCGACTGCCGCTGCTGTGGGACCGTGTACGTTAATGGGAGCTGGTGCACGTAAAATCTGTTCGTGGCTCCAATATCCTCCAAGTTTAGTATACGCGTTACCTCTGGGGTGCCAATCCAGGTGCAGGTCTCTCATCTGGAATTGGTTAAAAATTAGGAGATCAGCTCTAGAAATCCAACCTCTCCTGAGGCTCTGGCACCCCTTCTTTCATAGAAGTGCCTTGGTACTTTCTCTGACACGCCAACAACACAACAACAACAGAGATAAATTGAACTATGCTAAACTAATCGCATTTAAAACTAAATTAATCCCGATCTCAGTTACGTTCTTAGAGATATACGGGATATTGTACTTAAAAGCAAATTTATATGACTCTAATTAAGTAATAAAATACAATAGATTATTTTTCATGTTACATATTTTTATTTTGAAATAATAGGTATAAACATAAATATAATTCAATTCAACACAGATATTCCTACTCCATATATTATCTTAGGACTAAATTTAATTGAAAGGAATTGTTGTGATAAATAAAACTTGTTGCTCATTGATAAAAAGATATAACTAAATGGTTGATTTATTTAATTATTTCAAAGGAGCAAATTAAGAATACTTTAAAACGTGATATTTCAATGCATTGTTTAACCTAAATTTTATCGTAATGTTACCTGCGTACATATAGTTCATTATTAGTTTCTTATGGTCTTCAAATAAAATATTGTATTAAAAAAGACACAAAAATCATGAAACAAAAGCAGCTTATAAAGAAGTTTCAAAATCAGAATATTATAATTTTTTATATGGTGGACATATGTATCTAATTAATTCATAACGAAAATACATAGCTCGAAATAAAACACATTCTCACCAATTACCGCTCATTCAAAGTTATATATTAAGGTTTTTAAGCTATCCTACAGATTTACAGAATTTGATACTTATCATATAGTGTACTAAAGTTTAACTTTGCTTTAAAACACATAAAACAGCACGGAATGCTTTTCGTTTAATTATTGCTTACTCATGGAATGTATAAACAAACTTTGAGTAGATCTGAATATGAAAAGTTTTTATATTTTACAGACATGCATACCACAGTAAAATATATCGCAGTTGAATACATTTGAAAACGCAATTCTTGAAATTCCCGCAATTGGAAAGTAAACAATAAATGTTTTGAGTAACCCTCTATACGACCTGAAAAGATTATACATGACATATAACACACTATAATTTGAGGAACTTAGAAACGCATTAACACAACTCGAAACTGCCGTTCCTGCAAATATCATTCATATACGATCAAGTAACTTAATTGTTTTATGTGGCTTTCTAGAAAGCATAACATCTTACATGCTTTATTTATCTAACAAAAGACGAAACTTTAATTAATGCATATGGATTTCATAAAACTGAGCACAATCAATTTTGCCTACAGACTTTCATGTAGTGCAGATGACATTAATGTAATGCTTTTGTGTACTTCTGAATATGACCAAGAGAAGATACGCGCATTATTTTGCATTAGAAACTTGTTGGAACATACATCAGTATCACACATAAATTTCCTATTGTTTGAAGTAATGTAGAATGTTTAAAATATATTTCTCACCACGTTAGCCCATAGAATATTGTTTATCCGAATTCTTTCAAGTGTTCTTGCATGCGTTCAATAAATGTTTCACATTTCAATTTGTTATATCGATCAACGTATGCTCAATTTCAATGGCATATATCAATTTCGTCGCGATCCAGAAGATTTTCGAAAATATACGCGTGGAGATTGAGACAGACAAGCCGACGAAATCTGGAAAATAAAGAAGTTTCAAAATATGAATACTGTTCAAAATTCTCATATGGTGAATGTATTTATGTAATTAATTCGTAAAGAAAATACATAGTTCAAACTAAAACACATTCACACCAATTACCGCTCATTCGAAGTTATACATTAAGAATCTTAAGCTATCCTACATGTAATGCTTTTGTGTATACTTCTGCATATGACCAAGAGAAAATACAAGCACCATTTTTCATTAGAAACTTGTTGGAATTTACATCAATATCACACATACATTTCATATTGTTTGAAGTAATGTATAATGTTTAAAATATATTTCTCACCACGTTCGCCCATAGAATGTTGTTTATCAGAATTCTTTCAAGTGTTCTTGCAGGCGTTTAATAAATGTTTCACATTTCATTTTGTTATATCAATCAACGTATGCTAAATTTCAATGGCATATATCAATTTCGTCACGATCCAGAAGATTTTCGAAAATATACTTGAGGAGATTGAGACTGACAAGCCGACAAAATCTGGAAAATGAAGAAGTTTCAAAATCTGAATACTGTTCAAAATTCTCATATGGTGAATGTATTTATCTAATTAATTCGTAAAGAAAATACATAGTTCAAACTAAAACACATTCACACCAATTACCGCTCATTCGAAGTTATACATTAAGAATTTTAAGCTATCCTACATCAGATTTATATAATTTTATACTTAAGAAATTGTACTAGAGTTTAACTTTGCTGTAAAGCTCATAACACAACACAAAATGTTTTTTCCTGTAATTATCGCTTATTCATGGAATATATACAAATACTTTGAGCAGATCTGAATATGAAAGATTTTATATTTTACTGACATGCATACCACAGTTAAATATATCGCAGCTGAATAAATTTGAAAACGCAACTTCTGAAATTCCCGCAATTAGAAAGTAAACAATAAATGTTTTGAGTAACCCGCTATACTACCTGCAAAGATTATACACAACAAATAACATATTATAATTTGAAGAACTTAGAAACGCATTAACATAACTCGAAATGCCGTTCCTGCAAATATCATTCATATACGATCAAGCAACTTAAGTATTTTATGTGGACCTCTAGAAAGCATAAAATCTTACATGCTTTATTTATCTAACAAAAGACGAAACTTTAATTAATGCATAAGGATTTCATAAAGCTCAGCTCAATAAAATACTGCCTACAGACTTTAATGTAATGCAGATGACATTAATATAATGATTTTGTGTGCTTCTGTATATGACCAATAGAAGATACGTGCATCATTTGTCCTTAGAAACTTGTTGGAACGTATATCAATATCACACATAAATTTCGTATTGTTAGAAGTAATGTAGAATCTTTAATATATTACTCACCACTTTCGCCCACAGAATATTGTTTATCCGATTTCTTTCAAGTGTTCCTGAATGCGTACAATAAATTCTTCACGTTTCATTTTGCTATATGGATCAACATATGCTAAATTGCAATGAGATATATCAATTTCGTCGCGATCCAGAGGATTTTCGAAAATATAAGCGTGAAAATTGAGACCTACAAGCCGACGAAATCTGGATAATGATAACAATATTAACAAATATCATTTTATGGATAATCACGAAAAAGGGTTTTAATTTAAAATGAATAATCATTATACAATTAAAGTTGCAATTATAGAAAAAAAAATCAAATAAATAAAAATTTTAATTTGCACTCTGTATTATTTTTTTTATATCAGATATTTAAAGTAATCGGTCTTTTTAAAACTGTATTTTACACTTATGCAGTTGTCGAAATTAAATTTCTATTAAAATATATTTAGGTATTTTTAAGCCACGACTTTAGAAATCTCGTTAAATAATGCTTCTCAAAAATACGTAGAAAATGAGGACAACCACTTTAATTTATATTCTACTAAACTGAAACATAGTGATTTGAAATATAATAAATGTACTTTTATAATATACTGTATTGTAAAATTATGCTCAATTTGAAGACTCATCTTAAAATAAAATAATATCTAATGCTATAGCACGAATTTTAATACTACACACACGGATATTTTCAGCCTTAGATTATCCATATATTTAGTTTTGAAAGTACATTTACTTCACATAATATCTTCCACATCGCTTCGCTAAGAGGAATTTTAAAATTGCATCTCATGTTTGAAGCCATTCATAAAACTTAGAAAAATCATTTGATTTATGTTATTTTTGTATTCAGTATGCTAGCCGAATTTTATAAAGCTTTCGCGTCAGTGGTTATCATATTCTCAGTATTTGGAAATTTATGCTATGTGGAATTTGAGAATGAATCATTGGAAGTAAATATTTTAAGATATCGGCATAGAATTTTTTCTTCTGACAGTTTGCCGAATAAAAACTAGCCATACAATATTCGCAAGGAAAACATAAGAAATTCAAGATATTTTCTTAGAAAAATATCCACATTTTGTTTCAGAATAGAATGAAAATTTGCTAAAAGAAATTCGGAAGACCGCCTCTGCCCCCCCCCCCTCTCCACCCCAAGAAAACAAAGTTATATATTCAGAAATATATTCGTTTAAGTTGGTCATAAAAGCAATATGAAACGTTCAGCTAAAAAAATATATTGTATAATCCATTATTTAATAAAAAGAAAAGTGCCCAGTTATTACTGATGGCACTGAGCTCACAAGCTATTCACACTAATTCCATATTATACTCTTATTTCAAAGAATAATGTCTTTCGAAAAATAATGAAACCGGTAATAAATTAAGGGGGAATTTGCCCCCGGTCCCTCCTCTTTATACTTAATCAACGAACCCCCCAAAACTAATCAAATAAGCGCCTTATCACAATAAACCTGTATACAAAATTTGAAGAAAATCGGCTAATTCTGCAGGAAAAACCCAATTATCTAAATTAAGGAGGGGAATTAGCCCCCCCCGTCCCCCATTTTATACTTAACCATTGAACCAACAAAACTAATCAGGAAATCGCCTTATCACAATGAACCTGTATACAAAATTTGAAGCACATCGGATAATTGTGCTTGAAAAACCCATTTATCTAAATTAAGGGGCGGATTAGGCCCTCCTGTTCCCTCCTTTATACTTAAACAATAAACCCCCAAAACGAATCAGGGAAACGCCTTATCACAATGAACCTATAAACAAAATTTTATGCGAAACGTATATTTCTAACAAGAGTTATCACGTTACGTACATACGTACATACATACAGAACGGGCGGGAACATTAGCTGTCAGGTTTCGATAGTCTGTAAGCTAAAAAAATATTCAATGACATTCCCCATTAAATAATATAGTATGCAACTAATGTGTAATCATTTATGAACTGTTTATGAGAAAATAATTAGCAAAATGTATATATATTTTTTAAAACGTTATTGATTTTAATTCGATATCGCTTTTATATTCGAAATTTGTTTGCCTATATTTCTTGCTTAGCCTCTAACTAATCAGTTAAATTTTATTTTATCGACCCTATTCAACATTTTAAAATTAATAGAAGTAAATTACTACGAAATAAATTTTAATTATTTAACTTACCAACAATGACATCGTATCTATATTTTACTGATTCTCTTAAATATAATATTATCATGTTATTTAGAGAAAAATTAACATCTCATGTATAGAATTATTAGATTATTTTTGTACACTTTTTCGTATGTTTAAAGGTTTACAAAGATACTGTGTGAAACGTCGACATAATGTATACATGCAAAAAACAAAGAATGTGTAAAACATAGGTTACTGTTCCATATATAAAATTATGCTCACTAAATTACATTTTTTACAATTTTAATTGCCTTTGTAAAGTTTTCTTTCGTTACACACTTAAATGTATATTAAGTAATTTCATTAGAAACAATCACTGGAAATTAGTTTACAATCAGCGAAAATTAGATTACTATAAAATAAATTTGACCGCGTACACCCAAAGACAATTTTTCACATACACTGTATATTAATTTTGTGGCTTTCGTCCTAATACAGGATTCGTACACTTTTACCACAATTTTTTTTTATAAAATTGTTCGCCTTATTTAAATGCAGAAAAGTATAAAAAATCCTGGAATTAAACGAGGCGTTTAAAATTTTTACTATTTAAATATTAAATAGAAACATTCAATTAAAAATGTGGTAAAAGCGTATGAACTCTGTAATAAAGCAGCAAAATTTAGAAGAGACTTAAAGAAAAATGAATTTTATTAATTACATTTTTGAATACCTCGAAAGATGACTTTGTGTAACAGATTAAAAATATAATTGATTAATTTTCTATTTGGATATAAGGAGACTTTTTTTGAATACCATTTGTATCCTGCTTTTAAATTTGAAATTGAAAACACAATGACCAGTGACACTGCATAATGTTTTAAATCTACTTTTGCAATATTTAATTTGATAAAGAAAATAAACGATTTGTTGCTAGAATGTTACTGTATTAGCGACAAAATAAATATTATAAAAATAACATTTTAAAAAGAATATTTAATTAAAATAAATAATCTATATTTTTAATTTGAAATAAAATACGCCTAAAATCATAAATAAGTTAAGCAAAATCCATATCTTGTTGATTTTAAAGTATTTTTTAACATCTTAAGTGACTAATAGAATGTTCTAAACCTAACTCTCTAAATAAGTTGTAAAATAATAGAAATAAATATCCTATGCATTTTTTTTTTCTTTTTTTCTTTTTTTTTTTCTTTTAACGTTATCCCCTAATTTTGAAATTTTAGTTGTTTTTCTAATAATTCTAAGCCGTGTATTTTTTAGAATCAATATACAAATACTGGTTCATTTTTATCAATTTTAGCGCTTGCAGATATCTTAAAACTAAATGGAGATTTCTAAATATAGCGATTTAAGCAAAGAATTCATTTTTTTTTTCAAATAATATTTTTAAAAAACCAAATAACCCATAATATATGTAGTAGGGTGATGTGTAAAACGTTAATTTGTTGACGTATTAAAAACATTACAGAATGCTGAAATACTACAAACTTGGATTTAATCCCTTGAAGATACTTAATTTTACGATATGCTATAAGCCTTTTCATATTTACGAGGATTAATACTCAAAACAGTAGTTTATACGAAATGCATAAAACATTCGAATTAGACCTAGTGCAAATAAAACACTGAGCTTTTCTGATTTTCAAAGTTTAAAGTCATTGTGCTCGTGATTAGTGAATTTTGCTTTAACATCTCATGCGTTCAAATTATGGACAATAAATAACTACCAGAGAGTTGGTTAATTGGCTGATCACGCGCGTCACAGTCCTAATTTAGATAAACAATGGAATTTAATATATATATATATATATATGTGTGTGTGTGTGTGTGTGTGTGTGTGTGTGTTTATTTATTTATTTATTTAAACCCCGTATTAACGAAAGAATAATTCTTTTTTTTTTTACTTACCCATCATACGTAGTATAATCTATAGGGTAAATCTTGTAATCGTTTTGAAAATCGAAAAAAAAAAATGACGGATTTACACGTTTCAGACACTGGAGATTCCGAAAAACATATTTTGAGAAAAAAAATGCCGTCTGTGTGTCTGTAAACGCTTTATCTCCCAAACAAATTGAGATAGAGACTTGAAATTTGGTATGTACTTAGTATGTAATAATGGATAGAAGCTTATTGAATTTGAACCTCGATTTGTTTGTAACCTTGATTGTCCGGAACTATTTTTCTCTCACTCTCGAAATATTCGTTCTGATAAAAGGTACATAAAAAATTTCGAAATTGTTTATTTTAAGGAGTGGATATAAAATACAATAAAGAAACATGAATTTTGTATAAAGATTGAAGGTATATTTGTAATCATATTTTCTACACTCTTCGATTTTTCATGACCATGTATTTCATTCAAATTTCAATTCAAATGTATATTTTAATTGGAAATGAGGCGCTTAATCGGACGCAGTAAACCGTTAGTTAATATATTTATCCATTTTGGACTTATAAGGATGTTACTTTTACGCAATTCAGTAATAGAGCATTTAAAGTATATGACGTTATCAAGCCACGTTTATATTCGAATTTCAATGTATTTTATAAATAGTTTACTTATGTTTTATATTCATTTTTTACATTATGCATATTCATGATGGGTAAATATTACGATGGCTCCCAAAGACTAGTTTACTTGTAATGTAACAAAATTAGCTAGAAAAGTATAACATATTACGTTGTAAAATTATTAAGAGAAAAAGCATACAACTAACTGAAATTAGAAGATAAAAGTACCTGTAATGTTCCTGTAAATAAATATCTGTGACAAAAATACCTGTGAATTTTTTTAGACAAGAGGAAAATACTCTGCTTGAAATGAAAATAATAAACATAAATATGCTTTATGGTCTTGCATTCTATCCCGACAGAGTAGTAGGAAAGCAATATCTCTTTATTCCTTTCACAAAGAAGCAAAATGCACTGTCATATATATTTTTTATTTATTGTTTCATATTGTTCGGCTTCACATTTTTCCGTTTTACAAATATAAAAGCAAAACGATTTTAAAATGAGAAACACCTAATAGACTCTCTTTGTGAAAGTAGTTTTGAAAAGGAACTGGATGTGATAATGTGAAAGTTTAATTACTTTTGATGAAGCACTTTTTGTATTTTGAGTATTATTTCGGATAATTATTTTATGTGTTGTTAGAGCCAGGGTAAATAAATATTTAAAAAAAAACACTTTTCTTTAAAAATGATTATTTATTTATAGGTGAATGATGATAAAAATTTTAAATTTTTCATTATTGAGTTCAGGTATACCTACAAAAAGAAGGAAATATATATATATATATATTTTTTTTTTTTTTTTTGGCCTGGGAATGTCTAAATAACAATTTACGAAAATAAATATGTTTTAGTTTTGTACTATATGTAATAGCAATAGAAAAATCATAAAAAATGGAAAATAATATAATATTTACTTAACCTTTTGATTACGGGCTTGAATTGTCGACTATTTTCATATTAACCCGTACCACAATTCACAAAACATTTCTTTGTGGGAGATTTCTCTTGAAAGTATCATAGTATAAATGTGTGGCAAACATTATTTTTCCAAAAGTGGTGTCACTAGATTAAAGAAATATTCATTGGGACGATATATGTCCCAACCCCATAATCATAGGGGTTAATTAGTTAATTATCTAAAACTCATGAACTAGACACATTAACAAATATATTTGTAGATTTTTATAAAAATATATTCATTACTCTATATTATTATTTATAAAAATGTACCAAAATAAAGATGAGAATAAAATAATATTCAATGGGAGTATATATTTAAATTGATGTCTAAGATGTTTAAATCTAATTTCCATGAAAATAACGAATTTGAAATTTTTTCTATAACTATATTTTAGCGATTCGCTAACATTGAATAATGCATTTATAATGCTGAATGCTGCTGGTATAACTATATTAATATTGAATAGTCATCAACTTCAAACGAGAGTGGAGTCGATTGATAAAATATAAAGTAATGCAATTTGTATCCTGAAATTGGCATATTTAGAATGGCAGTGATAAGTTTTGCAATTTTAAGCTAATTTGTGGGCTTTTAAGATGTGTTTTTTACACATTTAGTTATATATGAAATATGTATATATATAATAATTGAAAGCATATTCATTTGGAAAATGTTCAACCACGTTCATGGTGAATATATATATAAAAAAAAAAAGAAAAAAAAACATTTATGGCCTTTCTTAAATTTAAAAATATTTACTTGAAATGTAATCTAAACATTTCATAATGTAATCTAAACGTTTCGATGTATCCAATAAAATCAGAAATAATGGAATACACAATTTGTTATAGCATGTACGCTTAAAAAGATGGATTTTGTTTTAATGATTACTGATTAAGTGTTCAGTAATTTATAGTTAAAAAAAAAACACTAACTGAAAATATATGATAATTTTGAATTTTTATACTTCGTCTACAAGCCGACCGCAATTTTATAATAAAATGATTCTTTAAATTATATTATTCTATCTGCATTTCTCTGCTGAGTGTTTAATTTTAAATTTAGCATATTGATATTATGATAAAAGTATTCATCAATATTTCTAAAGAACCTTATATGAATTAAGACTATACTATTGATAATATCTCGCGTCAAAAAGGAGTACAGTTTAGAGTCTTTATCTTCAGTTGTTGTCTGTGTATTCAAAAAAATTATTAATTATAAATATAAAATACACGAATAAAACAATACATCCCGTGTTTTAAACAGAATTTAGTCTTATCTGCCTTTCAGAGAGATTAAATAATCAATTATAAATAATCTGCCAAAATTTCATTCTCAAAAAAAAAAAAAAAAAAAAAAAAAAAAAAAAAAAAAACATAATAATTTTAAGGAAATTCAACAATAAAAAAAAAAATATATTTTTTTATCGATTACAGAAAATCTAATTATTGGAACAAATTTAATTAATATGCAGTAACAGTTGAAATGTAATTACATAATTTCCGGCACAGTTTCACATAAATCAGATATTTCTAGAAAGATTTGTTAGACATAAACTTGATATTTCAGGAACAATCCTTCGTGATTGTGTAAAACGTCTAGTTATCCATACCATAATACATTTATAAAGTTGGAAAATAACCCCATTTATTACAGATTATTTACCAAATGCATTTCTAAATTCAAACGTATTTTCATGCATTTATTACGAAAATTCAAAATCACGTGAAAAATATGAAACAAAAATTAAATTAGAATACATATTCATTTTTTACTATTTATCATTTACTATTCTTCTCCTAGCTTGAAAAATAAATCTTCTAAAAACCAAGTTTTCAGTTCCTGTAAGTGTCAAAATTATTCTGTTTTGATGGTTTAGCTAGATATACTAAGATACAAACATAAAATCTCAAATGAGAGGTATCATTTTTCTTAATATGTTAACGATAATTTTTTATCAGTTTTTTCATAAATAACGCATAATAAATATTTTACATATACAGAAATCAGGTGACTGTGTGTTGTATTCATTTACCCTATTATTGATTTTAGACTAATTAAGTACTCAATGATTTAACAAAGTCGGGGTTATTGGGATAAAAGCGAGACAGCTGTAGTATAAAAATGACGCGGGGCATTAAAATCCTCTGACCGCCGAGCAAATGGGCAAATTTGTAATGCTTTTTCTGTTAGTTTTTAAAAAATGTCAAACAAAGATGAATTTTCAAACTTGGTATAAAAAACTTTATTACGTATATGAGTATATTCCTTGACAGTATTAATCATTACGCGATATTTTAAAACTGCATCGTATTTGTAGAACTATATTAATTTAAACAATGCTTCTATTGCAGTGAAACCTGCTGCATAGTGAATGGATATATCAGTTCACGGTGGTGAGAATGTTAATCAAACGCAGACTGACCACTTCATTAAATTAAACCTCAGATAAAGGTTATATACGTCATACAGTCTATAATATATAAATCAGTACAAAGATTGTATTGAGTGTTGTACCAACAGTTAACAATGGTTAGATCGTAAGCAATATTTGAGTTAGCACAAATACAAACATTTAACTTTGAGAACTAAAAGTTCTCCATAATTCCACATAACGTTTATTTGAAGGTGTTTTTTTCAACCCTTACCGCTTGGAAAACCCATCTAAAACAATCTCCATAGGGCTTCATGTATAGAGAAGATGGTTTAATGTAGTCAGCTTCTAAAAAATGTTCGACAACTCAGTTTTCAGATACATGAGGCGCTTTGCTGAAATCTACCTGAGTCAAATGAAACTTTAATCTGATTATCATACTTCGTAAACTAGAAAGTACATTCTGATTGTGCCGAAAATGTTCACTACCAAAGAAAAAAGGCTAACGGTTTGAAAGGAAAAAATATGCACAGCGTGTTTATTTACAAAGAATAGATGTTTCCATTATGAGGATGAATTTACGAAGTAACTTCTTTCCAAGTATTGAATGTAACTGTCACAATATTTGCTATAAAATATTTCATTATATTACTCTATATTGATTGTTGTGGCTTTGTTTCACATAGAGCCATTTATTCAATTACCGTTCTTTAAGACTAATATGTGTATCGAAAACAACAATTTTATACACGTAATAATAAAAATATTTTTAAATTAGAAAATGCACGTGCTTATTAATTTTTTCAATTTGTTTTCTGCATAGAATCCTATTTCTTTTTAACTGTTACAATTTTATTTCAAATATCGCCTTTAATGCATCTTATTTACTTAAATACGCATCAAGAAGCATCATTATGCTTAATTGTTTTAAAACTTAATATTAAAAAATATATATATTGTAAATTATAATTATAAGGTTACGTTAAGAGCCATATGTCAGGTTATATTTATGTTATAAATTACAATTCTTATTTTAAAAGTTATCATTCAAAAGATAATTTTAATAGATCTACTGTTTTTTAAAGCCACAATTTAAAAGAAAAAAGTAGTTTATTTTGCAATAACTCTTTTATAAGAACATATAACGACGAACTACTACTTATTATGCCCAAATATACGTGTAAAATTAATAACTAATATATAGAAAATGCTATGCTATTTTATAGATGTATTTGAACTTTAAACCTATGCACATTAACAGAGAGATTTATATAATTTACATACACGTGATGATGGATTCAAAAATCTGACATTTATTTATTTAATGTTTTACTCTGGATAAATGAGCGTTTTTAGGCACACACACTAAGATTGGAAATATATGCAAGATCGCTTGCACATCTCCCGAGCGTAAAACAAATCACGTATTTATGTCATGGGTGGAAGAGTTACAATTCCAAGAAAGTGCTTCTATAAAAATAGTATCCTATTTTTCATATTTTATTGCATGGCAGTCTGAATATTCAAAGTTTTTTTATGTTCTGAATTTTGGCCACATCAGTAAAATATACCTGTTTGCTAAATTATGTTTTCTGATTTATATTTTTATAACAAATTCTTAAAAATAGCTTATTATGATACTAAATCTAAGTATTTTCTGAAATTACGAATAGTCATGTTATGAACATGATGTGGTATTTATCTTGTTAATATAAGTTAAAACAATTCACGAAAAGTAAATCTATTACAAAACATCTCGGGTAAAGTAAGGGTGGTTTAACTTAACGTAGATAATTGCCGAAATTTTTAATTATTATACGCGTTTTATACTTAAGATATCGGTTATATTGATAAAAAAATGCAATGGTCAATGAAGCTGAAATACTTTTAAAGACTTTATTTGAAAATATTTTTTTTTATAAAGGTCACAAAATATTTACTGCCAAATGAAATATCTGTGTATCATTTACAATGGAATGCATCGTTTATTTAAAAAGTGTATTTAGTAACTATAAAAGGCTGTTTTATTTATAATGATAAATATATGTGATGATTATGTTATCATTAGAGTCTAATCTACCAATGTCGAATGAAAAAAAGATTTTGTTTCTGTAATGGAAATTTTGTAGCAATCTATAATATATAAAAAATGAAAACAGATACTAGTAAAATATACACAATAAGATAGCTATATCTTGGCAGTTGTTGCCTGTGCTTATGCTATAAGTCCATCTATTATTAAAGAATGCCAGTATTTGGAATTAAAATTTTATGGATAGTAAATTATATGGTCCTAGTAGCTCAGCCTTTTGATGTGACGTCACATCTATATAATTTGATCACTGTAAAACGGTTATCCGAAAGTGACTTCTTTATTTTTTCAAATTGTGGCTCTTAGGTGACCGTCATTAAGTCCTTCCACTGTCAAGTCAAGGATACAATTTTTTTCCGTTTCAAAATAGTCGCAAAATGTGAATTCCGAAGCTAACGAAAAAGACAGGCTGTCGCACTACTTTTTGCATTAGACCGCTAGACCCACTAGAGCCACTTGATGCGCTTTAGAGCACGTGCATTCGTTCATTTGAGCATTACGTGACTCAAGCGGTCTAAAAAAAACAGAACGATTGCCGGCAGGCCCTTTTTTATCAATCTCGTGTGATTTTACAATGACGTGGATGACTCATCTTCCACGTCACATAATGACAATACGTCCAATAAGTGTTTGATTTAGATTACATTGTAACATTTTAACATATAGTTTATGTGGTGCTATTAGGATATTCTTAGTAATAAATTTCCAATAAAACGACATTTTATATGTCTTTATAAAGACTTTATAAAAGAAGCAAATTTAGGTTATGATTTTCCCGAATTGTATGTAACAAACATTTGTCATCTGAATTTTAATCCCTTATTAAGTATTTTAATTATTATTGCATTATATATGAATTTTCTTGTCAAATTTTGTAAAACGTGCCCTCTTTGCCAAATTACCAGGACAAGGTTAATTTATATTCACTGTAATAACTGAAAATATATACAGCAAAAAACTTTCACAGCGATATACTTAGAACTGCACTTTTACATCTTACAAGGAGACTGCGAAACATGATGCGCACAGATTTTGATGATTTTAAAGTATGTTGTAGGGATCATACCCCTAACTATTCAGGTCAAAGGTTTCCTTCAAATGGGCTTTAGTTTTCGAGAAATTTCGGGTTAAACTTCAGCATGCATTTCAAATGCCATTACTTCGCAATCCTGGTGGTAGCGTTCGCGGTTTGAGAGCCGGAGATGAGTGTTCTGTCATCTCCTGTGACTTTTACCTTTTTTAACAAATTTTATATATTTATCGCGTTATAAGTTTTATGACTTTTTGATATTTTCGTAATAAATTCCATTTACATTTTCGGATATTTCGTAAAAATTGACGTTTTTTTTTCTTCTGCAGTTTTGAAATTAATATTTCTATTGACGAAATTCCAAACTAACTAATTCCAAAAACATATCTTGAAAGGAGTAAAAAAATATTAAAGCAATAACGATTATATACAAGTTTTAGCCAGTTATATATATTTTTTTATGTTATTTAAATACATTTAACTGTAAAGTTCAAACTCACCGTCATTTTTGATTTGCACAAATAAAAAATAATGTATTACAATTAATTTTTTTCAGTCTAACAAGTGGATACCACACAGAAAAATTCAACTAGAAATGAAAAATCGTTTATAAATTACAATATATATAAAAAATATCTGAAAAAAATTGTCTGCAACGACCTTTACGGTAATATCAGAATAAATAAAATTTTCTTTTTATCAATTTCGTTTAGCTTCCTTTGCAGACAAATACCACGTTTGAAATAATTTATTTTTCAAATTTAATGCATTTTTAAATATATTTATCACAATTTAATTATTTAAAGAATATATAATATGCTAATTTATGCATTCTTCCAATATTGTTAAAACAATTATTTAAAGGCGATTTTTAATGCGAAATTTGTTTAGAATATTTTTGCAATAGGTATAACATAATTAGTTCCATATTTAATAAACTAAAAATGTCGATGTCGGTGATGATAAATATTTTAGTATTTCAGCAGTTAACATATTTCAATATATTTAGAACAAATCAAATATTAAAAGGATATATTATTTTGTTAATTTTTTGTTAATCATTTACAATTTTTTAAATAGAAAATGTAAATAAAAAAATGCATTATTTCATAAATAAGATAAATAAATAAGTAAATATGCATAAATGTAAATGATAATCATTTTAAAAAGACGAGATATCAAGACATAAATTAGTTTGGATTTTCATCAACAGAAATATTCGAATAAAAATTGCGCAAAAACTATAAATTTTCACTCAATATTCGAAAATGTAAATGGAATTTATTAGGAAAATATCAAAAAGTTTAAAGATGCAGAATTCATAATTCTGTATAAAACTTATAACGCGACAAATATATAAAATTTGTTAAAAAAAGGAAAAGTCACAGGAGAGGACAGAACACTCACCTCCGGCTCTAAAATCGCGAACGCTACCACGGCACCACGGAGACCTTGTCCAGGATCGCGAATTAATGGCATTTGAAATGCAAGACTCCCTTATCATAGATCAGACTTGACAATCCGGAGAAAGTCTATGTGAGAAAATGTCCGCGGTAATTGCCAACTTATTAATTGACTTTCTCCAGAAAGTATCGCCGCCTGGTGGATACTACCGCACAGTTGCCATGTTTCGGGCTTTATGAACACCAGTATATTTTTAGAGAAAATGTTGTTCTTTTAAATCCCAGAATTCTCCGATCAAACAAAACAAAATTGTCTCTACTAAAAAACTGGTATCCAAAAATATAATAGAAAAATCTATAGAAAAATCTAGCTGGTCTGCTACCGCATAGCTGCCAACTCTTACGCTTTTTTCTTACCACTAAAATTTAATAGAATTTTTTTCGTCATGTAATCACACGATCTTGTCAATTTAATAAGATAAAATTTACTATAAAATTTTAGTGGTAGGAAAACTACTAGTTCATAAGCAAATGCATAGAACAAATGGAGCTGTGAAAAAATTTCGTGTGATTTCGTGTCGTAAATACTATTACTGACGATTGATGGCGCTAGTAGCAGGACAAGTATAGCGGTCAAAGGCAACTTACTGATTGAGAGGTCTGATACTATGATAAGGAGGTCTTGTTGAAATGCATGCTGAACTTTAACCCGAAATTTCTCGAAAACTAAAGCCCATTTGAAGGAAACCTTTGACCTGAATAGTTAGGGGTATGACCCCTACAACATACTTTAAAATCATCAAAATTTGTGCGCATCATGTTTGGCGGTCTCCTCGTTAGATTCGAAGCAGAGCCATATTTTTTTTTTTTTTCTTTTTTTTTTTTTTACTTGAAACACTTACAAAGACACATATATCATAGAACAGTGAATTTACCTACAAAATTGACCTTCCGAAATACTTTTTATTGAACGAAACTGTTTTGTCACATTTGAGTTGCACAACAAATTTCTAAATCCACATTGATTTTTTGCTATAGAATTTTATTGTTTTTCTCTTCATGTAATCAGGACTGTGGTAAAACATACATATATTATGTAAACATGAAATCAGAATGAAACAGATGAAACTAAAAATATAAATATCGTGAATGTGATACAGTTGTTAGAGTAAAAAAATAAAGTTTGATAAATCCGAAGTTTTACTGGTAAATCCTAGCAATCAGCAATGATAGTTGGTAAAAGCCCAATATATACTTCTAAATGCTAACATTTCGGGCTTTTACCGAATGGTTTCGGTAAATGCTAAGACTTTCCGACTCCCTTTTTTAAAAGTCCGAAATCATTGCTAAACTTGGCATAAAATTCGGTCAAATCTGTGTTTAACATATTGTATTATATTTTACGCTGATAGATGGTGTATTTAGAGAACATTTAATTATTTTTATTTATTTAAAAACTGTGTGATTGGAATAGTAAATTAAAATAACTTTATTGAAAATTATACTCCGTATTTTCAGCACTAAATTTGCAATACTTCGTTTGATCATATTTAATTTAAACGATGTCCAGAATAACATTAAACTTCAGTTTACATAACATTAAACACAACTTTCTTATATTTTGCTCTATTTAACTAAGTTATTAAAAGAAAACGTCCATGGAATTCACGGAATTTATTATTCAGTATTTTCTCCAATATTATCAAATCATAAGTATACGAATGTTTTATAGCAAGATTGACAGTAAAACATTCGAAACATTTGTAGCATATTTAATTTAAAAGAAGATTGACTAATTTATGCAAACAAATCTGTGGAGTACACTTCTTTGAACAGTTTCATTTCGTGAGAAATTGTTCTCCAACCAAAAAAAGCTTATTTACGATTCTGCGTAATTTATTTTATTTGTGCTTACTTCTTCTTTGTTTTAAAAGAAATTCTTTGCAAAATGTAAACTGGCTTCTTTTGTCGACGCTTTTAGTTTAACCGACTTAGTGCCAAGTATATGAAATGTATCGTCTTTAATAACTGAGATAACGGCTATTATTAAATTTGTATCCATTTTGCTCTGTCAATATCGAATACTTCCATTGTAATATTTTGAGTAGGTTTCTGGAAGATTTTAGAGGACGTTACCTTCAACGTCTTTGCCTGTTTTTTGTGTCATTCCAAGTCAGGCTCTTGAATCATTTTCAATTTTCAAGCTGTGTTAATCATAGCTGTCCAGTCAGAGGGTTCAAAGTATTGTTCTGGATTTTTTTTCATTCTGAATTTATATTATGTGCTTCCATAGTTATGTGTACTTCTGTTTCACGTTCTCATTTAAATTGAAGTTACAGTGATCAGTGAATATAAAAAGGTACAGCTCAACATCGCCCCTTAATGAGTATTTAAGTACAGATTTGGACAAACATATATATTTTAATTTATAACTCAAATATAAAATTTGATGCATTTCTACACGATATAAAATGAGATACCATTGTAACGATCATTGTAAATATATAGCATAGCGGAACATCTGTTAAGAAAGCAATGTGAAAGTTTAATCACATACTTTTTACTATAATATACAAAATTTGATGAAATTCAATCTCATAAATGTTGAAATATAGCTTTCATGGAAATAGAGAAAAACAAAGCACAGCAGCGCCACCACTTGGGCTATATAAATCAAAACTTAATCGGTGCATAATTATGTCAAGAACTAACCGAATATGAAGTTTGGTGAAATTTCATCCCATAGATGCTGTGATACAGTTATCACGAAAATCGCTAAAAGCACAGCATATCAGTGCTACCTTTAAGGCTGAATACACCCAAACCAAATCAGAACAAATTTGTGTCAAGGTCAATATAATCTGATATTTGATTAAATTCTGTCCATTAGTCTTCGAGATAGTGCGGTCAAAATATTTATGTCGAACACAGAAAGCCATTTTTCAAAAATAGTAAAATCGTGTTCTGGACATCGCTATTACTAAGCGTAAAATGAACATAACATTACAAATGTCATTACCGTGTCATTTTGAAAACATGGTAATGCCCAACAGACCATAAAATGCCAAATTTGAAGATTCTTTTAAATATTCTAAATTTTAATTAATTCATTTACGAAACAATAATAAGAAAAGTGTTAATAGAGTTCTTTTCCATCTGCATTAGAAGTTATCAGCAAATTTAAGCGTTATTTGTTACACTCAAAACGGACAAGGATTAAAATGGACCGCTGAAGAAGCACTTCTTTGAATTAAAAAAATGGAAAGTAAACACCTTAAAAAAAATTTAAAATGTTGCAATTACACAAACCCCTGTTATTACCATACAACAATATATATCCAATTAATAATTACCACTAGACCCGGAAAAGGGTTCGTTTTGAGTCTTTCCAAATCGGTACATTTCGAATAGAACAAGAAATTATTTTATGAAAAATTTTAAATGCATATTACAAATAACAAGTTACACTATTAGGTTGAATAGTATTGAATAAACATTCTGATGTACAATATTTTAAAAATATATACACTTAATACACACCGAAATTTTAGTATCAGAGACATAAATCAAGCACATGATTCATGCTGATAGATTTCTCATTATGATTGACATACACACATTTTATTAGCCTGGAAAATAGGAGAATAAAAACAAAAACAATTTTATTATTTTCAAAGCCAAAATTTCCCTTTATCTGAGAATGACCCATACCAGAAAAAAAAATCAAAAGTTATTGGCTGTCTAAATGGCAATTCTGTAGCGACTCAAAATATATGAAATAAAAATAAAACATCTAAAGTATTTGGAAAAAACCCATACGATCACTTTATGTTGTCGTTTATTGCCTGCGATTGAGACAATTGAAAGGTAGTCTTTTATTTTTTTACAAAAACATAAAATCCGTGTTAATTTTGAAACAACTAAATTTGTATTTTGTAGAAGTTTTTTTTTTCTCTGAAGAAAATGAAATGTTTCATTTTTCCAGCCTCTTTCTTCAAATCGTTTTGCCATAAAATGTAAAAAAGAATGTCCCTTTTTAACTGATGCATCTATAAAATATGAAATGCTAATGATGTATCATAAAGATTGATAAATTACGCTGTGATAAATATTGCACTTTAATAAAATTGTATTGTAAGTTTATAAAATGTTATTTTTAAGAAATATTCTTGTTTTTATTTTTATGATATATTAAAATGGTCAAATAAAATACTGAATTTAGACACATTATTAAATATTGTCATGCAAAAGCGTGGAGAGAAAGTGGGTCATTCCATGGTAACTTACGTTACATTTTGAATAATTGACTTCAGTAATTTTAGTAATATGACACTAAAAAATATTCAAAATGTAATGTTTATATGATTTGTTAATTAAACCTAACAAAGCTAAATTTGGATAAAAAATAATTAAATTTAGTACTATTTATTGAACGCTAAAAAATATATTTACTATGGTAACTTACGTTTCTGACAAAAAGAACGTAAATTACCATAATAAATATAATGGCCACTGTTAAAAAAATAGCACTAAAGGTAGGTAATTTTCATCCAAATTTCGCTTTGGATAGGTTTAATTAACAAATCATATCAACATTACATTTTCAATATTTTTTGGTGTTATATTATGAAAATTACTAAAGAAAATTATTCTAAATATAACGTAAGTTACCATGGAATTACCCAAGTACAATCATTCTCTCTTCCGCTCTTTTATGTTTTACCTACAGCAAGGAAAATAGTCTGAAATGGAATATCGATTGTTATTAAATGCACTTCGAAAAACTTATGTTTTAACCAACGTTATCAACCTAAATTAATAATAAGAACTAAAATATCTTATTAAAACACCATACAATAGATGTTATTTCTTATTATTTCACACCAGTTTCAACTTATTTTCTTTAAATTAATAATGCTGGAATTTTCAGAGTTATACGCATACAGTATACCTTCTGCTTCAAAATGCAGGATTTTATTTTTAAGTATTTTTTTTTTATTTCTTAAATAACTTCTAAATAATTGCTTAGGAAAGCAAGCTGTATTCTGTTACGTTTTACATTTACTTTTGAATAAAAAATGAGTATGATGCTGATTATTTAATACAGATTTGCTCATAAAAAGACAATTGCAAACGTTAAATAAATTATATTGATGCAATTTCCTTTTAAATTTAAAAATTCAACGAAACATAATGCAATGTCTTCACGACAAAAATAATCTTAGTTTACTACTTTTCATTTTCCATAAATAAACATTATAAATTAATTAAAATATAAAGAATTACAAGTCAGCAAAAAAAAAAAAAAAAAAAAAAAAAAAAAAAAAAAAAAAAAAAAAAATATATATATATATATATATATATATATATATATATATATATATTCATTCAAAAAGAAAAGTATTTATTTCTCAAAATCTAAAAGACAGAGTCGCACAAGGTAATTAAAACCATGTTCTTTATGTTGTTCTTTATTCCATGTTTTTTATGTTGTATCTTCCTTAATCTCAATATTAGAAAATATTTTCTTTCTTAAATAAACATTTCTCTCACTTAAATACACATTTACGGTTTGACGGCTGAAATAAAAACAGCTAAAACTACACTTTTAGCTATCATAAAACAAAAACCAACTTACATAGCTAATTATAGGGTCTTAAAAATGAAACAATAAAACAATTTGCTACATTTATTCGATTAATTTAGCTATCTAGTCGTTATGAGATACCATAAAACAGTTCGTTAAATTTAGAATATTCTCTCTGTTTGAGATTTATTTTTAAATTCAGTAAGCTATTCAAATTTTATAAAACTTATGCATGAGTGGGCGATCAGACTCTCAAAATTTCCAGAGTTTATGCTCTGTGAAATTTAATAATAAATCACCGAGAGTAAATACGGAAGTAAGGCTCCCAAGAAAATCAATTTTAGTAAAAATTTTTCGTACCACATCAATACACAAAAAAGAGTTTTTACACATTTTATGTTAGTAAAAAGAAAAATAATCCACATGATATTACTATAAATGTTAGGAGTAAGTGTAATTAGAATACTTAAAACAAGTTAAATAAATGCATTCTGTCTGTGTCCGTTTTTAAGAGATTAGAAAATTATAGTTTAGAAATTAGATCATAAACATATTATATAAACTGATATTTATAATGACAATTTAATTAAATTAATTTTCTATATATTTATTTTAGTAATGCGTTTGCTGTTTCTGAAGTTATTTTTGGTAATCTTTTGTCACGGATTATAATTGAGGTTTACACCCCCGCTCCCCCATATTAATGTTTTTGATATCATTATGAAAAACAAATTATTCACGTTTTCTATTTCTTGATAAATGGTAGGTTTAAATTGACACATTTTAAAGTAGGGATATTGAATTTGGCCTCCATAGAGTACTAGTATTTTCGTTCAGTATCTTCGGCTTGTTTAATCTCTGAATTTCTTCGATTAAATATGATTACGGTTCGAAAATTCTGATATTCTTTGGGTTTCAGGTTCAAAAGGCTTAAATATAAACTCAAAGGTGAGACCGTATCATATTAATTCTTTCTGTTGTATTTCACTGTAAAAAAAATTATGCATGGAGCATTGTTCAACTTTTTTTTTTCAATTCGCTTTCAATTTAATTTCAATTTTTTTTCAATACAATTCAGTAATACGTCGAAAATAGTTTAGAACATTTGTGAGAGTTTATTAATGTAAACTTTTTTTTTTTTTACTTTACTATATTCCTGGTGTACAAGGCAGAACCAATTAATATTTCTTAAATCGAATTTCACAGTGTTACTGAGTTAAATCTGACTTTTGAAGTTTTGTTTAAAAGATAAAAAAGGAATTTAAGTAAAAGTGATCTCAAGCTGATTGTACCAAAAGTATACTGTGAAGAGAATAAGTCTTTTATTGTTTTTTAGACACAGAAAATATGTTTAAATTACTGTCTCATGTTTTATATTCTATTGTTTATATACATATTTGTGAATATGTATTCAGTGTGCAAATTTTTATTGAGTTACCGTTTGGTTTAAAATACAAGGTGTATAGATTGCTAAAAATACATGCGCTACATCTGCCTATATTAAATGTTTAAGACTTTCTTATAGCCTATGGAATAACTCCGTCTACAAGCAATTCTTGATAGTTTTACGTTTTCTGTTACTTGCCATAGACAAAATTTTGGAACATATGACGTATAACGTCCGGATTGTACTCTGGTACGCCAAATACTCAGCTCTTTATTGACTTACAAATTGTTGAACGTACATTTGGCTTCCTTGTGTCATTTACAAAAGAGTCAGAACTGGTTACAAGAATATTTTAATGATCTGTAAATTCTGAACAGGAATTTCGTTTATTCAATTGCCCATATTTCATTTTTATTTCACGACATTACAATATATAGGTCAGCTTCTCCAGTTTCATAAAATAATTCTTTATTTCTAAGTAATATAATTAGTATCCTGGATTTTTTTTAAACAGAATCCTCAAATGCACGTTAAAATAATTAATTTTCACGATTACTTACGATTGGTTTTGTGTCTAATTATTACCGTTGAAATACTAGAGAACATTCACAAAATATTATAAATACAAATATTACCTATTGTGAAAGTCATACAAAAGGACTAAATATTCCTTAACTGTAATATTTAATTGTGCGTGTGCGTGGAGTTTGTACACGTGCGTACATATAATTATGTATGTATATATAATATACATTGTATGGCTAAAAAGCATTTTACACTTTCGGTTTTATGCGTTTTGTTGGATATCAAGATAAATACTTTACGAACTTCTCCGGAATTTCCGGAATATAAAGAACATCCTTGTTCTCATTTTTGTCAGCGAAGGTTTGATCACGAGGACAAATAGGAGACCAACAACAAATTTGATGAAAATAATATTTGCGACCACTCTATAAAATAAAATGCCCGAAATGATCTATAGATGCAGCACATAACTATGTGGATCTTTTACAATATTTCTGTCAGTTGTGTCAGATTATTACGTATACTCATGGAGACTTTTTTTTTCACGAAAATTTTGCATGTCTATTGTTTGTACCATCTATGGTTTTCTATCAAATTTAACACATTTTTCCGGAAACTTGACAAAGTACAGTAGAAACAACATACTACAATTAGAATACAAATATATGAAATATTTGATGAAATATGAGCAATTTAATAAAATAATTTCGATTGCGCTTGCGATAACGAAAATAAAGTGTTGTCTAATTTAGTAGTCAACTTTGTAGGAGCGACACATATAAATGACCACTCGAATATCGTAAAAGTTCTCAAAGATATCTGCGGTATATTGAGTTAAATGTAAGTCGATTTCTACATCTATGCTCTACAGACTCGGCTTCCTCGTCTGAGCAGTTCCTCTTAGTCAGTAAAGAAAACTTCTCGATGGTAAGGAATTTACCATACATTTTATTTTTTTATTAATTGAATTCTGGCAAAGGAGTGTGAAATATATTCTTCAATTATGATAATTGTATTTTTTCTTGTTGTTGAAACGGACTCGACCTGATTATTCTTCGATAAAAAATTAAAGCATCAATAATTTTTTTACAAATATAAAAAATTTCTGGAAAATTCCAAATCTTTCCTGTTCCTCCCGTTCTTTCCAAACGTGTTCTTTATATTCCCGAAGTTCCAGAAGAATTTGCCAATCATTTCTTTAGATAGTCGACAAAACATGTAAAGTAGAAAGTATTCGGGGATTTTTGACATATAATGTAGGTATTGACAAGCGTGCAGTGTTTTCAAAATCTGAAAAACAAACATTAACATCAAACCTTTAACACTGAGTATTACAGGAAAGAAAGCATATTTTGAATACGGGAATACGGGGGTAATAATCCCACATGACGTGAAAATGAAAATTTATTGTATGTACTTTTTTGTAGCACTGTTTATTATCTTCATTCATAATATTATTTTATTTGACATTTGATACACACAGCACAAACGTTAGTTCCGATTTAAAGGATATCTCTTGGGTTGCTCATCTTTTACAAGTTTCAATAAATTTTATACAAATCTTGTTATCATACGTAATGCGCAGCTATATATATATACATGTGCAGCTATAAGTATTTAGATGAGGCGTGCAATTACAAAATAAAATGTACAAAAAATTCTAATAAGAGATTTAAAATAGTAAACAGACTTCGATCTAAAATTTCAATTAGAAATGGTAAATAGATTATTGACGATTTGTTTAATATTTTCTTTTTCAATATTATAAATGACTGTCCAAAAGTATTCAAGGGGGTACTCAAATCCAAACTGCTTTTTTGTGACTTATTTTTAAATTGATTTTTGCTCTAAAATGCATCCAATTGGCAGGTTCTCTTATTCAAAAACTTTATAATGTCCGTATTGGTCGATTTTTTGATAAAGGCAGAATATATTTCAAAAATTGCCGTCAAAGTGGATATTTTGAACCAAATTTCCTGAAGCGATAGCGCTGGAAACAAAAGAAAATTATCGTACTGTGAAAATAATTGTTTGTAAATCACTTTCTAATTAATTGGACGAAAAATAAAAACACATGTGACTTATAAATCTCTTCACAAACCACGTTGCCAAGTTTCGTGTTTTTACTTTTAAAAATAAGTTTGAAAATGTGTCAGAAAATTTTGAGTTGTTGAGCGTGGAAAAATTTTATTTTTTTTTTAATACCGCCTTAACAGAAATGTGCAACGTCGATAAAAGGTAAATGATAAAATTACTCTCTTAAACAGATTTAACACAATTTATGAATCATATCTAATGTGCAACTATATATATGTGGAACAATAATTATTTAGATGAGATATGCAATTATTAAAATGTACATTTAAAAAAATCCAATAAGATATCTAACATAGCAAACTCACTTTTATCTAAAATTTAAATTAGAACTGTTTAACGATTTCTTTAATATCTTCTTAGTTAATATTACAAATGATTTTCCAAAACATATTTAACCGAAATGTGAAACGTCGTTGAAAGTTAATTAATAAAATTACCTTATTAAACATATTTAACACAATTTATTAATTAACTGGGACTCAAATATTTTTTTTTATTACAAAGGTGTTGTTAGAGGTACTACTTTTAGTATTTAAACAAACATAGGGTTTAAGCATTTCCTGAAATGGTCATTTCATTCCTTCAATATTTATAGGTTTATATATTCACAAATTTATTATTTTTCATGTAGATAATCAAAGATAAACATTCATTTCTCTGATTCTGTAAGTTTTACGACGCTGTGTGCGTATACCAATACCGTATTACAAATATTTATTCTTCCAAGTTAAATTTATAACAAACTTAACAGTGAACTTTAATGTATAGAAATTTTAATGTTCACGCCATTAAGCTTACCATGAGTAGATGCATCTGAAAAATCAAGTATGATAACACGCTTTGCGTCGATAAATTGTATCTAATTAAATACTTTATTAACAATAGAAAGCTTCATATTCTATCTGAAAAACGATAGAATTGGAATACAGCATACAGTGACAGGAGTATACATGAGTCAGTATTGTGAAAATAAGTATAAATATTACATCCAACAACATATAAAATGTTAGTGCTGATATAACATATTTTAATGTTACCAGAATCCTTAGAGTGGCCTTATTTGGTACAGACAGTGGCGGATCGTGACAGTTTATTTTTTGTGGGGAACGAAATGCGTAGCTGAAACAGTTATTCTTTTCTTACCATTATTATTTTTAAGAAATTTTTTTTTTGTATTTCTTTGTGTATTTTCATTCTCTTTTCGCTAATAAATAAGACAACTATTTCTTATTTACTTAAATAATAGTGGTAAGAAAAGAATAAAATTGGCAGACATGCATTTAGTGCCCCAAATAAAGCCTGTCACGACCCGCCACTGGGTACAGATAACTTATTCGTCTATTATAAGATATTTTAAAGAGGAAATTCGTTTCCAATAAGCTGTTTTCCTTTATATTCTACAAATTTAAAAACTAGAATACTGAAATGTGACAAATGTAGCGTTTAAATACTTATTATTGTAAAGTTAAGATCAATCGGAATTTTCCTCATAGAGTAAAAGAAAACAGCGTATGAACGTATAGTCAGGACAAAACCGGATAACCTAATTTGATTCAATTTGAGCAGCCCTGTAGTGGCTAAAGTTTGAAATACTTATCTCTATTCAAAAAGAAGCAGACATTACAATATCTACATTAAGGCGTTCTTTTAGACTGCAATATTTACCACAATAAAATCACTGCTAACATTTAAAAATTCAATTTTATTACTTGCTTTGACACTCCCAATCACTTATTATAAAATCGGATAGTCTATGTGGGATAAAACTAGTCGTTGGGGGCCACCGTAATACTTACCCATCATGGATATGCATAATGTAAAATATTAAAATAAAAAAATGTGTAAACTACTTATAAAATGCATTGCAATTCATATAAAATCGAGGCTTGATGACGTCACAAACTTTAAAGGCTCGATTACTGAATTGCTTGAAAGAAACATCCTTATAACTCCAAAAATAATAATCCTATTAACTAGCGGTTTATTGCATCTGATTAAGCGTGAAATTTCCAATTAAAATATATCTTTGAAGTGAAATTTGGATGAAATACAGGGTCATGAAAAATCGAAGAGTGTGGTAATTGGATTCCAACTCGGCAACTAATTATCCGATCGACTTCATGCTTTATGCAAAATTTATGTTTTTTTATTGTCTTTTATATTCATGTCTTAAAATAACCAATTTCGACAATTTTTATATACCTTTTATCAGAACGAATATTTCGAGAGTCCGAAAAAAATAGTTCCGGTTAATCGAGGTTATTGAAATGAAATAGGCTTCTTCCCATTATTACATACAAAGTACATACCAAATTGCAAGTCTCTATCTCAATTTTTTCGGGAGATAGAGCGTTTACAGACACACAGACGGACGGCATTTTTTTTTTTTTTTTTAAATATTTTTTTCGGAATCTCCAGTATCTGAAAAGTGTAAATCCATCAAAAAATTTTTTTTTTCGATTTTCAAAACGATTACAAGACTTGCCCTATACTAAGTATGAAGGGTAAGTAAAAAGGATATTGGAAAACAATAACTTCAGAGCCCGTACACACTATTTCAAGAAAAGACAGCCAAACCTATATGGAAAAGGTTGATTATAATATATATTATTTATTTTGCTAACACCCATTTTTCTATGCATTTACAAAACGCAGAAAGGTGAATGAGGTATCATTCGAAAAATATTTTTTAACCAGATTCTGACATAGTACACTCATATTTTGTTGAAAAAGTTGTTTGATTAAAAATTGCAAGTAATTAAAAAATAATGACGAAACGTTTCAGCATTTTTCACTTCACCAATGTAGACTAATATTGGCGCTAGATTGCCAACAACTGCTCGGCATTGTTTTAACATTTTTAAAAATGAAAGGAAAGACTTTGCCGAAATCAATGTCCTCAATCAATGCCTTCATAATAATAAGAAATTGCAGTGTGAAAGACTCACATGGGTCTATAGTGGTAATTTTTAAAAGCTAATAAAGGAAAAACTTCTTTCTCTTATCTTTACCAAATTGTACAATTTATCCTTTTGTGTTTAAATAGCAAATCACTAGACTTATTATTGAAATATTGTTGGGTTAGTTCTTTTATTTAAAATGAAATGTATTGTACCTTACTAAAAGAAATACTAAACTTTTTCCTTTCTTGAAAGATCATCATATCCAAGTGGTGTGGTATAACAGGATGATTTGATTTTTAAAAATAAGTATTCATAATTAAAAATATAATTAACTAAATATATAATTTAAATGATGTTATGTTATAAGTATAAGTGAAGAGTATATGCGCAAAATTACATTCTCTAGAAATTTTTGGCCTCAACAATTAATCTATGGTAAGATATTCGTATTTACCATCACTTTCTCCTATTATGCAAACCTAATATGCTATAGTTCAAATATTTGAAAAATATGTTCATACACGTAAATTTCTACCTTAACTTATGTATATTTGAAATATAAATATATATTTATAAATGTACATTTAAAATATAATCCAAATGTTTTGATGATAGGAATTTTTAAAATTCCATCTCATGTTTGAAGCCACTCATAAAAGTCATCACTTCATTTAGTTTATTTTTTTTTAAATTTTTTTTTATTTATTATGATAGAAGAATTTATAAATCTTTTACGTCAGTGGAGTTCACATTACCAGTATTTGAAAATTTATGTTTTATGGAATTTCAAAATAAATCATTGAAAAGAAATATTTTAAGATGTTTTCCTAGAAAAATATTCCAAATATATTAAAGGATAAAATTCGCTATTCAACATTCGCCAGGATAACATGAAAAATAGTTCACATTTTCATTGAGACATGTCCTTTGCTATTAAGGTGGTTTTCTTGAAATTTCCAAGCATAAATAATTTATAAGTCTTTTTATTTACAAAATAGATTACTTAATCCACTAATTAAAAATGCTTCAAAGCCATGTTCTTTCAAAGACCACTGCCAAAAAAAAAATAAAAATAAAAATAACCAGGCATTTTTTTAAACTGAAATTTATCTTATTTCTATATTTTGATTTATTTCATTTGCCTAACTAAGTAAATATGGGGTTCAACATATGTTATTTGGATTTGACAGAATTCCAGATATTGTTGGTAATTACGACAGAATTTTACTCATCTAACATTAACACTAAATGCTTTTTAAAATTTTAAATAAAATAATTTTTACAGAGTATTTTTTAATAAAAGTTATTGGTTAATTATTTATTATTACAAATTTCTTTTTTTCTAACATTTCATTCTTAGCTAAAATAATCTTTTTACTAGTATTTTACGGATTAGATTTTAGATTTTAAATAATATGAAACAATATTTATAATATACATGAACAATAATTACAATATATAATTACTTTAGCATATTTATATATATATAAATGGCGTACTGTCTACCTTGCAATAGTTGTCTAAAACAGCTTTATCCTGCTATTTAGATAATAATTTCTAATATAAGGCAAATTTAGTGTTAGTGAGTTTTTTTATGAATTTTGTCTTACACTGCTGATATTATTTTCTTACTCGGTATCTTCATGACCGTCTAACATACACTAACATAGTTTAACAACCAACGCAGTTTAATTTAAATAATTTCTTGAAAAAACATCACTGGAAATTGGTTTACAGTAAACAATAATATTTTGCAGCAAAATAAAATACGCAAAAGATATTTTATATAGTTGAGCTGGATAAAATTCACACAATACCTAACCACAAGATGTGATACATACAATTTGACTGGCTACTGCACGGCATTGGACAGGATTTTATCCCAAGCCCAATTTGGTTAATATGGAATATCATTTGAGCGTCCCAATAAGGTTTTCGTACTTAATCGGCATTTGAGGTAGTGTGCAAATAAGAATGCCAATGAACCACTAAAATAAGTATAAAAAAACAGCTTGAAAAACTTTAAACAATCTTTCTAAACGATTGTAGAGAAGTCTCTGGTTGATTCACATGGATATTAAAGGCTTCAAAGCCATGTTCAGATATCATAACATAAAAATATTTGAGGTAAAGTAATAAAAGACACAGTTTACTTGCAATTGGGATAGGGTATTGCTGGGTTTCAAAATAGTTCTAATAGTTCAAACTAAAAACAATATTTAAATGAAACTGTATAGAAGGTTAAACATCTCTATAAACTTTTAACTGCAACTTAAATAATTTATCACTAGCAATGACTTATCAAAACTCTTGGTTCAGCTATGAATGTCAGCTTTACAAAAAATATTCACAAACATTCTCAATTCTAAATAACATAACAAAAGTTCTACTTTTCTACTGATACTGCTTCCAAAACTAAATGATGTATTTTTATGTAATACCTATGAGCGCGTTCACTCGAAATAAATCTTTATTCAAAAGACTATTTGCTGGAATGTTATTCCATAAGAAGACATGGATCCGAAGTTTCCTGTTCTATGTGTTCATGTCATGAAAACTTACATGACATATACATTACATGATAATAATTTTACATAAGTTAGTATAGTAAACTGATAAAAAAGTTTAAATTTTACATGTATGTTCTGTGGTTTATCCTACTAAAGATAGATTTCTTCTTAATATAAGACACAAATGTATTAAATTGTAGAATATCATAGAACCACACAATACCGGTAGCAACACAAAACAATAAAATAGACATTTGAATAGAAATATTTACAAAATAGGTTCTTAAATTAGTTAGTATTGGAGTTAAGCATCTTACTAAAATGGATATGTATTATTTTGATATAATAACAATTTATATAGAACACATGTTTTTGGGAAATCTTTATCCTTACAGTATTTTAAATTGTTATTGAGTCGGAGATATTTCATCAACTGAAAGATTCTGAGAATATTAATAATAAACATTCGAAGCACATATGTTCTGTTGCTGCCATCTCGTGACTAATTTAACAATAAAAAACTTTTCTCTAACACTATTCTAAAAATTCGTTACACTAGCTAAAGAAAACTTGAAGCTTACCAGGAAACGTCGTCGGAGGACAGAAATTACTAAAAAACATACAACACGTTCAGATACACCAGCTTTTATACTGAAATAAAGCTGTTAAAACGAATAGCATTTTCTTATGCATTGACAATTAAAACACTTTCTTGCACTTCATTGATATTTTGAAAATTGTACGAAGTTTAGAAAAACAAAACTGTAAACTAAATATGGGTGAAAAAAAACTGAAAGTTAATGCAATTCCTTCTCGCCATTCACTAACTACGATTTCCACTAAAATACAACTTTTTACCAAAATTTCGAAAATTCCTTCCATTTTTTCTTCTCATTTTTCGAATAAAATTGGACGTGTCAGTGCAGACGTCAATAACTTTACTGTCGGTTAAAACCGATGTCGAAACCATTTTCTATAAATTCCGAAACTTACAGGACATAAACGTTGCACGATAATAATTTTACATAAGACATTTAGGATGATTGCTTAAATTTCCGTTAGAAAAACAAAAAGAATCTTTCTAATACCTACTATTCAACAACACTATATGTTTTTTAACTACTTTTTACCCAATCTCTATTTATAAAACGAATATGAACGGCTTTTTTTAGGAATATATTGAACCAGTGACAAATTAATATTGTTAAAAAAAACAATTCATTGTAACGTTTTGTTCATTGTTAAACAGTAAATAACAAAATATTTTCTGAATCTTCATTTTTTTTTAAATATTAAATAACTAACGTTAATGGGTTGTTAATTTTCAAATATAAAGTTAGTATTAAATTTGGCAAACGGTTACATGCACTCTGTTAAATGATGTTCTTTATTTTTTTACTCTTTATTATTTTAAGTTCTGCTTTAATTTTTGAATACTTTTGTCGATATTCTTCATTTTTTTTTTTTTTACTGTAGCTTCTTAAACGTTAGTTACCTAACAAAAACATCACTTTTTGTGTTTTTTTTTCCTTCTAAAAAACTGTCTGTTTAATGTGTTCAGATAATTTCATTTCTGGTAGTTCTGACTACATCCCCATGACAAAATTCCATTACATGTTCTTTTATTTAACTTCACGCTGTTACAAAAATAATAATATAAAATACTAGGGGGATCGGCCCCCCCTGCTCGCTACGCTCACCAACCCTCCGCGTAATCGCGCCCTAGCCAAACACTCTTCGTGCTGAGTTTGTTTTAATAGATCAAAAGGACCTTTCCCGAATTCGAAACCTAGCTAGATGGATTTCTCGTGCTCGAATTAGTATAGGCAACACATTTCCTGTAAATCGTTCGAGTATTTTCCCATTGATAACAAAAATTCATTTTCAGCGCTGAGTTTGTTTTACCCTGTAAAAACGAATTTTCTTTTATTCGAAACCTAGCTAGATCTTTTTCTCGTGCTTGATTTAGTATAGGGGGCAAGTCTTGTGAAAATCTTCCCAGTCGTTTACTATATCATTCATAATCGGGAAAATCCTTTCACGTTTAATATATATGAATTTGGCTACAGTAATTTGGTCGACAGGATAACTAACAAGTACCACTTGTATATATAGTGTTACAAATATTGTAAATAGTTAGTATTTGTGCTTAAAAATAATGTAAATAGCTCAATTAAGCTCTATTCATAAGCTAATATTAATTTTTGTTGCAATACAATATCTCAATTTGTTGATTTTTTGCAAGCGAGTAAACGCTATTGGATTTCAATGAGAGTCTATGGAAATTTGGCGAAATACCGGAAATAGCGCCATGTTGGCGCCACGTTTGGCAGCTATTTTTGGCCGACAAATTTGTCGATATATCGTCAAGTTGGAGACAATCTTGGCGACAGAGCCGGGTCCCTTCCTCTTGGTAACCCCCCTAATAGCGCCCATCCTATCTAAATTCTCTACTTTCATGATAATTCCCCCTAAGAAAAGTCAGAAAGCTCTGACCAATCAGATCCGTTTCGCGGTATCTACGCAGATTTTCATTGGTCCATTTCCAAACCAATTACTTTTTTTTATATATAGAAGGATAAAAAGAACGATTTAATCACATACAGCATTCTAATTTCATGTAATAAAAATAAAAAGAAATATTTAATCTATTTGTATTATCATTTTTAAAACAACTTCTGTTAATAATAGAGTAAATCACTTTTCATATTAAATGTAGTAACAATGGCTCGCAAAGTTTAAATCATTAAGTTTTGAACCCACGAAAGTTAAATATATATATATATCTATATCAATAAACGAAAGATGTTTGTCTGTGTTTGTCTGTTTGTTTGTTAGCAATAACTAGAGAAATATCGGATATCTATATGAAAATATACGTCTATCAGTCCGAATGCACCTAAAACTTATATTTTTCTTTTTTAACACATTCCAACTTACAAGGGGACCGCCAAACATGATGCTCACAGATTTTGATGATTTTAAAGTATGTTGTAGGTATCACACCCCTAACTATTCAGGTCAAAGGTTTCCTTCAAATGGGCTTTAGTTTTCGAGAAATTTCGGATTAAAGTTCAGCATGCATTTCAAATACCCATTACTTCGCGCTCTTAGACAAGGTCTCCGTGGTGCAGTGGTAGCGTTCCCGATTTGACAGCCCGAGGTGGGTGTTCTGTCTTCTTGCGTGGCTTTTACCTTTTTTAACAAATTTTATATATTTATCGCGTAATAAGTTTTATGCAGAATTATGAATTCTGCATCTTTGAACTTTTTAATATTTTTCTAATAAATTCCATTTACATTTTCGGATATTTCGGGAAAATTTATAGTTTTTGCGCAATTTTTATTCTAATATTTCTTTTGACGACAATTCAAACTAATTTATGTCTTGATATCTCGTCTTTTTAAAATGATTATTGTTTACATTTATGTATATTTACTTATTTATTTATCGTATTTATGAAATAATGCATTTCTTTTATTTGCATTTTCTATTTTAAAAAATTTAAATGATTAAAAAAATAACAAAATAATATATAATTTTATTATTTGATTTGTTTTAAATATATTGAAATATGTTAACTGCTGAATTACTAAAATATTTATCATCACCCACATCGACATTTTTAGTTTATTAAATACGGAACTAATTGTGTGATACCTATCGCAAAAATATTCTAAACAAATTCCGCATTAAAAATCGCTTTTAAATAATTGTTTTAACAGTATTGGAAGAATGTATAAATTAACATATTATATATTATTTAAATAAAATTGTGATAACTATATTAAAAAATGCATTAAATTTTAAAAAGAAATTATTTCAAACGTGGTAATAGTCTGCAAAGAAAGCTGAGCGAAATGGATAAAAAGAAAATTTTATTTATTCTGATATTGCCGTAAAAGTCATTGCAGACGATTTTTTTCAGATATTTTTTATATGTATTGTAATTTACAAACGATTTTTTATTTCTAGTTGAATTTTTCTGCATGGCATCGACTTGTTAGACTGAAAAAAAAAATTATTTGTAATATATTATTTTTTATTTGTGCAAATCAAAAATGATGTTGAGTTTGAACTTTACAGTTAAATGTATTTAAATTACATAAATATATATATATATATATCTGGCTAAAACTTGGATATAACCGTTATTGCTTCAATATTGGATTACTCCTTTTAAGATATGTTGTTGGAATTAATTAGCTTGGAATTTCGTCAATAGAAATATTAATATCAAAACTGCACAAAAAAGAAAAAAAAAAATGTAAATTTTCACGAAATATTCGAAAATGTAAATGGAATTTATAAGGAAAATGTCAAAAAGTTCAAAGATGCAGAATTCATAATTCTGCATAAAACTTATAACGCGACAAATATATAAAATTTGTTAAAAAAGGTAAAAGTCATGCAAGAGGACAGAACACCCACCTCCGGCTCTCAAATCGCGAACGCTACCTCGGCACCACGGAGACCTTGTTCAAGATTGCGAACTAATGGGTATTTGACATGCATGCTGAGCTTTAACCCAAAATTTCTCGAAAACTAAAGCCCATTTGAAGGAAACCTTTGACCTGAATAGTTAGGGTTATGATCTCTATAACATACTTTAAAATCATCAAAATCTGTGCGCATAATGTTTGGCGGTCTCCTTGTTAGATGATAATTGTTTATGCTTTCGTTTTATCTTTCTGCCTGTCTGTCTGTTCTCCAACTCCCGTAAATATACCCGTATTATCATGCAATTGATATATTTTATTGAGGTTTACAATGGTGTGTTCGGTATTGAAAATGAAGCATGTAGCATCTATAGTTCGTTTACAGGTACACTCAAAAATATTCCGTTACATTACTGTCAATGGGACAATTCGTTTGCGGTATAGTATAAGGAGGTTATAATATTCCAATGCAAATGGAAATTAATATTTCATACTTAGGTGCATTACAAGAGTCTTATTATTGAATATGGTGTGCATAGCAATCATCATTCATTTACAGGGACACACAAAACAATTTGGTTACAGTTCTATTAACTATAATATCTGGAAGTACGTTTTCAGTTGTGGTATGCGTTTATAAAGTTAGCTAGTGTGCATAAATTGTACAGATCATATACAGCGGAACACAAAATAATTCGAGTACATCTTCGTTTATTGAAGGAAGTTGCCTAAGTGGTATTTTCAACTTTGCTTATGCGTTTCATAAGTGAACTAAATTTTAGCATACTATGTGATATATATACAAATCTATAGGTCCTATACATGGTTGCACAAAATAATTTGGATTTATTTTCTACTACTGATGGTAATTCTTGAAATTGCCTTTTGAAATGTTTTAGGCGTTTACAAATTGTTTACTTACACATAACCTCTCACCTTCCTATACGGTGAAGTTTTGTTAAAGTTTTCTGAATGTGCTGGAAAATGTTTCATAATCTATGCTTCATGCATGATTATTCGTTCTTGTTTTATAGTTAGCCAGTAGGTATTATTTAAAACCTCTCATCGAACGCTAATAGACAAGCTTCCATTGTTCCGTCGATTGCTAAAGCACAGACATAATAAACGTTAACTATTTCCAAAATTTTCAAATCGTCATCACCTGGTCCCTTATAGAAGTAAAAAAAAAATGTACGTTTGTTTGGTATCTTTCTGGTACAGCTGCTACTTATCATTAAAAAATATAAATATTTACTATTTTGGTTTTAAAATTTTAAAGTGTGGTTTTATATTTTTCTTTCTTTCAAAATGTCATCCGCTTGTCACGGATTAAAGTACGAAAAAAACAACACTGATAGAAAATTCGATTCTGATTTTTTGCGGTACGCTTTATGTAAAATAAATATTTATTTATACACTAATTAATTTCTAAGCAGAGCTGAAATTACGCTGTAAATTAATGAAATACAAAGGATGTGATTTATCACTTTACTAAACAGCGTGCAACTATTAGATTGCAAACCAAGGGATCGAACCTAGGTCTGGAATTTTTTTCACTCTAATTGTTGTACACTGTTTAGTAAAGTGATAATTCACATGTTTTCTATTAAATATTTATTGTTTAAAAAAAATCTTTTTTTTTCTGGAGGTTGTTTTCACTTGTTCCTTTAGAAAAAAATTAAATAGTACCCACGGACAGAAGGTAACATTCTAGGAGGTTGAACAACGCCGAACGGGTATGCCAGGTTTTTTTTAATAAAGGAAGAACGCGAAAGTAAATCTAATTTTCCTGCATGACTTAATACTACGATGGAAATGTAAGTTATACAATACTTAAAAATTGGGCAATTGCATCATAATTTATACTTAAAATAATGTATTCAAATCAAATAGAACATGCTAAATGGTACACACTAGAAAACAGTGATTTAACAAACACATTAAAAATATAATTAAAATCTATACGTTTCGTTTGAACGTCATCAGAATATGATGTTACATACAAGTATAAATTCCGAAAACCACGTAATTCTACATATACATATTTCTTTAATGGTTATGCATTATGATGTAGCAGAATATTGGAAACACAATTTCCTGGGCTTACTGTGTTCCAGTAATTTGAACAGCAAAATTTATGTAAACAAATCTTCATTTTATTAAATCGGAAGATTATTTTATTAAATAATGTGAAGACTTGTTTGCTGATATACTGACATTTAAAATACCGGAACACAAGTCTCTTTGAATAACTCTCTCATTCTTTTAATGAGAAATCTTAGTTCACTATTATATTTTTTCATACCCCTTCTTTGTATTCTATATCCAATATCTATCTATTTTACAAATATATATGAAGGTAATTTTACAAAGAGAAACAACCACCTAATAGAAATACTTTGCGAAACTAGTTTTGAAAGAAAACTGGATATGAGAAAGTGACAGTTGGAAGATTTCTCTTGGAGTACTTTTTTGAAACTGAAAACATATTGAATTCATACTACTTACTTATTTTATGTATTTCAGACACACTTTAAGAAAAAAAATAATTTTTTTTTTGTAACAAGAAAATAATTTCTGTATAAGTGAATGATGATAACAAAAAATAGACATATATAAAAACCGAGGAAAACGAATCCATTTTTTATGTATCATTATTTTATTTTTCTGTATGTTACATTTTTCTTCTTAGTCTTCCTTCCACTATCAATTGTACATTATTGTATATAAAAAATATTTTTTCCCGTGTCGCCATCAAACAATTTTCATTTCAAGTTATACCTAAAGATAAAATAAACTTTAAAAACAAAACATTTGATTTATGGTATCAGACATGCATACAAAAAGATCAAACAACGCTATGCATGTGTTCTTCGTATGTAAATGTCAAACGAAAATTATTTTCTTTGTCTTGTATAATGTATCAAAATGTATTTTCGTTTAAAGATACGTGTAAAATGAATTAAAAGGTCATATAATGATGCAAAAGTATTAAATCTAAACACAGGAGCAAGAAATATATTTTTTAAATATCACTTACTTTTATATGATTATATACATTGTTATATATTTTTATCACTATAGGAACTAAATTAAAAATGAAGAACTATTAGAGAACATATTAATTACAATGTCTAACAAGTTCCTTTGAACAATATATATTTAATGAAAAGTATTAACGTGACATTATATAAATATGCCATCGGATCTATTAATTTGTTCATAAATGTTAACTATGTTCACATTTAGAAATATATATATATATATATATATATATATTTAAAAGACGTAAAGGTAACAATGCAGTTTTGTGAATCAGGCGGTACGCAGCTCTTTTGAGTACTACGCAAACAATATAAGATTCAAACTAAGAAAATATCTATGATATTTAACGAAGGAAAACGTTATCGAGTATCATTGATATTTATTTGCTGCTCGCACTTTCAGATTATCTAGAGGCTGTTTTATTTGAATGGTGTTTATAGTTTCTAATTTCCATGATCAATGTTTTTTAAACATCCGTTTCTTTTTATTGCACCCAGATTTCATTACTATTCACAGCTATTATTGGCTTAAATCTTATATATATATATATATATATATATATATATATTACTATTTTTATATTGAAATACACAACTTATATAACCAGATGTTATCTTAAGTCCAGTTATATGATTATATACATTGTTATATATTTTTATCACTATAGGAACTCAATTAAAAATGAAGAACTATTAGAGAACATATTAATTACTATGTCTGTGACCCAAAAATGACCCACTAATCGAATTTTCTCGGACAACTTACCTAGCCCAATGATTTTGTCGTACCCGAAACTCGTAGGATACAAAATTTTATGAAAATCGTTAGAGCCGTTTTTTAGATAAAATTAACTTAGTATTGTATTCCTACGTCACTCACACTAGCTACATTCAAATAATACGAGCAGGGAAGACCGAGAGTTCAAATATCATGACTCATGACCAAAATGGCCCACTAATCAAATTTTCTTGAACCTAGCCCAACAGCCTTCTCGTGCCCAAAACACATAGGAGGCAAAATTTAGTCTAAATAGTCTGAGCCGATTTTAAGATAAAATAGCTTGACCCATAATGACCTATGACCAAAATGACCCACTAATCAAATTTTCTCGAACATGTGACTTAGCCCAACAGTCTTCTCGTGTCCGAAAACCATAGGATGCAAAATTTAGTCTAAATAGTCTGAGCCGTTTTTAAGATAAAATAGTTTGTCACATAATGGCCTATGACCATAATGACCTACTAATCGAATTTTCTCAGGCACGTGACCTAGTCCAACAATCTTCCCGCGCCCGAAAACCATAAGATGCAAAATTTAGTGTAAACAGTCTGAGCCGTTTTTAAGATAAAATAGCTTGCCCATAAGGACCCATGACCAAAATGACCCACTAATCAAATTTTTCTCGAAAACGTGACCTAGTCCAACAGTCTTCTCGTGCCCGAAAACCATAGGATTCAAAATTTAGTGTAAATAGTCTGAGCCGCTTTTTAGGTGAATTAGCTTGACCCACAGTGACCCAAAAATGACCCACTAATCGAATTTTCTCAGACAACTTACCTAGCCCAATGATTTTGTCGTACCCGAAACTCGTAGGATACAAAATTTAATGAAAATCGTTAAAGCCGTTTTTTAGATAAAATTAACTTGACCCGGTTTGACCCAAAAATGAACCAAAAATGACCCACTAATCGAAAGTTTTCAAACATGTGGCCCAGCCCAAGTCTTCTCGTGCCCGAAAATGGTAAGATACAAAATTTAGTCAAAATCGTTTTAACCGTTTTTTAGATAGAATTAGCTTGACCCTGACCCAAAATGACCCACTAATCGAATTCTCTCGAACACATGACCTTGCCCAATGGCTTTCTGGTGCCCCAAAACGGTAGGATACAAAATTTCGACAAAATCGTTAGAGCCGTCTTTAAGATAAAATTTGCATTTATATATATATATATATATATATATATATATATATATAAACACACACAAGATTTGCTTGTATTAGAATATATGATTATTTAACAGTGTTGGTATTTATGACTTCAAACGAATACATTATAGCAGGGTTCCGTATAAAACAGGAAACTGTATTGCTAGAATAAAAAAAAAAATCATCTATTACAATTTTAAGTGTCGTTGAAAGATTATCATTTAGTTTTAATTGTAAAAAAAAATCTAATCATTTTCATTGGACTCCACGATCATAAGAAATAGCAGATATTGCATGCAAAAGTAGAAAATTAAAAGTTATTAATTAACAGCTTTCTTTATTATAATAATGAAAAGAGAATTTATTAATCTATGTTTTGATCTGTAATAGGAAATATTTATTCATTATGTTATACAAAAAACTCACAAAATTTAATTATAAATATGTTTCTATACAATTTCTAAAAATGATTTATTTTGCATAACTGTTAATGTTGTTTGTGTTATTCAGATATTGTTAATGTTAATCACTTGAAATAAAATATTGATTTTATACAATATATCATCACTTTCGATGACGTTTTCGGAAGAGTCTTCATACAGTGTAGATTTCAAGCAGACAGACTGCCAATAACAGTAAATGTTCAGTACAAATGTAAAGCTAGAAAATTTAAAAACTATTGATCATACATGTGTAAAACTTTAGAGAGATATTATACATACTTCCTCATATAAGTTTTAATTTTACAAAAAAAAAAAAAATCTCAAATCTTGAATGTATACTTAATACTCACATAATTCTATCGTATGATGGAATGTCTCCCAACATTTATACAAATAATCTATTATAATATATATGTAAAAAAATAACTTATAATCTATACAAACAATTAATACTTTTGAATAACAAGAAACAAAATCATAAAAGTCAGATATTCGGAAAAAATAAAATTTAAGGAAACGCATTTTAATAAATAGTTACTGTAAGCTCAAAATTTCATATTATTATCTTATTTTACGAACTTTCATTTTCTTAAAATTTTTTAAAAACTAATAACAATCTGTCTAGAAATTTAAATTCAATTTCAATTTCAATTTTAATTTTAATTAAGTGGTTTGTGATTTTTTTATGTTTTTTTTATGCGATGGTTAGAATTCTTTCGTATTCCGTGGCTATTTTTGGACATTTATAAAAGACATTTATAACCTGTTTCAATGTCTTATATAGTAAATTTCTTTCTCTGTGTTTTATTTTTTTTTTACAATTTTCCTGATTTTTTTTTTTTTCCAATTTTTATCTTTTTTCCGCGTTTTGAAAACTTTGTTTCTGAAGCGGAAACACTCTGCCGTAATTAAATTCAAGTTGAAAGAATGTCAAACCGTTTTCTATAGCAACGTGAACGACGTTGTTGAAAATTGGAATTTAATCTTGTAGAAAATAAACAATAATTCAAGGATTGCATGATTCGAGACAATAGCGGTATTAACCCCAACCCGTTTAACCGTTTCGTTTAATTCGAGGCTAGCTTGGGATAAACTGATCAAAAATACGATGAAGCATTGGCAGTTGATATACAGGGTGTCCGAAAAGTCTGGAAAAGTCGAATAACTCAAGAAATATACATCGGATTGAAAAATGGAAAAATGCATCTTCAATATTTAAAAAATATATATTTAGGGATATCAAAGTTGCCCCCCCCCCACTTCTTCCCACTGGGAGAAAAGGGGGAAACTTAAATATCTTAAATGATAACCCACCCCCCCTTTTTTTATTGCATATTCGGAGTCTACGAAAAAATACGCAACTTTTGTATTGAACATTTTCTTCGGAAAATCGTAAATGGCACAGTAATCGAGTAAAATGCAGTGAGAATAGTTTCCATTGAAAAGTCTGGAAATGGTCGAATGACTCGTGAAATATACATTGGATTGAAAAACGGAAAAATAAGTGTTCAACATTTTAGAAAAATAAATTTACGGATATCAAATTTGCAGTTTTTCTAAAATATTTAACACGTATTTTTCCGTTTTTCATCCGATGTATATTTATCTAGTTATTTGACCGTTTCCATACTTTTCAATGGAAATTATTCTCACTGCAATTATTTACCTTAATGCAGCGCCATCTACGATTTTCCGAAGAAAATGTAAAATACAAATGTTACGTATTTTTACCAGTAGAATCCGAATCTGCAATAAAAATGGGGGTTTTCAGTTATGATTTCAAAGTTGCCCCCTTTTCCCCCAATGTACAGAGTTGGGGGGACAATTTTGATATCCCTTAATAGATTTTTCAAAAATATTGAACACATATTTTCGGTTTTTCAATCCAATGTATATTTCTCAAGTTATTCGAACGTTTCCTGACTTATAGTATATTAAATATCACCCTTTATAGCGGTACGGTCTGTTTAGAAAATCTGAATATCCACTTAAAATAAATGACAATTATTATTTAAAATTTCAATCTATTGTAGAAACATTCCATTTTCAAGCGAACATTTTTTTATCTAAATTACCAGGTATTACCAGACATATGTATACAAACAATTTTATTTTATTTTATTTTATTTTATATTATTTTATTTTATTGTATTTACATTATTAAAAACTTATTTATTTGGAATTAATGAAAATAGAGCACGCTTTTTCGATTCCCAACCTGTATCTTTGTTCTTCAACCTTTATCTTGTCTCGAAACCTTTATCTTTGTTCATTTTTTATCTCTGAATAGAGGACAAATTTGTCGCTCGCGATGTGTTTGTTATTGATAAGTTTTACTGTATTATGTATAATTTTAGTGTCAAATGTACAGTTATAATATAAAAAGGACTATTTGTAAAATTATAATCTTATATGTTAAAATGAAAAAGGTTTTTCGACAAATCCACTTTTCACATGAAAATCACCCATTTGCGCATGCGTAAAATTAAATCTAGAACCTAACCTGTTTTAGAGTACACTCGAACGAGAAAAGGGTGGCCGAGTGATATAAGGCGCGGTGCTTTTCTGTTCCGATCGTTGTGTCGGTTCGATATATACACTAGACAGAATTATTTTTCTTATTTTATTGAGAATATTTTATTTTAATAATACAATATTTAATTCAGGATTAAAAGTTATATAATTTGTATTTTTTTAACTCGAATGCTTTATAATTAAGTAAAATTTAACAACCAAGAATATTTTGTTTTAATTACAAAATTTCTATTAAAAGTTCGTGCATATAATTATCGATTAAATAAATTGAACTGTTGTACAATTTTTATTATATTTGGTATGACCATTATCAAGATGTCACATATATAATAAGATAAGAATATGATTATTTTTCGTAAAAAAGGAAAAATAAAAGGAGAGAAAACAAAAAGAAGGAAAAATATTCATACAGGAACTCTACATTATCTTGATATCCATGATTTAATAATTAAACAAGGTGTGAAAATGTAAAATAAAAATTCAAGTAATTAAAAAATATGTATTATAAATAGTTAGCTGCAAATAGCAGAATTCAAATTCAGGGTTTTAGAATTGGACTCATAAAAATTAATTTAATGTAAAATTTTAAATTTCGTGCAGTTAAAAAAATAAATAAATAAAAAATCGGAAATACTAAATATTGTTATTTTTTTCAAAATATTGGGACTGGAAAAATAAAATGTAACAACAGACAATATTTTTTTAATTGCTTATTTTATATAATAAATATTTGAATTAAAATATTTTGCAAGTAGTTATCGATTAAGTAAAGTGATCTAAACTTTTATCTATATTTTGTATGAACATTATCAATAAGATATATTGCTATAACTAACAAAAGTATATGATTATTCTTATTAAAAAAAGAAGAAAAAAGAAAAGAAAAGAAGATAAAAAAAGAAAGAAGCAAAAATAGCCATATAAGAATTATAAATGAAATCACCTTGATATCCATGGTTTATCTGACTTTTAGGATCTGGCTGATGAAAATAAAATTAATGAAAAATTTTAAAGGTCGCGTAATTTAAAAAAGAATTGGAAAAGACTAAATATTCATATATATATATATATATATAATTTTTGAGACTGTAATAAATAAAAATAACTTATTCAATTAATATTTTTAGTTAAATTATTGTTAAATTAATCCAAGTATAATAGGATATAAATTACGAAATTAAAATTACTTCACTTCAATTGTTGAGTAGGCTGGACTAACAACACAATCTATCGTCTTATATCTATAGGAATCGCTTACACAGTATATCAATTCATAAAATTTTCAGTACTTAATTAAATTAAAAGCAGCTAATTAAAAATAAAAGCATATTTCGAAAGTAACTTTCAAGTTATTTACCGTCAAATCTCCACGGGCACTATCTAGTAACATGTTTAAATTAATTCCCTAATTTTTATATACAAATAAAAATGTGAAATATTATAAGTTTATTATGTCTATAAAATATTATGTGTTTGAAATATTATATGAATCATTCTTTACTTTATAAATATATTAGACAAAACTTTAAATTCCAGCCTTTTAATATCCTTTAACTAAAATATTTAAACTTTCACCATAGATAAAAATAAAAATAAAATAAAATATTTTTTTTTTCAAACACAATTTATTAATTTAACAGAGACTCTAATATGTAAAACCACTCTGTATGTATTTAAATTTTTATCAATACAATATCTTACTTGATGTACTATTTTTAGTATTTGAGCAAACATAGTATTTAAACATTTCCACAGCTTGTTCTTTTATTATTTCAATATTTGTACTGCTGTACATTTTCAATTTTATTAACTTTTATCGTGAAGTGCTAAAATAAACATTCAATTCTGTGAATTTGCCAGTTTATACTTTGCTTTGTGCTATTTGCAATCCTGAACTACAAATATTTGTTCTTTAAGAATAGACTGATTGAAATCATCTTTGAAATTAAATGTATAAAAATTTTAGTTTTATCGGCATTAAGTTTTGATTCAATAATTACATTAAAAAAGTCAAGTGAATTAAGTTGTTTTGGATTGATAAGACTTATTTTTTTTAAAATAACTTTATTAGCGTTGCAAACCTTCGTATAGTATTTGGTAAATGATAGACGTGACGTAAAATGTAGAAAACATAAATCTGTAGGTGTATGATTACGCGAATTATTTTTTCTTACAAATGTAGAACTTAAATGTGACTTTAATTTTTGCAGATATGAAACAAAAAATCGAATAAAACTGAAAGTAATTCACAGAAGATAATTTTCAATGGATCTTAAATTCTTATCATTTCCTGAAGTAGAAATAATAAGATATGTCCCATTCCTTTAAAATATTTCACTCTTATATTATTTTTATTATGTTTTTTTTTATTTTGCCATTTTAAATGTGCACTAAGAAAATGCAAAAAATTAATTTTCATACAGAAAAAACTCTTTGACTTTCTTTAACAAAGCAGTAAAAAGTCGAATATTAGTAGGTAATATTTGTAGATTTTTTCAGGATTGTTTTCATTTTACGTAATACAATTTTCCATTCATATTATAAGTTTTAAAACCCAGTTTTGCAGAAAAATATCAAAAATGTATTTCCGTTTTCATAAGAACTCTTAGTGACAACATTTGGTTTCATTTAGATTTATGAAACAAAATATGCTTTGGAATTTTCTTGTTTTGCAGAGACTTTTCCGATTATGATACGTTGCATAAAAGAACACAACATTTCAGCAAGAGACACAGTTTCCAGAAAAATAACCATCGATTAACGTAAAATCACCATGTCTATTCACAGAGAGTTAATTTTTGTTTGAGAATGTTACTCTTTATTGTAAAAACTTCGAAATGAACAAAAGTTATATATTTAAAAAGTTTATTTATAACAAAAATCATCTGCAAGATTATAAGCAAATTTGTTAGCAGGTGTTTTCAATATCATCGAAGTGAATTAGGTTTTTTTTTATTATTTACTCACTTAGTCAAATCTTTATCGAAGTAAGCTCTAAATGACGACTTTGTTTCTCTGGAGATTCCCAAGAAGATTTTTGGACTACAACGATTTGATTTGAGAGCTATCTGAGCGTTCTATCTGATTGCACCAGACTGAGCGTTTTATCCTTTACGCTGTATAAAGTGATATAAGCAACTGAATTTATCTCAGGTGACATAGAATAAACTCAGTTTTTCCAACAAAAAGTACTTAAATTAAAATAACATTCATGTATAATGCATTAACATTCATATATATATGAATATTATTCAACAAAAAAAACTTAAATTAAAATAACATTCATTTATACACTGAAAATGTTCATTTACAATATAACTTGTGTTTCGTCCTTTAAGTTCCAAGTGACATTTTATCATAGTTCTTGGCGGTAATGGAGTAACTGTCCACGAGAGATTCAAACAGTGCAGCGTACGCTATATGTTGTGAGGACTTGATCGAAACAATCATAGAACATATTGAAATGCAAGCCCAAGAAAGACTTTGGAGACGCAAAATGGTTTGTGTGCCATACCCGAGTACTCGAAGATTTGTTAAGATATCTTTAAAAACTTACTTCTCGACAATAATAAGTATTTGTACATGTAATCAATATATGAATGCCAAAAAAAGATTTGAAGTACAGTGATCTCTCAATTATACGTGATGTACAGTAATTACTTTCTTATACCACTATTTTAAAACAGTAAAATTCGATTAATAAATTCTGCGATTTAAGAAGCCGAAAATTACCTTATAAAAAACTGGAGCGGAAAAATGATTTCCGTGTATCGCGTATAAGTGAAAGATCACTGTATGTTTCGAAAACTTTGGTTATAATTTCCTACTTGTGATTAAACAACTTTTATATCTTTCTTATTGTTCCGTTTAAATAATAAATTACCAAATATATTATTTTAATGAGCACCATCCTACTTTCCGCCGGGCGAAGTACTACGCATATTTTCATCTAATTCGCCTTATTTAATGACAAATATTTTGGTATTTTAAAAGGCGGAGATTTTTACTTGATAATACTGGTCACAAGCGGTTTTTAGGCAAAAGACATGAAGACTAAATAACTTTTTGTGTTAACTACGTTTCGTCAAGAATGTTGTGAGAAAATAATTAAAATAAAAATATTTTTCATACATGATCAACAACGCAACTTTTCGGCGCGAAACATTTTATCTGTTTTTCTACTGATACAGGTTTTATACGGGTCCAAATATTTTGGAATGGTATGATTTGCCTTTTAAATGCACTTAAATAAGGTTACGATTACTATTTAGAAACCTTACAATTGTTGGTGTATAGTGATAACTAACGGGATACGGTCATATCTTTTTGTGTTTAAAATGTAACTAAAACGGGGATTCAGGGAGTGGCCAGGGGAGACATTGAAATAACGAATATCAAATGTATATAATGCACATAGATGTCATTTAAAGAGGGCAGAGTTGGGCAATCTGCAGAGTTCATAAATATCATGATATTTTCGAAAATATCAAAAATATTGGATATGTTGATATACAGTGATCTCTCAGTTATACGCGGTGTACAGTAATTCCTTTTTCATACAACTATTTTAGAACAGTACAATTCGGATTATAAATTCTGCGATTTAAGAAGGCGAAAATTACCTTATAAAAAAACTGGTGCGGAAAAATGATTTCCGTGTATCGCGTATAAGTGAGAGATCAATGTATGTTTCGAAAACTTTGGTTACAATTTCTTACTTGTGATTAAACAACTTTTATCACAAATTAATATTTTATGTTATTCATTTCGGATTATTTTATTATTTTAAAATACTTAAATTACCCGTTCCATTCTTTATAACGAAAATTGTAACGAAATAGCAATGGTTGAAATTTTATTATTATTAAATTAATGCGAGTGGGCAAAATGTTTGAAAATATCATTTTAAATACAATCCAGGTGATCATTTTATGAATAATTAATTATAAATAATTTCCCCAATACTATGAGACAGCAGAATCATTGGTCTGTCCTTCTAATAAAATATTTAAATTCAGCTCTGCGCAAAGTTTCCTGATGTAATTATAAAGGGAACTGTTATTCTAATTACATTAGGTATCACCAACAATAAACGACATATATATGTTTTTTGTTCTATAAGTAAAGTTCAAAACTAAATGCCATTTTCAAATATTATTCTTTTACAACCATTGAATCTAAACATGATGTGCTGTCAGAAATTTCTAAAAACAGAAACTCAAAAAGAAATAAATAAAGAAATCAAAAATATAAATATTTATATTTTTGCATTGTCGGCAACGGAGGAATTGTCTGTATATGTCTCAAATAAACACAATGTAGCTTAATATTTTATGTTGTTCATTTCGGATTATTTTATTATTTTAAAATACTTAAATTACCTGTTCTATTCTTTATAACTAAAATTGTAAAGAAATCAAAATGGTTAAAATTTGATAATTATTAAATTGATGCAAGTGTGCAAAATCTTTGAAAATATCATTTTAAATACAATCCATGTGATCATTTTATGAATAATTAATTATAAACATTTTCCCTAATACTATGAGACAGCTGAATCATTGGTCTGTCCTTCTAATAAAATATTTAAATTCAGCTCTACGCAAAGTTTCCTGATGTAATTATAAATGGAACTGTTATTCTAATTATATTAGGTATCACAAGCAATAAACGGCATATATATGTTTTTGTTGTATAAGTAATGTTCAAAACTAAATGCCATTTTCAAATATTATTCTTTTACAACCATTGAATCTAAACATGATGCGCTGTCAGAAATTTCAAAAAACAGAAACTCAAAAGGAAACAAATTAAAAATAAAAATATTTATATTTTTGCATTGTTGGCAACGGAGAAATTGTTTGTATATGTCTCAAGAAAACACAATGTAGCTCAAGATATGACAAATAATTAGTAAAATGTCGTAGCAACAACTGAATTCAAAGATCATTTTGATTGACATAATGTACTAGTGTCACTCATGTCTTTCTAATATGATAAGAAATATGTCTAGCAGAAATGAGATTTATCTTTGTCGTTTGTTGTTTATTTATTTTTGAGAATAAAAGTAACGATTATTAAAATTGAGATAAAAAGAGTGTTACTGTTCCGAAAATATTTTTAAAAATCGATGAGAAATGTATTATTTGTGTAATAGAATATAACATCTCAGTTGAGTATAATAGCTATTTTTTAGATTCTTTTGATTAATTTATTTTTAGAAAAATGCTTTAATTTGTATTTTGCTTTTTGCTTTTTAGATACACTAATTTAAGTTTTATTATTTCTGTATCCAATAAAATTGAAAAATTTTAAATACTATTATTTTTTTTAAAAGTTCATGAAAAAACAAAGAAATTTAATTGATTTTAAACATTAAATACTGATAATCCAGATTAAAAAACTAATCAATCGAGACTTACCTATTTAATTTGGGATTACAGGCTTGTACAATTTTGGCAAACCTGTGGTGCACGAGCCCAAAGTGGCATACACGACAATTTTTCTGGAACGAGGAATATTTTGATTTGGTTTTCTGTATATAGATAAAATTCATATTTATTTAAATCAATAAAATCTTGTTTAACATTTTCTGATTATATCAAGTAATACAACTATATTTTCAAGAATAAAAACATTAATACATTTTCGTTTTATGTGACGCTATGCGGCGTTTCCGACATGTAAGTATTTTGCCTTTCTGAATGAATTTTTTAAAAAAAGGTTTATTTCTTCAAATGAATTTCAATTGACAGTCACTGCAATGAAAATACAAGAGGACCTAAATTTGATGTTTATGTTATTAAAACTTACAAACGTACTATCAAGTTTAAATCATTTTCCTCAAACGTACAAAATAAATCTCATTAATTATTTTTCACTACTAATTTTTCTGCACCTTGGATAATTAGAAGATACATGTTGCATTAATGAAAATTAAAAATTACAAAAAAGGAATATTTGTAATTTTTTTCACTTGCCACTTAAATGAATCATACATTCGAATGAAAATGTCTTTCAATTTATAGCTGATTCTAGTATACACAGAAACATCGTGTTCTGGTATTTGTTCTTATTTATTTAATGTACGAAAGCAACTGATCCTATAAAACATTGTTCCATACAAACAGCATATGTCACAATATTCTTTTATGTAAAATGTTGGCGGATTACAACGTTGATAGAGTTTGTTATTTGTGATTTTTGGAACGTGCATTTGAAAAGATTTGTCATCACAGTGTTCGTATAACAAATCATAAGAACACGTTTGGGTTAGAATGAGACTTAAGATTTAACTTCACTCAGTAAGCTCTTCGTGAAGCTTGAGCATCCATTACAACAACTCAAAACGCAATGCTTGCAATTATAGATCATAGACGATTATACATATGATTTTTTTTCTATATGGCCCATTAAATGTACATTAAAACTTACATGCATTATTTTCTAAAAGAAAGATGATATCTCACTTTAATTAAAGTACATTAAGGCTCATTTTAAACAGGGACTACCTAGAGACAGTAGCAATTGTGTTCGTTTGCTTGTCCCTGTAAATAAACAACACATGTTGTGAATGTCATTTACTATTGGATGCAATCCAGTATCTTTCTTAAATTATATTTTTAATAAGCATCCCTTCATTCATCTATTTTTCTTAGTTTAATGATATTCACGAAGTGTGACATTGCTACTTTTTGTTCCTGCATTTTTTTTCTAATTAAGAGTTGAAATCACTTTTTTGTTTAACCCGATACACTTTAAATTAATCATAAGCCAAACATGAACAGCCAAACTACGCACTGATGATCTAAATTCCACTTGTTATTGCTTATTGAACTTTTAAGAGTTATTTGATTCCTTGTCCTTGATTAAATTAATTATTTAATCATTTCAATTCAACGCGCTATTAGCTGGATTAAAAACTTCATAATCTGATTTTAAGGAAGGAAGATTTTTGGGGAATATTGGATTATTTCTGAACTTTCATTTTTGTATTGTAAAAGGCACTACAGAAAAATAACACACTTTTATCCTATGGTGTCTCAAGGGGATACTACATACGTCGTTAATATTCCATTCTTGAATGTTTGGTATTTTGTTACCTATGGGAAAACTGAACATACACAGCTTTAGTTCCTTATTAAAATATATTGAATTTTGCTTAAATGGGTCAGTTTTATAGATAAATGCTTACCTGTCTTATAATGTGATACAATATTTGTGCCATTAGTGCGTATTTAAGTCAGTAACTGGATATAAAAAAATACATATCAAAACAACAAATTAAATTATTTTTACATGTATTTTTTTATGTCTTTTGATATATCTCATACTGGTCGAAATATGATCTATTAGGTTCACATGTCTCCACTAGAAGGTGCTGTAATGAGTCTCATACGCTAATATGTAGTCGTTTTACTATGGGAAGGTACTCGTTCTATAACTCTAGCTGACACCGTTCAAAAGTTAATTGAGTGTTTCCTGACTTTAAATTGCACTCTGTGCACTTCGATGATATCATGATATTACATGATACTAAATATATGCATATATTATTGCTTGTAAATTACCCGCCACACCAAAGATATATTTAAGTTCTGTATTGCTAATAAATAGCAATATATACCTATATGTTGTATAGAATTGTCATTTATGAGTAGGAAATTGATGTACCGTAAACAAGGATCAATGCTTTATCAGTGTCATTTTTTTAATAGATTTTTTCTTCCTATATTATAAATTGTCAAACTTCCTATTGTTTATACGCTGTGCCTAAAACTAACGGTTGACAGTATTTTGTTCTAACAACATTTAATTACAAAAATTTTCCTTAGCGTTAATTAACTGATTCCCAAATGCTAATTTCTAAAGTTTTTTTTTTTTTTTTTTTTTTTTTTTTTTTTTTTTTTTTTAAAGTAATGTTTGAACAAATATGAACAATATGAATGTAGTAAATGACAATATTTTTCAAATTTCACAAAAAATTATAACAAATGCTATAAAATTTGCAAACAGCTATTGTTTTACAGTTGTTTGTAAATGTATTCCTGATTAAGTTTCATCAGTGATTTTAATTACTTTCTTTCGTAAAATGTCATTCTTTATTTGCTATAATCAATAATTTTATTTAAATCAGTAGCATGCTATAAAAAACAATGCACCGATTTAAACCATGTAATAAACGCTTTTAATGCATGGTATAGTCTACTTAAAATGAAGAGGAAGTAAAAAAAAATATATATATATATACCAATTTGCGGCATTCAAACTGTCCTGGCTACAATCGATGTCAGCAAGACAGACAATCGTTGTTTAGCTATAAAACTCGTTTGTTTTCTTTTAATTCGATCGGTATTCGTCTATCATTAATTTGCAATGAAAATAAAACAATCATGCAAACAACAATTTACTACTTTTCTGTCTTATAAATATATTTTCATTGGGAAAAAAATTGCTTTTTATTAGCAAAAATGCTTAATACGTGAAAAAAGCACAAAAATGTAACTTCCTGATATAAATTGGGCATTTATTCCAAGTATATATTAATCTGGAATGACCTAAAACAATAAATATCTTAATATATGTTAATAATAATATTAAAATGCAATTTAAAAAAATATATCTGATGTATGCCTATACATATTTACATGTACAATTGCACATACGCCAGACTATATTCGAAACAACTAATTTACCACCAAAACGAAGAATATAATTTAAAAAATATATAAAAAATGTAACGTATGCCATATTTGTTATTTAGGAGTATCGATTTGTCCTTCAATGCATCTTTAGTTTACTTTGTATTGTGTTTCTCAATTTGGTATTTAGTTGCTATCATAATGTATAAATTATATTGATTAGTGCATTGCAGTTTTTATTTTTGTATTGTTTTAGAATGTATTGTACGAGTTTAAATAGCAGATGTCCCTATTATACAGAACTGTGTGTCTTATATATTAAATAAAAATGTTGAATATAAGCAGCATTTAAATCTTTCCTGACCTCATTGTATCATTAAAATTAAAAAGGAAATATATTACATCAATAGATAAAGCTACAATTTAAAAAATAGACACTGCAACATTTTCATATAACTGCGTCATAATGACATGATTTTTAGAAATTTTTAATTCCAATACTGCTGAAATTAGAGGTGCAATTTTTAACGAAAAGAAATCGCCAAGCACCGGTAAAATTATATAATTTCGAAAGACTTTACACAGAAAACGTATTTTGGTTGCGTTTTCATTAACTTCGAAAATAACGGAATCATTTTCATTTTTTTTTCATTTTTGATAGTTTTCTTTCTTTTTTGTTTTCTTTTTTTATTATTATTTTATTTTATTATTAGTAAATTATTTTTTTTATTTATACTTTCATCCATGTAGTTTTTACTACAGTTAAACTCAAACTTTCTTTAATGGCTTTTTTATGCCTCGGTACGTCGTTTACACGTCTACTAGATGTAAATTTGCCCATCAACTAGGATGACGAAACACAAGCTTACATTCTTTTATTGTTTCATTAAATTCAGAAAAATGAAACTTTTTCGACCACTGAGTCTTATTATAATATGTCCCGATAATATATATATATGTGTATATATATATATATTTGGATTTCAGTTTTATAAATGAAAATATTTATGACGGCCATTTGCTTTGGTGATATTAGTCCGCCGCTCTATATGCTGTTGACATAAGAAAGTAGCAAAATGCTTCATAATGTGAACATGACATCATATTTAACAAGTGAGAAATTTCAGAACTTTAAGAACTTAAGAACTTGTAAACATGATGTTCATTTTCGCTGGGAATATGTCAATTAGAAACCTTTTACACATAAAACCTTAAATGGATCAAAAAATTAAAATTTCCGCGTGAAAACTTTGCACCTGTGTAAATAACGTTATATGTAGTGTGAAATATATTTTTGATTGAAAACTAAAAAAGGTACAGTATTTGTGCCAAAATAATGCTATTGTCACTGATTTTCTATTTAGTAATCTTTAATATTAGAATATAGAAATTTCATTGATTATTTACATTGATTACATTCCGCTGATTACTTCCTTTTGATATAAACTATAGATTTTATCAGTTTTTCACAATGTACGGTACACATAATCCCTGGGTGTATTTGGTGTACTGGATGTGTCTCTGTTCACAATAAACAAACAACGTGTGCCAACTAAATGGCCCAGCAAAAAGGGTTTTCTACCTCATTGACTGTTTTAAAGTTACAATTCTAAAGTACACTGGAGGCTGAAGATGACGGGACCTAATTTCAGGAAAATAACAACAAATTTGTAAAAAAATCCACTGGTGTAAAAATACATACGTTGCATTAAAAAAAATTGCAATCTGTAAAGTTTACATAAATGTAACATGAAAGTTGTTGTAGAATATTTAGATTCCAGAATTATTACAGTTGAGATTTAAATCAATAAATAAATAAAATAATATCTACGTACCTGAATATTTGTCATGCTCAGATTCCATAATTTCAATATCAGCCGATTAGTTTGATACTCTTATTCGTAGACTTCAATACTGAAATCTTTGTTTTTACGCACGGAATAAATCACTTGCACAGAAGAATTGCTCTAAAAACAGCATCAATTTTAGTAGAAGGAATGGTATTAAATTTGTTGAATAGAAGCATGATTTCACACTGATAAAAAACTTGAAAAGTTGATCTTTTTCACATTTTAATAGAAGAGAATACTACTTGAATACTTAGAATTTGTACATCACTCAGAATTAAGACTTAAATACAGCAGCATTTTACGTTCCGAAGAACACAATCATAACAAAATTTTTCACCGTTCCGAATTAACACAGAGAGAATGATAACAGAAAATGAATTTGTTCTATCACTATCCCGCAGAAAAAAGGCAGGGTCGCATATTCACAAAAACTCTAATAAAGATAAATGAAAGATAATTAATACAAATATAACAGAAAAATATGATAGAATTTTTAAAGCACAATAATAATAAGGTTGTGGAAATTTAATAAAGTTTTTAGAATGTTTTTTAGTCATTTTATGATGTAATAATCTCAGTTTGTAAAGTCCTTTTAAATAGCTGCCATTTCATAGTGCTGCCATCTATCGTTAAGAATAGTTACTTAAAAATCATACATCCTCCGCCCCCGGCAGGAGAGGGGACACCTTTGATATAGGACGCTTGATGTCACCGTCAACTGTCTTAATCAGGACAACCCGCACAAGATTATCTGTTCCAGGATAAGTCTTTAGAATTCGACCCAATTTCCATTTCATGGGCTGTAAACGTTCGTGAACTATTACCAAATCACCTTCTCGAAGATTTGCACGTGGAGTAGTCCATTTTGGACGTTGTTGAAGATGTTGCAAATATTCGCTGGACCACCTGCCCCAAAATTGATTTTTAGCTTTTTCTATTAAACGCCAGCGAGCATTTAACGAAATTTTAGGATGATTCGATGATTCTGGAATGTCAAGAAGAGGTGCTCCAATTAGAAAATGACCCGGCGTTAAAGCACGAGGATCAGAAGGATCGGAAGACATAGGCGTTAATGGTCTGGAATTTATGCAGCTTTCTATCTGGCAAAGTAAAGTAGTGAGCTCTTAAAAATTGAGTACGCTTGATTTACAAGCTCTCACAAGATGAGTTTTAGTTAGTTTCACAGCTGCGTCCCATAGACCACCAAAGTGTGGTGCATATGGAGGTATGAAATTCCAATTAATTTTTTGGGTGGAGAGAAATTCTTGAAAGTCTTTTTCCCTCAAGTATTTAAAAAGCTGTTTTAATTGATTGGACAGACCAATAAAATTTTTTGCATTATCAGAGAATATATCAGAGGGCAAACCTCTGCGTGCAATGAAGCGTTTGAATGCTGCTAGCAAGGCTTGTACAGATAAGTCAGATACATGTTCGAGATGAACCGCTTTTGTGCACATGCAAACGAAAACTGCGATATAAGATTTTAGCTTGATTTTTGTTCTTGGCATATTTGGTTTGGTCAAAAAAGGACCAGCAAAGTCTAAGCCCACCTTGAGAAATGAACGAATTGGAGTTATTCTTTCAACGGGAACGTTTCCCATCATTTGTTGGCAGGCTTGTGCCTTAAGGCGTTTACAAAGTACACATTTATGGAGATCTTGTCGGACTGTTGAACGACCATCTACAAACCAGTAGTTCTGGCGAATTGTAGAAAGCACTAACTGTGTACCTGCATGTAAATTTCTTTCGTGGACATCCTTTATTAACAATTTAGTTATAAGACTGTTTTTAGGAAGAAGAATAGGATACTTTCTGTCAAAATTGAATGTTTCATGTTGCGATAAACGACCACCCACTCTTAATATGTCAGCTGAATCTAAGAAGACATTTAACGATAGCAATTTGCTATTGCTTGGCAAAGATTTGTTTTAAGAATTTAATTTCTGCATGAAATTCATAATTTTGAATTAATCTCACTATAGAAATGATAGAACTAGATATTTCTTGTGCACTTAGATTTCCGATCTTTCTTGTAGAATTCTGTCTTGCATTATGAATAAATCGCAAACACCATCCTATTACGCGTACTAATCTATTAAAGCTTGAGAATTTTAGAATAAAGTCTGGTAAAACATTTATTTTTGTTATGTTACTGACAGAGTTAGCTTCTTGATCTAATTCAACGATAGGACTGTATAAGGGGATTGGAATTGGCTCTTTTGACGACAGCCATGGAGGCCCATGCCACCACATCTTATGATTAAGGAGTTTTCTCGGTGGAATACCCCTAGAGGCTACATCTGCAGGATTTAGCGTTCCTGGAACATGGTTCCATTCGGCTGAAGGCAATAATGTTTGCACTTGACGTACTCTATTTAGTACGAACTGATTACCTTTTAAAGGAGGCGATTTTAGCCAGCAGAGCACAATTTGCGAATCTGACCATAAAAATACATTATTTATGCTCGTGGATAAAGTATCGACGATAGTTGAGCAAAGTTTTGCTAATAACAGAGCTGCACAAAGTTCGATGCGTGGCAGAGTTTGTTGCTTTATGGGATTTAATTTTGTTTTAGCAGCCAGTACATTTACAAATATTTCGTTAGGAGTTATAACCCGTAAGTAAGCGACAGCAGCGTAAGCTTTTCCGGAACCATCACAATACCCATGTAACTGAATTTCACACTCCTTGTCACGGTATGAATTAGTATAGCGGGGAATTTCAATATTTTCTAAATAATTAATTTCTGCCAAAAATTGATTCCAACTAATTAAAATTGAATTTGGAATTTCCTCATCCCATGAGATTTTTTCCTTCCAGAGGTTTTGTAGAATTATTTTTAAACTTATCGTTATGGGGGAGAGAAAACCTAGAGGATCGAATATCGTGGATATTACGGAGAGAAGATCTCTTTTATTTTGCACGGCTTTGAACTCGCTAAACTTTATTTTTAGCGTATCATTAGATGAATCCCAGAATAAGCCCAGAATGTTAACAGCTTCATCTTCTTTGATTACAGTCTGTGAAGAAGCTTTAAGTTCATCTGGTAAATGAGCGAGTACTTCAGGCTCATTTGAAGTCCACTTTCGTAAATTAAAACCTCCGCCTTTCATGACATTAATGAGTTCCGTAATTAACGATTGAGCATTTTCTTTGGAATCCGAACCCGACAACAAATCATCGACGTAGATATTATCGCGAATAATTTTAGAAGCCTTTTCAAAAGTTTGTTCGTCATCTATTGCTAACTGATTTAAAGTTCTAATTGCCAAAAATGGCGCACAAGCAGTGCCATAGGTTACTGTTAACAACCGATAGGTTTGAATGTTTTCTTTAGGATCGAACCGCCATAAAATACGTTGATAATCTACATGTTTTGGATTGATAAGAATTTGTCTGAACATTTTTTCAATGTCCGCACTAAAGCCTATTGGATGCATTCTGAATTTTAATAATAACTGAAAAATATCCGGTTGTAATTTCGGCCCTATCTCCAAATAATCATTTAACGAGCGACCTTCTGAACCAATTGCGGATGCATCGAATACTACCCGAAGTCGAGTTGTACAACTATCCTCTTTTATTACCCCGTGGTGGGGGAGATAAAAATGATCTGGATTTGAAATTTCTGCGGCGGGAACGAGTTCCATGTGTCCCAAATCAATATACTCTTTCATGAATGAAGAATATTGTTCCTTAAGTACGGAATTTCCTTGAAGTTTATTTTCTAAGGAATTGAAACGCTTTAAAGCTTGAGATTTAGAATTTCCGAGAACAGGTTTAGATTTAAATGGAAGATCCACGATATATCTTCCTGATTCCGTGCGTGATACTGTTTTTATATAATTATCTTCTACTAGCGAAACTGGATCATAACTAGGAATTGATTCGAGTTCCCAAAATTTTTGCAATTGAGAATTTATTTGCGTCGTAACATGACAACTAACAGAAGAATTATGATTAGAATGATTCGAATAAATTACTCCAGATAATATCCAACCCAGTTTCGTATTAACAGCACTCGGTGTTCCCTTAGGACCTAGAATGGACTCTCCGATTATTATGTTAGCAAACAAATCTGCACCTATGAGTACATCAATGGAATCGGACACATGGAAATTGGGATCCGCCAGATTTAATCCTTCAATATGAGGCCAATACTTATTAGTAATCAGAAAGTTCGGCAAATTTGTTGTAATCTGATTAACAACTAAAGCATCTAACTGAAAAGTTTCGTTATTAAAATGCGGAGAAAATGTTAAAGAAACTTCCTGAAGAGCTGTCTCTGCGACCAAATTGTTTATTCCTGATATTTTATGAATTGTAGATCTCAAGGGAAGGCCTAGCTTTCTACAACACGATTTTAAAATCAAACTCTTTTGAGAAGCGCTGTCAATCATAGCCCTACAAGGAATAAATTTTCCTGTTTTGGATTTTACATGTATAATGGCAGTAGCCAGTAATGTTTGGGAATTTTCAGTCAAAGTTTGACTGCTTAAACAATTGGATTCATCCACTTGTGCATTTGAATTACTTCCGCTATTTTGATTTGTAACCCGCTCTTGCGGTCTAAAAGAATTCTGTGATGCAGAATTAGACTGTTCGTGATGGAGAATTGAATGATGCTTAGCCTTACAATATTTACAAGTAGTGCTAATCAGACAATTAGCAACAAAATGATTAGCTCTTAAACAGTTCGTACATAGTTTTTTTGCTTTTACTAACTGCCATCGTTGATCAACCGTTAAATTTTGAATTTCTGGGCATTTGTAAAGTGCATGCCCTTCATTGCATTTTGGACATACGGGCTTTAAAGATTTGTTCCCATTGTCCATGACAACTGCATTTGAAAGAGATTTCTTTGGGCCTTGTTGAGATTTAAAATCAAATTTATAATTAGGTTTAGTTTCATACTTAATAAATTCAGCATTACAACCTTGCAAACTGCGTGCATGTCTTTCCAAAAACGTCACTAACATATCATATGTGGGAAAAATATCCTTATTTAATGATAACTCCCATTGCTTTCTTAATGAGTCATCGAATTTAGTTTGAACAATATAAACCAAAATTAAATCAACAAATTCGTTAAATTCAAATTTTAGAGATTTCAAATTTCTAATCACTTCATTGCAATTATCCAGTAACTCTAGAATTGTTTTCTGCGTGGGCGATTTTAATGGTTTAGCATTAATAAATTTTGACAATAGCGAATATGCTAAATTTCTACGGTTATCATATCTGTTAACTAGAGTTTCCCATGCTTGTTTATAATTCTCACCTGAAATAGAAAATCCTGAAATTAATTTAGCAGGATAATTTTTGACACTCGCAATTAAATACGAAAATTTTAATTGATCGGAAAGCGCTTCATTTTTATGAATAGAAGTCAAAAATGTCTCTTTAAATGTAATCCAGTGACTCATATCACCATAAAATATGGGCAATTGGAATTTAGGTAATTTTATTGAATTTTCCCTAATAGAACTATTCTCATCTGCATCACATCGGGTTTTTTTACTTTCGTTCTTAGTTGCAATAAACTGATCAATTTTTACTATATCTTCTACAACTAAGTCTTTAGCAGAAGTAAATGAATCGTAAAGAGTTTCAATTGTTTCTTCAGCTATACCAAAATATGATTTTTTCAAATCACTTTCTAAATTATTAAGTTCCGATTTCAATTTCTCCAATAACTGCAAATTATCTTTTTCAATCGCATCGGATACCTGATCCCTATATCTTTTTATTTCTTTTACGGTAAAATTAAATTTGGATTCCGACGCGATTTCCGCTTTCGTTTTCGTCATTATTATAATTTTGAATAAGATGTAATTAAATAATCACCAGCCGAACTCCGAGATCTCGACGGACCAACAAACTTTTATGTAGAATATTTAGATTCCAGAATTATTACAGTTGAGATTTAAATCAATAAATAAATAAAAGAATATCTACGTACCTGAATATTTGTCATGCTCAGATTCCATAATTTCAATATCAGCCGATTAGTTTGATACTCTTATTCGTAGACTTCAATACTGAAATCTTTGTTTTTACGCACGGAATAAATCACTTGCACAGAAGAATTGCTCTAAAAACAGCATCAATTTTAGTAGAAGGAATGGTATTAAATTTGTTGAATAGAAGCATGATTTCACACTGATAAAAAACTTGAAAAGTTGATCTTTTTCACATTTTAATAGAAGAGAATACTACTTGAATACTTAGAATTTGTACATCACTCAGAATTAAGGCTTAAATACAGCAGCATTTTACGTTCCGAAGAACACAATCATAACAGAATTTTTCACCGTTCCGAATTAACACAGAGAGAATGATAACAGAAAATGAATTTGTTCTATCACTATCCCGCAGAAAAAAGGCAGGGTCGCATATTCACAAAAACACTAATAAAGATAAATGAAAGATAATTAATACAAATATAACAGAAAAATATGATAGAATTTTTAAAGCACAATAATAATAAGGTTGTGGAAATTTAATAAAGTTTTTAGAATGTTTTTTAGTCATTTTATGATGTAATAATCTCAGTTTGTAAAGTCCTTTTAAATAGCTGCCATTTCATAGTGCTGCCATCTATCGTTAAGAATAGTTACTTAAAAATCATACAGTTGTGTTTATTTGCATCCACTCGTTTTTTCTATGTTTCCATCTGATCTTTTGTTACATGTTAAAATATAGGGTGTATGCCAAGCACGCGAATTTTTTTCTAGGGTGAGACATAAAATTTTAGGAATGATTGAATTAGAAGAATAAATTGTATTTTTTCAATGATGCAAAAAGTTAAAATTAATAAAAATGGCATCATGGTTAATATAGTATTAAAATTAGTCAGTATAAGAATGATTTGTTTCATCGGAATTATTATTGCATTGTTTTAAGAGGATAATTTTAGAGTATCTTATAAAACTTTCTTATTCCATCGCCCTTTGACGGGTGACACCATTTAAAATATTCTTTAATACACTTTTCATCTTGTTTTAGATAGTGTAAACACATTTTTAAATTTTTTATCGTACTGTTCCAAATATTATAGTTCGCATCAACGTCTTTATTATATGAGTTATTTGTTTCGGTATTGTAAATATATAACTGTTTAACATCCACGGATACCATTGTTAAAATTTGAAATAATTATCTAGCCGTAATAGATACATTAGCTGGAAAATCTAGGCTTTCGTATAACTATGTGACATTAAATTGTGGACGTTCTCATGTCATGAAATGGGCAAGTTCATCATATGTCATCGTCTCTAACCAGCGTAAAAATACGGTTAGGCAACTAGATTTACAAGCATTAATCATTCAATTCCTGAACAACTTAGAAAAAATATTTATTTAAGTTATATTTTTCTCTTTTATTTTTCTGGTACCTGTTATTAGTATATTTAAAAACGTGCCTGATGTAAAAATGAGACTTCAGTGTTGACAATGTGACGAATACTATACATAAAAAGGATATTAACTACTCAGAAAGATAATAAACTACAAGTAAATTTAACGTATATGTGGCACAAATACGGTAGTTTTTATGTATATTAAAAATGACATTTTAAAATGAGCAAAACTAAACTGCACATACTTTAATCAACATATACTAATAATTACAGTTTAAATATAACTTATTTTCTGAGAAGACATGAGAAAAGAGCGATGTTTCCAAATTAGCAATACAGGGAAATGGTTTCGTATATATTTTACATAATTGTCGTACATTTTTCAATTTGTCGTAAAATAAAACGACTCAGTGAACTTACAAAAAAGAAGCTTCAGAGATCCGCCCTGATCGTGTAAATTGCAGTAATTTCAAATTGGGTATAAAAAAATGTAATCTTCTTTGCAGAATATTTCATTTCATTATCTATCTGTGTTCAGGATCTTTAAAGTGCTTGAACGGATAAAGCACCATTTTTTATTTATTGCAACATAACATCAGTTGTTCGATAGGGGGACTCTCAATAAAAAGTTTTCCTCTTACACGTTTCATAGTTGTAAGATTTATATTTGAATTATAAAAATTTAGATGCGTTCTATCTTAGTCATTTAAAAAATAATACAGAAAATTCTACTAAGCAGATGCTTTACGACTTTTTTTTAAATATTTTTTCTATCAGTAATAAAGGTCAATTTTATATAAATTCTTTTTAAAAAATAGTAATTAAAATATTCGATTTCAATAACTTAAATTCATAGGATTTTCTAAGAGAATAAGTACAAAATATACAATTGTTATTGTGTCAATTTATGTTATTATTTTACACATTTTAACTAACAGATGCTTACCGAATTTCTTTGAGTAGGACCTTTGTAGTGCAGGGAGAAAGGATTTTCAAAACTCCTTGGGCGTAATCATAAAATAGGAGGTATCAAAGACAGTATAATTTACGTCCTATGGACACAAACGTAGTAAAAAGTTAGTTCCATTTTTGTGAATTTTCAGTCTAGTGCCTTTTAAAAATTATACAATTTATAAATCTGTAGCGTCGATTTGTTCCATTGAAACTTTGGTCTTATAATTCAGTGCTTATGGAACAAAAAATCTATGAAATGGTGTCATTTTGATGCAGTTATAGTAAAATGTTGCAATTTCATGTTAATAATATTACTTTTTTTGAAAATGATGTCATTTAATTTTTAGTTTTAGGGATGCTAAGCCAGTTATTTTTTAAACACATTATATTCAAATTAAAAAAATCGTAATGACACAATGACATCTATTTAGCTTTAATTAAAACATAATACCAAATTGATCAATCCTCTCTGTGTAATTTTTGCAACATTTATACGGTATTTGGTAAAAAAAAATATATATATGTAATTTATTCCTATTAAACTTATACAGTATTTGGTAAAGAAAAAAATTTTTATTACTCATTTCTACTATAAAATATAATTTCCATTTTCTGAAAGTTATAATAAGAAGTACTGTCAATTCATTTTTATGCATTACATATATTATAGTCTATCCAAAATTTTCATGCTATCGAGATAACAATTATGATTTTTTGTTATACATTTCCATAGTTGTAAATTACCAGATTGGTTTATTGACGAGGTATGAAACACTCTTTTCCATACAACATTATGGGTGTGACGAGGATTTCTGGTAAGAAGGAATACTTAATTTTTCGCCTCTTAACGCTGAAAACGGCGACGTAAGGCATGCAATAAATAAAAAGAAACGAGCAGGAAAGACCGAGCTATGCTCGGTCAAAATTAAATTTGAGTTCAAATATCATGACCCATGACCAAAATGACCCACTAATTGAATTTTCTGGAACATGTGACTTAGCCCAACAGTCTTCTTGTGCCCGAAAACCATAGGATGCAAAATTTAGTGTAAATTGAGCCGCTTTTTAGATCTTGACCCACAATGACCCAGAAATGACCCACTATCGATTTTTCTCGAACATGTGACCAAGCCCAATGATTTTAGCGTGCCCGAAACTCGTAGGATACAAAATTTAATCAAAATCGTTAGAGCCGTTTTTTAGATAAAATTAATTTGACCCGCTTTGACCCAAAAATGAACACTAATCGAAAGTTCTCGAACATGTGATCTAGCTCAATGATTTTATAGTGCTCGAAACTCATAGGACACAAAATTTAATCAAAATCGTAAGAGCCTTTTTTTATACAATTAGCTTGACGATGACCCAAAATGACCCAAAATGACCCACTGATTGAATTTTCTCGAACATGTGACCTAGCGCAACAGTCTCCTCCTGCCCGAAAACCATTGGATGCAAAATTTAGTGTAAATTGCGCCGCTTTTTAGATCTTGACCCACAATGACCCAGAAATGACCCACTAATCGAGTTTTCTCGGACATGTGACCTAGCCCAATGATTTTATCGTGCTCGAAACTCGTAGGACACAAAATTTAATCAAAATCGTAAGAGCCTTTTTTTATACAATTAGCTTGACGATGACCCAAAATGACCCAAAATGACCCACTGATTGAATTTTCTCGAACATGTGACCTAGCGCAACAGTCTCCTCCTGCCCGAAAACCATTGGATGCAAAATTTAGTGTAAATTGAGCCGCTTTTTAGATCTTGACCCACAATGACCCAGAAATGACCCACTAATCGAATTTTCTCGGACATGTGACCTAGCCCAATGATTTTATCGTGCTCGAAACTCGTAGGACACAAAATTTAATCAAAATCGTTAGAGCCGTTTTTTTATACAATTAGCTTGACCATGACCGAAAATGACCCAAAATGACCCACTGATTGAATTTTCTCGGACATGTGACCTAGCCCAATGATTTTATCGTGCTTGAAACTCGTAGGACACAAAATTTAATCAAAATCGTTAGAGCCGTTTTTTTAGATAAAATTAATTACACACGCGTTGACCCAAAAATGACCCACTAATCAAAAGTTCTCGAACATGTGACCCAGCCCAATTGTCTTCTCGTGCCCGAAAATGGTCGGATACAAAATTTCGTCAAAATCGTTTGAACCGTTTTTTAGATACAATTAGCTTGACCATGACCCAAAATGACCCAAAAGGACCCACTAATCGAATTTTCTCGAACATGTGACCTAGCCCAATGATTTTCTGGTGCCCCAAAACGGTAGGATACTAAATTTCGTCAAAATCGTTAGAGCCGTTTTTAAGATAAAATTTGCATGTATATATATATATATATATATATATATATATAACCACACACAAGATTTGCTCGTGTTAGAATATATGATATACATATATGTAAGGCAGTTTACAGAAAACAACGAAGATGGATTCAAACAGCTGCACTGTACTCAGATGAATGTTTTTAAGTTCTGAAGATGTTATTATCAAAAATCTCGAATATCCCTTATGAGTCTACACTAATCCCGCAACAGGTTTACCAAGCTAAAATTACACCAATCGAGACGTTTTTCACAAACATCGCGTTTGTATTTTAATATTTTAAAACGATTTTTTTAAATAGTATATCTCGAGTAAATGTGTTTAACGTTGTACATTTGTACTTTTCCGATTTTGGTTGCAATTGAATTCTCAGAATACTTTTGATAACGGATTAAGAATGAAACGGTTACCAAAATTCAGAAAGCAGATACGTAAAACGTATGAGTTCGATCTGTGACATCCTATGCAAAAAATCATTTAAAAGTGTTTCAATGCGAAGGAAAAAATTTTAAAGAACGTTTCATTACTATAATATTAGGTTGCAAATATTGACGTTTAAAATAGGCCATTAAACGATCGTTATCGGAAAAGATTGAAAATAATAACACAATCTTTTAAAGTACAGAGAATATTAATTAAAAAAGCATGACATGTTAAATATGTTTTGAGAACATTATGCATTTATTTAGTAGAATAAAACATAAACTTCTTCTATATGTATGAAACTTATTTATGAATCCAGCAGAAAATACTTTAAAATAACATAAAGCTTGTGACGTTTTGGAAAATTGTAAGATACTAATTTAACAATAGATAACTGTTTTTATTGCAAAATAAATCTTTAAAAAGTTCAATTACAATAAAATTTCATTAACCGATTTCAGTTCCTTAATAATTACAGCATATAGTGCATTTTTAAACAATCGTTTTATGTAATGTTATCTAAATGATAACATGTAAACGTAAAATAAGTATTTATTATAAAAATATTTTTCTTTCTAATATGATATAATCTTTTAAAACTGAATAATTAGCTTACTCAAAAAATATTACCAGTCTATCTTGAATAATAAAAAGTAGAATTTACATAGAATATACTATTTTATTAAATTCCTACTATTAGCTCACACTCTCTCTATATATAACTTGTTCAAATTTTCAATCGTTAATAAAATATTTTCTATTCATCCACTCAAGTTCAAATAATTTTTTTAAACTTGTAGGGGATGACACTTTATGTTAATACAATTTTTTCAAATATTAATTCATTAATTAAATTTAATTAACTAATTTTAGTTTTAAATTGGAGAAAAATATTCCTCCCATTATTTTCATAAATGAAATGAAAGATTTATCCCAAATTAGTGATGCCAACAAAAAATAAAATACCGCAACGATGATTATAAAATAATGTTCAATAAAGATAACGTGGGACATTAATGCTGCACGTGTTTATTTTATATATTTATGATTAAAAAGTAGGAATTGACTTTAATAAAAATTATATTACTTGTTAAATTGAAACTAGAAATATAAACAATATGAGAAAAACATACGTGTTGCTATATTAGCTATGACAAAATCTTCGCAGGAAGAAATAACTAAACGGTCATTATCCTAAATGATGCAGTAATAATATAGACTTCGAGAGCACTTCGTAATTAATGAAAACGAATGAAAGGTTAGAAACTTCCTTTCTGAAAGTGCCGTTCACTTAGTTATAGAAATAACTCATGAGGGTTTTTGTATATCTGTCCTTCGCATTCATTAGTATATTATTTATTAGTATTTGGAATAAATTATTTTCTGTGGCTGTTTCGGCAAAATCTCTCCCTCTCTCTCTCTCTCTCTCTCTCTCTCTCTCTCTCTCTCTCTCTCTCTCTCTCTCTCTCTCTTATATATATATATATATATATATATATATATTCTACATTAATTTTATTGTGATTTAAAAAGAAATACCTGAACTCAGCTTAAAATTTAAATTTTGCTTCTTTATTTTTATATACTAAATAACTCATGTAATAATAAACATAAAAAAAAAATTCGCCATTTTTCCTTAATTAATGTATTCCAAATTCTTACAATTCTAATTTTTCCCTCTCTTTTTAAATTATCTCTTAAATTTAATTTATATTTTATTCCATAGCTTAATCAAAATATTCTTTTAATTATCATTCTAAAAATCTTAATCTGTTAAAAGCTACACGTATTTGTAAAAATCTTATTCTATTAAATGCTACACTGCTTCTTAAAAAGCACCTGCTAGTTTCTTCTTATTTTGAGACATTGAATTTTTATTCTTTTGGAACATTTTGTAATACCATTTTTTATTTCTATTTAATATTATCAATCGGCATCCCATAATCCCTTGCGTTTTTCCCGCTCAAGGCTTTTTACCTTTTTTTAAATACCGCGTCTAAAGAAAGAGTTTTGACAATACGTCAGGTACAAACCCTCTTGGCCTCATTTTTTCAACCATTAGCGAGCAGGCCCCGCCTTTTCTACCCCCTTGTTTCCCTCCGAACATTGCTGTCGTTGGGCTAGCATTCTCGCGCTTCTGTAACCTTGAGCAAAATCTTGTAATATTTATACGGTTGCACTAGCTTCGGAGAGAGACTTTTACACGAATTATTATTGTCAACTAGATGCTGCCGCTGGGATTGTCCAAATTGGTTCGTCGGTAGTTGTTCTTCAATAGATCTAAATGTGTTTCAAGTTTTAATGAAGTGAAATTACATGGAGTTGTTCTTCATATATGTTGTCGAATAAAGCTATTACTCGTCTATCATGTCTTCCTTAATGCTATACGAGAAATTCTTCTGGAATTCATTGCCTCTACTCAGCTCAATGATGATTGCACCTACACTACATTTTTCAAGTGTGGCTTGTACTCAGATACGTGTCTTCACTGTTCCAATATTACCATCAACAAATGTCATGAAATGGTTTTCGTTCACTTCGGCTGTAAAAACATCTCTCTTCTCATCCGGTAAATTTCATGGGGTTCGGGGACTGAGATGTCGTCCTGAGTGAATGATAGAACGAACGTTTCATATATATATATATATATATATATATATATATATATATATATATATATATATATATTCTACATTAATTTTATTGTGATTAAAAAGAAATATCTGAACTGAGCTTAAAACTGAAAATTTTGCTTCTTTATTTTTATAAACTAAATAACTCAATTTATGAATCTTATCACTGTTATTGACTTCAATTGTTTTCAGTATTATATCATTAAAATTATTTTTATTATATCCAGCGGCAATAAGTGCTTTATGTTATGCATATATATCATTTTGAATTTAAGAATCACTTATACCTATTTTTTAGATTTTGAAGTTTTTGACACTCTATATACAGGTATGATTCACAATTCCATGTTCAAAATTTAAGTATTGTAGGTCATATTACAAACAAAATGTAAATTAATATAGACTAGATGGAACCCGTCAAAATTTGACGGCAAACAACTTGATAGTACCATAAAAATAAAATTTATAGTTGCTTTAACTTGACAAATTTCATAGTGGGGAGCATAATATGATTAAGCGGTCACTGACCTTTCCATTGATATATCACATGAGGGGTGTGTGCAAAGTTTAGAAAAGTACCCCCTTGGGGGGTCAAAGTGGGGGATGGACATGGGAGATGCATAATATGATTAAGTGGTCACAGACCTTTCCAATGATATATAACATGAGGGTTGTGTGCAAAATTTAGAAAGTACCCCTTGGGGGGGGGGCAAAGTGGGGAGATGGGCATCGGAGATGCATAATATGATATAAGTGGTCACAGGCCTTTCCAATGATATATAACATGAAGGTTGTGTGCAAAATTTAGAAAGTACCCCTTGGGGAGGGGGGGGCAAAGTGGGGAGATGGACATCGGAGATGCATAATATGATTAAGCAGTCACAGACCTTTCCAACAATATATGACATGAGGGGTGTCAACAAAATTTAGAAAAGTATCCCTTGGGGGGGTGGGGGGCAAAGTGGGGAGATGGACATTGGAGATGCATAATATGATTAAGTGGTCACAGACCTTTCCAATGATATATAACATGAGGGTTGTGTGCAAAATTTATAAAGTACCCATTGGGGGGGGGAAGTGGGGAGATGGACATCAGAGATGCATAATATGATTATGCAGTCACAGACCTTTCCAATGATATATAACATGAGGGTTGTGTGCAAAATTTATAAAGTACCCTTTGGGGGGGGAAAGTGGGGAGATGGACATCGGAGATGCATAATATGATTAAGCAGTCACAGACCTTTCCAACAATATATGACATGAGGGGTGTCAACAAAATTTATAAAAGTGCCTCCCTTAGGGGGGGAGGGGAGGGGTGGCGGGATGGACCCCGGAGATGCATAACATGAATAAGCAGTCAAAGACTTTTCCAGCGATATATCACATGAGAGGTGTCTGCAAAATTTAGAAAAGTGTCCCACTTGGGGGGCGGGGGAGTGGGGGGATAGACCCGAGATGCATAACATGAAAAAGAGGTCACAGGTGTTTCAACTTGCAACTTTGTTCTCGAAGGCATTTGATAATATTAAATTTATTTTACCCAAGACAATTTAACGATATTCTTAATTTTTTTACATAATTCGTCAAATGTTCATGGAAAAAATCATGAAATTCGATAATCAATAGTTGATAAATTATAAAATTCAACAATCGATAGCAGTAAAATTGGTCAATCGATAATGGAAAAATCACAAAATTCATCAAATGGTCTCCTGTAAAAAAATTGCCCTGCACACTGATGATATGATCAAAAGGATTTTGAAGTATAGGACAAAATTAACACTTGCCAGCGAGTAATGCTGAAAATTTGGCAATGGACTTTATTGCCACCACTGGTCAAACATAATAGTCACACTCACCAATTGCGATGATTGAATGGAAAAAGATTTTTTTCTCTGCTGTCGCTCGACAAATTTCTAAACCATTTGCCGAATTTCACGATTTTTTCCCCGAAATTGACGGATTGTGATTTTTTTTCTCGAAGCCATTCGACGATATTCGAAAACTTTTCCCCCCGAAACCAGTTGATCAATTTTGCCAGATGGAACCCGTCAAAATTTGACGGCAAACAACTTGATAGTACCATAAAAATAAAATTTATAGTTGCTTTAACTTGACAAATTTCATAGTGGGGAGCATAATATGATTAAGCGGTCACTGACCTTTCCATTGATATATCACATGAGGGGTGTGTGCAAAGTTTAGAAAAGTACCCCCTTGGGGGGTCAAAGTGGGGGATGGACATGGGAGATGCATAATATGATTAAGTGGTCACAGACCTTTCCAATGATATATAACATGAGGGTTGTGTGCAAAATTTAGAAAGTACCCCTTGGGGGGGGCAAAGTGGGGAGATGGGCATCGGAGATGCATAATATGATATAAGTGGTCACAGGCCTTTCCAATGATATATAACATGAAGGTTGTGTGCAAAATTTAGAAAGTACCCCTTGGGGAGGGGGGGGCAAAGTGGGGAGATGGACATCGGAGATGCATAATATGATTAAGCAGTCACAGACCTTTCCAACAATATATGACATGAGGGGTGTCAACAAAATTTAGAAAAGTATCCCTTGGGGGGGTGGGGGGCAAAGTGGGGAGATGGACATTGGAGATGCATAATATGATTAAGTGGTCACAGACCTTTCCAATGATATATAACATGAGGGTTGTGTACAAAATTTAGAAAGTACCCATTGGGGGGGGAAGTGGGGAGATGGGCATCAGAGATGCATAATATGATTATGCAGTCACAGACCTTTCCAATGATATATAACATGAGGGTTGTGTGCAAAATTTATAAAGTACCCTTTGGGGGGGGGGGGGGGAAAGTGGGGAGATGGACATCGGAGATGCATAATATGATTAAGCAGTCACAGACCTTTCCAACAATATATGACATGAGGGGTGTCAACAAAATTTATAAAAGTGCCTCCCTTAGGGGGGAGGGGAGGGGGTGGCGGGATGGACCCCGGAGATGCATAACATGAATAAGCACTCAAAGACTTTTCCAGCGATATATCACATGAGAGGTGTCTGCAAAATTTAGAAAAGTGTCCCACTTGGGGGGGGGGAGTGGGGGGATAGACCCGAGATGCATAACATGAAAAAGTGGTCACAGGTGTTTCAACTTGCAACTTTTTTCTCGAAGGCATTTGATAATATTAAATTTATTTTACCCAAGACAATTTAACGATATTCTTAATTTTTTTACATAATTCGTCAAATGTTCATGGAAAAAATCATGAAATTCGCTAATCAATAGTTGATAAATTATAAAATTCAACAATCGATAGCAGTAAAATTGGTCAATCGATAATGGAAAAATCACAAAATTCATCAAATGGTCTCCTGTAAAAAAATTGTCCTGCACACTGATGATATGATCAAAAGGATTTTGAAGTATAGGACAAAATTAACACTTGCCAGCGAGTAATGCTGAAAATTTGGCAATGGACTTTATTGCCACCACTGGTCAAACATAATAGTCACACTCACCAATTGCGATGATTGAATGGAAAAAGATTTTTTTCTCTGCTGTCGCTCGACAAATTTCTAAACCATTTGCCGAATTTCACGATTTTTTCCCCGAAATTGACGGATTGTGATTTTTTTTCTCGAAGCCATTCGACGATATTCGAAAACTTTTCCCCCCGAAACCAGTTGATCAATTTTGCTAGATGGAACCCGTCAAAATTTGACGGCAAACAACTTGATAGTACCATAAAAATAAAATTTATAGTTGCTTTAACTTGACAAATTTCATAGTGGGGAGCATAATATGATTAAGCGGTCACTGACCTTTCCATTGATATATCACATGAGGGGTGTGTGCAAAGTTTAGAAAAGTACCCCCTTGGGGGGTCAAAGTGGGGGATGGACATGGGAGATGCATAATATGATTAAGTGGTCACAGACCTTTCCAATGATATATAACATGAGGGTTGTGTGCAAAATTTAGAAAGTACCCCTTGGGGGGGGGGGGCAAAGTGGGGAGATGGGCATCGGAGATGCATAATATGATATAAGTGGTCACAGGCCTTTCCAATGATATATAACATGAAGGTTGTGTGCAAAATTTAGAAAGTACCCCTTGTGGAGGGGGGGCAAAGTGGGGAGATGGACATCGGAGATGCATAATATGATTAAGCAGTCACAGACCTTTCCAACAATATATGACATGAGGGGTGTCAACAAAATTTATAAAAGTGCCTCCCTTAGGGGGGAGGGGAGGGGGTGGTGGGATGGACCCCGGAGATGCATAACATGAATAAGCACTCAAAGACTTTTCCAGCGATATATCACATGAGAGGTGTCTGCAAAATTTAGAAAAGTGTCCCACTTGGGGGGGGGGGAGTGGGGGGATAGACCCGAGATGCATAACATGAAAAAGTGGTCACAGGTGTTTCAACTTGCAACTTTTTTCTCGAAGGCATTTGATAATATTAAATTTATTTTACCCAAGACAATTTAACGATATTCTTAATTTTTTTACATAATTCGTCAAATGTTCATGGAAAAAATCATGAAATTCGCTAATCAATAGTTGATAAATTATAAAATTCAACAATCGATAGCAGTAAAATTGGTCAATCGATAATGGAAAAATCACAAATTTCATCAAATGGTCTCCTGTAAAAAAATTGTCCTGCACACTGATGATATGATCAAAAGGATTTTGAAGTATAGGACAAAATTAACACTTGCCAGCGTGTAATGCTGAAAATTTGGCAATGGACTTTATTGCCACCACTGGTCAAACATAATAGTCACACTCACCAATTGCGATGATTGAATGGAAAAAGATTTTTTTCTCTGCTGTCGCTCGACAAATTTCTAAACCATTTGCCGAATTTCACGATTTTTTCCCCGAAATTGACGGATTGTGATTTTTTTTCTCGAAGCCATTCGACGATATTCGAAAACTTTTCCCCCCGAAACCAGTTGATCAATTTTGCTAGATGGAACCCGTCAAAATTTGACGGCAAACAACTTGATAGTACCATAAAAATAAAATTTATAGTTGCTTTAACTTGACAAATTTCATAGTGGGGAGCATAATATGATTAAGCGGTCACTGACCTTTCCATTGATATATCACATGAGGGGTGTGTGCAAAGTTTAGAAAAGTACCCCCTTGGGGGGTCAAAGTGGGGGATGGACATGGGAGATGCATAATATGATTAAGTGGTCACAGACCTTTCCAATGATATATAACATGAGGGTTGTGTGCAAAATTTAGAAAGTACCTCTTGGGGGGGGCAAAGTGGGGAGATGGGCATCGGAGATGCATAATATGATATAAGTGGTCACAGGCCTTTCCAATGATATATAACATGAAGGTTGTGTGCAAAATTTAGAAAGTACCCCTTGTGGAGGGGGGGCAAAGTGGGGAGATGGACATCGGAGATGCATAATATGATTAAGCAGTCACAGACCTTTCCAACAATATATGACATGAGGGGTGTCAACAAAATTTAGAAAAGTATCCCTTGGGGGGGTGGGGGGCAAAGTGGGGAGATGGACATTGGAGATGCATAATATGATTAAGTGGTCACAGACCTTTCCAATGATATATAACATGAGGGTTGTGTGCAAAATTTATAAAGTACCCATTGGGGGGGGGAAGTGGGGAGATGGACATCAGAGATGCATAATATGATTATGCAGTCACAGACCTTTCCAATGATATATAACATGAGGGTTGTGTGCAAAATTTATAAAGTACCCATTGGGGGGGGAAAGTGGGGAGATGGACATCGGAGATGCATAATAGGATTAAGCAGTCACAGACTTTTCCAACAATATATGACATGAGGGGTGTCAACAAAATTTATAAAAGTGCCTTAGGGGGGAGGGGAGGGGTGGCGGGATGGACCCCGGAGATGCATAACATGAATAAGCACTCAAAGACTTTTCCAGCGATATATCACATGAGAGGTGTCTGCAAAATTTAGAAAAGTGTCCCACTTGGGGGGGGGAGTGGGGGGATAGACCCGAGATGCATAACATGAAAAAGTGGTCACAGGTGTTTCAACTTGCAACTTTTTTCTCGAAGGCATTTGATAATATTAAATTTATTTTACCCAAGACAATTTAACGATATTCTTAATTTTTTTGCATAATTCGTCAAATGTTCATGGAAAAAATCATGAAATTCGCTAATCAATAGTTGATAAATTATAAAATTCAACAATCGATAGCAGTAAAATTGGTCAATCGATAATGGAAAAATCACAAAATTCATCAAATGGTCTCCTGTAAAAAAATTGTCCTGCACACTGATGATATGATCAAAAGGATTTTGAAGTATAGGACAAAATTAACACTTGCCAGCGAGTAATGCTGAAAATTTGGCAATGGACTTTATTGCCACCACTGGTCAAACATAATAGTCACACTCACCAATTGCGATGATTGAATGGAAAAAGATTTTTTTCTCTGCTGTCGCTCGACAAATTTCTAAACCATTTGCCGAATTTCACGATTTTTTCCCCGAAATTGACGGATTGTGATTTTTTTTTCTCGAAGCCATTCGACGATATTCGAAAACTTTCCCCCCCGAAACCAGTTGATCAATTTTGCGATTTTTCCACTGTCGATTAATGAATTTTGCGATTTTCCCGCTATCGATTGAAGAATTTCGCAATTTATCAACTATCGATTAATGAATTTCATGATTTTATCCATGAACGAACAAATTGCGCACTTTCTTTCCGCTAATGTTTGACACATTTCGCCCTTTACAATTCAGCCAATGAGTTGACGTTGTTTCTTTCCAGAAATGTCAAGAATGAAACAATGATTCTTTAGGATGAATTTCCTTCGTTCGATGTCACATGGAAGAATGTGTGCAATGCAGCAACGGGCGTCACAGACTTTTTAGGGCACCTGCAGACTAAAAATATCTAACCAATCTTCGCGGGGGGGGAAAAATCACAGATTTCGTCAAATGATTGAGGAAAAAACACTAAATTCATCAAAGGATCATGGGGAAACATGACTTTCGTTAAAAGACAACAGAAAAAACATTAATTATGCAAAAGGATCGTGAAAGATAAGCAAATTTTGTCAAAGAATCGCAAAAAAGAAAAGTTCACCAAAATATCACGCTTTTTTACTAAATTTCGTCTAAAAATTGCGGAATAAAATGTATTTTATCAAAGAATCGCTGGAAAATGCGAATTTCGTTAAGGATCACGAGAAAAATTCGAAATTCTTCAAAGGATCGCTGAAAAAACACGAATTTCATCAAAGAATTGCTGAAAAAACATGAATCTTGCCCAATAATAGAAAAATCATGGTTCATAATCATTATGTCTAGTAGTATATGTAAATACAGTTTGTGATATAAGACAAAATTAACACTCTCCAATCGGCGAGTAATACTAAAAATTGGTAATTGATGTTATTGCCAGTACTGGCTAAACTTAATAGTCACACTCGCCAATTGCGATGATTGAATGTAAAATGAAATTTTTTTCCCGCTGTCAATCAAAAAATTTTGAAACCATTTGGTGAAGTTTTTCCCGAAACCATTTTGTGAATTTCCCGATTTTTTCTTCAAAATAATTTTTCAACAATATTCGACCCAATACGCATGCGTAAAAAAAATCACCAGCCAATGAGGTGAGGGTCTATTACTGTCTCTAGAAACGTGTTTGGGATCATCTCCTGTTTGTTTTTTTCTTGCACATTGCATTAAACCTAGGAAGGTATTTATATAGAACTCACTGTGGAGTGTTTAGAAGGTATTTATTTTATTTATTATAATTTGTATGAATACTTAGGTGTCCATTTCGGATTTACTGTTTAAAAATGAATTTAGGCTCATTTAACAATCGCGAAATCAATCCGATGGAAATTGTGTTTTTAGATCTCTATCATTTTGTATATATAGTACAGAAAATAATTATTCAAACGTACGTAAAAATATCGTAGAACACGTAATACAAAATTCGATCACTTATAGTCCGTTTATTATCAGGGATGAATCTTATGGTGTTCCGATTGCTAATGAAAACGATTATGTAAATATATGGTTCTTCATAGAAGTATGTGCTTCTTCACACTTCAATAGAAGCATTGTTTAAATTAATATAATTCTACAAATATGATGCAGTTTTAAAATATTGAGTAATGATTAATACTGTCAAGGAATCTACTCATATACGTAATTAAGTTTTGGTACTTCTCTATTATCTCATCGACCACTTTTCATAACAAAAAACTGTCGCCAAACTGTAACGCCAAATAAACGGGAGAACGTTGTAATTAATACGCGCAAATGTTGAATTAAAAACCACTTGACGACATAACAAACACGTATAATGCTTCCGACATCAAGTAAATGGGACTGCATTTTTGGCATTTATTCATACAGTTTGGCGATAGTATTTTGTTATGAAAAGTGGACGATGGGATAATAGAGAAATACCTAAGTTTTTTATACCAAGTTTGAAAATTTATCTTTTTTTGACATTTAAAAAAAAATAACAGAAAAAATATTACAAATTTGCCCATTTGCTCAGCGGTCAAAGGATTAAGTAAATATTAATGATTAAGCGGAACTGGTTCTAGTTATGAAGTAATATTATTTTGCTCAAAAACCCCCAACAAAAAAATAATTACAAAGAATAAGTAATCGTCTTTAAATATACAAAAAACAATGTGATTAATGACCAGGATTTTTTTACATATAACATTTTTTATATACAGAATAAAAACGGAAATAACCTCATTCATTTCACCAGATGTCAAAAATAGTTTTTTTTTCCACATTCCTGGGCAAAGCACTAAATCAATAAAATCACCAATTTGTGACAAATTATGAGTTTCTTATGAATCGTCAATGAACGGACATGCAAACTGGTAAAAAATGAATGTAATAAATTAAAACATTCAAGATTTGTATACATACAAACAATGTAAATATTAATATTGTTACATGATACATTGTTTGTATATATACTTGTTTGTATACATACAAACAAATATAATGTAAACATTATTATTCAAATATTAAGAGTTTGCAAATCAAAACATTCTAAAGATTTGTATACATACAAACAATATAATGCATACATACTCTTTACAAATAAAATAGCACACTTATGTAATGACAAAACTTTTAAATCGAATACAGATAATATATTTCTGTTAAAAAATAATGCTAAAGTTCAGACTTATATATATTATACATTCACATAAAGCTAGTCACATTCCTGCATATTTATTAAATATTTAGTTGCTAAATACAGACATAATATTTTATAATTTATATTCAGACGCTCAGATTCGCTTTTTTTGAACATATAAAAATAAAAATATTACTACCGTGCGTACTGTCTTTTGACATTATATTTACATAATAGTTTTAATTAGCAATCAGAACACCATAAGATTCATACCCGATCATAAACGGAATATAAGTGGTCCAATTTTGTATTACATGTTCTACTATATTTTTATTTACGATTGAATAATTATTTTCTGTACTATATAAACAAAATGATTTGATTTCGCGAACGTTAAATGAACCTAAATTCATGTTACACAGTAAATCCGAAATGGATACCTAAGTATTCATACAAATTACAATAAATACAACAATAAATAAAATAAATACCTTCTAAACACTCCACAGTTTTTTTATATAAATATCTTCCTAGGTTTAACACAACGTGAAAGAAGCCATCAAAACAACATGATTTGATCTTGATTCCAAATACGTTTGGAGACAGGAATAGACCCTCGCCTCATTGGCCGGTCCTTTTTTGACGCATGCGTACTCGGTCGAAATTCGATGGAAATTTGACAAAATTACCAAACTGCTTTAAATAGATGGATTTATAATCCATTTAATAACTTCCCCCCCACACACACACACACAACAATGTATCACACCAATCCGCATAGTACTATTCTTCATACCTTTGACAAAAATAACGATATTTTAAAAAATAAATAAATAAAAACTTACCTTTCACTGTGTGAAATGCAATGACAGCATGACAATTGATGGAAACAATGGAAATATTATTACATATGCAACTGTGGATGATCTAATACAACACTATTTTCTATGAGTGGTGGGCCTGTAGATTTCACTACACATCACACATTAAAATAATATATTTTGCAAAATCTCTATTATTATTAAAATTCAGCAGAAAAATCTGAGATCGGATTGTAGACACTCTGTACATTTGACGGAAAAATGCGTATAACCATAGCTTAATTTATAAAGTATTTTCCTAGTAATGTGCTCAAACACCTAATAATATTGTTTGGAATTATGTATTAGGATTTATAATGTAATTTTTTGAATTGTACATCATACCAATTTTCATATTTGTCAATATTTAAAGTCGAGACTTACCAATCATACCAGCTGCACATTCTCTTATAAATCATAGATCAATATTTTCAGATTTATGCCTGCATGTATATACAATATTAATTAGTACAGATCATACTTTTATAAAATGAAGTTGTATTTAATAATAATGTGATATTCAGTATAGAATTATATGGCATGCCCCGTCTCGATATTGACTAATAGGAAATTCCCAAAAACGTTTGTTTTAAATGCATCATTAGACTTTTAGAGCTCTAATTGTTTAGAATGTTGTTATTTAAAATAAGAAAAGCTAGTTCTTAAAAATAGTTTTTTAAAAAGCCTTTGATGGCACTGAAAACGCGTTTTACCATATAGTAGCAGATAACGTCGAAAATTCATAAAATTGAAAGTGTCATAACTCAGAAAATTTTTGTAATAGATGGATGGATCTTTACTTTTTAGAGAATGAAAAATTTTCTAAAATGAAATTATATTATCCACGGATTGTATAAGAATTCAAATTCCATTACTTCAAAAATAAAATATTTTGAAGTAAATGGATTTTCTTATTATGAAGAAACACCTTTCAAACATGTTTGCTATTAGAACTATACCTCTAAATCTATCGGTTTAAGCACTGGCTATGTATCAAAAATAGGAAACCAGAAAATGGTTTCGAATAACACATATTTTTCCTATGCAATTTGTTTGTAACATTCCCTGGTATTGATGTATTGAACGATAATTTTATATACCGGGCATTTAAATAAAGAAGCACGTCTCTTTTTAAATTCAGTTTATTTCATTATTTTTCTTCTATGTTGCAATAGCTCTCTAATCAGTAGCAGTTTTGTATGTTCTTTCTATGTTCTCATTTTGCAAAATTCTTTCTAAGGTATACCTGAAATGATATTTATTCACCCAAAAACTCCCGTAATGAGACAGCATTTCCTTTCACAAACATTTCCCCTTTTTTTCCTCCTGACAAATCTCTGTTTTCCTCTAATTCCAAAACCGTTTCTTCTTAAAGGAATACTACCGTATCGTCACCTTCCTTCTAATTGCTTTTCCTCATGATCTCTGATGTAATCTCTGTAATCTTTTAATGTACTTCTTTGTAACTCCATCCATCACTAAACGCGAACTGCCTTGATCCTTAAGCACTTCTATTTCTCTAATTTACTTTTACTGTCCAAAAACTGTGAAATGTTAGTGAATAAAATGCAATTCTCTACTCTTCAAACATGCACAATTTATAATAAAGCGTATTCTTAAAAAATATGGTTTTCAATTTACAATAAAGTAGTAATACAATTTTTTTTAAATCTTATGATCACAAATAAGTGTTTAACGTATGCCTCGATATCGACGATTCTTTTATTTTTCTATTTTTGAAAGAACTGTTTTATGTCGTGATTCAGTTTCGAATTCAAAAGGAGAGAAAAGTTGTACTTTTGTATGCTTTCTGTTTTTCGTCGTTTTTTTTTCGGCTTTAAACTTCGTAAACATTGGTCAATCACTACGAAATTTGAAAAAAAAAATGTATTAAGAACATTTTAAAAGGTGTAACTTAATTTAACTTCGATATGTTCTTAAATTAGTCATTGTAAAGTGCACGTATTTTTATGGAAAGAACTGTTTTCTATCGTGATTCAGTTTCGAATTCCTCAGGAGAGCAAAGTTGAGTTTTTGTGTGCTTTTCTGATTTTTCGTCATTTTCTATCTTTCTGGGCTTTAACGTTCGTAAACATTGATAAATCACTAAAAAATTTCAAAAAGGTATTAAGAAAAATTTAAAAGGTGTAAATTAAATGAACTTCTATACGTTCTTAAAATAGTCATCGTGAAGTGTATGCATTTTTAACACTTTTCAACCTAGTTGAAAAGTGTTTATGACTTCGGTTTGTCTGGCCGTCTGCCGTCTGCCGTATGGGGGTCTGCCGTCTGTCGTATGGCCGTATAGCCGTCTGGCCGTGCTCTAACTCCCGTAAGTATGCTCGGATTGCTCTGCCTTTTTTTCTATGTTATTGTCGTTATCTATAGCATGTTCCCTACTTCAACTGAAGTGTGTAGCACTTATAGTTTTGTTACAGGGACACTCAAAAGAATTCCGATAAATTGCGGTCTATGGGTAAAAATAATTTGCGGTTTATATTAATGATGTTTCACTATTTTAAACGCAATAGAAGAAGCTTAATATGGAAAAGGGTGTGCATAGCACTTATGGTTACTTTACAGGGACAGTCAAAATAATTCCGTTACATTACGTCTATGGAGAAAAATTGTCTGCGGTTTATTTACACTGTTAAAAATAAATCCTCAAATTCACGGTAAAACTACTGGCAGCAAAGTTGCCGGACTTTTTCCGTTCCGTTAGTAGATTTTCCGTTTTGAAAGATAAAAGAAGGACAAACTCCGTTTGCAGAAGCGGTAACTTTCCGTTAACACTCTCAGAAATCACGGAAATATTCATGGCAGCACTGGCAGGAAAGGAAATTATCCGTTATGAATAAACTAGGTTTTAAAAAATTACATCTCTATATGTACCGCCATCTGTCGACTATTGCGGGAGTATTTACTTTTCTGATATACTTTAAGAATATTTTCTGGCCAACATCGGGTTTGAACCAGGGATGACCATGCCTCGAATCAAGTGTCTTGCCCGTTAGACCAGTGGGCGCTTGATAGAGTAGCAGTTTTAAAGGATAATATGGGGTTTTTCAAAATGGCGGCTTAGAAGTTAAACAATTTGGGGTTTAGAAGCTTGGTAATTTTGAAGTTAATTGCGGGGAGATTTTGTTATGAGATGATGTTGCTGTTTTAAAAATGTAATATTAATAGCGGATAAAAATATGAATTATATATATTCTTAATTTGATTGTTTCATGCAAAATATAAATGTTATACTTTGAAATAAATTAGATAAAAAATGTTTGCTTTTTTGAGAAAATGTATTTTTTTTCAACTATTATATATTTTTAAATGTGTTCCCTTAGAATATATTTTCAGTGCGAGTGCTTTTTATTACTTTAAAAAATAAATTTCGAATAATTTTAAAGGAATGAGAAAATTGTTATTATTATTATTTTTTAATTCGAAAGCATTATTTTTGTTTGTTTCTTTTTTGAGTAAAATCGATTTTTTTTCACTTAATTTTACTTAATATCTATTTCACTTTATATATATATTTTTAATCTGTTTGTTTAGAATATGTTTTAAGTGCAAATATTTTCTTATAACTTTAAAAGATAAATTTAAAATAATTTAAAAAGAATGGGAAACTTGTTACTTTTTTTTTTAATTCGAAATCACTATTTTGTTGTTGTTGTTGTTGTTTTAAATAAACTCGAAATTTTAATTTATTGAATTTTTAGTTTTTCTGTGAAGCAACATGTCAGTTTTTTAAATATTTTTTTTAACATGCAGCAGATAACGGAATATCTCCGTTGGCCCCTTTCATCTCCGTCCGTTCTGTCGTTTTCAGGAAATATGAGGAAATTTTCTGTTTTTTAACGGAAAATACCCTTTTATCGCGAAAAGGGACTTTTTCTGTGAAATTCAGGAAAAAAATACCCGTGAATTTCAGATTATTTTTAACAGTGTAGTATATATGTAGTATTTATACAAATATATAAAACATACAATACAAAAGTATATAGTAGTTTATGTAGTATATATACAAATCTATATATCATATACAGGGCTGAATAAAAGTATTCGGATATTTTTACCGAATATTATATATGTTGGAAATTCCTGAAATTATGTTTTTAAATATGATATGCGTTTTCCAAATTGTTTACTTACATGTTATCTTTTTGCTTATTAAACGGTCTGATTTGTAAAATTATTTTGGAAGCGTTGGAAAGTGATACATAATCTATGCTTTACGCATGATTTTTCGTTCTTGTTATTTTCTACAGAGACATGCCAAACATTTCAATATACGATTGTCAGTTACTTGTCAAAATGTGTGGTATTGATAACACTTTGATTAAAATCGAATCTAGAAAATAATAAGTGATTATCACAAAAACCAGTCAGTTATGCATATTTATTCTCAGCTAAATTATGTTAATTGACGGGTGATAAGTATATATCTAATAAGCTAAAAAACAATCGGTTATTAAGTTATGTAAACAAAAGTTTTATCTCATATCACTGCAGATATTCCTTAACTGAAATTTTAATTTACTTGAATTGTCCATAAACCAATGTTCTTTCCTTACTTGTTAACCATTATGTTTTTATATTATAAGATATTCGTTTCAAATAAGGTATTTAATCAAAACATATTTCTAAAAACTGATATTTCATTATAAATTAAATATCCATACATGAATACCATATCCATCATGTTAAATTAAATATCCATACATGAAACTAAAAAAAAATGAAGAAACTCGTCGCACTGCTTAATGGCAAACTTTTGTTTTATAAAAAATTAATCTTTGGAAGAATTTGAAAATGAATAAATATGCATATTTAGTGAAAATGTAGAAAAGATATTCATCGCTGTTATTATACTTAAATTTCCTTTAACGATATCAAACAGTTAAATGTATTTAAACAAATGTATGCCATGTATTTTAAATATATTAATGTTTCCCTTTATTAACTATATGATATTATTCATTGTGAAATTTAAGTTTAGTATTGCAACAGTAATATTTAGCAATACAGATTAATACATGCTCCAAGAAATATTTACGTATTTTTTTAAGAATATAATGCAAATACGTTAAGCAATACTTATAGAGTTTTATACTGTAATTTAGAAATATAAGAAATATGAAAACGATGAATGCTGATGTTTATTACATTTATAATTAAAATCTAGCTATGGCTCGGAAGTATTGAAACTACAGTAGTCGCTACTTTTTACAGTAGCATGTATTGTAGCGCGCTACATTTGGATCAATGTAGTGTAACGAGTAGCGCGATACAAAAATACTAGTTTGTTGCCAAAAACGGCTACTTTTAAATATATTTGAACGGATAATATGTGGCTTTCTGCAAATAACATGGCCAATACTGGCTTCTTTCGAGCAGAATTTGTTCTACTCAACAATTTGCGAATCTTAGCTGCAGTGTATAGCAATTCATCGCATGAAGCCATGTGTATAAAAGAAGTATATGCGACACTTGGTGCTAAAATCAAGTACTAACCCACCAAAGGAATTAATTTTCTAGCTGACAACATTTATCTATTTACTCGTTGTTAGCTCTTCATGTCTCATGCCGGGTTGTTTAATATTCGGAATTGCTTTGTTTATAGATAAATTTATTGTTTGCATTTAGAGTTGTTCTTCTGTAATTATCAAGAATACATATCTCTAAATTTTGCTAAGAAATTTGTAATCTGTGTGCAAACTTATATTTTGGAGACAAACACAAAACAAATTCTTGTATGTTATATTGCTTAATTTTTTAATGTATTCGATTATGTCGCATTTATTTAATTTTATCCCGGCAGACGCGATATAACGAGGGGTCGCTTTAGTATTTAATCCGTGTCTTCAATTTTTAGTGTAAATTGAACCTTTCGCTAAAATCTGAAAGTACGAAGTAGTGACTACAGTTGAAAATTAGTTTGTAGCCTTTGTTTTTTAAAGCAAGTAGCTGTAGTTTTAGTTAACTTTATATTTAATAAAGTAGTTGTAGTTGTATTTCGCTACATTAAAAACGTATTTTCAAACCCCTGAACCTACTTTATCAACAACTGAGAACCACGTATATTTGTATAAATGTGGTATTGTGTTTATACATTCTTTCGAGTGTAATACCATTAAAAAATGTAACCAGTTTGGGGCTTGAAATCTAATATTAAGACATGTATTTACATTTACTGTTTTTTTGTATTTTTTTATTATTATTTGAATGTAGTAATAATAATGTGTGTTTATTCTTACTATTAACACTTCATTTATGATCCAGCATATAGTAAAAAGTAAAATAAAAATTTCTCAAGTTCTATATACCGTTCCTGAGAATGTTATTTTATTAGTTTTTTGCAATTCTTTTTCGCTCTGATGTTTATGGTAGCAACTATGCTAGAAATTCCGAAAATCGGGATTCATAACTATAACCTCCAACTATTATTTTTCCTTTTATTTAATTATGTCAATTACTGCGTATAGCCAAAATTACTATTCGATATTTCTAGTATGATTTTTGAATAGTTGAAAAAAAAATCTGTAAATTGGGAACACTAATTGTGCATATTTGCTACTAGGAACATTACTGGGTTAAATTAAAAAAATAGGAAATAATTTATGATTAAACCAAACCTATGATTAAACAAAACCCTAACCAATAATTTATGATTAAAAAAAGAAAAACAACAACAACTTTCCATGTTATGTATATTTAATCATATTATAATATGACATTTTCTAACAGTCTTGACAAATTATTCTCTAGAGGCTGGACTATTGTTATATATATATATATATATATATATATATATAAAGTAAAATATCGATATTCGCTGGATTTCAAAACTGATATAAGCGTTAAATTTCAGAAAAACTTAATTCTTGTCATTTGTATAACAGTTTGAATTTTTTTTTGTCTAAGGGTAATTTATACCCCCCCCTCTCCACAAAAAATATGATATTATTAAAATTTCTTTTTAATCCTAATACTATTCGATAACATTGAATAAACAGTTTGTTTGTTTTCTTTCGCATATTCAAATTTCAGATGCCAGCGTCTGTGAAATGTATCCGTCTATAGGAATTACGTACTCCGTATTTGCAGAGTTTGCTTTTGGGAAATATCAGAATAAATCTTTGAGTGCAAATATTTCCAGTAAACATGATAAAAATTTCAGAAAATATTTTGAATAAACATTACATGTGATAATTTTTTAGTACATTAAATTATTTATAAATACATACCTACAAAATATTGTAAATGTGACACATTTAGATAATTTAATCAGCAAATGATTAATGTGATATCAAAGTCAATTTTGCCTAATAATTTCAGGGAAAATATATGCTAGTGACATTCTTGAAAAAATAATCTTCATTACAATTTTTTTTTAATTGTTAAGTAAATTTATAAAGTAAAAGCTGTTTTTTCTAAAAATAAATTTTACTAAGGTCTGGATTTTTTTTTAATATGATGTTTTTCAAAAAATATTTGTCTCAATTAAGGTATATATTCAAAATGTATTTATTAGAAACGTTTGTTAAAAGAATAAGTAAGCATATATCTGTCTAAAATCTATGAATAAGTTCATGGCATTCATCATGGCCCATCATATTTAAAGTCATATTTTTGATTTTTTGTGTTTACATGTTTCTAATAATATAAAAATGAGTAAAAATGCATATTTTCTAAAAATGTTGAACTTAATTTTCTTGGCGTATTCATAAATAAATATTTTGTAATGAAATTAAACAATTAAATGAATAAATATGAAAATATTTTTGAAATTTTATAAAATGCTTTCCAACTATTGAAGATCTTGCACAGAATTGCACTACTTGTGTCAATTTAAAAAATAATCCACCTAATGTAGATAGTCATCATTGGGAATGGCCTACAGCTCCATGGCAAAGTATTCACAACGATTATTTTGGTCCTGTGATGGGTTAAATGCTTTTACTTGTGTTGATGCTCATAGCAAATGGCCCGAAGTTTTAATTGTTTCTAATACAACATCAGAAAATACAATTACTTGTCTTTCTTCTCTTTTTGCCAGATACGGTATCCTATATCTCTGGTATATGATAATGCAAAATAGTTTACTTCTGAAGAATTTGAGACATTCTTAAAGAATCATGGGGTTAAACATAGGTTTAGTGCTACATACCATCCAGCTACAAATGGTCAGGTAGAGAGATATGTGCAAATTCATAAACGTGGGTTCAAAGCCTTATGTTCAGAATCTGGTACTTTACAAATGAAATTAAATAATTTTATTTTACAGTATAGACAGATGCCTCATGTTACTACGGGGGAAAGTCCTACATCTCTATTTCTAAAACGGAATATTACAACGAAAATAAATTTGATACTTCCAAACGTTACAAATTTTGTGCATGATGAACAAAATGCGAGAAATGTCAATTCTAAAGTAAAAGAGTTTCGAATTAACCAGAAAGTGGCTGTAACAAATTATACTCCTGAAGCCAAGTGGAAAATGGGTCGCATTATAGCAAGAGAGAGCAAGTTGCATTATAGAAATCGAGTTGGTTCGAATATTTGGAAAAGGCATGTTGATCAGATAACTAATGTCGGTTCGAAGATACATTTAACTAATGATTCAAATTCTGAAGAGAGCGATACAGAAAATCACAAAAGTGATAATGCAGTTGTTAATCAACGTGATTCTCAGCTAATGCCTCCTAGTGTCTCAGATCTTCGACCAGCTGACTCTGTTGTCCCATCTACTCGAAATCCTCAACCAGATGATTCTGTTGTCCCATCTGCTCCAAGTCCTAAACCAGATGACTTTGTCCTCCCAAATACTCCAAGTCCTGCTCCAGACTCTAAAGTGATACCTTCAGTTCCAAAACCCAAGGTGCCAAATAATTCTATTGATGATGCTACAGACGCTTTAAATAATAACCCTTCTTCCTCCATGCAGGTACTTAGAAGATCCACCAGGAAAAGAAAATCTCCCAGTAGATTTTATAATTAAGCAGGGGAAATTTGTGGTGTTTAGTTTTAAATATAATTACTAGATGACAGCACCACATTGGATTACTATTGTCACCTACCGGTAAAAGTATCGTTTACTGCTGAATGTATATGTAGCTTGTTTTTGTGTTCTATGTACGTAACTGTGCTGTGATGTAAATTAAAAACTATGTTTAAAGTCCAGTAATGCGAATCCACCTCGATTTCTTAATTATGCTGCTGATACAATTCATTTAGTTTACGTATCTAATACACTATATGTTACTACAACAATTGTAAGGAAATGCTAGCCAGACGCTATGTGATAAATATAAAAATATTGATTACATCGCCACCCTTCCTATGGTATTCACTTCATTTAAAATATAAAACTTTTGCTCATTTAATTTAAAATACATACATGTAAAATACATATATTACATATATTTGAAACACACGTCTTTCACAAATTTCATTAAAAATACAAAAGTTTAAAAATAAGAAATAATGCTATAAACCAAAATAGTCTATTTCATCATGAAAGTATCATTTCTAATTTACACAAGCGAAAAATAAAATCTGATATTACCGAGAAAAATATGGTATTCGCGAGATTTGCCCTCAGTTAACATAAAATTATGGAAAAACATCATCATTTAGCGGATTTCTGCGACATTTGTAAGAGAAATATAAAACAAAACATTTTGAAAGGACTTATTGATGGTCATAAAAGATACAACTCCGAAGCGTATATTAGGGTTTTATAGACACATATGACGTAAAATATCAGTCAAGAATTGATTTATCGGGCCCATCTACGAATATTGCCACATTAATTGACGATGGTTAGTCAAATAGCAAATCTGTCATTCGAAATCTGACATAAACGGATTCATCTGATTACAGACTTTACCTCCATTCCTATATAACTAAGTAATGTAAATCAATATATTATGTACTAAAAACTATCTTTGAAAATTATCAAAGTATCAGTGCAAGTCTCATTAAAAACCGTTTATTAGAACTTTTTAAACAGGCTAATATTTGGTAAAAGGGTCACATGATTTTTGAATTACCCCCATATAATTCTAGAACTAAGCAACGTAGAATGATATGTTATATAATAAAACAATACCTAGAAAATTATCTAACTAACAGTGTAAGGTTCCAGCAAAATTCACTCGGCAAAATATTTTAAAAAGGCTAATATTTCATAATCAGGTTCATTTTATTATAGAACTACCCATCATAATTCCATAACTAATCTACGTAAAACGATACGTTATATAATAAAACTTTCCCTGAAAAATGATCTATCTAACAGTTTAAGTTCTATGAAAATCTATTTTTTATGAAACTCGAGTTATAAGTTGATGGTATGAAAATTAACATATATAGAAGCAAAAAGAAGTAGATTTATATTAATATAATTTACATTTGAATAAAATAAAATAAAAAAATAGCTCCAAAAATACTGTCGTACAATTGAAAAAACGCCTTTGGGCTTAAAATCAAATTGTTTGGCGACTAAAGTAAAATAAAAATTTCCAAAAACAAAAAATAAATTGCCAAATATTGTTCCAATGGAAATCTTGCACATTGGAGAATTTTTTAAGCATTACGAGCATTCCTAATAATGTTTAAATTCAATATTTTCGCTTTATAATATTATGTATCTTCAAAAATGTTTTTCTTTTTTTTCTTTTATTTCTTTCTTTTTTTGTTAAATAAAATTAGTAACAGTTTCTCCATTTATTTTCTAGATGTATCGCAGTTTCAATTCTTTCTCCAAGACTAATGGTCGCCAAAATATGAGCATTGGTACCCTTTTTGTCCAAAATAACAGAACTCTCCATCATAATTCTATAAGTAATGTACGTAGAACGATATTGTATATACTAAAACCTTTTCTGAAAAACTGATCTATCTAACAGTGTAAGTACCATCAAAATCCATTTAGCAGAACTCTAGTTATAAGCAACCGGAACGAAATTTCCATTTGTATTTTATATATATAGTAGATTATCCCCACGCACTAAAATATCTACATCCAATATGTCACTGGATCATTTTGCTATCTGACTGGAGTATTGTTTTGCCACATAGGCCCACTTGTTGTTGTAACTTTCATTTTCTTCTTTGTGATTGTTTAAGTCGTCTGTTATAGCGCAACAAGTATACTGGTTATCGTAACATTGCTGGTTAAGATTATGTGCTATCGTATTCAACAAATAAGAGAGAATAATGCAGGGATTTCATAAAAATTATACAATTATCTAGCATCCGGAAACCTTCCTTCGTAAACATTATTGAGCATACACAAGTGGATATAAAAGTTGGAGTACGGCAATCTGTACATTCATTACTGTTCAGAACAATTAAAAGTATTTTAGGATTGTTTCTTGTATTTCTTTTCGACTTATTACTAAATCCTTTTTATTTGGCATACCCTATATAGATAACTTAAAGTTCATTTTTTAATATTTCTGTTGTTTTGATTTCAAAAGAAAATGTAAAACCCAACAGTTTAGACTAAAAAATGTATATTTAACATTATATTTAATTTCATTTTACGTCCAAATTTGAAAACTCTTTCTATTCACTTAATTGTACGCTGCATATATAATTAATTTTATTGAAAAAAGTGTATTCTTTTCAATCACCTTTTTAATTAGATGTCACAATAACTCAAAGACATTGTATTAAAACATTTTTTATGAAATTAAATTAAAATTGTTGGGAGATATAATCACACTTCCAAATCAAGATTGTGAAATTGGACCTTAAGAAAATCAAACATGATATTGAATGTTATATATTGAATACACGAGCAGGGATGACCGAGTTATGCTCGGTCAAAATTAGCTTTGAGTTCAAATATCATGACGCATGACCAAAATGACCCACTAATCAAATTTTCTCGAACATGTGTCCAAGCCCAATTGTCTTCTCGTACCCGAAACCAGTAGCATATAAAATTTAGCCAAAATAGTCTGAGCCGTTTTTTAGATAAATTAAGCTTGACCTCCAGTGACCCAAAAATGACCCACTAATCAGATTTTCTCGAACATGTGACCTAGCCCAATGATTTTCTCGTATCCAAAAACCGTAAGATACAAAATTTAGTTAAAACCGTCTGAACCGTTTTTAAGATAAATATAGCTTGACCCATCATGACCTATGACCAAAATGACCAACTAATTGAATTTTCTGGAACATGTGTCCTAGCGCAATAGTCTTCTCGTGCCCGAAAACCGTAGGCTACAAAATTTACTCTAAATAGTATGAGCCGTTTTAAAATAAAATAGCTTGACCCATAATGACCCATGACCAAAATGACCCACTAATCAAAATTTCTGGAACACGTGACCCAGCCCAATAGTCTTCTCGTGCCCGAAAATGGTAAAATACAAAATTTAGTCAAAAATTTTTGAACCGTTTTTAGATAGACTTAGCTTGACCCATGATGACCAGAAATGACCCACTAGTCGAACTTTCTGGAACACATGACCTAGCCCAACAGTCTTCTTGTGCCCGAAAACCAGAGGCGGCAAAATTTAGTCTAAATAGTCTGAGCCGATTTTAAGATAAAATAGCTTGACCCATAATGACCCATGACCAAAATGACCCACTAATTGAATTTTCTCGAATATGTGACCTAGCCCAACAGTCTTCTCGTGTCCGAAAACCATACGATGCAAAATTTAATGTAAATAGTCTGAGCCGTTTTTAAGATAAAATAGCTTGACCCATAATGACCCATGACCAAAATGACCCACTAATTGAATTTTCTCGAACATGTGACCTAGCCAAACTGTCTTCTCGTGCCCGAAGTCCATAGGATGCAAAATTTAGTTAAAACCGTCTGAACCGTTTTTAAGATAAATATAGCTTGACCCATCATGACCTATGACCAAAATGACCAACTAATTGAATTTTCTGGAACATGTGTCCTAGCGCAATAGTCTTCTCGTGCCCGAAAACCGTAGGCTACAAAATTTACTCTAAATAGTATGAGCCGTTTTAAAATAAAATAGCTTGACCCATAATGACCCATGACCAAAATGACCCACTAATCAAAATTTCTGGAACACGTGACCCAGCCCAATAGTCTTCTCGTGCCCGAAAATGGTAAAATACAAAATTTAGTCAAAAATTTTTGATCCGATTTTAGATAGACTTAGCTTGACCCATGATGACCAGAAATGACCCACTAGTCGAACTTTCTGGAACACATGACCTAGCCCAACAGTCTTCTTGAACCCGAAAACCAGAGGCGGCAAAATTTAGTCTAAATAGTCTGAGCCGATTTTAAGATAAAATAGCTTGACCCATAATGACCCATGACCAAAATGACCCACTAATTGAATTTTCTCGAATATGTTACCTAGCCCAACAGTCTTCTCGTGTCCGAAAACCATACGATGCAAAATTTAATGTAAATAGTCTGAGCCGTTTTTAAGATAAAATAGCTTGACCCATAATGACCCATGACCAAAATGACCCACTAATTGAATTTTCTCGAACATGTGACCTAGCCAAACTGTCTTCTCGTGCCCGAAGTCCATAGGATGCAAAATTTAGTTAAAACCGTCTGAACCGTTTTTAAGATAAATATAGCTTGACCCATCATGACCTATGACCAAAATGACCAACTAATTGAATTTTCTGGAACATGTGTCCTAGCGCAATAGTCTTCTCGTGCCCGAAAACCGTAGGCTACAAAATTTACTCTAAATAGTATGAGCCGTTTTAAAATAAAATAGCTTGACCCATAATGACCCATGACCAAAATGACCCACTAATCAAAATTTCTGGAACACGTGACCCAGCCCAATAGTCTTCTCGTGCCCGAAAATGGTGAAATACAAAATTTAGTCAAAAATTTTTGAACCGTTCTTAGATAGACTTAGCTTGACCCATGATGACCAGAAATGACCCACTAGTCGAACTTTCTGGAACACATGACCTAGCCCAACAGTCTTCTTGTGCCCGAAAACCAGAGGCGGCAAAATTTAGTCTAAATAGTCTGAGCCGATTTTAAGATAAAATAGCTTGACCCATAATGACCCATGACCAAAATGACCCACTAATGGAATTTTCTCGAATATGTGACCTAGCCCAACAGTCTTCTCGTGTCCGAAAACCATACGATGCAAAATTTAATGTAAATAGTCTGAGCCGTTTTTAAGATAAAATAGCTTGACCCATAATGACCCATGACCAAAATGACCCACTAATTGAATTTTCTCGAACATGTGACCTAGCCAAACTGTCTTCTCGTGCCCGAAGTCCATAGGATGCAAAATTTAGTTAAAACCGTCTGAACCGTTTTTAAGATAAATATAGCTTGACCCATCATGACCTATGACCAAAATGACCAACTAATTGAATTTTCTGGAACATGTGTCCTAGCGCAATAGTCTTCTCGTGCCCGAAAACCGTAGGCTACAAAATTTACTCTAAATAGTATGAGCCGTTTTAAAATAAAATAGCTTGACCCATAATGACCCATGACCAAAATGACCCACTAATTGAATTTTCTCGAATATGTGACCTAGCCCAATAGTCTTCTCGTGTCCGAAAACCATACGATGCAAAATTTAATGTAAATAGTCTGAGCCGTTTTTAAGATAAAATAGCTTGACCCATAATGACCCATGACCAAAATGACCCACTAATTGAATTTTCTCGAACATGTGACCTAGCCAAACTGTCTTCTCGTGCCCGAAGTCCATAGGATGCAAAATTTAATGTAAATAGTCTGAGCCGTTTTTAAGATAAAATAGCTTGACCCATAATGACCCATGACCAAAATGACCCACTAATTGAATTTTCTCGAACATGTGACCTAGCCAAACTGTCTTCTCGTGCCCGAAGTCCATAGGATGCAAAATTTAGTTAAAACCGTCTGAACCGTTTTTAAGATAAATATAGCTTGACCCATCATGACCTATGACCAAAATGACCAACTAATTGAATTTTCTGGAACATGTGTCCTAGCGCAATAGTCTTCTCTTGCCCGAAAACCGTAGGCTACAAAATTTACTCTAAATAGTATGAGCCGTTTTAAAATAAAATAGCTTGACCCATAATGACCCATGACCAAAATGACCCACTAATCAAAATTTCTGGAACACGTGACCCAGCCCAATAGTCTTCTCGTGCCCGAAAATGGTAAAATACAAAATTTAGTCAAAAATTTTTGAACCGTTTTTAGATAGACTTAGCTTGACCCATGATGACCAGAAATGACCCACTAGTCGAACTTTCTGGAACACATGACCTAGCCCAACAGTCTTCTTTTGCCCGAAAACCAGAGGCGGCAAAATTTAGTCTAAATAGTCTGAGCCGATTTTAAGATAAAATAGCTTGACCCATAATGACCCATGACCAAAATGACCCACTAATTGAATTTTCTCGAATATGTGACCTAGCCCAACAGTCTTCTCGTGTCCGAAAACCATACGATGCAAAATTTAATGTAAATAGTCTGAGCCGTTTTTAAGGTAAAATAGCTTGACCCATAATGACCCATGACCAAAATGACCCACTAATTGAATTTTCTCTAACATGTGAACTAGCCCAATGATTTTCTCGTGCCCGAAACTCGTAGGATACAAAATTTAATCAAAATCGTTACAACCGTTTTTAGATAAAATTAATTTGACCCGCTTTGACCCAAAAATGACCCACTAATTGAAAGTTCTCGAACATGTGACCCAGCCTAATAGTCTTTTAATGCCCGAAAATAGTCGAATACAAAATTTCGTCAAAATCGTTTGAACTGTTTTTTAGATACAATTAGCTCGACCATGACCAAAATTACCCAAAATGACCCACTAATTGAATTTTCTCGAATATGTGACCTAGCCAAACTGTCTTCTCGTGCCCGAAGTCCATAGGATGCAAAATTTAGTCTAAATAGTCTGAGCAGTATTTTATTTAAAATTAACTTGGCCCACATTGACCCCAAAATGACCCACTAATGAAATTTTCTGGGACATGTGACCTAGCCCAATGTGTTTCTCGTGCCCGAAACTCTTATGATACAAAATTTAATCAAAATCGTTAGAACCGTTTTTAGATAAAATTAACTTGACCCCCGTTGACCCAATAATGACCCACTAATCAAACGTTCTCGAACATGTGACCCAGCCCAATAGTCTTTTCGTGCCCGATAATGGTAAGATACAAAATTTAGTCAAAATCGTTTGAACCGTTTTTTAGATAGAATTAGCTTGACCCTCACCCATGATGACCCAAAATGACCCACTAATCGAATTTTTTTCGAACACGGGACCCAGCCAGATTGTTTTCTGGTCCTCCAAAACGGTCGGATACAAAATTTTGTCAAAATCGTTAGAGCCGATTTTAAGATAAAATTTGCCTATATATATATACGAGCCGGGAAGACCGAGCTATGCTCGGTTAAAATTAAATTTGTGTTCAAATATCATGACCCATGACCAAAATGACACACTAATCAAATTTTCTCGAACATGTGACTTAGCCCAACAGTCTTCTCGTGCCCGAAAACCATAGGATGCAAAATTTAGTGTAAATAGTCTGAGCCGTTTTTAAGATAAAATAGCTTGACCCATAATGACCCATGACCAAAAGGACCCACTAATCGAAATTTCTCGAACATGTGACCTAGCCTAATAGTCTTCTTGTTTCCTAAATCTTTAGGGTGCTAAATTTATTTCAAATCCTCTGAACCGTTTTTAAGATAAAATAGCTTGACTCATAATGACCATGACCAAAATGACCCACTAATTGAATTTTCTCGAACATGTGACCCAGCCCAACAGTCTTCTCGTGCTGGAATTGAATGCAAACCATTGGATGCATAATTTAGTGGAAATTCAGCCGCTTTTTTCATCTTGACCCACAATGACCCAGAAATGACCCACTATCGATTTTTCTCGAACATGTGACCTAGCCCAATGATTTTAGCGTGCCCGAAACTCGTAGGATACAAAATTTAATCAAAATCGTTACAGCCGTTTTTTACATAAAATTAATTTGACCCGCTTTGACCAAAAAATGACCCACTAACCGAAAGTTCTCGAACATGTGACCCAGCCCAATAGTCTTCTCGTGTCCGAAAATAGTCGGATACAAAATTTCGTCAAAATCGTTTGAACCATTTTTTAGATACAATTAGCTTGACCATGACCCAAAATGAAACATAATGACCCACTAATTGAATTTTCTCGAACATGTGACCTAGCCCAACAGTCTTCTCGTGCCCGAAAACCGTTGGATGCAAAATTTAGTGTAAATTGAGCCGCTTTTTAGATCTTGACCCACAATGACCCAGAAATGACCCACTAATCGAATTTTCTCGGACATGTGACTTAGCCCAATGATTTTATCGTGCTCGAAACTCGTAGGACACAAAATTTAATCTAAATCGTTAGAGCCGTTTTTTAGATAAAATTAATTGGACCCACGTTGACCCAAAAATGACCCACTAATCGAAAGTTCTCGAACATGTGACCCAGCCCAATAGTCTTCTCGTGCCCGAAAATAATCGGATACAAAATTTCGTCAAAATCGTTTGAACCATTTTTAGATACAATTAGCTAGACCATGACCCAAAATGACCCGCTAATCGAATTTTCTCGAACATGTGATCTAGCCCAATGGTTTTCTGGTGCCCCAAACGGTATGATACGAAATTTCGTCAAAATCGTTAGAGCCGTTTTTAAGATTAAATTTGCATATATAATCACACACAAGATTTGCTCGTATTAGAATATATGATATAACCACACACACGCTTTGCTCGTATTAGAATATATGATGTATTGCAAATGTGCTTCGCATATAGATTTCTGTTGATTCACGGATAATAGATGAGAAATAAACTCTTGATGGATAAATTATTTTACTATTTTTAAAATACATTTTTAAAGTGTCGGTTTTACGTATTCTTGCCAATACTCTTAAATATAAAAAAGGCCCTTGTAACAGGATAATTAAATGAATTTATTCAGTTTAATCTATCACATTAAAATATTATCACATGTCATTTATAATGCATAAACAAATATTTTATAAAATAAAACATTATTTTATGCAACGTGCCAATATGACTTAATTTAATCATTAAATTTGAAATGTAAAAACAAATGACAGATCACTGCGCTCAATGACAAGTTCACTTTAAAAATATGACACGTAAAAGAGACGTATATACTCCTAAGCTTTTTTAAGTGCATATTTATGTTAATTGCACATGAATAAGTATTTTTTTACTTATTTAAACATGCCATCTTCATTGTTCGTCGAACAAAGGAATTTATCCTGAGTATATATTTCAATGAAGAATTAAATCACGAAACTTGTAAGGAAATAAAAATGGATTCTTGTTGTAATGAGTTATAACAAATATCCCTTTAATGCATGTAAAGAATGTTAATACAAATTCATACAGACACTAAATAAACATTTTAATTTTCTTTTGTTATCAGCTGAAAATTTATCAGAAAAAAACACTTTAATTAGAAAAGTACTCAATACATTTAAAACAACAATTACCCTGAACTGTATTATTATTAATGAGAAAAGTTATTAGTGTTAATGAAAGTAAATGATGTTATTCAAGTAAAAATAAAATGCTCAGTGTATTACAAATAAGATTATAATAAATATGAATAGAGATAAATATAGTATTTTCTTTCTTAAAAAGTGGATATTTTAATTTCGTGTTAAGAACATCTTAAGTTAAATTATGTAAGCTAATAAATTAAAATCTGTACAATAATATCCTTTAATAAAATGTGCTTATAAGCCAGGTTACATTTTTAGAACAACATCGAAATAATATTATAAAACACTGAAAATTATATTAAAAATCCTGACATTTGTCTTGTTATATTAATCTTGACTAATTACTAAATGTCACACCAAGTTGACGGTATTAGTAAATTGGCGTCCTAATTAACAAATCAATGTTGGACATACAGAAAAGTAAATGCAGGGAGTAGGGTGCCTTAATTTAAACGAGCTGCAACATACAAGCAACAAAATATATATTTTCTTGAGACAAATTTGACCAAAAACAGACTTGTTGAGACTGTTTTTATTGTCAAGTAGTGGTATATGCATAACAATGAATCTTCGTAAACGTAAGCATAAGAGAGTATGACAAAACTTATATATTGTTATAGTTTTGGCAAAAATCTATTCTTAAAATGAGGGTTGTGCGTATGTTCTGACTCTCATAAAAAATACTCTAATAAAGAGTTGTTACGGTATTGTATCATCTTCCTTGAGACGTCAACATGTAAAATGTGTTGAAAAAAAATAATAATGCAAACAACTTGAAATAGCTCAGTTGTAACATAATTTTTCAGCGATTATTAATTTTTCAGCAATATTGTGGAAACACAATATATATACATACATATATATATATATATAATATGTGGGAAAACTTTTTCTCTCTGGTACAATTGCTAAATTACACATAAAATATCCTCTTTATTATATATATTACCAGCATAGAATTTGTCAATACCCATTTCATTTTTCTTGTTCCCACTTTTTTAAAATATTTGCACTTAAAAATCATTCTATTCAAGTAAATCTAAATAATTTCGTTCATCTATCTATTCGTTTTAAATAAAAATCGGCTGTAATAGGACAATGAAAAGAGAATTGCATTGGTTTATACCAAGTAAATACAGTATTATTTGAGCTCATCTCATATACGTTGTTTAAGAGTATCAATAAAAGCCATCCATTTCATGCAATAAGCAAAATGCATGAACATTTTTAATCTCTCCTAGTTTATGCATCAAATTAGCAATTCCTAAATGAATGGTGGATAATATCTAAACTATCGTTAAAGGACAAGTTCATTGTAAACAGAGAATACATAACAGTGTTCTTCTAATCATTTTAAATGAGTATTTTATGTTAATTATGTTTTAAGTAAATCTTGTGTTGCTTGTTTAAATTCAGTCTTTAATGTTTGTAGAAAGAAAAGAATGTCCTCAATGAATCATCAAAATTCTTTTCAATGGAAAGTAATATCATGGTATTTATTAGAGAAAGAAATAGAAACGGATTTCTCTTTCTCTCCTGTAATGAAGTGCAACGATAATTCCTTAAGTACACGGAAAATTATAAGCATATAACACATGGGCTGATAAGTTCCCGGTCTGGCACACAGATGGCGTTGCAATCGCCGAACCGATGTTTTTTTTTAGTAAATACTAACCTTTAAAAGGTAGTAGAAAAAATGCCATGACGATTCGCCGTATGGATAAAACATTATAGTGGTTTTAGTTGAACGACTTTGTTGATACACAAAAAAATGGATAACAAGAATTTCAAGAATTGTTATTTGATGGGGAAAAATACCGTTCAAACAAAAGCTTGGCTAGATAAGCGTTATCTGGACACTGCACCAGGTAAATCAACCATTATTGACTGGTTTGCTGAATTTAAACGTGGTCGTACGGACACCAGTGATGCACCACGCAAAAGAGGTGGTTACTCCGGAAAACATAAAAAAGTCCACAAAATCGTTTTGGGGAACCGTAAAGTGAAGTTTCAGGAGATAGCTCAGACTGGAGATATCCAAGGAACGTGTAGGTTTTATTTTGAATGAACATTTGTCTATGAAAAACTGTTGTCAAAGTGGCTGCCGCGCGTGTTGACTTTTGACCAAAAACAACAACGAGTTCTGAGCACTGTTTGGAGCTTTTTCGTTATAAAATTATGTTATTTATTATAAAATTATTATTATTAATCATTTATTAAATTATTATTATAAAATTATTTTTAAATTATTATTATTAAATGATTATTATAAAATTATTATTTTTAAATTATTATTATTATTATTATTAAATTACTAGATGGAACCCGTCAAAATTTGACGGCAAAAAACTTGATAGTACCATAAAAATAAAATTCATAGCTGCTTTAAAATGTTTGAAACTTTTGCAGAATAATTCAAATAAATAAAAAACCCACTTTGAATTAAAGCTAGGTTGAAGAACAGCAATTGGCTAAGTTTCACTGGCACATGCACTCGCGGAATTTCTTTCATTTGACACATTTAGCGCTGTTGTGCAAGTAAATGGTAAGTGCCCCCTTGGGGAGGGGGAAATGGCAGGATGGACCAAGGAGATGCATAACATAAATAAGCAGTCAAAGACCTTTCAAACGATATGTAACATGAGGGGTGTGTGCAAAATTTAAAAAAGTACCCCCTTGGGGGGGGTAAAGTAGGGGATGGACACGGTACATGCATAATATGATTAAGTGGTCACAGACCTTTCCAACGATATATAACATGAGGGTTGTGTGCAAAATTTAGAAAAGTACCTCTTTGGGGGGGGGGGGCAAAGTGGGGAGATGGACATCAGAGATATGCATATGATTAAGCAGTCACAGACCTTTCCAACGATATATGACATGAGGGTTGTCTGCAAAATTTAGAAAAGTACCCCCTTGGGGGAGGGGGGGCAAAGTGGGGAAATGGACATTGGAGATGCATAATATGTTTAAGCAGTCACAGACCTTTCCAACAATATATGACATGAGGGTTGTGTGCAAAATTTAGAAAAGTACCTCTTTGGGGGGGGGGGGGGCAAAGTGGGGAGATGGACATCAGAGATATGCATATGATTAAGCAGTCACAGACCTTTCCAACGATATATGACATGAGGGTTGTCTGCAAAATTTAGAAAAGTACCCCCTTGGGGGAGGGGGGGGACAAATTGGGGAGATGGACATTGGAGATGCATAATATCATTAAGCGGTCACAGACCTTTCCAACAATATATGACATGAGGGGTGTCAACAAAATTTAGAAAATTGCCCCCTTGGGGGGGGCAAATTGGGGAGATGGACATTGGAGATGCATATGATTAAGCGGTCACAGATCTTTCCAACAATATATGACATGAGGGGTGTCAACAAAATTTAGAAAAGTGCCCCCCTTAAAAGGGGGGAAATGGCGGGATGGACCCCGGAGATGCATAACATGAATAAGCAGTCAAAGACCTTTCCAACAATACGTAACATGAAGGGTTTGTGCAAAATTTACAAAAGTACTCCCTTGGGGGGGGGGCAAAGTGGGGGATGGACACCGGAGATGCATAATATGATTAAGCGGTCACAGATCTTTTTAACGATATATAACATGAGTGGTATGTGCAAAATTTAGAAAAGTGCCCCAATTGACGGGGGGGGGGGATGGACCACACAGATGCATAACATGAAAAGGCAGTCACAGGCCTTTCGAACGATATATCATATGAGTGGTGTCAGCAAAGAAAAGTCTCTGCCCCGTGTGGGCAAAACATACTCCCCCCCGCCGCCATAATTATTGATGCGGACTCATTTTTTAAATTCGTTCGCACCCCTCTTCTCCCGCAAAATGTGAATTTTAAAAACTCCCCTTCCGAATTTTTTTATACCAAAAGCACTTATGTCCATCGTCTGCATGCAGAGTTTTGTGCTTACAGACGCCAGACACAACAACACACACACAGACAGACGTTTACCGACATTAATAGCAGTGTTTCACCCAGACAGTTTCAGAAGGGTGCTGCACCCTGCCTGCCCTTTGGTTTGCAAAATAGCACCCTTCTTGCCCCTCATAAAAATAATTAGCACCCTTCTTGCCCCCTCCAGCAAAATAATTAGCACCCTTCTTGCCCCCTCCAGCAAAATAATTAGCACCCTTCTTGCTCTCAGTAAAAAAAGTGCCCTTTCTCCTTTTTGCATTAAAAAATTTGGTTTCATAATAAAAACTGACTCAATGTTGTCTTAAAAAGAGTGTTTTGACTTTGAAATATCAAAAGTGGCTTTAAAAACCAAAAGAATACCTTTAAGCTTTAACAATTAAAAAAGTGCCCTTAAGATTCTGAAAAGTGCCCTTAAGATTCTGAAAAGTGCCCTCAAAAATCCAAAAAGTGCCCTTAAGAATAAAAAAAGTGCCCTTTTTCTCACCAGCAGCACCTTGCCCCTTTTTAAACCTGGGGGAAACTCTGTTAATAGTATAGATGATACTCAGTGCCTACACATTTCACCCTTTATAATTCAGCCAATGAGTTGACAGTCGTTCATTTCCAGAAACGAAACAATAATTCTTTAGGATGAATTTTGTTTGTTTGGCGTCACAAACTTTTTAGGGCACCTGCAGACTAAAAACATATAATCAATCTTCGCGGGAAAAAAATCCTAGATTTCGTCAAATGATCACAGGAAAAACACTAATTTCATCAAAGGATCATGTAAAACGTGAATTTTGTTAAAAGGCCACAGAAAAACGTGATTTACGCAAAAGATGAGCAAATTTTGTCAAAGAATCGCAAAACAGGAAATTCCACCAAAAGATAGCGCTTTCTTGCCAAATTTCGTCTAAAAATTTGCGGAATAAAATGTATTTTATCAAAAAATCGCTGGAAAACGCACATTTCGTTAAAGTATCGCGAGAAAAATGCGAATTACTTCAAAGATTGCTGAAAAAACGCGAATTTCATCGAAGGATTGCTGAAAATTCATGAATCTTATCAAAAGGCAGCAGAGAAAATGTGATTATTATCAAAGCATTGCGAAAAAAGAAAATTTCGTCTAAGGATCACAGAAAAACACAAATTTCATAAAAAAATCATGGAAAATAACGCAAATTTCATGAAAAAAAAAATCGCAGAAAAAACACAAATTTCGTCAAATTATCGCTGAAAAAAAACACGAATTACGTCATAGGATAGCTGAAAAAATTGTGAATCTCGACAAAAAAAAGATACAGAAAAAAATGCGAATTTCATTAAAGAATCACGAAAAAAAATGCAAATTTTGTTAAAGGATTGCGCAAAGAATGTGAATTTTTTGAAAGGTTCTTGTGAAAAATGAAACTGTCTTTATTAAAAACAGCACACACACAAACATCTATACAAACCTCAATACACACAAACATATTATAGGCAGGGCTTGAAATTCAATTTTTCCAAGGACGGGAGTCTCCCTACCAACATTTTTAAATGGAGGGGAGTTGTAATGTTTGGGAGGGAGAAAAAAAAATTTTAAACCCCACTATTATTTTACGTGTTATTTAAAGAATTACATTAATGCAGACATGACAAAATACCATTGAAAAAATTAAGTCAACTGAGAATGATTATGTAAAATGTTTATTTTTATTATAAAAAAGGGAAGAATGTTAAGTTTTATATATGCACTGTATTTTTCAAGTTCCATTAAATGTGTTAGGGACCCTTAACAATTAGGTTGTTAAATAAATTTCTGACTTTAGATTTTACTTGATTGAGATTCACCGATCGATCGTGGAAAAGACGCAAAGTTCATCGATCTGTCGCAGAAAAAACGCTAAGTTTGTCGATCAGTCGGGGGAAAAAGCAAATTTCGTCGATCGATTGCAGAATAAACACAAAGTTCGTCGATCTGTCCCCAAAAAACGCAAGGTTCGTCGATCAGTCGCTTAAAAAACGCAATGTTCGTCTATCTGTCTCAGAAAAAACGCAAAGTTCGTTGATCTGTTGCGGAAAAAACGCAAAGTTCGTCGATCAGTTGCGGAAAAAAGCAAATTTCGTCGATCGATTGCGGAATAAATGCAAAGTTCGTCGATCAGTCAGGGAAAAAAGAAAAATTTTATCGATCGATTGTGGAATAAACGCAAACTTCGTCGATATGTCCCCCAAAAAACGCAAGGTTCGTCGATCAGTCACTTAAAAAACGCAATGTTCGTCGATCTGTCGCGTTCGTTTGATGTCGTTGTTGAAAATTTATGAATTTCTATTATTAAAGTAATTTTTTCATTTTACCGTATTTATTTTATTTTTGTGTTGTATGTATTTTGCTACTTTGAATTTTTTTAAACTAACCCTTTTTTTTTTGGAGAGTGAGAGAGAGAGATTTAGTAATTTGGTGACACGAAGTTCCGCAAATTCTTAAAATCCACAAATCGTTTCCAATGTAAACAATGAAATTTACAATTAAGTTGCAAGTGCAAAATTTCAGTTTTTTTAAATTTTCATGTCATTCTGTACACATTTTAATATGTCATTCTGATCATTATACATATTTAGTTACGCATTATTAATTATTTACTTGACCTTTACTTTTAATATTTTAAATATTTCAAACTTACAGCTGAATGTAATTATTAAAACATTTGAAATACTGCATTCGAAAAATGAAATTTCAGCTTAGAAACGCGACAATTACTATTAGGTTAAAAAAATTTAAAGTAGAAAAGTACTTATGATATAAAAAGAAGAAAAAAAAATACACCAGAATTTATCTGTATTACGAAAGCGGGAGAAATGATTTTCTGTGCTATACGAAAAGATATCCAAATAACTCAATCATAAACATAGAAATAGGTATCGGTTTCTATGTTCATGTGCACTCAATCCAAACTTGAAACTTTTAAAAAGGTCATTGAATGAATGAAATTCATCTCCGCCTTTCACATCCAGAAAACTTGCTGTGTCGCCAATTATGTTTACATTTTATATATATATATAAAAAAATAATAATTCAGGCACTTTTCCGTTATACGGACAACATTGTCGCCAAACATACATACATACATACATTTTGGCATAGTGTCCGTATAACAGAAAAGTACTAAAGTTCATGGTTTAAAATCACAATAAAATATCATGAAATTTATTGATTAGTTGTGGGAAAATATCGGGGAAATAATGTGTTTTTCGTGAATTTTTTGTTTTGTTAACAATGTGGTTAGAGAGCCAGGGAGAAATCCAGAAAACTTGCTGTGTCGCCAATTATGTTCATATTTTATATATATATATATAAAAATAATAATTCAGGCACTTTTCCGTTATACGTACACCATTGTCGCCAAACATACATACATACATTTACATACATACATACATTTTGGCATAGTGTCCGTAAAACAGAAAAGTACTAAAGTTCATGGTTTAAAATCGCAATAAAATATCATGAAATTTATTGATTAGTTGTGGGAAAATATCCGGGAAATAATGTGTTTTTGTGAAATTTTTTGTTTTGTGTTGTTGTGTTTAATTGTAAGCATTCATTATAATTTTCAGTGCATTATTAAATTGAAATTTTTGTTTAAAATATGTAAACAAAACAGTGACCAGAAACCTGCACAATTTCTAATATAGATAGATAGATAGATAGATGCATGCATGTAGTACTTTTAATTATTTGGTAAAAATACTGTGATCGTCACTGAAAAAACCTTAATTTAACCTAAAAGTAATTGTCGAGTGTTTAAGCTGAAATTTCATTTTACGAATACAGTATTTCAAATGTTTTAATAATTACATTCAGTTGTAAGTTTGAAATATTAAAAGTAAAGGCCAAGTAAATAATTAATAATGCATAACTAAAAGTAATTGTCGAGTGTTTAAGCTGAAATTTCATTTTACGAATACAATATTTCAAATGTTTTAATAGTTACATTCAACTGTAAGTTTGAAATATTAAAAGTAAAGGCCAAGTAAATAATTAATAATGCATAACTAAAAGTAATTGTCGAGTGTTTAAGCTAATTTCATTTTACGAATACAGTATTTCAAATGTTTTAATAGTTACATTCAGCTGTAAGTTTGAAATATTAAAATTAAAGGCCAAGTAAATAATTAATAATGCATAAGTAAAAGTAATTGTCGAGTGTTTAAGCTGAAATTTCATTTTACGAATACAGTATTTCAAATGTTTTAATAGTTACATTCAGCTGTAAGTTTGAAATATTAAAAGTAAAGGCCAAGTAAATAATTAATAATGCGTAACTAAATATGTATAATGATGAGATTTTTTTTTCTTGAATTATTCAGTGAAACTCGCCTTATAAATGTACGCAAATAATTCACATCAAAATCTTAAAATAACAAAGTTTTCTTTCGTGTTTAGCTATGCTTAATAACCAAAAAAGCTTGATTAATACAAAAAATTTTTCGTAAAAATACTGTGATCGTCGCTGAGAAAACCTGAATTTAATCATATCACACAGAATTACATATTAAAAGTTTAAAAAACTGAAATTTTACACTTGTTTACATCGGAAACGATTCGCGGAATTTCGTGCCACGAAATCTCTCTCTCTCTCTCAAAAAAAGGGTTAGTTATAAAAAATTCAAAGTAATAAAATACATACGACTTAAAAAGAAAATAAATACGGTAAAATGAAAAAATACCTTAATAAAAGAAATCCATAAAGTTTCAACAACCGAACAACCAAATGGAGTCGTAGTAATCCACATACGCTTCTAGAGAGAGGAAAAAGCCTTCACCTCATTGGCTGAAATATCGCGTCTGAAGATAGTAAAAGCCTCTAGCTGATTAGCTGAATGCTCGCGCATGCCTATAAAAGGCATTTTTGCACGAAAAACTAAAAAGCAGGTTAGCTTTAAGTATATGGATTATTATTTATTATTAAAGTTATGTTATTTATTAAAGTTATAAAGTTATAAGTCATAAAGTTATAAAGCTTTGTTAAAAAGTTGTGTTTTCTTTATTAGACCGGGAACTTATCAGCCCATGTGTTACATACGGGTAATAAGTAAAAATACAATTATTTGTATTAAAAGATGAACTGAAATTTTATCCAAAAAATTATTCTAATTACCAAATTATTCACTATATTAAAAATGTGAATCAGAAGAGTTAATTAATGAGTAAGATAATTAGTGTTACAATATTTAATTAATTGTTGTTGCGCTAAAAATACAATATTTATTGGCTTTTATAAATTTTGATTGACTGAAAATATGTATCGAAAATTATTACATGAATTGAATAGAAAACAAATTTTGTTTCATTCTTAAATAATTAGTATTCATGTTTAGTCACTTTAGTTTTCAGAGCATTTTAAGTGAGACTAAATAATCTAATATAAAATATAATGTTTAATAATTAGCTGTAAAAGGACATCCGTTTTCCATAAAAATAAAACTTACAAATGAAAGAATTAAGAAACATTGATATATACATAATTAGTTATTCTTGTTAAGGGGACATCTCTAAATGAGATTTCCTAAGTTAATAAATTAAAATTTTATAAGTTACAGCAGAAAATCAAATTCAAATACAGTGAGGAACAGTAAAAAAAAAAGAAGAACCTTGCTATATATATATATACTAGGGGGCTCAGCCCCCTACTGCCTAACGCTCGCCAACCCCCGTGAATTACGAGGCAATTCACATTGAGACCGCTACGCTCGTCCCTTTTTGTTTTTGCAGCAATTCTAGCCGAATAAGTACTAACATAAATCCACCATAAACTTGACAATTTTTTTAATGTAAAAAAATAATTAAAAACTTCGTTGAAAACACAGTTAAAAATAAATTTAGTTGGTGCTACCAATGGGCATAAATCATTTAAATACTATGAAAATAAGATATTGAAAACACAATTAGTTTAAAACTCATTGCACATATAATATTGTACAGCACGCTTAAATTCATTTAAAATAACGCTACGTGATAGGAAGATAGTTTATATCTATCATCAATCATTGTTTAAATTTTGTAAAACTATTCTAATTGATTAGATTATAGATATTTGTAAAATAAATTATTTTTTACTTCAATAATTTGCATCTACAGCAATAGGTGGCAGCAAGTGCAATCTAGACAGTTGATATTTTTATGCTTTCAGATTTCGTCTGAGTGAAATACATAAATAATTTCTAAATAAGAATTGAGAATTGATTGGAAATTAACAATATTACACATAATTAAAATGAGGAATCATCTCAAACGCTTTGGATTACGCACATGTTATTTTATTTTTAATAATTGCTAGTTTGAACTTCACTGCCTTTTCGCTGGCCGCCATATTAGTGATTCTGGAAACTACGGTTGTTGCCAAACGTAATCTAGAAATTCAGCCCTTTTTCTGGAGATATATATATATATATATATATATATATCACTATTTTCTTAATTTAGCAATACAAATAATTAATCTTGTGGTAAGAAACGAAGAAGTAAGTGAAATTTCTGTTTGAATTAGATATCGTAGTGGGCTTACCATGCAACTGTTGATTTTGTTAGGTATCATACATATATAAAATGTAAAATTTTAAATTTAGAAACCTCTCGCTATTTAAATTATGAAAAAATAAAATTAAAAATAATGTTTAATTTTAAATTATTAATACCAATATTGGAGAGATAGGATATGTGTAACAAGAGATAATAAATTTGTTAATTACTCGGGAAATATTGTTATTTACATTTGGAAATATTTAGTGTCTATTTCTATATTTTTAAACAGGTGGCAGAGAATTTTCGCAATGGTTATCTTTCTGATAATTTAAGCTAACTCATGCAATTGTTGTAAAAGCAAATATAAGATTAATTATATTGATTTTTAAAAACTTTGAGTTTATAAAATATCTTACAAAAATAAGTATAAAGCGAGCATAATTAATAGTATACTTTTTCTTTCATAATCTACAGTATATATTTCATTGAAAACTTATAGAACTGCTGTTAAGCGTTTTTAATTTCTGATGTAACAAAAGAGCTAAATGTATATCACGAAGTTTATAAAATGTGCGTATGCATTCCCTTGTTCTGTCTCATTCATAGAGGCTTTATTTAAAAATATATTTATTTATAGAATATATTGTAAATATCTTTGTCTGATTTTTTTTAAATTGTATCTCTTGTTCAAATGTATTCTTGAAATTTTGGAACATCACTTAATTTATGTTATTTCATAAAATATGTGCATTAGCTGATTTTTGTATAAGCGTGTGCTTCAATGACAATTATATATTTCGAATTATTTGTATTCTTCTCATGGAATTTTAATACTAAATAATTCAGAGTAAATATTTCATGAAAACTACGTAAAGTAGAAATCCCCAGTAATTTCATAAAATAAAAAATTTCTGCCCCACAAACACAAAACGAAAATCTCTAAAATATTTCATCTTCATAGTAATATTCATCACATTTCAGTTAAAATTAAAAAGATTTATATACGTAAAAAATTAACATGTTTTGAATTAACAAAATATTTTATGTTACTCAGAATAATAATAATAATAATAATAATAAAAACATTATAACCATCATCATGTAAATAAGATTATCTGTGTTACATTTACATTCACATATTATAAAACACAAAAGATGAATTAGTTATAAGGCGTAATACTTTTAATAAATTTTATTTGTCATAGCAGTCTATAACCGATAACTATTATTCTTTATTTTTTTCACTTACCCCTGTAGTAAGCCAGTGTTAGTCACATTTGTTATAATACCTATTGATGTTGCATTCTTTAGAAATACGTTCAAGGAATTACCTACTACTTTACGCTCGAAATATTAGCAATAAAATGCTAATTTCATGAGAAATTACGATATAAAAACTATCTTTAAACTAACTTCTTTTTTCTTTATTTATTTTTTTTTAATTTGACTCTAAATAAGATTTTTCTTCTTTCTTCTGATAAAAAACATTAGTATACTTTTAATCATTAGTTCTTTTCAAAAAAATTACTTCTAATAACTTCTAATATGAGGAACCAAGCTTCTCAACGTTTAGAGCATTTTTTTTTTATACTTCCATAATTATCATACCAAACTATTAACACTGGTTCTTTTAGAATTTTTCTCTAATATAGATATTAAAAATTAAACTGAAATTCTGTATATAATGAATTGCATATCCACTGCAATGAAATTTGATCTGATATATAGTGTAAGAAAATAATATATATATTTTTTCCTTTTACGGGATTTTCTTTCTAAAGGAATATTTCGAATGTTAATTCAAATATGGCAAATAATGGCTGACAACATTCAAATTATTAAGTTGTAAAATTAATTGAACAAAAAAAAATTTTTAAATAAAAACAGAACACATAACTACATGCTATTTTCTTAGAAAGTAGAAAAAATACTCTGACGGAAATGAAAGCAATAAATATAAATGTCCATAATGTGTTCCACATTCTACTGTGGAAAGATATAGCTGTCCCATTTTTTTTTTCATGCCAAGCAAAGCTTACTATTATACTTTTTATTTAATACGTCCTTTTATTCAGGACACTATCTGTTATTTGCATAGAAAATGAATTTTAAAATAACGATCAATCATGCATAGGGCATAGATTTTGATGCATTTTCTTACACTATCATAAAACTTGTTAAGAATGTAGTTTCATAAATTAAAATGAAATATTTATATAAATAATTTAAAAACACACAACCCAGAAAAAGCTTCATTAATTTCTGTCTATAACCGCGAATGTTTGTGAACTCCTTAATGCAGAATTTTTTATATTCCATACAATTTTTACACACTACGTAATACAATAAAAGTTTGATATGTTTTAAAATGCCTACCACAGCGGTAAACGCACATCACAATCTATAGAAAACATGTTGTAGTGTACCTTAGTGATTTATGCCAATTCCATTATGTTTGAACTATCAAAACTTGAATGTAATGCACAACAAATGATTTTTCCGCCAATGTAAAGGAATTGTTTTCGGCGCCCATGTGAACGCCGTATAAATGCTACTTTTTCAATACTCTATAGAACGTTTTCTGCAGTCCATCACAATTATGCAGATCATTTTATTTTTGTTTGGAATAATGTAATACCATTAAAATACAGTCCAAATAATTTCGTCTCATCGACCATAATGTAACGGATTTTTTCAGTATCCCAGTAAACGCACTTTAAATGCTACACACTTCATTTTAAATAGCAAACATAGTATGGTAAACCTAAATCACATACATTAATTACATGACAATACATGCAAATGTTTGTAAATTTTTTCTTGATTTTCATGTCCAGTTAAAATTTCTTAAAAATTATTTTCTTAATTTTTATGTCCAGTTAAAGATTCTTAAAATTTTTTTAACTTTCAATGGCCTCTGCCGATGAGGACACGATGTCTTCTGGATCTTCATCAATATCATTCTCACTTCAATATTGCGAAATCAAATCGGAAATAGTTTGATCGTCTGTGGTAGCGATAACATCCTTATCGCAATCAATGTACTCATCAACATTGATGTCTGCAAGTGTAAATTCATCCTTTTTTGTATAGTTTTCCGTTGAGATCTCTTCCGGCGGCGCTTCACCATTAATTTCGGATTTTGAAAATTCTCCCTTCAGAAAAGCATTTGATATGCATTTTTCATCTACTCAGTTCCATGCCGATGAGATGAAATGAAGAGCATCCGGAACATTTGAAGCTCACCAGAATCAAGTAAAAAAGGCTATTTCTTACCAGTTGATTTCTATAATGCATTTTGGAGGATCTGTTTATTCCCAATACACATGGCTGAAGTAAACTGGTACAGTTGGGTGGGGAAAATTCCATAGGGAAATTCTTTAAATTCAGATTAACATGAGTGCACTGGTCTACGAATAAAATCGCTTTTGTAAGCTAATTTTTATATTCAATTTTCTTCCAAAGTCTTCAAAAAGATTTAGAGTCATCCAAGCATTGTGGTTGGCATTGAAATCTGTTGGCAAACCAAACTTTTAACGTTTTCGAAGCATCGGGGCCCCTTGGATTCACCAATCGCAAAGGTGTTTAGCTTCTCAGTTCCGTCTGCATTCGTAAATAACAAAACTATTAATCGCACTTTTGATAGCTACCGACTGTGACACGCTTCTCCTATCACAGTGTGTGTTCTATCAGGGAAGAGATTAACAAACAATCCGGTCTCATCTCCTTTAAAGATGTCTTTTTTGAGTAATTACATACAAGAGAAGGCAAAGTTGTTTCCATCCATTCCTCAACGACCGCAGTATTTACTCCATCTTCATAATTAAAATGAGGAATCATCTCAAACGCTTTGGATTACGCACATGTTATATTATTTTTAATAATTGCTAGTTTGAATTTCACTGCCTTTTCGCTGGCCGCCATATTAGTGATTCTGGAAACTACGGTTGTTGCCAAACGATAATCTAGAAATTCAGCCCTTTTTCTGCGCCACGTAAGAGAAATATATATATATATATATATATATATCACTATTTTCTTAATTTAGCAATACGAATAATTAATCTTGTGGTAAGAAACGAAGAAGTAAGTGAAATTTCTGTTTGAATTAGATATCGTAGTGGGCTTACCATGCAACCGTTGATTTTGTTATGCATCATACATATATAAATTGTAAAATTTTAAATTTAAAAACCTCTCGCTATTTAAATTATGAAAAAATAAAATTAAAAATAATGTTTAATTTTAAATTATTAATACCAATATTGGAGAGATAGGATATGTGTAACAAGATATAATACATTTGTTAATTACACGGGAAATATTGTTATTTACATTTGGAAATATGTAGTGTCTATCTCTATATTTTTAAACAGGTGGCAGAGAATTTTCGCAATGGTTATCTTTCTGATAATTTAAGCTAACTCATGCAATTGTTGTGAAAGCAAATATAAGATTAATTATATTGATTTTTAAAAACATTGAGTTTATAAAATATCTTACAAAAATAAGTATAAAGCGAGCATAATTAATAGTATACTTTTTCTTTCATAATCTACAGTATATATTTCATTGAAAACTTATAGAACTGCTGTCAAGCGTTTTTAACCTCTGATGTAACAAAAGAGCTAAATGTATATCACGAAGTTTATAAAATGTGCGTATGCATTCCCTTGTTCTGTCTCATTTATAGAGGCTTTATTTAAAAATATATTTATTTATAGAATATATTGTAAATATCTTTGTCTGATTTTTTAAAAATTGTATCTCTTGTTCAAATGTATTCTTGAAATTTTGGAACATCACTTGATTTATGTTATTTCATAAAATATGTGCATTAGCTGATTTTTGTATAAGCGTGTGCTTCAATGACAATTATATATTTCGAATTATTTGTGTTCTTCTCATGGAATTTTAATACTAAATAATTCAGAGTAAATATTTCATGCAAACTACATAAAGTAGAAATCCCCAGTAATTTCACAAAATAAAAAATTTCTGCCCCACAAACACAAAACGAAAATCTCTAAAATATTTCATCTTCATACTAATATTCATCACATTCCAGTTAATATTAAAAATATTTATATACGTAAAAAATTAACATGTTTTGAATTAACAAAATATTTTATGTTACTCAGAATAACAATAATAATAATAATAATAAAAACATTATAACCATCATCATGTAAATAAGATTATCCGGGTTGCATTCACATTCACATATTATAAAAACACAAAGGATAAATTAGTTATAAGGTGTAATACTTTTAATAAATTTTATTTGTCATAGCAGTCTATAACCGATAACTATTATTGTTTATTTTTTTTTCACTTACCCCTATAGTAAGCCAGTGTTAGTCACATTTGTTATAATACCTGTTGATGTTGCATTCTTTAGAAATACGTTCAAGGAATTACCTACTACTTTACGCTCGAAATATTAGCAATAAAATGCTAATTTCATGAGAAATTGCGATATAAAAACTATCTTTAAACTAACTTCTTTTTTCTTTCTTTATTTTTTTTTTAATTTGACTCTAAATAAGATTTTTCTTCGTTCTTCTGATAAAAAACATTAGTATACTTTTAATCATTAGTTCTTTTCAAAAAAATTACTTCTAATAAATTCTAATATGAGGAACCAAGCTTCTCAACGTTTAGAGCATTTTTTTTATACTTCCATAATTATCATACCAAACTATTAACACTGGTTCTTTTAAAAATTTTCTCTAATATAGATATTAAAAATTAAACTGAAATAAATTCTGTATATAATGAATTGCATATCCACTGCAATGAAATTTGATCTGATATATAGTGTAAGAAAATAATATATATATTTTTTCCTTTTACGGAATTTTCTTTCTAAAGGAATATTTCGAATGTTAATTCAAATATGGCAAATAATGGCTGACAACATTCAAATTATTAAGTTGTAAAATTAATTGAACAATTTTTTTTTAAAAAGTAAAAACAGAACACAGAACTACATGCTATTTTCTTAGAAAGTAGAAAAAATACTCTGACGGAAATGAAAGCAATAAATATAAATGTCCATAATGTGTTCCACATTCTACTGTGGAAAGATATAGCTGTCCCATTTTTTTTTCATGCCAAGCAAAGCTTACTATTATACTTTTTATTTAATACGCCCTTTATTCAGGACACTATCTGTTATTTGCATAGAAAATGAATTTTAAAATAACGATCAATCATGCATAGGGCATAGATTTTGATGCATTTTCTTACACTATCATAAAACTTGTTAAGAATGTAGTTTCATAAATTAAAATGAAATATTTATATAAATAATTTAAAATCACACAACCCAGAGAAAGCTTCATTAATTTCTGTCTATAACCGGGAATGTTTGCGAACTCCTTAATGCAGAATTTTATATATTCCATACAATTTTTACACACTACGTAATACAATAAAAGTTTGATAAGTTTTAAAATGCCTACCACAGCGGTAAACGCACATCACAATCTATAGAAAACATGTTGTAGTGTACCTTAGTGATTTATGCCAATTCCATTATGTTTGAACTATCAAAACTTGAATGTAATGCACAACAAATGATTTTTCCGCCAATGTAAAGGAATTGTTTTCGGCGACCATGTGAACGCCGTATAAATGCTACTTTTTCAATACTCTATAGAACGTTTTCTGCAGTCCATCACAATTATGCAGATCATTTTATTTTTGTTTGGAATAATGTAATACCATTAAAATACAGTCCAAATAATTTCGTCTCATCGACCATAATGTAACGGATTTTTTCAGTATCCCAGTAAATGCACTTTAAATGCTACACACTTCATTTTAAATAGCAAACATAGTATGGTAAACCTCAAAGATCAAAGACGATTACTGAAGAATGCCTACGCGGGGCGTAATGCCCACGTTTACTTCACATCTAGATGAGAACAGTCTATGGAGATGGCATCAGAAGATTCAAAAATATAAAAGTGCTCTCGCAGCAGGCTGCGGTGGAGTGATGCAGATGTAGGAGCAATCTGGATGTGCGCTTTGATACTTTGATTGGAGTCGGAATGGTGAGCATAGGGGGGGAAGGGGGGGGGGGAAGGCCCCATCAGAGCCAGACAATTTTTCTAAATCATAATTAATATTTTTTTTAATCTAAAAAACTAATGTAAACAATTTAATTTAGATAAGATGCAAACAATTAGTTTATATAAGATTCAAATAATTAAATTTTGAAGATGCAAAGATAATTAAGTATAAATATAATTAAGATGCAAAAAATAATATAAGTATAATTTTTTTTTCTTAAAATTGCAAAAGAGGTAAGAAGGAAATTTAGCAGAACCCGATGCCAAAAGCAAGGCGGGAAGACGTCAATAGGAAAAATTTAGTGTAGGAATGTCAAATCGGAATAACAATGCAGGTAGTTTGTAAATTTATGTTGAGTCTGTCTATTAATTTCAAAATTTACATCAGATACTTTTTTAAGGATTTGATAGGGACCACTAAAACTTGTGAGAGCTTTCTGGTACTCGTGTTTGAGACCGTCTGTTAATCCCTGTACTACTATAGTTTCACATAAACAAAGGTCTACCTATTTCAACCTTTTTTCTAAAATACTTTTCCAAATCATTGAGATCATTTAATTTCATAGAAGCAAATTCTGAAAATCGAGGAACATGAACAGTAATAAATTTTTCAGTAAGAATATCAGTTATTTTATCAAAAGCATTACATTCTAAACATTCAGTGATAAATACCTTTAGAGCCTCTTCTTTCAAATATTTGAAAATATTTTTAATCTTCCAATTTTCATCATCTCTTATCAGAAAGGCATGTTTTGTCCAAATGGTTTAACCAAGACTTTATGTTAATTCCCGATTGGAAATCAAAAGGAATGATGTTTATTTCGTTTTCACTCATTTTGTTATCACCAGGGACTTTTAAAAATCCAGATCGCAATAACATAAAAGAGGGGTACCTCATTAATATAAAAATTAAAGAGAATTAACACAACAAGATGTAAAATAAAATTTAAATTAAATAACAAATGTAAATACCTCCATCTCTAATAAATAATGATAATAATAATACAACAAATAAGAAAATCAGAGCCTAAATTAAATAACACAAAAATAAATAAAATAATAAATAATACACACAATAATAAATCTTTTCAAACTTACGTAACTCCTTTTGGTGCAGCAGTTTTCCTTTTATAATTTTTTAAGAAGACCGATAATTTTTATTTATTAATTTGTATGATGATAATTTTTCATCAATTTTTTTTTCTCTGTAAAAAAAAATATTTATTTAGATTATTCCGTAGTCATATTCGAGATGATGCATTGTAGAAAATTCACACAGCCTGCATCCGGTGTTGTCCAGGTAAAAAAAAATTCCATCACTCTTTGAAAATATTCGATGCACATTTCGTGAGAATCAGACACACACACCGCAATAAAGATGTACAGCAGCATTCAGCACCATATTCGTAGCTCCTCTGTTTATCAGAAGAAGATCAGAAGAATAAATAATATTCGATGCACATTTCGTGAGAATCAGACGCACAACACCGCAATGAAGATGTACAGCAGCATTCAGCAACATATTTGCAGCTCCTCTGTTTATCAGAATATTGGTATAGCTTGGCGTAAGTTCATAGAATCCTGACCGGCTTTTTGTGGCGTTTTGACGAAGATGAGACACCACGAGATGCAATACTCCACGAGAAAATGGCAGTCCGTGAAATATATAGAAGGCCGCAGTCGATATCAATAATCATGGTGAAGTGGTGAGGCAATGAAAAGAGTCTACAAGAGTTTCTTCCATAAAAACCTGCCAATTTCCAGACAAATAGTTTTTTTAGAATAAGAGCGATGCAGTAACAGTTCCTACAGGTATAAACTTATAGCCCTCAGGATCCACGATGGCTCACTGCATGGTTTAATAGATGTTAAAAAACTGATATGAAAATTCTACGAGACTACAATACCAGATACATATTTGTTTATACTTCCAAACGCGTCAAAAATCCTCCGCTCCAAAGGATGCCAGCGATTTTTTTCACTGAGCGTAGACATACAGAAAAACGACGTCACGTGCGCACAAACCAATGAGTGAGAGGCGAGCTCCAGACCAGCGAATGAGGCGAGACCGAGTAGCTAAAACACGAAAGAGTTCCTCCCCTGGCCGCGCATCAATTTTGAAGTGAAAAATCCTAGCGCGCGAAACCGAGCATGGAATAATAATAATAAAAAGAAACTGGCTTTTTAAAAACATTCGAAATGAGAAAGCGTCTCTCAAAATTTTATAGATTGGGGAGATGATAAAAGTTACGAATGAACTTAAAATTTTAGATTAAGATTTGGAATAAGATAATTATTAATATACGGGTATTTACTTTAAAAAAGACATTAAATAGGAATCATATATTCTAATACGAGCAATATATATATATTTCTGGGTCATTTCTGGGTCATTGTGGGTGAAGATCTAAAAAGCTCAATTTATACTAAATTTTGCATCCAATGGTTTTCGGGCACGAGAAGACTGTTGGGCTAGGTCACATGTTCGAGAAAATTCAATTAGTGGGTCATTTTGTGTCATTTTGGGTCATGGTCAAGCTAATTGTATCTAAAAAACGGTTCAAACGATTTTGACAAAATTTTGTATCCGACTATTTTCGGGCACGAGAAGACTATTGGGCTGGGTCACATGTTCAAGAACTTTCGATTAGTGGGTCATTTTTGGGTCAAAGCGGGTCAAATTAATTTTATCTAAAAAACGGCTCTAACGATTTTGATTAAATTTTGTATCCTACGAGTTTCGGGCAAGCGAAAATCATTGGGCTAGGTCACATGTTCGAGAAAATTCGATTAGTGGGTCATTTCTGGGCCATTGTGGGTCAAGATCTAAAAAGCGGCTCAATTTACACTAAATTTTGCATCCAATGGTTTTCGAGCACGAGAAGACTGTTGGACTGGGTCACATGTTCGAGAGAATTCAATTAGTGGGCCATTTTGGTCATGGGTCATTATGGGTCAAGCTATTTTATCTTAAAAACGGTTCAGAGGATTTGAAATAAATTTAGCACCCTACAGGTTTAGGGAACAAGAAGACTATTAGGCTAGGTCACATGTTCGAGAAATTTCGATTAGTGGGTCATTATGGGTCAAACTATTTTATCTTAAAACCGGCTCAGACTATTTACACTGAATTTTGCATCCTATGGTTTTCGGGCACGAGAAGACTGTTGGGCTAAGTCAAATGTTCGAGAAAATTCAATGAGTGGTGTTCATATAGTGGGTTATTTTGGTCATGTGTCATGATATTTGAACTCAAATTTAATTTTGACCGAACATAGCTCGGTCTTCCCTGCTCGTAAATATTATTAAGAATTAAGGAAATACTGACTATGTCAGAAGTTAGATTAATTTATAGGACTAATGCGAAATAAATGTGATGGATTTGTGAAGGAAATAAATTTTTTATATAACATATATATATATATATATATATATATATATATATATATATATATATATATATATATATATATATATATATTGTGTTTTTCATCTAAAACATTTTCCTCTTGCATACTGTTTTGTATTTATTTAAGCCTTTTTTGTACAAAAATTTCCTACGAAGTATATTTTTATACTTATTTTCACCTCGAAAAACTAATTAATTTCAGCTTATAACAAAAATAAATGAAAAATGTCTGAAATCCTAAACCAATAAATATTAAATTGAAACATTTCAACTAGAAATATTAAGTAACTATTAACAATTTACATTCAAATTTTAATAAGATTATGATTGTCACTTTCTATTCTAATCATTATAAAGGACCTAATCTTGAATTTAAATAAGTGCACCAAAAGAATGTGTAACACGGGCACGCTGCCTGCATACTGTCACAAGGTTAGGCGCACCGAGACTTTTAGACCACAACAGAACCGTTCTTAGGGGCGTCTGACGGATACAGCATTTTTTTGTATATAATAAAAAATATGTAAATGTTTAAACAGTTACTGTTAGTTTGGCAATTCACTTTATTTTGCATGAGATTCTTACATCTTATTAACTGTACATTCTGAGTTTTATTTCCTACAATTAACACCGAACCAGAATGTCAATCCTGACCCATTTTTCGGCATACGGTGTACCATACATAAATGCTATTGTTACAAGTGAGATTTTCTGGAATAAAATCGAAGTATGTTCGCTGTAGGTGTAGATCAACGTTGAATAAATTTTCTCCAACAGTGTGAAAAGTATCTAGGCCAGGAATTGAACTTGAGACAGTGACTATACGGGTAAATTTTCTAACCACTGAGGTACCCAGATGGTATCTAGCCTGACACAATTCACTCACATGTTGGTACCATCAGATCTGCAACTTCATCAGCGTTTTACAGATGAAAATACATAAACATGGATCACCATAATACTAGGGACAATTTTTTTATATATACATATGAATTTCAAATGAAATCAAGTAAAGTACTATATTCATTGAAGATTGTATTCAACTTTGGCCTCCATCTACAACGAATATAATATTTAACGTTGAAACTTCATATTCGAAGTATAGGGGAGGAATAACTAGTTTTAAATAAAAATGCTTCCAAATTTGCACCGGACGTCACATTCGCTGAAAATGTTTCTGGGCTCAAGACATAAATATGTGGGCAATATATGAATAAAATTTTCAATCTCTGACAATATAGTGTTCTCGGTAGCTGGAACATTCTATTTTAAAATCTGTCAGAGTTATTATATCATATCAGGAAAATTCTAAATTCTGGATTCGTCGCTTGTATCTAATCCAATCGCTAATATATATTTTGTGCAGGTACAGTGTTTTTTACTAACTTTTCCTTAAACTTATTTCTTAAGTGATTCTTCATCATTTTACATATGACCTAATTTACCTTAACACAATAAAGATAGAGCTCATGACTGTCTGACTCATCAAAACAGAGCTCAAACGAATAAAGTCGAGATCATGAAATTTGGAGAGTAGATTGCTGTTATGACTCAGACAAGCAATAGGAAAGTATTTTTGAAAATTCATCCATAAGAGGGTTAAATAGGGGATCGAACATTTTAGGTTATTTCATCATATCTCAAACGCAGATTTAGGTCAGAGAATTCATTAGGTCGTGAAATTCAGAATGACGATTCTACTAAAAAAATAGTTAAACATACATTTCAGTGATTTTAGAAATTCAACCAATAAGTGGGTTAAATTGGAGGTCGAAAGTTTTAGGGCATTTCACCATATCTTTGTGCCAGATTAAAGTATGATAGTGAAATTCATCATAACAAATATTTAAAAACAATAAACGTATATTTCCGCAATTTTAGAAATTTAACCTCCAAGGTGGTTATAATTGGTGAGGTTGGATGTTTTAGGTCATTTCGTCATATCTTGGCAGCGGTTTAAGGTAGGAGCGTAAAATACAGCATAACTAATCTACTGAAAAAATAGTTAAACAAGTATTTCAGCTATTTTAGAAATTCAATAACTAAAGTGGTTTAAATAGGGAGTTGAAAGTGTAAAGTCATTTCGCCATATCTCAGCTGTTGTTTTTGGTAGAAGAATAAAATAGGGCTAACACAATCTGCTTAGAAACTAGTTAAACACATATTTCAGTGATTTGAAAGCTATTTTAACGATTACCTCGCCAGCATCAACTATGAATCCGATTATGGAAGATTAAACGGATAAGACAACTTTTGATGATTTTTGATTAGATATTTTGAGTAAGACATTTTTCCAAATAAAACGTATTTTAAAAAATTTCATAGTATATGTAGAATATGAAACACAGTTTCACTAAATAAACCATATCTTAGTAGCAGATATTTACTATATTCTAGTAGCAGATTTAAGTAGGAGAATGAAATTCAACATAACAAATCTACTAAAAAAATAGTTAACTTAAAAAAATTTGTTAAACTTCAGCGATTTTAGAAATTTAAAGGGGGGGGGGTATTTTTTTCGTATTGTTAGGAAAATCGTATCTTTTTCTATTACATGCCCCTTCGAAAATGAACATTCTCATTTATAAAGGTGAGGGTTTTTTTCGTATGATTATGTCAAAGTAACTTTATTTTTTTTCCTTATTGTCTTTTAACGATTCATGTGCGAGAATGTAATCTCTGTTTTGGTCTTCGCTATGTTATTGCATTTTTATTTATTTTACATGTAAGGCCCTTATGGTTTCACCTTATGGCCACACATGCAAAACTAGGTGGTTCGGCTAGTAATATGTATAATTACTTCACTATATCTTTATAATCAAAATAACAATGCATTTTAAAATTTTGCAATTGATTTCAAATAAAAAGAACAGCAACTGCACACATGCTTTGCGCATGAAAAGTTAATTTTTGCCAATAATAAAAATCTAAAAATTCTATGACTGACTCGCAGTTACCTTTTAATGTAGCTAATAAGCAACTCTATCATTCTGAGTGAAAAGGTAGATTATAGAGGCATATTGCTGTAGCATCGGGGACTGAGATAACAAGAGCGTTTGTACTCGTGTTAAATAAAGGCGCATAGTAAGTTGTTTTTAAAAATAATTAATAAAATATCGTATTTTTTTATTATTGCATGATATTAGTTCATCTGCCATAATTAAAGGAATGATGCAAATCTGGAGTCAAATATAGGTTTCATTGATTTGAAAGCTATTTTAACGATTTCCTCGCCAGCATCAACTATGAATCCGATTATGGAAGATTAAACGGATAAGACAACTTTTCATGATTTTTGATTAGATATTTTAAGACATTTTTCCAAATAAAACGTATTTTAAAAATTTTCATAGTATATGTAGAATATGAAACACAGTGTCACTAAATAAACCATATCTTAGTAGCAGATATTTACTATATTCTAGTAGCAGATTTAAGTAGGAGAATGAAATTCAACATAACAAATCTACTAAAAAAATAGTTAACTTAAAAAAAATTGTTAAACTTCAGCGATTTTAGAAATTTAAAGGGGGGGGGTGGTATTTTTTTCGTATTGTTAGGAAAATCGTATCTTTTTCTATTACATGCCCCTTCGAAAATGAACATTCTCATTTATAAAGGTGAGGTTTTTTTCGTATGATTATGTCAAAGTAACTTTATTTTTTCCCTTATTGTCTTTTAACGATTCATGTGCTGGACCAACAAAGGATGGCTGAGAGCTCAGAAACCAACAGACCATTCGACACATTCAGGACACTGCTGGGTGTACCAGACACTACTGCAAATACGACAATTAGAACTTCAGGAGGGTAAGAGGCAGCTAACAAATGGCTTAGAGGTGATACAAGGGTTAGTCTCAATTCACACGTATAGGGGCAAGCCACGAATTGCTAGGACCACTAATGAAGAACACGGCAGGTATCAACGCAGGGACGAACTAAGAAGAAAACATCATGCTTAATACCGCCTCAAATAATCACATAAACATGCACTCACAGAATGCAACACAAACACGAAGACCAGACGTCCTAAACGCCATACAGATCAATCTTCACAACAGCAGCCATGCCACAAACGAATTAGGGGGATACATGGGAGCAGAAGGAATACATGTTGCTATGTTACAAGATTACTACCAGAACAAGGAGACAGGACAAATAGCAGGTATAAACCCAAAACATTGGTCAATAACAAAAACGAAAACAAACAAATCAGCCATCATAACAAAGTTAGGATCAAACCCGATAACGCTAAGTGAACAAGAATTTGTATCAGCCATAACTATCGAAAACAATAAAGAAAAACTAACAATTATCAACACATATGCTCCCCCCTCAGCCGATTTCTCAGTGGTTCTTTCAGAAATTGAGAACACTATGAAGATAGCATCGGGAGAAATCCTGCTAGTGGGAGACTTTAATGCACATTCACAAGCATGGGGATATGACAATACCGACGACAGGGGACAAAAACTCACAGACTTCATCCTTCTTAATTCACTTTTTGTCCAGAATCCACCAGGTGCCCCTCCCACTTTCTGCTTCTTCTATGAGGAATAAAAAAGAAATTAAGGGATGGCCGGATTTAACGATAGCAACACTTAAACTAGGGAACAAAATTAAGGACTGGGAGGTCAGCGAGGACGAATCTCATAGTGATCACAAATTAATAAAATTTAAAATTCAACATGACAACACCAGCCACCACAGACACAGATTAGAAACAAAACATGGAAAACATGAAAAATTTGACAAAAACATAAAAAAAATCAGAAATAAATATATCAAAGAGTTAAAAAAAGTATCGGAAATAGACCAACTAGATAATATTACCCTCAGACTTCAAAATGAAATCACAACCGTAGCGATTAACTGCTATAAAAAACGGTCAACACCCGATATAACAGCCCCACCATGGTGGACAGATGAAATTAAAACGGCAAGAAACAGAGTCAGGGCCTTCAGGAGGCGATATCAAAAACAAAAAGACGAAGAGCTAAAATCTAAACAACACATAGAATACAAAAAAGAAAGAGCAAAACTAAAAAAAATAGTCCAAAAAACAAAAATTAAAACCTGGAAAAGATTCTGTGAGGACGCAACAAACAGATACGGGTCCCAGTATAAACTAGCATCGGGAAAAGTTACGAAACCCCCAAGACTTGTAAACATCTTACCAGATAACAAAACAGTAACAATAAAGGAAACTCTTAATCACTTTCTAAACAACCTGTTTCTTACAGACCCGTCAACAGAACATAAACTTATACCAGCCCCCCCAAGATTTAATGACTCAAGGCCCCCCGTGATAACGAAACAGGAATTAAACCGAATAATAAGAAATATAAAACAAAACAAGGCACCAGGGTATGATTACATAGATTATAATTTAATTAAAAGAATACACAATGCAGAACCACAACTTTTACTAACGCTTTTCAACACATGCCTCAAACTTAACTATTTCCCAAAATCTTTCAAAATAGGTACAGTAGTACTATTCCACAAAGCTGGTAAAGACACCAAAGATCCAAAAAATTACAGACCAATATGCCTTCTACCAGCATTCAGCAAAATATTAGAAAGAATAATACATGGTAGAATAAACCACCATCTAACAACTAGTAATTTTTGGAGCGCCAAACAATACGGGTTCAAACAGGGAATATCAACAGAACAAGCACTAGACGAACTTATTAACAAAATTAAACAAGACAAAGAGGAAAAATATCAAACACTGCTAATTTCTATGGACATTAAGGGCGCATTTGACAATATAAGTTGGCCGATAATAGCCAAAACCCTAAAACAATCTCCCTGCCCCACATACTTAATTAATTGGATCATTAGTTTTCTGGAAGATAGATACGTAACATTAGAAGAAAATGGTATAAAAATAACAAGGCAAACATTCGGCGGATGCCCCAAGGCAGCTGCCTGGGACCACTTCTGTGGCTGCTAATAGCAGATATAGCACTTAAGAAGCAATGGGGTATAAATGTCAGGATTCAGGCTTTCGCAGACGATTTTATACTAATCTTAAGATCAAAAACAAAAGAAGAACTTATAAAATTAGCAAATAAAATAATAAAAGAATTTAACGAGTGGATAACAAACAATAGATTAACATTAAATTGGGACAAAACAGAATTACTGTACCTAAATAGAGGACACACAGGGAATCTCCCAACCGAAAATTCATACAACATAGAGGGCATTGAATTCAACGGTAAAAAGTTAGAGGTCAAAGAACAAATTAAATATTTAGGGGTAATGATACACAAGAATCTAAACTGGCTCCCACATTGCCAACAACAAACAAAGAAAATCAGAAAATCATTTTGGATGATGGGACGGATGGTCTCTAAGGGATGGGGTCTACAACCCAACATAATTAAAATTTGGTATAGGTCAGTAGTGGAGAAAACACTTACATACGCCGCCCCAATATGGGGGCATAACCTGAATAGACGCAGCAAGGAAGTATTATCTAGCTGTCAAAGGCACTTTGCATTGGCCATAGTCAAAGCTTATAGGACAGCCTCAACAGCGGCACTTCAGGTTCTATCTGGCCTGATTCCAATTCACCTTCAAGTACAATACGAAGCAGCTTACGGCACTGTCTCAAGATTACGCAAAACAGTAAACATATACAACACAACTATCCATCACACGGACTATGTTAAAAAGATCAACGTTTGGCACAACCACCCAGCAGAAACAGTAGAACCAAGATTCGGACACAATCTAAGAGACATAGTCGTATACACAGACGGTTCGAAATTGGAATCAGGCGCTACGGGATCGGCTTTCGTAGCATACAAAAATGAACAAAAAATCAAGACATGGTCGGTGCCACTAAGAAAGTGCAACAGTGTCTTCCAAGCAGAACTACTGGCCATACTGAAAGCCGCAGAATGGGGTAATACCACAGGGCAAGATTACAGCATACGCTCGGACTGCATGTCAGCAATACAAGCATTAAGCAAACCCTTTAACGTAACTGAAATAATAGATACAATACAAAAAACAGTAAAAAAATCAAATAATAAATTTAAAATCAGCTGGGTCAAGGCTCACGTGGGCATCCAAGGAAACGAGGATGCTGACGAATTGGCCAAACAAGCAGCACAAAACCCATACAATGCAATCCCTTACCACATGGAGAAACCAATAACAAAACTAAAGAGAACCCTGAAAGAACTAACAATTAAGCAATGGCAGTTCGAGTGGGACTACGGGGACACAGGCAGGCTGACACACAGGTACTTCCCTAAAGTGGATACACACAGATTGATAAGCTGCAAACTACTTTCTCAAGTCAACACAGGCCATGGCGCGTTTCCAGCATATCTGCACAGATTCGCACTGGTGGAAACGCCAGATTGTGAGTGTGGATTGATGGTAACTTCCAAACACTACCTCATAGCCTGTCCACTCACACAAGCACTCCATCTGGTAGGCATAACACCAAACAACGAGCAACTTTGGCACAAACAGCTAGCTCAAAATAAACATGTACAAGCAAAAGCCAAAACAGTGATCAGATGGTTAATTGATAACATAGACTTAATTTCACACTAACGTGAAGCAAAACTGAACAAGCCCTTCCCACCATCCACACAAGATTAATTCCTCAGCAGCAACAGTAATCTAGCGTAGTGCATAGCGAAATAATAAAAAGCAATTAATAGAATCCTCTATTTTTGCACAAAAAGGCATTAAAAGAACTTTACTTTTACTGCACCAAAAAAACTATAAAAAAAAATATATACTAAAAGCACAATGTGCACAAAAAAAAAAAAAAAAAAAAAAAAAAAAATTAACGAAGCCATGTACGCTAATGGCGCCTGGTGCATGTAAAATCCGTCGTGGGTGCAAAGTCCTCCAAGTTCCCTTTGAATTATACCTCTGGAGGTGCCTAGTCAGGTGAAGGTCTCGTCACCTGATCAAGGTTCTAAATTACGAGACCAATTCCTTTCTCTTTTTAAAAATTTAAATTTCTTTTTTAAACCTGCCATTTCAGCGAGGTTGGATGGATGCCGTGAGCTGTCAAGTAGATAAACTGTAGCAAACCACTAGAGAACACTACAGACAAGATGTAATACATAGCGGAAACACAAATATTTAAACTGAATTATATAAACCTGTCTATATTAGCAACCATAGTCAGTGTGAATATGGCCCGAAAGCAAGCCCCTTTCCTTATTCGACAACATACCCAGATACCCATAATTAATAACAAACTAGAACCGGCCAACACAGTATCAAAGTAACTCTCACGAAATACCGTTGCAGCCAAGGACACCCAAGAAGCTAATCAGGTGGATCTCCGTTATGAGGAGATTAGGCGAATTTCGCCCCGCGGCCAGGTATACAAACTCGTTAAGCTGGGCATAATGCCCGGCAGGTAGGGGCCTGGTCTGCGGTTTAATAATAATAATAATAATAACGATTCATGTGCGAGAATGTAATCTCTGTTTTGGTCTTCGCTATGTTATGCATTTTTATTTATTTTACATGTAAGGCCCTTATGGTTTCACCTTATGGCCACACATGCAAAAGTAGGTGGTTCGGCTAGTAATATGTATAATTACTTCACTATATCTTTATAATCAAAATAACAATGCATTTTAAAATTTTGCAATTGATTTCAAATAAAAAGAAAAGCAACTGCACACATGCTTTGCGCATGAAAAATTAATTTTTGCCAATAATAAAAATCTAAAAATTCTATGACTGACTCGCAGTTACCTTTTAATGTAGCTAATAAGCAACTCTATCATTCTGAGTTAAAAGGTAGATTATAGAGGCATATTGTTGTAGCATCGGGGACTGAGATAACAAGAGCGTTTGTACTCGTGTTAAATAAAGGCGCATAGTAAGTTGTTTTTAAAAATAATTAATAAAATATCGTATTTTTTATTATTGCATGATATTAGTTCATCTGCCATAATTAAAGGAATGATGCAAATCTGGAGTCAAATATAGGTTTCATTGATTTGAAAGCTATTTTAACGATTTCCTCGCCAGCATCAACTATGAATCCGATTATGGAAGATTAAACGGATAATACAACTTTTCATGATTTTTGATTAGATATTTTGAGTAAGACATTTTTCCAAATAAAACGTATTTTAAAAATTTTCATAGTATATGTAGAATATGAAACACAGTTTCACTAAATAAACCATATCTTAGTAGCAGATATTTACTATATTTTAGTAGCAGATTTAAGTAGGAGAATGAAATTCAACATAACAAATCTACTAAAAAAATAGTTAACTTAAAAAAAATTGTTAAACTTCAGCGATTTTAGAAATTTAAAGGGGGGGGGGTGGCATTTTTTTCGTATTGTTAGGAAAATCGTATATTTTTCTATTACATGCCCCTTCGAAAATGAACATTCTCATTTATAAAGGTGAGGTTTTTTTCGTATGATTATGTCAAAGTAACTTTATTTTTTTCCTTATTGTCTTTTAACGATTCATGTGCGAGAATGTAATCTCTGTTTTGGTCTTCGCTATGTTATTGCATTTTCATTTATTTTACATGTAAGGCCCTTATGGTTTCACCTTATGGCCACACATGCAAAACTAGGTTTTTCGGCTAGTAATATGTATAATTACTTCACTATATCTTTATAATCAAAATAACAATGCATTTTAAAATTTTGCAATTGATTTCAAATAAAAAGAAAAGCAACTGCACACATACTTTGCGCATGAAAAGTTAATTTTTGCCAATAATAAAAATCTAAAAATTCTATGACTGACTCGCAGTTACCTTTTAATGTAGCTAATAAGCAACTCTATCATTCTGAGTGAAAAGGTAGATTATAGAGGCATATTGTTGTAGCATCGGTGACTGAGATAACAAGAGCGTTTGTACTCGTGTTAAATAAAGGCGCATAGTAAGTTGTTTTTAAAAATAATTAATAAAATATCGTATTTTTTTATTATTGCATGATATTAGTTCATCTGCCATAATTAAAGGAATGATGCATATCTGGAGTCAAATATCATAAGCAGTGATCATTTTTATTATTACATGATATTAGTTCATCTGCCATAATTAAAGGAATGATGCATATCTGGAGTCAAATATCATAAGCAGTGATCCTTTTTATTATTGCATGATATTTGTTCATCTGCCATAATTAAAGGAATGATGCATATCTGGAGTCAAATATCATAAGCAGTGATCCGCCAATATTAAATAACTAAGTTGTAATCTTACGAATGCGGTACAGAGCTGCGAATGCATTTAACAAAATATCAGCAATCATTCCTTTAGCTCAAATTTTGCTCTAATAAATGTATTATAAGTTATACTGAAATTCAAAATATTACGATTTCAGTAATTACACATCTGCATTACTTACTAGCAAACGCTCTAAGAATATAAAATAAATCCGAGTACCCATGCTAGATTTTAACACTATAAGTTTTTTAGATTTTTTTAATGACACTTTATTTTTAATTAATTTCAAATTAATTGCCATTTCTGTTCAAACAACATGTTTCGACGATATGTGAGTGTACTATGTCAAAACATTTTAAGCAACCATTCATATAGTATCTCATTCATCGTTGTGCGTTTTGTATGTGTATAGAAAGTGGGATGTTGACATCAGAAATAACATATATGATTTTTTTTAATATTTTATTTTAACTGCCTCTATGAGAAAACAATGATTCACATATCAATAACAAAATATTAACGATGGCTGACAAATTAAAAATATTCTGTATCAAAATTATTAAACAATATATATATATATTATTTTCTAAAGCAAAACAAAATGTTCCAATTTTCCCAGACAAGAAAAAAACTGACAGAAGGTAAAGTTATGAAACAAATAAATATAAATAAATAACTGTCCTTTATGGCCAGCTTTCCATTTTCTGAGAAGCAAATTATAGGAAAGAAATATCTGCCAATTTTTTTTCAAGTGCTCAAGCACCTTTCACATTGTTATACTTTTCTTTAATCACTTCTTTTATTCTGCAACTCAATCTGTTCACTGCACACAAGCAAGGTTAATTTACAAAGAAAAACATATAATAAGCTTCCTTTGTGAAAATAGTTTTGAAAAGGAAAAAGATTTGAGAATGACAGTTGAATGATTTCTGTAACAAGAGTTTCATTAAGTTGAATAATGTTTTGATTTCATGTTTTATAATTTTTAGACTCTGAATCAAGAAAATTACACAAAAATTCTAATTTTTAAAGAAGAAAAAAAATTTTTAAATTAATAAATGAAAAATATAATTGGCATAACACCTATATACAAAAATGAACAAAATCAATTTATGTTAAGAATTTTTGACGTCAGAATTTTTCTTTTACATTTGAATTTAGTCGTATTCATTTGTATGAGTATTTAATAGGAAGGATAATGGCACAATTTCTCACACATTGAAATATTTTTGTTAATTTCAAGATATATGAAAAAATTAATTTAAAAAAAAATTGCAACATGTTAAATCACATTTCCAAGAATATTCTAATACGATGTATTATTTAATCAATGTAACTGAACGTGATAATTTACTTTAATGAAATGATGCAAAAACAATATCTGATGCATTTTTTTGCAAGCAAATCTAGCTTACGATTTGGGAGTTTGATTTAATATTTCCTTTTTTTTTCTAAAACTCAAACTGTCCATTGCACAAAGAGAAAAACAAGATGAAATTATAAAGAGAAACAACTAAGCGACTTCTTTTATAAAATTAGTTCTGGGAAAGAAACGACATATGCAAAAGTCACAAATGGAAGATTATTCCATTCGCGTTGTACGCAGACATATACAGTAAAGTTAATTATAACAATGCATATGAAATTTCATCTAGTAAGAGTCAAACTTTTTGACTGGCGTTTATTCGCACTGGTAATTAAATGCATAATAAAAATAGATATTTATTTTATTCCATTTAAATATTTTTACTAAAAATCCATTTAATTAAAGTAAAGTTAGTATTGTGAAATATATGGATTAAATAAAAATAACCGTTTGTAACAGGGTGATTAAAATTATTTATTCAATTTAATATATCCTACTAAAATGTTAGCACAGCTCATTTATCATGAATAAACAATTATTTTATTAAATAAAACATCATTTCATGCAACATTTAATAAAAAAAAGCAATATGTCTTATGTTAATCATTAAATTTGAAATGTCCAAGCGAAAAATACGTAAGAACAGGATAATTCTTTCAACAACAAATTCACTTTGAAAAGATGATACGCGACAGAGAAGCATGGTTGTTTTTCTTAGCTCTTACAAATGCACATTTTATGTTAATTACACTTTAAGTTAATAATTTTGTTTTCTACTTATTTAAATTCAGCCTCCATTGCTTGTTAAAAAAAGAATTTAATAAAGTTATCCTGAAAAAATTAATAACGGTACTCATAAAAGAAAGAAAAATTGTTTCTTATTATTAAGGCGTATTACGAATATGCCTTTACTTCATGTTGAGAATTTCAATGTTTAATCATGTAGATAATAAATCAACATTTTAATTTTGTTTAGTTATGAGATGAAATTGAATCAGAAAATTATTCTAAATACAAAACTATTCACTAAAGACATAAATAGCAAAACTATAATTTTATTAATGAGTAAAGCAATTAGTGTTAACGAAATTAAATAATTTATTGGAGAAAAATGCAAATGCTTATTGTATTACAAATATAATTATAATGATTATGAGCAGAGATAAGTAATGTCATTTTTTTAAAAAAAGGGAATATGTTTCATTTTAGTTTTGAAAATATCTTAAGTACATTAAAATTTGTATAATAAGATCCCTTTTTCAAACGATGTTAAAAATCATATAGAAAACGCATAACAACTCATAAATAATTTAAAAGATAGCAATAGACATTTTAATTTTCTTTAATTATTATTAATATATCCTGCAAATTTATTCTTATATTACTGTACTAATTAATAAATGTCTCACTAAGCTGGTAGTAGTAAATTACCATCTTAAGTAAGAAATTAATATTAGATATAAAGCAAAGTAAATACCGAACTGCAAAGTTAAAAACGAATTGTGCATATGTCTTCTCTGTCTTATAAAAGCACTATATATATATATTAGAGTTATTAAGGGGCTGACTTGCATTCTCGATATGGGTCAACATGTAAAAGATATCGCAAAGCACTAAAAAATTATCAAACTACCTAAAAATATCTCAGCTGTGAAATAATTTGTAAAAAATATATTTCTTTTACAATGGCATTTGCCCAAATCCAAAAAATGTGTAGAGAAAATTATACACCCTTTAACAGCAAAAAATACTAAACAACACATAAAACTGAATTATTTATCTATTTATATACAGTATGCCCACTACAGTCCCTTGCCACCCTCTTAACTTCGGAACAGCTGCTGCTATAAAAGTAATGTCTAGGTATAGTAAAGTAGCCATACGCTACTCAATGAAACCGCCTACGGCGCCACCTGGTGGAATGCTGCTGAGTTAGCATTCCTATCTCGGAAATGGAAAGAGATAGAGAAAAAAAGTGATTTACAAAGTTGTAGAGCATCATCGATTTAGTAGGAAAAGACACCTTGTGGACATTAATGCGAATAATAGAACAATTAAAACGCACACTTGTATTTTCGTAATTTCCTACACTGTGATGTAACAAAACGATTACAAAACGTCTTACACCAGATTAATTAATGATGATGGATGAATTATGGCCTTCAGATTCAACCGGGATAGCTCAGCTTGTAGAGCGTGGCAGCTTCAGCCAAGAGACTCTAGGTTCGAATTCTGGCATGGTCATTTTTCGTCCAGTTGGAAAATTACAATTCGTGTAAAACGATCTTAGATAGAAAAAAACGACTAGTTATAATGATATACCTTTATTTCAGATGTTCAAACTTCTCACCGTCAGCTGCAATGCATATTTGGATCCTTGTTTGAATTTCACGTTGCACACGTTGGAGCATAGATGGTGACACGTTGGCACAATCATCCGCAATGCGTCGTTTAAGGTCCTGCAATGTTTGTGGAGTGGTCGCATACACCTGCTGTTTTATAACTGGTTGTTTATTTCTTTCCAAGATCATTTTATCACATTACAGTGTAGGAAAATAACGAAAAAACATAGGCGCGTTTTAGCCGTTCTATTCTTCACATTAATGCCCACAAGGTGTTTTTTGTACTAAATCGGTGATGCTCTACAACTTTGTAAATCACTCTTTTTCTCCATCTCTTTCCGTTTTCGAAATAGGAATGCTAACTTCGCAGTTTTCCAGCAGGTGGTGCCGTAGGCGGTTTCTTTCAGTAGCACATGGCTACTTTACTATACCTAGACACCACTTTTATTAATATAGCAGCAGCCATTCCGAAGTTAAAAGGGTGGCAAGGGACTTTAGTGGGCATACTGTATAATACCATCAGAGAATTTGACAATACCCAATTCATTATTATCACTTTCGATTATTTTCAATATTTACATTTAAAATTCATTATCTTTAAGTGACTCTACATAATTCCGTTCTGTATTCATTTGTTTTAAATAAAAATCGGCTGCATTATGGCAATCAAAAAAGTATTGAGTTTATGAAACGTAAAAACATCATTATCTGAGGCAATCTGACATGCATTTATTGATAGTTTCAGCATATAACACATCAATTCACTCAATATGCAATATGCATGAACAATTTTAATCTGTTGCAGTTTAATCATGAGATTAGCAATGCCTAAGCGAAAGGTGAATAATAACTAAACCGTTGTTTAATGATAAGTTAACTGTAAAGATAGAACACACAATAGCGAATCGCATGTGTTCGTCTAACATTTTTAAAATGCAGATTGTATGGTAATTAGTCTTTAAGTATGTATATCTTTTGTTATCTGTTTTAACATCGTCTTCATTGTTTGTTGAACAATAGAATTTACTCAGCAAATAATCAAATTTCAGTTCAATGAAAAATAATTTTAAAGTATTTGACAACGAAATGAAAAATGCTTTCTGTTATAATGAGATATAACAAAAATCCCGTAAGTACTTGCCGATCATTTTAGTATATATGGATACGGCCAATAAGTAAAAAAAAAAAAAAAAAAAAAAAAAAAAAAAAAAAAAAAAAAAAAAAAAACATTAAGTGATTAACTGAAATGTGTATTATATTTAGGATAATATATTAAATATGTAAATGGGAAGATTTCATTAATGAGAAAGAAAATTAGTGTTATAGAATTAAATTAATTTTAATTCTTGTAAAAAATTATTTTTAAAGCATTAAAAGGAAGAATACCAACGTTACAAATGCACAAATATTACACAAGAAGCGCCATATAGCTCTTCCGATTCTACAAGCTCGATTCCACTTCAGTGCCATAAAGAGCAAAGTACAGCGCACATACGGGTATTTGAACGTTCTACGCGGCCAAAAGTCAAATTATTAAAGTACTAAGGGCGTGAAAAAGAACGACAACCTGAGTTAGGGAACAGTTTCGAGAACAATACCCAACCCTTTCCACCTTTCCCCCGTGCACGCGACTCGTTCAACTTTAGTCGAAATTCGACCGTTCATCTTGTTGTGTGTGTCTGTTCTCGGCATTCGTGTAAAAACATTAACTTTGCAGTGAAATATTTATTATTTTACGTTTATTTTGAAAGTGTTTGTGATGGATCCTAATACAACAGGTAATAATGCAAAACTTTAATATATATTTTTTATTTTTTATCATTCTGAAATTTAGTTGTTGTACTTTGAAGGTACCCTCATATTAGAGTAAGATTATTTCTAAACTATTTTACTTAATCGAGTGTTTGTTGTACTATCCAGTCACATCCTGTTATAATTTCTAACTGAATCGAAAGTTTGAAGCCTTGAGTTGTAAAAAATCAAAGAATCTGCCGCGGAAAAGCGCGGATGTGTATGTGTTGGCGCTTTGAACTATTTTTTTACTAAATATAAAAAAAAATTGACTATCGTAAATAGCATTCCAAAAGAAAATATTTTTATTGTAGGTTCACAAGGTGCCTCGGGAGTAAGGATTGTGACCCGTACATATTTATTTGATCGAATGCAGAGCTTTTATTTGTCCAATTTAGAAGATTAATTAATTTTCTTAAAATATCAACTAATATCGGGTGAAGGTTACACAGAAGACCAAATTGAGAGCTAAAAACGCAATTTCGTACACTTTACATCGCAAATTAAGCATAGGTGGTTAAAATTCACAAGTCGATGCTACATATGTGGTGCAACTTCTAAGGACTTCAACAAAATTAATATTCAAAATGATATTAATTCTGAAGCTGTCAAGTTTGGCCTTTCAATTTTACACGCTAGAATTAAACTTTTTGAAAGCATTCTAGATTTGGCTTATATGTTGCCAGTAAAGAAATATAGAGAGCGGAAGACTGAAGCAGAGAAAAAATTGAACTGGAAAAAAACTCGAAATCCAGGAAAGATTTTGCGAAGAAACTGGTTTACTGGTAGACATACCAAATGCAAATTTTGGCAATACCAATGACGGTAATACAAGTAGGAGGTTTTTTGAAGACCCCAAATTGGCTTTTGACATAACCGGTATTAGTTATGACCTAATATACCGCTTAAAAGTCATACTGGAGACAATTTTAAATGGACATATAATTGATCTGGAAAAATACGAGAAATATGCATTAGATACTGCACGTTTATATGTAGATTTGTACTAGTCGCATCCAATGACTCCCACAATGCACAAAATATTAATTAATGGTGCAGTTATCATCAAAAAGGCATTAATGCCCATTGGGCAGCTTTCAGAAAAGACCGCAGAAGCGCGTAATAAGCATTTTAGGCTATACCACCCAGACTTCGCGCGAAAAATCTCGAGGGAAATTGCAACAAATATATTTTTAATCGGCTACTATTAACATCAGATAAGTAGCCTGAGAAAAGTAAAAGTAAGAAGGATGAACTCCTTTTTGCCAGAAACATTTGCTCTTATTTTACCAATGTTCGTGATGATTCTTCAGAGAGTGACGAAGATGAAAGAAGGTTTTTAAAAATAAAGTTTGTGCTTTATTTTAATAAATCGTCTTTATAAATTTAATAAATGTATTTTTTCTTTCAATTAGTATCCTTTAGATCAGATATATAACATAAAATAATTTTGGCCGCGTAGATAACACAAATACCCGTATGTGCAGCGTGCTAGAAAAAGCATGACTAGGCAAAACCACGAAGGGATGGTCGCTTATATACCCGATGCAGTTAGACAACTGCGGGGACAAGTAGAGACATTTACCGGAGAACAAAAGAAACGAAAACAAAAAAAAAAGGAAATTAAATTAATGCTTTCCAAATACTTGAAAAATCAACAGTACTAGATATGTCATTGACTAAGGAGTGAGAATTTTGAATGGTGTGGTAAGCTTACCAAAAATCAAGATCAAGCTTAGAAGAACATTTTTAGATAAGGGTAAGTTGAACTTATGTAGACAAGAACAAAAATGTTGAGCAATAGAAGAACGTTTAAGCTCCCGATTTGTTACATAACATTTACGCTCTTTTAAGCGAAATCTAAGAGTATGTCGTTTAGTCTGACCAATGTAAGAGAGACCCCACTGGTAAGAGATTTGTTATGGGGTGTTTGGGATTTGGAAATTTAAATATGAAATATAAATCAATAATAATTTATTTTAATTGTGTTTTATTATCCAAATATTCAAAAAACGTTATGATTTTTAAAAAAGTATGATTTTAAGCTTTAGTATGTTTTTTTTTTTTCTTTTTTTTTTTTTTTTTGTTTTTTTTAAATATTGGGTTCTTGATGTTGTAGTTAGATTACTAATTACAGTCTTAACACCATAGGAAGTATGTTGCTGTTCATATCAATGATTGATATCAAATTTACAATGTTTGAAATAATGTAACGACATTAAAATACACTATACACACATTTCGTGTAATACACACATTTCCTGTAAACAAACTGTAAATGCTACTATTTTCATTTTCAATAGCATCATAGGAATATGCGATATAAACATCAGTAACATGCATCAAATTTAGATCAATCCGAGTATTTTTACGAGAGTTGGAGCACGGACAGACAGATTACCATACAAATAGCCAGACAAACCGTTATCCTAAACACTTTTCAACTATTTTAAAAAGTGTTAGAAATGAAAGTTTTTTACAAATGTAAGCACTAACTAGAAATCTTTTAGGAAAGAAGTTACAGTCCAAAAGTTACAGTTAAAATGTTTATCCAGTAGCACATACACATACATTAATGTAAATAACACTTTATAAGTATCTAAAAAAGGAAATTTCGAACACATTTCGAACATTAAAATAATTTTATATGAATTAATGAGAAAATTGTTATTAATAGAATACAACATAGATACTAAACGAACTAAAACTTTTTTTTTTGTGTGTGTGTGTGTTTTTGATCCACAAACATTTTTGTCGCTTCCATTACAACTAAAATATTATTTGGTATATTTTGCGAAAAAAATTCTTATAAAGACTATTTTTATAATTAGTTTCACTTTGGAAAATAAATTATTATCAGTTTATTATCATGCGAAGACATATTTTAAAAAAATTTTGAGATACTTTTGAGATACAGGAAAGTCGGTGTGTGGGGGGGGGGGGTGGAGTTTTAACTAGTTCGGGATGAAAGTGCATCCCAAAAGTCATTTGATGGGCCTAGATTTCGCTAATGAGGGCTCTCAGCACAAGATATAATTTCTGTAAAATATTTGCAGAAAACTATTCATTTTTATGACCACTGTGTTCTCAGTAGTTATTACATTCGATATTGTATCGCTCTATTTCATTTACTTAATTTATGTCTGATTAAAAGATAATCTCCGATTCTTCGCTTACCACTAAACATTTTTTTCTGAATTCGGAATGGTAGCTAAACTGTTTTTATTTTACTGTTTCTTGATTTTATGTATGAATGTATTCCTCAACATTTCACACTTGACCTAATATCGAAATAATCATACATTTAATCTTTAATCTATAAATAACGATGTATTTTAAAATTTTTGCTTTAAATAAATAATAAACAGGTTACAAAATGCTGCTCAGTCAGATGTTTTTCAATAATGATCAATAAATTAGCGTATTATTTATTTATTTATATGGTATTTATTCATTCTGCATACTTAAAAACAAAAAAATATATAATAAAGGGTGTTGTTTAAAAAAATCAATATCATGAATGGAGAATATTGCAGTAAAGAAATTTAGTAAGCTATCAGCATCGATTATTTTAGCCAAACTTTGCTTAAATAAATATATTTAAAATAATACTCATAGTGTAGACATAACTTTTAAGTTTTTACGACATTCAAATTTCTTTTTAACAATTTCGATGACAAAATTAAATAAACGTGTATGAGTTTTACACTCCACTCTTTGCGAGTTTTTGCGGATACGTTTTTCATAAATTTTTAAATTACTTCAACTTTTGCTCAAAGGTCATACTTCAACAAAATGTGAGTGTACAATGTCCAAACATTGTTCAAAAATCTTTCGTATGATGTCTCATTCATCGTTGTGTGTTTTGTATGAGAACAGAAAAAGATATGGGACATCAGAAATAACAAACATGATTATATTTTCTTTTTATACGTTTTTTTAAACACCTGTATGAGTAAACAATGATTAAGATATAAATACAGATATAATAACAAATGCTCAGAGAATTTAAAATGTTCTATAGCAAAATTCTTCAAACCAGATATAAATAACATAAAATAAATGAGAGTTCAACAAAATCTCTAATTTTCACAGACAAAAAAAAAGTGTTTTGCCAGAAGTGAAAGTAATGAAAATAATAAATGAAATAAAAATATGTTATGGCCGGCATTCCATTTTCACAGAATAGCAAGAAAACAATATCTGTCTCATTCTTTTTACGAGTACGCATATTTCGCTGTTATACTTTTCTTTAATCAATACTTTTATTCTGCAACTCAATCTGTCCATTGCACAAACACAATCAAGATGATTTTAGAAAAGAAAACATCTAATAGACTTCCTTTGTAGAAATAGATTTGAAAAGAAAATACGTCTAAGAATGGCATTTAGATGATATCTCGATGTTTTGATTTCATATGTTATAAACTTCAGACACGGGGTAGAGAACACTAAAATAAAATCTACTTTTGAGCAAGAAAATAATGTATTTAAAAATTACAGATGCCGAGCAAATTAAATATTATGCATGAGATAACACATGTATACAAAACTGAACAAAATATATTCATTTTATGAGTTTTGGATCAGTGAATATTTTTCATTTGCGTTTCATTTCTGCATTTACTTCTATTCTTGTGCACAAAAAATTCTTTTGACGAATATTTTTATATATTCAAAGATTTTTTTTTTCTGGATTCCATGATATATGCAAAATAAATAGAAATATTACAAAAGATGAAAATAAAATTTCAAACTTATTCTAAAGTAACGTAAATTTTAACGAATTAACTTAATTTAATATTAATTTTATGTTCAACATAAAGTAAAATTCTGTCTTTTCGTTGACAGAGTTTAGTTTAATGTCCAACTATAGTATCATATGTTAATCTGACATTGTGTTTAATCTTTTTTCTTTTGAATTTCATCTGGGCAGTCAATTGTCACTTGCGGTAACTCAATTACTGGTCAATTTGCTTTATTCAAAAAAAACAAATGGTAATTGCTGGAATAGATTAAAAAATTATAATATGCTCGAAAAGTATTTAAAAGTCACAAAAAGTGATAAAATTTCCCCAATTTGATCTATAATTTTCGAAAAAAAATTCTTTGAAAGAACAATTTGTTTCTATTTTGTGATGTAAAAATTTACATTATTCTATATTTGGAATTGATATTTAAAACAGAATGCAGTAGCGCCTGTGGTTGCAACCATTGTTATCTATACTAATAAAAGAAAGTTTCGCTCTGTGTGTGTGTGTGTTTGATTTAGATTTAGGTAGTCCAAACCTGGTGCCTCAGAAATTTAATGTTTTGAAAAGTAGAGTAGTTATTAATTAAAAACTGATCAAAAGGTTCACAAATAAAGAATCACTATTCCGAAATCCACGCGCGCATGCTCAGAAGCCCTTTATCCGTTCCTCCGTAAATAGAAGCAACAAAGCACGGGTCAACCGTTTCTTTTTAAGTTTTTCTAAATTCGCCATGGGCGAACAGCTAGAAATACGTAAAAACCGTCTGCATATTGTCAAAAAACATACATTTACGTCTCGAAAGATTTGGTTGGTTCGAAAAAAAATCCCATTTAACCCTTTAAAAAAATAATCAAGACGCATCGAATTCAAGTTTTTTTTTTATTTTCTCCCGTTTTCCGAGTCTTGCATCCAACGGACTAAAAAAGATACGGAGAAACAAAGTCACCAAATTAAAGAACTGACTTTGCCCTTTTTAAAGCTATCCTTGGTTTTTAAAAATACGAAAGTTAACTCTTCGAAAAAGTATATTTTCTGTATGCCATTTCCTGATTTTTGCGATTTCGGTGATTTTTAAAAATGTACATCTGCGATTCAGACCAATGTACGAAAAACTAAAAATACCAGACAATATTTACATTTAAACACTTTTCGACAACTGTATTTGTTTTTAAAAACTGGAATATTAACCCTTCGAAAAAAAATCGCGCGCAGGACTCACTTTTGCGAATTAAGATTTTCTGCGACATATAACATCTGGCACAGGCTCTCTAAAAAAACCAAACAAAAAACAAACATATCTAAAAAAATCTTCTTTCTATCTGGTTCAGGTAGAAACCTTTAGTTTAAAAAAAATATCACGTTAAACGTTTTGAAAACGTTTTTCACCGTAAGTCAATTTTGCTTTTTAATGATTTCTCCTATCTTTAAAAATTCGAATTGGCGTTTATAAACAAGATACGAAAAACTAAAAATATCGCACCTGATCTACATCTCTTTGCTTTTTAAAGTCTGGTATCCGTTTTGAAAAATTTTAATTTTAACCCTCCGAGTGAAAGTCATTTCCAAAACCACTCACGCGATTTCCGTTTTTCGGCCCAGGTTTAAAAATCGGCTTCAACTCCGGAAATGCGATTACGGACAAACAGGTGACTCCATACTGTAGACACTTTCATTTTATTCAAAACGCACCGTTGAGTTTTTAAAAATATTTACATTAACCCTTTCGAAACCGATCGATTACGTAACCTACTTTCGCGACTTTTGCTTTTTTTGCAATGTTTACCCTTGGTAAAATTTCAATTCTACTAAACAATTTGGTTAGTTCGAGTATTCTGTAAAGGCCTCTTCCAGAACATATTGTGCCCCCTGGCGGTGGAAGGTAAAAATACAGGAGTATCTCTGGTTCTATCGGCCATGACGGGGTTTGGCTCATTTAACTAAATTGGCTCATTTAACTTGATTTCGATAGCCTTACAGATTTCAGTCATATTCATATAGAACAGATTGGTTTTATCTCGGGCCCGGGCAACGCCGTGAGGGTTAACTACTACATATATAAAAATAGAAATTGTTTGTTGTCAAGTGTCTAGAACGGAACTATAAATTTCTGAACAAAACAGTCAGTAATAAAAGAAAAAGTAATTAGTATCGAAAAAGGTATCGTAAACTCAAAATTTTAAATTTCAAACTGAACTATTTGAACTGGAAACATTAAAAATTTAATGCAATTTATGCAAAATGTTTTATAGGTATATGATTTTTATTCTCTATATCATTTAAAAACAACCCAATTAATCTTTTAGCTACAGAACTATGCAGCAAAGTTAAATAATGATGCAAATGTAAACTATTTAAGAATAATAGAATTGATGTCTTGAAGAAACGTTTATGTTACAAATTTTGGATAGTTGGATGTTTGTGGAAAAGGACAAATGTGGAATGATTGAAGATTACCCATTGTTGAAAATTGCAATTTCATAATATACAAGTTTTATTTACTTTAAATAGAAAAATAAATCAAGAGACTTAAAATTATAGAATTGCTTTCCTTACCCAACTGACTAGCTTTTTATAACTCGTCAATGCTCAGCATGAAGACAAAATTGGATAGTAATTAATAACGGAACTGCTCTGTGTTGCACCACGTGAATGAGACTACGCTAATCAATGACAATAATAGTTTATCTTCATTTCTGTAAAATTTCAAATTTGTAAAATATGCCCTTCTTTCAAACACCCATTTAATTATTAAAGTATTATTTTTTATTTATGTTATAATTATACAGCCTCTACAAATGCACTGGTGCCAAGCACGTTAAGTAAAATATCACTAAATTTTGTTCACAATGTTCAAAATATTAAATTGTAAAATTATGAAAACAGAAAACGTTTTTTATTAAACAAAAGCAGAACCGAAAAGTTCTTGTAATTTTCAAGGACAAGATAAAATATGTCAGACGGGAATGAAAATACAAATATCAGTGTCCTTTATGGGTTCTGAATTTTACTTTAATGGGGGACAATGGAAAAACACAGTCTATTCTATTCTTTTTACGATCAAACATAGCTTACTTTTTGCGCTTTTGATTTAATCCTTCTTTTTTTCTGAAACACATTCTTCCCATTGTACAATCGGAAAACCAAAGCCAGATTACAAAGAGAAACACATAATAATCCTTCTTTATAAGGATAGTTTTGAAATGAAACTGTATATGAGAAAGTAACATATGGAAGATAAGTACATGAGCCGGTTTCTTAAGTTGAATAATAATTTTATTGTACTGTTATGAGTTTTAGATACACTGTTATAAATATGAAAAGATTGTGTTACTTATGAATATAAAAATAATATATTTAAAAAATAATGATCAGAACAATTAAATAATTGTCATTAATTGAATGAGAACAAAACTGATTACGTATATGTATTTTTTGATTTTCCGTTTTATTTCTGCATGTATGTGGGCTTGATTGTACAAAAACTTCTAATGAAGCATATTATTCATTACATAATGATTCATTTCAAAATATTCCTTAGCTTCAGAATATGAGAAAATAAATGAAAAATAACTGAAAATTCGAAGCATGTAATATTAATTTTTAGTATTTGAAACAAAGTCATTGGTAACTGAAAAGAAAAATTAAAATTAAAATCCATTTTAATATTAACCTGAATATTTCAAGTTCAAACATGAGAAAAAAAGGAATTTGTTATTGAGTAAGATTGCCATCTCCTATTATTATCACTACAAATTATTAAAATTTTTCTCAAAGCTACAACAAATTTAAGAGAATGTTTTAATGATGATGATTAGTAAGCTGATTTTGAGAATAATTAATAAAGTAGCATATTTATTCTATTTATGTATATACGCGTAGAAAAGTGATTACGCATACGTATGTTAGATTTCTCATTTTTTTCTTGCATTAAGTTTGTGAAATTATGTGGATTACTTGTGCAAACATTTTAATGAAGGATATTAATACACAAGGATTCATTTCTAAATATGCCTTATTTTAAGTCTAGGAGAAAATAAATAAAAAATAATTGAAAAGTCAAAAGATATAATATTAATTTTAAGTATTTAAAACAAAGACATTGATAATTGAAAAAAATTTACTCTAAAATAAATTTTAATATTAATCTGAATATTTCAAGTTCAAACATGAGAGTAAATCTACTGTTTTATTTCTTTTTATAGTATATAATTATCATTTTCTATTATTATGGCCTAAAAAGTTAACAGTTAATCTTAAAGGTACAAAAAAAAAATATGTCAGTACTGTAATGATGATACTTAGTAAGCTGATTTCGGTAGTAACTAATAAAGTAGCACACATTTTCTCTTTTGATGATATTTATTCAGTTTCTGTAATTAAAAGGATGCTAAGCATGTCAAAGACAAAATAACACAGACTGGTTAACATAATGTGGAGTCCAGGATAGTAAATTTTAAATTTGAAAGTAGAATACCCTTTCTTAAAAAACACATTCCTAAAAGTACTTTTAATTTTTACAATCATAAACAAATCCACGGACGGAAGTGAAAGTTATAAACATTAGTATATTTTATGGGTCCAACATTTTATTTTAATGTAACACTAGAAAAATATTTGTCTCGTTCATTTCATGAGCAAACATAGCTTGCATTTTGCACGTTATATTTAGATCTTCTTTTTATTCTATAACGCAATCTGTCCATTTGAAAACGAAAAAGCGTGGTGTTTCACAAAGATAATCATTTAATGGATTTATAAAATACTTTACATGAGAATGTGAGAGTTGAAATATTATTCTATGAACATATTCCTTAAGTTAAATAATATTTTGAATTAACACTCTGTGAGCATTATATACATGTTTAGAAAAAATAGATGAAAATGTTACATTGAAGACGAAATTAATTTAGTTATAAATTAATTTTCATAATATTTAAAAATGCCATTAATGGAATAAGACATATGACATATACATTAAGAAGTTGTATCATATTCATTAAAATTTAACATATTAAAACTTTTACAAACAATTAAATAAGCAAACAATCTGAAATAGCTCACTTGTAAATTACAACCAATTTTTTTTCCCAGAATTACATGTATTAGGCAGTTACATTTTAACAGAGAGAATACAAATCTATCGAAAAAATTAAAATTTTTTTTGTGTTGCAAATGCGAAATTACACATAAAAATAACTACATTTTTTTTTTATATATACTACCACCAGATAATTCGTGAATATCAATTTCATTATTACGACTTTGGCTTTTTTAAATATTTAATTTAAAATATTTTTTAAATATTTAAAAATCATCCAGTTTGAGTAAATCTAGATAATTTATTTTATTTATTCATTCGTTTTAAATGAAAATCGACTGCAATAAGGGAACGAAAAAATAATAATTGTTCGAGTTTATACGACAGAAAAACAGTATCATCTAAGCCAATCTGTATATGATTGTTCATTAGTTTAAGTAAATAAACACCCCAGTGAACTCAATAAGAAAAATGCATCAACATTGTCCTAGTTTAATCATAAAATTGGAAATATCTAAACGAATGGTAGATAATAACTTAACTGTAGTTCAAGGACAAATTCACTGTAAACAGAGAGCATTCAACAATGAACCATGTGTGTTTTTCTAACCATTTTAAACGAAGAATTTGTGTTAATAATGCTTTAAGTAAGTATTTTGTTACTTGATTAAATTTTGCCTTCATTGTTTGTTGAAGAAAAGAATTTACATAGTAAGTTATCTAAATTTTGAAATGAAATGAATATCGTTGCATTATTACAGTAAGGGGGGATAGGGGATGAATGGGACAAGGGATGGATGAGACGTTCTCTATATTTCAGGCAATAAACTTTTTTTAAGTTGCTTCCTATCCTCATAGATTTCACTTCCATAGTGTGCTTCAGAACCAAAAGCAAGTGCACATGGCTGTTTTCAGTTTTCTTCAAATTTGCATTTCCTGAAAACTCTGCTTAAAAGTAATTTTATTTACATTTGAACTTACTTAAATATATTATACAATATAAACAATTAAGATATGTTGTAGTTTTTTGTTTCAAGGCTCAATATTGGTAATTAAAATGAATGCATATTAACTGTTGTGACAAAATAATTTTTTTAGACAAAATGGCAGACATTTGAATATATGCATCATAGGGATGATTGAGACATTTAAAATGGGATGAATGAAACTGTCTCATCCATCCCTAGAGGATGCTGAAAAATATATTTATTAACTAAATAATATTATATAGGTTGATAAATTAATAATTTATGGTAATTATTCTTTTAACATTTCATCCTCATTGTAGCCATTGTCTTCAGACATTGAATGCTTCCATTTGTGGGCTTTTTAAGGCAAAGCTGAGATGAGTCTAAGATGATTGGTTAACAAATAATCCTGTAGATCATATTACAATTTATAATCTCACAGCTATTGCCAAGGAGTCATTTTTGTCAGTTTTTACTCCTTAACATTGAATACGGAGAGGAAAAGGTTTGTGCCCCATTCATCCCTGCTGCGGGGATGATTGGGACATAGAAGAACTTCTTTTTAAATTTCATTTATATTTCTGTATAATTATAATCTTGAATAAATATAGTGCATAAGATGTAGTCAAACACTTAATATACGACATGTGATATATAATATTAATAATAAATAAAATATTTAAAATAACTATTTTTGTGAAAATGTCCTACTCATCCCCCCATCTTCCTTATAATAAAAAGTACTTTATCTTGTAATGAGGTATAATGAATGTTCATTAAGTACTCTAAAGAAATTAATGCATGCACATACGGATAAAACGTAAAAAAAAATATTTGTGTTAAGTGATGAACTGAAATTTATCGTAAAATGCATTCTAATTAGCAAATTATTCACTATATTAAAGATGTAAATCAGAAGAGTTTCATTAATGAGATAGATAATTAGTGTTACAAAAATTAATTGATTTTTATTAAAATAGGTTTGTTGCATTTTCTAAAGATGAGTTTATAAGCAACAATTACCAAACAATTAAAACATTATTTTAATGTTAAACATACATTAATTTTCTTTCATAAACAAGTGGCATTCAAATTTAGCCACTCTAGTTTTCAGAGCATACATGCATCGGAGCTAAACATGTTAATACATATCATTTTTATTAATTAGCTGTAAAGTGAAATCTGTTTTCAATACTAGCAGTCTGTCAAATGAAAGAATTAAGAACCAGAGATTTATACATAATATTTTACTTCAGTTAGGGGAACGTTATGAAAGAGATTTGATAAAACAAAACACATAGGGTGAAATGCAATTTTCACCTTGCTTTATTCATAAAATTTCAGTATGAGAGCCGACAGATCCCACTGTTTACTTAACAGGTGATAAGACAGTTTAAAAGACACGAAGATGTTAAAAGGTTGTTTACAAAAATATGTTAAAAGGTTGTTTAAAACTGTCCTAGTACATTCGGCTGGCTACCGCTGCCATCATCAGGGAGCAAAAATTCTTACTGACTTCCGTCTTGCGCTTTTGAATTCAAGGTTCTCCTTGAGGTGGAATAGTTCATTGTTTCTTGGGTGTTATTTGAGTTGGTTTCTATGGACACCCTGAAAGGATACCCTATATTCCTACTTTGTTTGAGAAATTAAGATATTCCTTATGAAAACATGACATAAATTTGACAGCCTAGAAGAAATCCCTTTCAATAGTAAGGGAATTAAGAAACACGGATCTAAAAATACTTGGTTACTACAGTTTTAATATAATTGCAAGAGATTTCATAAAACTTTGATGCGTTATACAATGAGATTAGATCCTTATACACCCTAGATATCACATTCACGACTATAAGTGTTTGCAATTATAAAGTTAATCCGTGTGGACAGGACATTAATATGCACAATGTATGAATTGTATTTTATTTAAAATATGTATATGTATATTTTTATTTCCTATTATATCCTTATAATATTTACATAAATGATCATCTATGTATTCACTAAATTTTGAACGTGAGGTTCAGTAAGTTTAAAAATAAAAATTAGCTGATTTCCATGAGTGGAGAAAGCGTTATAAAAACATCCAATATTATTTCATATACTATGAAGTACACAGAAGAAGTTTTAAATGTAAAATCAGTAGGCTGAGGCTGCAATCATAGGACGTAGAGTATAAAGAACATTTCCACTATCACCCACTATAAGCGTTTAAATATTTTCATTTTAAAGCCATTTAATTAAAATAAAGTCATTACTGTGACATATATGGTTTAAAAAAATCATCTGTGACAGGGCAATTAAGATAATTTATTCAGTGTAATCGATCATATTAAAGTATTATCATATCTCATTTATAGGGCACAAACAAATATTTTATTAAATAAAACATAAATTCAAGAAACACGAAAGAGAAAAGTTAACATGTCTTACTTAAAACATTAAATTAGAAATGTCTCAACGAAAGATAGATAAAAACAGAACAATTCCTTCATATACAAGTTCACTTTAAAAAGACGACACGCCACAGAGAAACATGCTTATTATTCTAACTTTATTTAAATGTACATATTATGTTAATTACACTTTAATTTACTTTTTTACTTATTTAAATGAAGTATCCATTGCTTGTTGAACAAAGGAATTTTTAAAGTTATCCTGAAAAATCAATAAAAATTAAATCAAACCATTTGTTATACAAATAAATAAAAATTATCTCTTGTTATTATGAGTCGTAACAAATATTCATTTGCTACATGTTAATAATTATAATGTATATTCATACAGATAATAAATAAATATTTAAATGTTGTTTAGGTATCAGATGATTTTGGATCAGGAAAAATATTCTAATTAGAAAAGTATTCAATAATTTAAAGACATAAATAGCTAAATTATTTTATTCTTAATGAGACAAGTAATTAGTGCTAATGAAATTAAATGATATTTATTGAAGTAAAAAGAAAAGGCTTATTGTATTACACATATAATTATAATAATTATGAACAGAAATATAAAATTTCATTTTTTTTCTAAAAAACGGAAATGTGTTTCACATTAGTTTTGAGTATCTAAAGTAAAATTCCAAAATAAAAATGTTAAAATTTGTATAATACGAATATTTTTTCAAACGTGATTAAAGGTCATATACAAAATTTTATAATAACATCTAAATAATTTAAAACAGTGCAATTACTATTTATATATCCGGACATTTATATGTTATATTACTTTACTAACTAATAAATGCCTTACTCAGATGTTAATAATAAATTACCACCCTAATTAACAAATTAATGTTAGACATAATGCAAGTAAATACAGAACTAAAAGTAAGTACATAATTAATTGTGCATATTTCTCCCCAGTCTTATAAAATCACTCTAACTCAGAGTTGTTAAGGGACTGGACTGCATTGCATTCTCGTTAAAGATCAACATTTGAAATATATCGCAAAACATTAAATTACAAACTTCTCAAAAATGTTTCAGTTGTCAAACAATATCTAAACAAACTCCAAAAATGTGTAGGAAAAATCGTAACATTTTTTCAGTTAAAAATGCTAAACAACACAAAAAAATGAATTATTTCAATATATTTCTCTATAATACCAAAGTATAAAAGAATCCGACAATACCCATTTCATTGTTGATACTTTTGATTGCTTTAAATATTTGCATTTAAAAGTCATTATCTTTAAGTAACTCTAAATAATTCGGTTCTGTAATCATTTGTTTTAAATGGAAATCGACTGCAATAGGGCAATCAAAAATGAATTGATTGAGTATATGTAACGGAAAAACAGCATTATCTGACATGAATTTTTCAATAGTTTCACCATATAAACACGTCAATTCACTCAATAAGCAATATGCATGAACATTTTAAGTCTATCGCAGATTAATTTTAAAATTAGAAATACCTAAACAAAAAGTGGATAATAATGAAACCGTCATCTAACGACAAGTTAACTGTAAAGAGAGAATACACAACAGGGAATCATATGTATTTTTCTAACCTTTTTAAAATGCAGATTTTATCTTAATTATGCTTTAAAAATATATTTTGTTACCTGTTTAAATACTGTCTTCATTGTTTGTTGAACAATAGAATTTACTCAGTAAATAATTAAATTTTATTTCAATGAAAAATAAATTTATGGTAATTTACAAGGAAATTAAACCGATTTCTGTTATAATATGATAAAAAACATTCCTTAAGTACTCGCTGATAATTTTAATGCATATGTATACGGGTAATAAGTAAAAATCAAAAACATTAATGGATGAGCTTAAAAGTTTCCGAAATATCTGTTCTGTTTATAAAATTATTCATTATATTGAAGATGTAAATGAGATGTCTTCATTAATGAGCAAGAAAATCAGCGTTACAGAAATTTATTCACCTTAATTATTGTAAAAATATAATATTTATTGTATTTCTTTAATTTTGTTTGATCAGTAGCAAAAAACAAAAAATTAGAATAATAATTGAATAGAAAACGTATTTCCTTTCATTTTGCAATAAGTGGAGTTTAAGTATACTCACATTAGTTTTCAGAACATTTCAAGTGAGTCTAAATAATTTAATACATACTTTTTTAATAAATGACTGTAAAATGAGATTAGTTTCTGTTATAGTAAATCAGTCAAATGAATGAGATATGAAACACAGACTTGTGTATAATTACTTACTTCATTTGAAGGAACACTCTAAATGAGACTTTATATGTTAATATATTAAAATTTTAATACGCTGTAGTAGGAGGTTGAATTCCAACACAGTAACAAACAGTCACATAAAATAAGTTTTATGGTATATTGTAGATTTAAGAAGCACGTATCTATACACATTCAGTTACATTGGTTTTGCGATAATTGAAAGAGATTTCATAAGGTGAAACATTAAGTTTTGGATAGTTCTAGAGAGAAATCTCCATTCCTATACAGAACAGTTTGTGAAATAAATATTTTTTTTGCAGTGGTAGATAAAAATTAACAACGGGAGGTTCCGATGTCGGAAACACGAACTTTTGTGCATCGATAGAGTACAGTTAGTAGATAAATATATGAAATTCTTAACGTGCAATATCCATGAGGTCTTGAAAAAATAAAATAAAGGGCATGTGTTTCGTACTGCATATTTGTGATTTTTTGCTGACACGTTTTTTCATAAATTTTTAAATTATTCCAATTGATATCGAAAAAACATATTTCTAGAAAATGTGAGTGTACTATGTCGACAACCTGTTCAAACCCCATTCGTATGATACCTCATTCATCGTGGTGCGTTGTGTATGAGCACAGAAAAAGATATGTTGACATCAGAAATAACACACATATGATTATATTTTCTTTTTATAAGTTTTATTTTAAGTAAATCTATGTGTAAACAATGATTAATTTATCAATATCGATATGTTAGCTATGGCTCTCAAAGTTGAAAATAGTTTTAGCAATATTGTGAAATCCAAGAATAACTAAATAATAATATAAAATACAAAAAAAAAAAAATGAAAGCTAACTAAATAGCTCTAATTTTCACAGACAAGAACAGAAAATATTTTACCAGAAGTGAAAGTAATGAAACTAAAGTTGAGGCAAACTTATCTTGGTAGTGGAGAGAAAGGCTAGCCAGCCTGCAGGAGTTTTTTTTTTTTTCGCATTCTTTTAAATCTTTAAATATACTACTTAATCGGTTATACACAGCCTAACACGAATACATGCTATTTCAACTAGAATAATATACATCACTTTCAAGTGGGTGGGGTGGTGGTAAGAGTTGAATATTTAAATTTTTTTAAGAGTGTTTAATTTTTTTAATGTTTTAATTTAAGGTTGTTCTCAAATCCAAACTGGCTACTTTATGAAAAAAAAAATAATTCAGTTTTGTTCGCAAATAAATGTATCACATTAGCAAGTGCTCTTATTAAAAAACTTTGAACCGCATTATTGATGTGGCAGCACGATAAAAGAGAAAAACCGGTCGTCATGTGACACTAATCGCTGATAACTCGATAAGTAATTTATTTATCAAAAACTGGAAAGTCATTTCGATTCCAAATCGCTACCACAGTCAGGCATGCTAATTTTTTGCCTTTACGTTTAAAAATGAGCCAGAAAATGTGTCAAAGTTTCGAATTGTTGAGCAGGTCATTTGAGAACCACCTTGACAGTGAGGAAGACTTTTTAAAATGCATTTATTTTATGCTTAAAAATGCAATTTTTAAAATTACGTCAAATCTATTGTGACATAAAATAGCAGTATTTAATAAGGTTTTCCTGTAATACTTACGCAAGGTTTTTCTGTAATATTTACTGTTAATAAGGTATTTTTTACAGTTTTTCTCCTTTATCGTGCTGTCGCATCAAGAATTCGGTTCAAAACACCAACTTTCACAGTATTTTCTGAAAGTTCTTATGTCTTACCAAAAAAATGGAAAACGTATTTTGATTATTAAGTTTCTTAATAAGAGCACTTGCTAATCTGATAAATTTATTTGCGAACAAAACTGAATTAAATATTTTAGGCAGCAATATCATTTCTGTGGCATGAATAATCATTATTCCGCATCATACAATTATTCACATAATCACATTTCATATTTTGAATTACAAGAGAAGTTCTAAAAATATCTTTAAAATATTCTTCTCAAATTAAAAAAAAACTGGTATTACAAAAGCAATATTTTCGATTCTTCATTTCGAAGGTAGTAGTAGTATATATATTTTTTACAGTAAACAATCAATAATGTTTTCATCCAGAACACTATAAACTAATTACTCCTAAGACGAGTTTAGCGCTAAACATCTGCTAAAAAATGCTAGTCCAAGTGTTGAGCCCTTTTTAGAGCTTGTCCTGCTCTTTTTAGAGAGCGCCTCTTTACCTTTATATTTAGGAAAATACACTACGTGCTTTAATTAAAAGAATTATTCATGATTTAATGTAGGAAAATATTTAGAAATAACGTTGTTGTTGTTGTTTCGATTGTTCTCATTTTGGAATGCATTAGGTTCATTAAATGGATTGTAAAATATACAGAACATGCATAAAATTATTTCTCCTGTCCTTATTTTTGAAATAAAAAAAATCGTGTTCAGTGTTTGTTTAGATTTTAATGCAGCCCAAATTCTTATTAAATTATCTCAATTTGACAGAACTCAAATATGCTCATATTTAAAGTAAAAGCAATTGTTTTAAATCATCTAATTCAATCTCACTACAAATTTCATCTCAATATCAGTTTCAATACAAAATTCATTCCAAATATTATAATATCACTTTTAAAAAAAAAAGTCTATCGAAATAGAACGGAAAACATTTTTTCCTTACTCTATTATAAAATAAGTACAATCATATTCACATTTTGGACCACACTGAAGAAATAATTTTAATCCATCTCTATAATCTATTATTATCTTTTATTAATAAATATAGCTAAATATATTTTATGGATAGAATTCCATTTTCACAGGATAGTAGGAAGACAATATATGTCCCATTCTTTTCACAAGCAAACAGCTCTTTTACTGTTATACTTTTCTTTAATCAATCCTTTTATTCTGCAACTCAATCTGTCCATTGCACAAACAGAAACAAGATTATTTTACAAAGGGAAACATCTAATAGTCTTCCTTTGCGAAAATATTTTTGAAAAGAAAATGGATCTGAGAATGGCAGTTGGGTGACTTCTCTAACAAAAGTTTGATTAAGTTGAATAATGTTTTGATTTCATACGTTATAAGTTTCAGACGCCGGGTCGAGAACACTATAAGAAAACTCTACTTTTGAGAAAAAACATATTTTTTTTTTATAAATTAGAGATAGATGAACGGAGTAAATAATGAAGCGAATAATACTTGCTTACATAAATGAGCAAAGCATATTCATTTTATGAGTTTTTGATCTCAGAATATTTTTCATTTGCATTTCCTCTTAGCATTTCTTTGTATTTGTTTATATATAAAATTTCTTAGGAAGAATATTTTATTATTTTTAAAGAATGCCTTTTTAATTTCATGGTACATTTAAAATAAATTGAAATATTACAAGAATTAAAATGAAATTCCAAGCATATTCAAATGCGATGTATCTTTTAACCAATTAACTTAAGAACAAAAAATATCTTCTTGAAACACCATCAAAAACTTTTAAATGCGCTACGCCTTTCGAAATATCTTAGTCTTTCTTCGTCAGGCAGAAAAAAGACGTGCATCTACTATGAAAGCAGCAGCAAGACTAAAGTGAGAGATAAGGGAAAAGAAACAAGCTGAAGGAACAGCCAATAATAAAATAGAAATCAACAGCCAATAGGAAAACAGAAAACAACAGCTAGTCACAGAAGAGTATAACCAAAACAATAGAACACAAAGTAGAAGGGGAATAAGGAAGAAAATCGAAATAAATAAATAAATAAAAATAAAGTAAATATATAAATAAATAAATAAATAAATAAATAAAAATAAAGTAAATAAATAAATAAATAAATAAATAAATAAAAATAAAGTAAATATATAAAAAATAAATAAATAAAAATAAAGTAAATATATAAAAAATAAATAAATAAAAATAAAGTAAATATATAAATAAATAAATAAATAAATAAATAAAAATAATAATAATAATAATAAATAATCATGAAAATGAAATTCATGAAAATAAAATAAAATAAAAAATAAATTATAATCAAATGAAAACACACATATATATTAAAATATGGGAACGGATGAAATTAAGGAATAAATAAGTAAATAAATAAATATATAGAGAGAGGCTTAACTTAATATTAATTTTATTTTCAACAACAAAGTAATTTCTGACTTTCATTTGACAGATTTTAGTTTAGCGCCCAATTGTGGTATCTCATGTTTAATCTGACGTTATGATTAACCTTTTGTATTTTGATTTTGCACTGGGCAGGCAATTGGCAGTTGTAGGAACTCTAATATTGTAGACACTTTTCTTTACTCTAGCAAACAAACGGCCATTGCTGGGATATATTTTAATAATATATATTCTCGAAAAATATTTAAAAGTCATAAAAAATCGCAAAATGTCACTAATTTGAGCTATAATTTTCAAACAAATTTCATTAGAATGCATATTTGTTTTTATTTGATGATGTAAAATTTAAATTATTTTTCATTTAGAAGATGATAGATAAAAGATACTGCAGTTGCTCCACCATTGTTTATCACCATTGTTATACATTTATAAAAGTAGAAATTATTCGTTGAAAAGTGACTAGAATTGGAATTAAAATTTCTGAACACAAAAATTCTGAACACAGCCTCTACAAATGCACTGGTGCTATTCACGTTAAGTCAAATATCACTATATTTTGTTGACAGTGTTCAAAATATAAAGGTGTAAAATTATGAAAGCAGAAAAAGTATTTTCTAAAACAAAGCAGAACCGAAAAATATTTTTAATTTTCATAGACAAGATAAAAAGATTTCTGACGGCAATGAAATACAAACATTGTATCCTTTATGGGTTCTGAATATTACTTTAATGGTGGACAATGGAAAAACACAGTCTATTCTATTCTTTTTACGAGGAAACATAGCTTACTTGTTGAGATTTTGATTCAATCTTTCTTTTTTATGAAACACATTCTTCTCATTGTACAATCGGAAAACCAAAGCGAGATTACAAAGAGAAACACATAATAACATTTCTTTATAAAGGTAGTTTTGAAATAAAACCGTATATGAGAAAGTAACATATGGAAGAGACATGAACAGATTTCACAAGTTTTAGATACAATGTTATAAATAGTAAAAGATTCTGCTACTTATGAAAATAAAAATATTAGCTTTAAAAATTAATGATCAGAAAAAAACTAATTGTCATTAACCTTTGGCCCACCGCACCATGTGAGATCCATTTGAAAATTTATTTCTCCTAATTTACATCAATTCTAAGGTTTTGTGCAAAATTTTGGGATTTTATGTAATATAGAAATAACGTTAGAGGTACGTTCCACTTGTGGAACGTTGGCGGGTAAAAGTTTAATTGAATAAGCACAAAACGGGTTACTGATATATATTTTTCATTTTCCATTTCATTTCTTCATTTATATGTGTTCATTTGTACGAAAATTTCTAATGAAGGATATCATTACATAAGGATTCATTTCAAAATATGCCCTAGCTTCAGGATATGAGAAAATAAATAAAAAATAATTGAAAATTCGAAGCATATAATTTTAATTTTAAGTATTTGAGACAAAGTCATGGGTAACTGGAACAAAATTATTTAAAAATCAGTTTTAATATTAATCTGAATATTTCAAGTTCAAACATGAGAAAAAAAAGAATTTGTTATAGAGTATGATTGCCATCTCCTATTATTATCAACACAAAATATTAACGTTTTCCTCAAAGCTGCGAAAAATTCAAGAGAAGGTTTTAATGATGATGCTTACTAAGCTGATTTGTATAATAATTAATAAAGCAGCATATTACTTCTATTTATATATATATATATAGGCGTACAAAACTGATTACTCATATTAATTTTGTATTTCCCTTTTTTTTTTCTTACATAACGTTTGTGCAGTCAAGTGGCTTATTTGTACAAACATTTGTAATGAATGAAATTAATACACAAGAATTCATTTCGAAATATGGGTTATATTCAGTCTAGGAGAAAATAAATTAAAAATAATTGAAAAGTCAAAAGATATAATATTAATTTTAAGTATTTAAAGCAAATACATTGATAATTAAAAACAATTTATTATAAAATTAAATTTTAATATTAATCTGAACATTTCAACTTCAAACATGAGAAAAAATCTACTGTTTTATTTATTTCTATAGAATATAATTATTACATTCTATTATTATCGCTTACAAAGCTTCCAGTTAAACTTGAAGATACAGAAAATTCAAGCGAGTGTTGTAATGATGGTGCTTAGTAAGCTGATTTCTGTAGAAATTAATAAAGTATCACCTTTTTTATAGTATTTATTCAGTCTCTGTAATTAAAAGGATGCTAAGCATGTCGAAAACAAAATAACACACAATGGTTAAGAGTCCAGGATATTAAATTTAAAATTTGAAATCAAAATACTTTTTTCGTAAAAAAAACACACATACATAAAAGTTCTTTTAATATTTACAATCATAAAGAAATACACAGACGGCAGTGACAGTTATAAACATTAGTATACGTTATGTGTCCAACATTTTATTTTAATGGAACACTAGAAAAATATTTGTCTCATTCATTTCACGAGCAAACATAGCATGCGTTTTGTACTTTGGATTTGGTTTACATCTTCTTGATCATTCTATAATACAATCTGCCCATTTCGCAAACGGTAAAGCAAGGTGATTTCACAAAGATACACATATAATCGACATAAAAAAACTTTATATGAGAATATGAGAGTTGAAAGATTATTCTAGGAGCATATTCCTTAAGTTAAATAACATTTTGAATTAACACACTGTGAGCATTAGATGCACGTTTAGAAAATCTAGATGAAGCTGTTATATTGAAGACGAAATTAATTTAGTTATAAATTAATTTTCATAGCAAATACAAATGTTTATTAATGGAATCATACATATAACATATACATTATGAAGTTGCATCATTTTAATTAAAGTTTAACATATTAAATGTTTTGTAAAAATGTAAATAAACAAACTACCTGAAATAGCTCGCTTGTAAATTACAACCAACTTTTTTTTTCAAGAATTATATGTATTATGCAGTTACATTTTAACAGACAGAAAACAAATCTATAGAAAAAATTAAAATCTTTTTTGTGTTACAAATGCGAAATTACATATAAAAATTACTAAATCTTTTTTTTTTATATATACTACCACCAGATAATTCATCAATACCAATTTCATTATTACGACTATAGCTTTTTTTAAATATTTAATTTAAAAAAAATTAACATTTAAAAATCATTCAGTTTAAGTAAATTTAAATAATTTCTTTTATTCATTCATTCGTTTTAAATGAAAATAGGCTCCAATAAGGCAACCAAAAAAATACTAATTGCTTGAGTTTTTACGACAGAAAAACAGTATAATCTAAGACCATCTGATAAAGTATCTAGTTTAAGCAAATAAACACTCAATAAGGAAACTCAATAAGGAACTCAATAAGGAAAATGCATAGTTTTGTGCTAGTTTTGAGCTTGAATGTCCTAGTTTAATCATAAAATTGGAAATATCTAAACGAATGGTAGATAATAACTAAACAGTACTTCGAGGACAAATTCATTGTAAGCAGAGAGCATTCAACAATGAACCATATGTGTTTTTATAACCATTTAAAACGAAGAATTTATGTTAATTATGATTTAAGTAAGTATTTCGTTACTTGTTTAAATTTTGTCTTCATTGTTTGTTGAATAGAAGAATTTACATAGTAAGTCATCAAAAAATTTAAATGAAATTTATATCGTTGTATTTATTAGAGAGATAGTAAAAATTACTTTCTCTTGTAATGAGGTATAATGAATCTTCCTGAAGTACTCTAAAAGAATTAATGTATGCAAATACGGGTAATACGTAAAAAAATATATTTGTGTTAAGTAATGAACTGAAGTTTCCACAACCTGTTCAAACCCCATTCGTATGATACCTCATTCACCGTGTGTCGTGCGTTTTGCATGAACACAGAATAAGATATGTTGACATCAGAAATAACATATATCAATATATTTTCTTTTTATATGTTTTATTTTAAGTACATCGATGAGAAAACATTGATTAGGATGTCAATAGCGATATAATAACAATGGCTCACAAAGTTAAAAATATATTTAGCAATATTGTGAAATCCAAGAATAAATAAAATAAATAAAATAAATAAAATACATGAAAGATAAATAAAATCTAAATTTCACAGACAAGAAAAAAAAATGCCAGAAGTGAAAGTAATCAAACTAATAAACATAACTAAATATATTTTATGGTTAAAATTCCATTTTCATAGGATAGTAGGAAAACAATAAATGTCCCATTCTATTCACAAGCAATCGGCTTTTACTGTTTTACTTTTCTTTAATCAATCCTTTTATTCTGCAACTCACTCTGTCCATTGCACAAACACAAACAAGATTATTTTACAAAGGAAAACATCTAATAGACTTCCTTTGCGAAAATATTTTTGAAAAGAAAATGGATCTGAGAAAGGCAGTTGGGTGACTTCTCTAACAAAAGTTTCATTAAGTTGAATAATGTTTTGATTTCATTCGTTATAAGTTTCAGACACAGGGTCGAGAACAATATAAGAAAATTTTACTTTTGAGAAAGAACATATTTTTTTTAATAAATTAGAGATAGATGAACGGAATAAATAATGAATGGGATAATACCTGCTTACAAAAATGACCAAAGTGTGTTAATTTATGAGTTCTTGATCTCAGAATATTTTTCATTTGCATTTCCTTTTAGCATTTCTTTGTATTCGTTTATATTAAAATTTCTTAGAAAGAATGTTTTATTATTTTTAACGATTGCTTTTTAGTTTCATGGTACATTTAAAATAATTTGGAATATTACAAGCATTAAAATGAAATTCCAATGATAATCTGATGCGACGTATCCTTTTACCAATTAACATAACTTAATATTAATTTTATGTTCAACAACAAATGAAATTCTGTCTTTCATTTGATAGATTTTAGTTTAGCGCCCAACTGTGGTATCTCATGTTTAATCTGACGTTATGATTAATCTTTTGTATTTTGATTTTGCACTGGGCAGTCAACTGACAGTTCTAGCAACTCTAACAATGTAGTCATTTTTCGTTACTGTAGCAAACAAATGGTCATTGCTGGGATGGATTTTCAAAGTTTATATGCTCGAAAAATATTTAAAAGTCATAAAAAAACATAAAATGTCACTTATTTGAGCTATAAATTTCAAATAAATTTCATTTGAATGTACATTTTTTTTTTTAATTTGATGATGTAAAACTTTATATTATTCTATATTTAGAAGTTCTGTATGATAGATAAAAGAGAATGCAGTAGCGCCAGTCGTTACAAAAATTGTTATGCATTTAAAAAATAGATATTGTTCGGTGACAAGTGTGTAGAAGTAGAATTCAAATTTATGATTACAAAAAACCGAAATGAAAGAAAAGGAATTTGTCCCGAAAAAGATATTGTAATGTCAATGTTTTGAACTGGAAACATTGAAAACACAATAGTTTTTTATGGGAATAAGATTGTCATTCGCTATATCAATTAAAAGAAAACAAATAATCTTTAAACTACAGAAATGTCTCGCAAAGTTAAATAATGATGCACAGTAAGCAGCTTTAATACTAATTGATAAAGTGGTGTTTTATTTATTATGTATGTATTCAAACTCTCTAAATTCTTGAATGCTACGCACGTTAAGTTAACTATCATAGACTTTTGTTAACAACGTTCAAAGCATTAAGTTGTCAAATTATGAAAGCAAGAAACTTTTACTCTTAAATAAAAGCTAAACTGATAACTACTTGGAATTTTCACGGACAACAGCAATGTAGCCTGACGTAAACAAAAGTAAAAACTCAAATATATTTTATGGGCCCTGAATTTTACTTTACTGGGAGACTGTAGGCTACCTCTGCCATTCATTTTACGGGTGGACATAGATTATTTTTTGGCGCTTCTGATTTAATCCTTCCTTTTTTCTGGAACACAGTTCCATTTTACAATCAGAAAAGCAAGTTGGGTTTACATTAATAAACATATATATATGACAGGCATATTTTATAAAAGTAATTTTGAAAAGAAGTTGTATATGAGAATGTGACTGGCGAAAGATAAATTCCACGTTAAATTCACTGTTATGAATTTTAGGTACAAGGTTATGAAAACTACAATAATTTGCATCTTTTAAAGCTAAAAATAATATATTTATAAATTATTAATGCGAAGAAATAAAAAATTATCATTAATGGAATTTGACGTATATATATATACCTATGAATCTGTTATTTTTTTTTTCAAATATACATTTATGGCCGCAAATGCTTCCTTAAATGTAGAGCCGTGATCTGTTTAATAACCACATAATTCCCTTTATTCCTTCTGCTTTAAACAATACCTTCTAATTTTCCTTATAGTATATTATTCGATATTAAAATACTCGATAATTAAAAACTTTGAAGTCCTAAATCCTCCATCAGCGAAAAAAAAAACCCATAAAAATTCATTTATTTCTGAATAATACAGTCTTTTTTAATTTCTGAAAAGTTCCGATTCTATGACTTATGTGGTTTTTGAAATGACCGATTGATATCTATATAAGAACAAAGCTCATTACTGATTCATATTTTAGATTTTACAATTTTTTTCACTTACATTACAAATGTAAATTTATTTGGATTCATTTGTACAACATTTTCTAATTAAATATACTTTATACATGCTGACATATGAAAAATAAATGAAAAAATAAACATTATATATTAGATTGAAATATTTAGAACAGTAATTTAGAACAGTATCATTACAAATTGAAAAAATATATATTTAAAAATTTTCATAAGTTTATGATTGTCGTTTTCTGTTATTATCACTACAAAAGTATCTAATTAATATTGAAGCTGCAAAAACTTCAAGCGAATGTTTTAATAAAGATAATAGGCATAGTAAGTTGTCTTTTATATTATTTAATAAAGTATCATAATTCTTCTATTTGTAAAATATTTAATGAATTTCTGTAAATTAAAGGATACTAAGCATATCGAGGTAAATATTTCAAACAATGGTGAACAAAGACCCCGAATGTAGTCAACTTGAAGAGCCTGCTTTAAATTTTAATAAAAATGTAAGAAAACAATATATTCCCAATTCTTTACACGAACAAACACAACGTACTCTTATACTTTTATTAAGTTTGTCCGTTTATACTGGTCCGTTTATATTTTTCCAATTTACAAATAGAAAAGGAAAGTTATTTTACAAAGCGTATAATAAATAAGTGTATTTGTTTACTATTTATATGATATTTATTGTCACAAGAATTATAAGAATGTTAAGCATGTCAAGTTATTATACACAATAGTTGATAAACTTCAAAACAGTAAGTTGTAAAATTATAAAAGCAATTATTTGTTCTTTTTAAATGATAGCAGTGCCTACATGTTGTTATAACAGAACAGAAACACTAGACAGTAGAATTTTGTTTCGACGAAAACGAAACTAGTTACTTTTATGAGTAATGCATTCAATTTTAATAAAAAATATAAGAAAACAAAATTCGTCCCATTTTTTACACGAGCAAGCTTCTCATAGCCTTATGTTTTTTTATTAAGTTCGTCCTTTTATATTGGAACTCAATATGTCAAATTAAAAAATAGAAAAACAAGGCTATTTTACAAAGTGAAAATAAAGTAACGCATTTATTCTCTTTATAAGATATTTATCCATTCAAAATAATTATAAGAATGCTAAGCATGTCAAGATAAATATTATAAACAATGGTTGACAAATTTCAAAATAGCAAGTTGTAAAATTATGAAGACAAAAATTTTTCTTCTTAAATTATAGACGTAGTTATATTTTATTATAGCAGAACAGAAACACTAGACAACAGAAAAATTATCTGATTGAAAAAAAAATGTTATCTTTATGAGTCTTGCACTAAATTTTAATGGAACAGTTAAAAGCAATATCTCTTCCCACGAGCAAGCATAGTGAACTCATATAATTTTATTTATCTCATTATTCTATTTTGGAACCCAATCTTCATGTTTTAGAAATAGAAAAGCAAGGTGATTTTCCAAAGAGAAACACCTATTATACTGCTTTTGTGAATGCAGTTTGGAAAGAAAATGGAAATGTGACAGTGACACTTGGTTAATTTCTAGAGAAGCATTTTCATTAACCTGAATATTATTTTCAATTCATATTTTATTAATTTTATACAGAAAAGAAAAATAATCCGCTTCTTTTGAACAAGATAATAACTTCTATATAAGTGAATGATAAAAACAAATTTAAAATTTGAGTAATGGGATCATGCCTATGAGCATTATAAAATCATCTTTTGAGTTTTTGATCTCGTAGTTGTGTTCATTTGTATTTAATTTCTATGCTTATCTGTAATTTATATTCTCTGTAAAGCAATTTAAGAAGAATATTCCTTACGTCTAGTTTTGATATCAAATTATGTTTTAATTTCAAGATGTATGTAAAATAAATGAAGCACGCACACACACACACATATAATAATTGATATACGGTTGTAAGTCAAAAAATATCCACAATTTTGACATAACTCTTCTTACATTGTTCATAGCGATCTCTGTTCTTGTTTATTTTATTGTTATGCTGTTGTGGTAATGCTATGAAAGTTTGATCGTAATTCCTCCATTTTTCTTTCTTTTGTTGCAGATAGATCATGGCCGTTCCATTAGAGGTTTGCACCAAAGACGAGCGACGAGCAGTGATCCGGTTTTTGTGTTCGGAAGGTGTATCAGGGGCTGCAATTCATCAAAGACTTTCGGCACAATACGGGAACAGTGTCTTGCCGCAACTGAGTGTCTACGAATGGATTGAAAATTTCAAAAATGGTCGCATAAGTGTTACGATTCAAGAAGAAGCCGGGCGACCGTGTACTGCCACAAATGATAACAACATTGAGCTTGCACGTGACATGGTTCTGTTAGAGAGACGAGTGACTATTGATGAAGTCCACTCAAAGAGGCATTAAAAGCTTACACTAGTCACGGGAAGAAACACTCAAGCTAAAGTTAAATGTCTATGGGAAGGTACTTCTGGCTCGCATTTTAATATTTTTTTTCATAGGATAGCTGATGTCAATCGCTAACGTTGTTAGTTTTTACTTTTTCGATTTTGGTTCCAGTTTTTTAATAAGTGGACATTTGCAATTTTGCAACCGGATGGAACTGGTTCTGAAAGTGAAAGTTCCCTTTTATAAAAAACTCGAACCAAAATTGAATAAGTAAAACCTAACAACGTTAGCAATTGACATCAGCTATCCTATGAAAAAATAAACATTTGAAAAGCGACACATTTGTAAAAAACATCTCCGAAAGACTTAACATTAGCGTTAGAGTTTCTTTGTAGACTAGAATAGGCTAGAGCTCCTATAATACAGGCTGACGCATCCTCGCAGATATGTGTCTCAAAGTCGAAAAACCAAGCTAATTTTCCGCCATTTAACACCCAGCCTCTTTCAGTGGGTGGAGGAACGAGGCCTTAGGCAACCCCAGCTCCGGCAGCGGTAGATTGAGATGCTGAACTGAGACCCGAATAATGCGAAACAAAATGGATATGCGTCAGATCCTATTATAGGAGCCTTAGAATAGGCTAAGGGACCGTTGGTTCCCCTCAGACCAAGAACTGAAGAACGCGGTGCATGCGTGACTGGCTGCTCAGCCGAAAACTTTCTTTCCTGCGGTTAGCAGGCAGCTTGTGCAAGGATGGTCCAAGTGCGTTGAAAAGCGTTCTGATTAACGTTCTAGATTAACGTTACTTTCCTATTTGTATTGCAATAAAATTTATAACTACATAGCGTATAATTTTTCACTTACCCTCGTATATATATTAACCATTTTAACCTCATTTTAATGGTTATATATATAAACTAACATATTTTTTATTAAATAAAATCATATGAATCAGGCTATTTATAAACTTTAAACAATACATCTATTAATATATATATTTTCGAATGATTATATTTAAAATCGTGTTCTGTTATAATAACTATAGAATCATATATTAATCATTAAAAAAAAAAAAAAAAAAAAAAAAAAAAAAAAAAGTAGTTAAGGGTGTTTAAGCGATGTTACTTAATAGGTGCTTTATAAATCAAATGCTTCAGGAACTGGCTAAAATAAAAATATATATACATTTGATTTAATATTCTGTTCAATATTATTCGACAGATTTAATATTATTGTGTTCAAGCGAAAAAAAAATAAAACAACATCAAAAATTTCAATTTGGTATTATTCACTTGCTCTAGTAGCATGAAAAACGATGTGTTTTCTGTTTTTAGAGTGTAGATCGTCAAGTTCTCAGCATAACGTGATGCATTTGGTGAGTTGTATTTACTATCTGTATAAGGCCCTACCACTAGGAGGGTAGAAGAAAGACTTCCTTCTGTAATAATAATCGTAAGACATTCATTTCTGATTGATGAAGTAAAATTAATTCTTTTATAACACGTTCTGTAGACTTTAAGAGGTATTTAAAGAATTCTTTAGAAGTATGAAAGAAATCCGAGCAACAGTGTTTTTTTTCATAAGTTCCGAATAAAAAATGATGTTTAACATTATTTGAGCTTAGCTTTCCGTTAAATTTTAAACTGGTTTATAATTAAACTATCCAAAATATATAAATACATGACAAATAAAATGATAGACTATATTTCACTTAGAAATTCTCTTCCTTTGAAATTAAAGAACATTTTCGCATTTTCGGTTGGCGTGTATTAAATAGGCAATCTTCACTGTGTGCTACCGATGATATTAACGTCCAGTTTTAATATTCCGGTCTCTAATAATCTGAAACAGACGATTAGTAGACGATTAAGATTTTATATGTGTGCTCGTACATTTTTGAACAGTCAAATAACTTCCTGGATTTCTTAGATGATGTCTTCAAAAATCCTTCCTTAGCCTAATGTCATATTAATAGAAAACAAAATAACTATATTCGTTAAATTTCATTAAATGACATATTCATAAATTTTGGCAAACTTTAAGATTTGTGATTTGGATAACTACTTTTCCTTTTTTAAACAAAAGTAATTTTCACCAAAATTAAAAAAAAGTAATATCGGTTCTGAAATTTCAATAAAACATTGTTTCTATGTTTTATTTATTTAGCCTGTTTTATTACAATAAAGCAAAATATAACAAACAGATGATGAAAAGATTTAATATGACTAGTTATAAAATTAAGAATTTAGACTTTTTTTTAAAATTCTTAAATAGCTGTAGAACACAAATGTACCTGTTATTTTCAAAGACACGTACAAACTCTCTGATGAAAAGGAAAGTAATGAACATTAGTATCTTTTATGAGTCCTACAATCTATTTTAATGGCGAGAAAACATTACTTACTTTCTGTGCTTTTGATTTAATCATTCCCTTTGTTATGAAACGCAATTTGTTCATTTCACAAACAAAAAAGCATTGTGATTTTACAAATGGCATTACATTTTTGTAATGTTATTGGTTCATTTTCACAAGAATATCTGATTAAATATTCTTTTATACTGGGTTTTACTTCGTAATATGGTTCCTTTGCACGATGAAACCAAATGAAAAAGTTTAAAAAACTCAATATAATATACACTATATGGCCATTAATGACCGGCAACTTTCAAGTTTAGACATTTTGCCGAATATTTAAAAATATGCTTGTCAGATTCTTCTGGAATTTTAGGATTAAAAAGAAAAGGTTTGACTTCATATTTATCAACGTCGATTGGATAAGGAGGACAATTAGGGGTCCAACAAAAAATTATAGAAAAAAATAATACTTGGGATCACCCTGTAAAATAAAATGCAAGAAATGATCTATCGCTACAGAATATACAAAGGCAGACATTGTACAATATGTGTATTCATTTGTGTAAGAATAGCATGTATATTAATAGAAAAATAGCGATTTTTTTTTAATTAAAAAAATTCTTGCATGTTTTTTGCCTATAACATACAGGGTTTTTAACCAAATTTAACCCCAGTTTCAGAAAAATTTTCAAAATATAGTAGAAACAATATAGTGCAATTGGAATGTAAATATATTAAATATTTAAGGAAATATGGACAGTTGTATAAAATACTTTTTATCTGCGCATGCGCGAACGATAACAAGGAACTTTTTGCATAATTTAATAGACAGCTCTATCCAGCAACCTATTAAAAAAATCAGTCAAATATCGTACAAATTCAGAGAGATATCGGCGTTAGAGTGAGCTGCTTTTTTAGTTTCTCACTAAAACTCGCTGAATGATAAGGGATTTTCCACAAATTGGCATTTTTTATTTTATACTATTTTCCAATTTTTAATGATACTTTAGTTCTCTTTGAAAAACTACCCTAACGAGCTTATTCGAACAAAAAAAGAATTATCAAAATCAAGGGACCGGTTACAAAAGTATTAGAAAAGTATACTGGTAGAATAAAGTTTTCCAAGGCGAACTAAAGTATCAATAAAAAATGAAATATAGCATAAAAATTAAACATGACAATTTGTGAACAATCCCTTATCATTCAACGAGTTTTAGTGAGAAACTAAAAAACAGCTCACTCTAACGCCGATATCTCTCTGAATTTTTACGATATTTGACTGATTTTTTTTAATAAGTTGCTCCATAGAGTTGACTATTAAATTATGCAAAAAGTTCCTTGTTATCGTTTGCGCATGCGCGGATAAAAAATATTGTATACAACTGTCCATATTTCCTTAAATATTTAATATATTTACATTCCAATTGCACTATATTGTTTCTACTATATTTTGTCAATTTTTCTGAAACTAGCGTTAAATTTGGTTAAAACCCCTGTATGTTATAAACAAAAAACATGAAGAATTTTTTTATTTAAAAAAAATCGCTATATCCCTATTAATACACATGCTATTCTTAAACAAATGAATACACATATTGTACAATGTCTGCCTATGTATATTCTGCAGCGATAGATCATTTCGTGCATTTTATTTTACAGGGTGATCCCAAGTATTATTTTTTTTCTATAATTATTTTTTTGCCCCCTAATTGTCCTCCTTATCAAATCGACGTTGATAAATATGAAGTCAAACCTGTTCTTTTTAATCCTAAAATTCCAGAAGAATCTGACAAGTACATTTTGAACTATTCCCCAAAATGTCTAAAATTGAAAGTTGCCGGTCATTAATGGCCATATAGTGTATATTTTTAATCATAAAATTTCAACTTGAAACATGATAATAAGAAACAATTAATTTAATTTATTTACAGGATTATAATTTGCATTATCTATTATTGTCGCTAGAACAGAACACTATGCATATGAAAGCGACACAAATAAGGAGATAATTAGTAAATAATGATACAAACTATACTCGGTTTATAATAATTATTCAAGCTGTGTTTTGTCCCTATGTATATGATATATTCACAGTTTCTACAATTAAAATGATGATAAGCATGTCAAATTATATTATTGTAGACAAATGACAAAATTATAAGTTGTAAAATTATGAAAGCAAAGTTTTTTTTTTTATCTTAAATGAAACCGAAACTATTATTCTAATATAGCAGAACAAAACTACCCCTATTTGTCACAGATAATTGAAAAATACTATGACGGAAAAGGAAATATTAGACATCAGTAGCCTTTATATGCATATTTTCTATTTTAATGGGGAACTGTATGAAAACAATATCTGTCCCATTTTTGTATCGATCAAGCATAGCCATCGATCAAGCCATTTTGTACTTTTTATTTCTTCCTTTTTCATTTATAACGCAATCTGCCTATTTTATAAATAGAGAAGCAAGGTGATTTTGCAAAATAAAAAAAATAATAAACAGTATTTGTAAAAGCAGTTAAAAAAATCACAGAGTATAGTTAAGTTAAAGTGAAATTTTCAATGTATTTATATGAGCACAGTCATTAAGTGGAATAATATTTTAAATTCATGTTTTATAAATTTTAGACATTTTATTAGTTAAAAAATAGAAAAATTAAATGTTATATACTATGTATATTCATCATTATATTTATGTAATGATTACAATTATTATTTTTATTATACGTAAAAGACTCAAAAGTCAACATTCAAATAGATTTTTTAAAAATTTCTAAAATAAATTACATAGATATATTTAATAGAATTAAATTCATATCATTCAGATATTGTAAGCCATATATTTAAAACAGCATAATTACTTTTAAAACTGTCCCAGAGTTCTGGTTTGTGGAAATGATATTCTGTAAAATTCTGATATACGCTCTATTTAATGCAAAAATGTAAAATGTAATAAAAAAACGCATGGTATAAAATATGAAAACTAAAACAAACGAAGCATAATAGCTTTCTATGTTAGAAATCCATAAAATATTTTTTGCTAAAATTTTGAGTTAGATAATTGAAACGAAGTTGTTTTTTTTTCATATTATGCATCATAAAGTTATGGAAACTTTTTAAATTGCTTGGAATACAGTCAAATTTCCTTTCAAAATCCTTCCGTTTTTAGCATGAAATAGTATTTTGAACATTAAATTCAGCTGATTTTGTTGTTTCCTTTGACGCAGTACTACTGTACGTATAATTATAATAAAATAGTTTAGGAACTGATGCTTTACACTCACGCAGCGATTTTTTGGCGACTTTTTTGTTGGCACGATTTTCAAGCCCGCGCCAAACAAAAAACTTAATACAATGTCTAGGTTGCCAATAAAGGAAAAAATCCCCTAAATTTAGCGACTTTTTTCCTTTTTATAACCGATTAAAAAAAAAAAAAAAACCTGTGTGTGAGTGTATGCCATCATAGACATAGTTTATAAACTTATTGGAATGTATATTACATACGTTATAACTAATTAAATTATAAGCATACGATACATATAATAAAACTGATTCTACTTAGATTTTTATAGAAATAGTGTGAGAATACTCTCACATCATAATTTGTTTTACGGTCAAATCTTTTATCTTTTGTTGATAGTGCAATATGTTTTCGCTTCGTGCTTTGGATGTGTCATGATTTCCGTCTGTACCATGGCCAGTCTCATTCTTCTATTAGAACCATTTGTTTCCGATTGCTTCATCGGTGACGTCGCACACTCTTCATATCAGCTTTTTCCTTCACAGACTGTAAGATTGGATTTTCAGTGCATCATTTTCACGTGTATCATCATTTAATTTAGTAACCACATTACATTTGATTTGAGGATTAATCTTACCTCTTTAGGTTTGAATTGACATTTGGAGTTTAAAATGCGAAGAATGAGTGTTCTAACAGAGTAATGATGTTGTTGAGAACAATGTGATGCTTCCCGGCAAAGATTCGCATGGGCGTCCTCTTACATATATCGTTCTGATTACTCGTTACATTTTCACCACAGATATGTAGGATTTAATTATTTTAATATGGGGGTCAAGATGAAATCATTTTTTGCCATTTTACGTAATTAACAAATAATTATATTAAATTTAATATAACATGCACATGGCTTGCTTTATATTATCGAAATACCCCCCCCCCCTCCTCGATTTATTAATACATAGTGCGCCATTAATTACAAATTATTCCAGCATTACAAAATATTTAAATTATCCTGTACAAACAATGTTTTTTTTTTTTTTTTTTTTTTTTTTTTTTAAACAAAAGCTTCATCTTATGGTCATCTAAAAATTACAGTTGGTTTACTTTTCTTATTTTAATTAATTACATAAAGTTTTAAATATTTATTGCAGAAATAATTTGGGAAAAAATATGAGTGTTTCGGTTTATTAATAATAAATAATAATAAATTTGTGTAAACCTATAGACATTTATAAGAAAGATAGCAATCTATGACAGGCTCTTGCATAAAACATATATGACTAGTTAAAAATAAACTTTGTTTTAGATATAGTTTTGAAAAACATGTTTTTATTGTAACATATTTTATGAAAGCGGGAAATGAATGAAAAATACCCATTTCTACTTAAAAAGAAAAAAATTAAATTTAAAGTAATATTTTTTCAGTTAATCTTGATTCATAACAAGTAATGCTGTCAGAAATTCATAAAAGCGAAAATATTGAAGCGATATAAATAATGAATTAAGATTAAGGAATAAAAATGTTTATATATATATTATTGTTGTCGTTTATCAAACATCTAGTTCAGTCAAAAGGCATAAAGACATTTTTGTCAAAATGATTTAATTATCATAATTTGTATTACCTACTGAATTCATATAGTCCGCTGATTATTAAACACGTCTTTCTGATTAAAAAAATCGTATCTATGTTTCAAAGAGTTTTTAAAATATTTATATATCTACTAATTCGTACTCACACTGAATTTAGAGATTTGGTCAATTGACATAAATGTAGTGAGGTCACATCCTTCTTTGTCATACGAAAAGAAGTCTAGTACAAATTAACTTTCATTTCATCTTGTAGATTATTTATAGAAGGAAGATATCAGTTGTCTGTAGCAAACTTCCTACGTTTCCAAAAATATATAAAAATGTCCATGAGAAAACCAGATTTATTTATTACAAAATATGGATCAAGAATAATGCATTACTTAAATGTTTTTCTTTATAAATTCATATAAGCGACATTTAAAGAAAATGTCAGCGTTATCTTTGTGCATTGTTTAATTATAATTTACTATTTTATCTGTATCATCAGTAAAGTAGAAACCAATGAATCAAATATTTAACAATTAATCTCATTTTAGTTTTTGAGAATTTTTTTAATGTTTTTAAAAAGTTATTTTATGATCATGTTACAGTTTCTACGTGTTTCGGAACCCAGGAAATTAAAAAATGCACGCATACAGTAATTTTATTTTTTCAAAATTTAAATGATAACTAGAATAAAAGGCATGGGACAAATTTAGATCATAAAACATTTTTCATCAAATATTATTCTAAGATCTTCAACTTTTGATATACCAAAAAGAAAAAAAAAATAACGGCGCAAGTTAGTTCCTACTCTTAGTCTTTACTTTATTCGAATAGGGTAACATTGGATCACTACGTACGAATCAAAAAATTTTTTAAGGAATCGCGAAATGATATAAGAAGCAGAACACAAAATCGCACCGATTCAAGATACAATTTATACACATACAAACACGCAAATTAAGCATGCAATTTCCATTACAGCATCGCAAACTAAGTGGTAATTGTAAAAAGGCTTTCCATTTTTTTAAATTATATTTAACTACTGAAAAAATTTGAATTATTATTAAATTTGATTATTAAATTTGAAAACTTTAGTATTGCCATAATAAATCAATAATTTTAAGTGCATTTTAACCAGAAATAAAAATTCTTCGTTAAGCATAGTTTCTCAATTACATGAATAGTGTTACGAAAATTTCTTATTTAGTTTTATTAAGTTTAAAGTAAATTCATGAAGATAATGTAAAATGACGTAGACAGCGCTAATATAAATGAACCGGTCAAGTTTGAGTATAACATGCTCTCAAAGGGTTCCATACATTGAAGTTATTAATTACTATTTATTAATTAATAAACTCTTACTACCCCTAATTTCTTTGTAGGGGTGTGATATTTTTCCAGTACTTTTGATAATATCTCTGAGAATATAATGCCTAAAATAAAAAAAAAATACATATTTTTAATTCGATGTTACGAGATCTTTCGAAGGATACCCTACACGATATGTAAAAAGAATTTTTTTCCAAGTAACTTAATTAATATCTCGGCTAATTACCGACATTTTTTTTAGAAAATCATTATCAAATATTCTTGGATAATTTTGCGTCGATAGATACTTCGAGCGACCATCAACTATCCCGCTGACCGCCCGAAAAGTAAAGTTTGTGTGTAACGGAAAAATGCGTTTTCCTCAAAAACTATAACGTAGGAAAATCTGTATAATTTTTCTGCGTGGTTTAAATAAATTTCTATTTTCCCTAATTTTTCATAATTATAGTTTTCATAATTCATAGATTCCGAAATAGAGAGGGGAATGGGCATTTTTTTGCAGTGCATTTTCGCCGACATCTCTGAAAATATAATTCCTAAAATGAAAAGAAATATATTTTTGAGTTCGGCATTACGAGATTTTTCACACGATACCCAAAACGATACACAAAAAGAAAACATTTCTTTCAAGTAACTTAATTAGCCCCCTAAATTTTTCTACGCATATTTGTGAATGGCTAATAATCTGAATATATGTGGATAAAAACGTTTTATAATTTTCCGAAGTTTGAATTTTCCACGTCCAACAGTTTACGAGACAGACACAGCAGTGATCTTATAATGGTTCCGTTTTACTTACCCATCAATCGTAGTATAGGGTAAGTCTTGTAATCGTTTTGAAAATCGAAAAAAAAATTTTGACGGATTTACACGTTTCAGACACTGGAGATTCCGAAAAACATATTTTTAGAAAAAAAAATTGCCGTCCGTCTGTGTGTCTGTGTGTCTTTAAACGCTCTATCTCCCGAAAAAGTTGAGATAGAGACTTGAAATTTGGTATGTACTTAGTATGTAATAATCGGAAGAAGCCTTTTGAATTTCAGAAACCTCGATTAAACGGAACTATTTTTTCGGACTCTCGAAGTATTCGTTCTGATAAAAGTTATATAAAAATTTTCAAAATTGTTTATTTTAAGGAGTGAATATAAAAGACAATGAAAAAACATAAATTTTGCATAAAGCATGAAGTCAATCGGATAATGAGTTGCCGAAATATTTGTAATCCTATTCCCACACTCTTCGATTTTTCATGACCCTGTATTTCATCCAAATTTCAATTCAAAGATATATTTTAATTGGAAATGAGACGCTTAATCAGGTGCAATAAACCGCTAGTTAATAGAATTATTGGTTTTGGAGTTATAAGGATGTTTCTTTTAAGCAATTCAGTAATCGAGCCTTTAAAGTTCATGACGTCTTATTCAAATTGCAATGCATTTTATAAATAGTTTACACATTTTTTATTTTAATATTTTACATTATGCATATCCATGATGGGTAAGTATTACGGTGGCCCCCAACGACTACTTTACTTTTTAAGTACGGTACACTAAAAAGCAATGATTTGCCTCATATCTGACTGATTATTGTACAAAGTGTCGTACAAAGTGTTATCTTTACTTTGGTAAGCAAATATTTTAATTTCATCTCCAGTAATCTGGAACATCTCGATACTTTCCTCCTTATGTATCCTAGAATATTGATTTCTGGAATTTTCTATATAAGTGTCAGATTAAATATGTTCTAAACTTTATCACCAAAGTTGCCATGTCATATAGCTTTCTTTCAACTTGCGTTTTATATCAAACAACACAGTATATATTTTATTTTGCAAATTAACATAAAGCTACTGAAACAAAAGTTATGTTGGGAAGTCATTTTCGGCGCAGCGAGAGAAAGACGAACTGAAATCACAACTATATTTCTGTTATGACAATTTTAAAAATATGTTGAAAACGGAATTCTGGTTATCCTCATAAAAATTTTAACTCTGCTGGAGAAATATGATGAAAACTAAGATTAAAACAAAGTCTAACGTTGCCTAAACATATAGAGGAACGTATATGAGTTCTTTGAAAAATCACAGCACACTTTATTGCAGTGTGTACAACAAAGATGTTTTTTTAAAATGAAAAAACAAAGACCTACATTTTGATAATTATTCTTTAATAAAATGTAAAACACGAAATATTTTAGCTTTAAATAAAGAGAGGTATCGCTTGTAAATTTAAAATCTCATTGTCTACTGATTAAAAACATAATATTCTGCAATAAAGATTAGGTATTTTCCTATTTCATTTCTTAAAATATCATCAACGTTATCTTGCCGAGTGATTCAAGTGTCATCATATAATGAATCTAATACTGCACTACTCATAAATACTAACATTTTATCATATCCATCTGATATCATATGCTATTATAGAATCCAGAGTTTTTGCTATTTTGGTAAAACAACATCGCACGTATTTTAAGTGACATAACAGCTGTACTTGTCGCAAAATGTTTGGTATGCTTTTTTTGCATATATGAGGTTCTTTCATGAGCATGTTATACAATTTTCGTTACACAGCCTGAAGTATCATATATCGGTCAATTTTGTAACTATGTTTTATTACATCAATCATTTTCCCATAATCTGAATTGTATATCTTCCAAATATGGAGATGTTTCATCCATATGTTGTGTGTCCAGAGATATATTAATTTGAATATCTCAATATATACATATACTGATAATATTAAAGCGAGAATATTAAAATTAATTTTCGAATAAGTGAAATACAATTTAGAACATTATAATATCAATATATGCTCATTGAGTACATATTGCTGTAAAATATGTGATATGTTTTATTATTTCATTTCTCAAATTGCCATTTCTTGAAAGTGCAAAAGTTAAACAACGCGTACTTTAAATTTCGTTCACCCATATTCTACCGAAACTTGATTACTTATATGTAAGTGAAAGTTTAAAAGATCTTTCTATCAAGGCGAAAATCTGTAATGTATTTTGGTATTTTTTAGTCTTAATGGAAGATGAATAATTCAAATTACATCTAGTTGATGCATGTTTGCTTATGAATAATTTAAAATCCCATTCTCGAAATTCTGTTAATCTCATTCATCAGTCATAAATATTACATGAGTACAATCAAAAGTGGTGCCTGATGTCAATCTAGTTATGGCATTTGATTGCAGAGCTGGCATTGGCTTCTGAATATTTTATCTCGCTTTATTTGACATTTAAATGACTTAGATGATTTTTTGAAGTCTGTTTATTTGTCAATTTGTAATATATTTCTCATTTATATCCAACATTTATAAATAATCGTAATTATATGCATTGGGATATATTAGTTAGTTTAAATATTATTTATTTAATATTTTATTATTAATTTACTAGTTAGTTTAAATATTGTTTAATATTTAATTCTAATTTTGCATGTTGCATTAGTTCTAGGTATATAATAAAGTAATATTTGAGATTATTTATTGTCTTACTTTAAATTTTTTATTTTATTTTAAGAAGTTAGTATACAGTACAATTTTATTTATTGAATCATTTTATGTTCACTGCTAGTTCTTAGTGCTATAAAAAAATGCATGAATTTGGAATTGAAAAAGGTGAAGAAAAAAATAAAGTTAAATATTCTCTAAAACACAATGTCTATTCCAAACCAAATTGACTGACATTTGTAATCTATTGTCTAATATTGTAGATATTTTATTTAGCCCTCTGACCGCCGAGCAAAATGTCAAATTTGTAATGTTTTTTTCGTTGTTATTTGTTTAAAATCCTAAATAAAGATGATTTTTCAAACTTTATATAAGAAACATAATAATGTATATGAATATAATCTTTTAGAATATTAATCATTATACAATGTTTTAAAACTGCATTATACGTATTAATATAATTATATTAATTTAAGTAAGTACTATTACAGTGAAACCTACAGCATAGTGAACGAATATATCAGGTCAGGGCGGTGAGAAGGTTTTAAACACATGTGAATGCAGTCGTCTTAATATTGATTACATTACTTAATTTTACTTAAATTCATTATAAATTATTTGAATATGTTCTCAAAACATCTTTGGTCATTTTTTGAAAGTTTTCTTTTTCAGAATCTTATATAGATTGTTTTATATTATTAAAAAGCGCCAAGAGATAAAAGATTCACGAGGAAAGGTGCGCACGCAGACAAGTGGGCAGGCCAGTTCCTCATTTCCGATTTTTGCCAAAAAGAGTCTGTAAATTCTAGCATTTCTCAAATTGACTAACAACAAGCCCAAAAACATAGCGTTAAAGATCATATTTCAGGCTTTCAATAACTGACTTCGGTAAATACCAGGTTTTACCGGGAAGGCCTATAATTTATCAGATTTCGTAAATTTACCATAACATATAGCGTGGGTGATTGGTTAACGAACTTAACCCGTTACCAAAGAACGTTCGCTAGCCGAGTTGTTCCTTTAACGATCATAGATTTAGTATAGATTTGTATGGGAATTCAATTAATTTGTTCTTAAAAACTATATTATGTATAAAAAATATATTATCCTTAAATTTATTTAATGTAATGATAATAAAACATACATACATACAGTCTTGCTCTTCATTCAGTCATGCTTTTTTGAGATTGTGGGGTATTAAAGTATATGTCCAAGTCGATTACTTTAACTTCCTCTTAAGGATGTTTCTGAAGTTATTAACAGAATTTTCGTTGTAAAGGTCTCCAAGCCTATCAACATCAGCTTGTTTTGGTTGCCATTTTAATAGCGTGGTCCGAGTTCCTCCAACGTCTTTAAAAGTTATTTTATAACAGTGGTCGGAAATTATTTCTTTTTAATTTCTGTCAAAAGCCAACGCATCACGCTAAGGTTCTTGATGTTCTTTATTTGAGAGTTCTTGGAGTTATTTGATTGTTAGCTCACTTTCGTGTTCCATTATGAGCTCTTGAATGTCTTCTAATTCCAGTCCTTTAACTGTTGCAACAATTTCATACATAATTTTTGAAACATTAACCCCATCTTCCTGGCTGCTGGATGGATTTATCTGTCTCCAAGCACAGTTTAACTGCAGTTGTGTGACTTCTGACCATGATTTTAGAATTATCCGTATCGCTTCAAGAATATCAGAATTATCTTTCCAAAACAATTTTAAAGTCATTGTTGATGAGAACTCGCATACTGCAAAACCATACGGAACAATGCGCGAATGTACATTTTTTTTAAATGCGCAATAAACCACTGTTCCATGGGTTAAATCAATCAAGTGGTATTTGCAGGCAGAAACTTAATTGTCAACGAAAGTAAGTGTTCAAGCAATTTAAACTCCAGCTTATCAAGGTTTTTCGGTGCGCTGCTGGATTGTCCAATAGCAACAGTGCTTTCAAAGCAACTTGGTTGGTCTAAAGGTAATCCTTAATCCTTTGGGCATAAACTTCAAACAGCCATTCTCAGAAAAGAACCTGCGTCACCCACGCCCTTCCATTCTATCTCCACATCACTGGTAGTTTTTGTTTATTTATAGAATTTTTTTTAATGCCTAGGGTTCTGATAGTGATAGACAAGAAGTGACTTTAGCTTTATTTCACCACTAGCGGTAGCTCCCAAATGTAATGTCAACCGATCTTTCATGGGTTTATGCCTAGGAATATATGTTTTTCATACTTCGTAATATAGGTACGTATCGGCATGCGCATCCAAAACAAACCAATTTCATCACAATTAAAAATTTGTGGTTGACAATATCCTTCTGTTTCAATTGATTTTTGAAATTCTAGACACAACTTATGAGCTTTTTCTTTATCTGCACTTGCACACTCACCGTGCATTACTACATGTTTAATGATAGTTATCTTTTTTTAATTTCGCAAACCATCCAGTAGTAGCCTTAAATTCCAAACATTCATGCGATGAATAAGGGGTTTGTTTCTTCAGTTTTTTAAACATTTCTCTAGCTTTCTCTTGAAAGATAGCCTTACTGGTTACATCTCTTTTCATTTTCCTTTTTTTATCCAAAGTAAAAGCATTTTTTTCCATTTTCTCATGAATGAGACACATCTGTTTCTCACATGGAATTTTCGTTAATCCTTTAGCTACATTAGCATTTTTAATTACATGTTTCTTAGCTACTGTTGTCCCTGCAGTAGACTTGTTCAAGATATAATGCCTAGCAGTATCAGCCATTTATGCCCATTTTCTACTTTAGCTATAATTTCTTGCTTAGTTTGTATGTTGAGGATATTTCTTGATATTTTAGGTCCCAAAATATTATCCGTTTTTCTTTTTTTTTCAAATAACTGTTCAAGAAAGCAATTACAAAAATATTGAGAACAGAAATCACAAAGCACACAAAAAACGTGTAGCATTTTTGTTTTCTCCAATATATCGACGTTTTTGCCACTTATGGTAAAATAACAAAATGTACGATCACTGTATCACCTAACATAATCAACGTACACTTTCTTGTCATGGCAGACAGAAGTTGCGTAGCATAGCGTACGAAAAATTGTTTTTAGCGCCATTGCCGTTTACTTTACTCTTTGGAAATTTTCAAAAGTACACGGAAGCGCCGTATCACGTGACAGCTCTCCTCACAAATTTTCTCCTGGCCACAGATAATAGGGGCACAAAAATAGTTTAATTCAGCTTTGTTTTGAAGGAAGTTTTTATTTTTGACAAATCTTGTTTTTTTTTCAGTCTCGAGTTTTCAATCTTCCCTTTTTAATAGGTTTAATATACGTCCTTATTTAATATGGACAGATCGTATTCTGATGGTTTTGTCCGTGCCGTGGTGTACTTAAGAAAATAACTTACATGTTCTTTGTAAAAATTTCAGAAAATCATTAATTAACTACAGCATTTAATGATACGAATTTATCACTTTGACCTATCAAAGATCGTGTTTACTGCAGGACTCGATCAAACTCAGTTGGAGCCTAGAGCCTGTTAATAATTTAGGAACTAAATTTCAATTAAAATTATTAATTTCCAATTAAAATTATATCTTTTGAAATGAACACAAAATATATAAAATAATGTTTTTAATATGTTTATTCTAATTTGGATGCCTTACAACGTAGGGTCCGAGCCCCCCCGTACCCCATGAATTAATTAGGCCGTAAGTATACAACAGTTAAAATGTTCTCTAAGTCGATAATAGATGCAATTGAATACATCTCTACAAATCTGAAATACAGCATTGCTTCTTCTTGGCTTTGTTTTGTGAGGTGTTTAATATCAGAACATAAAATTATCTCGCGAAAGTGTTTGTTAACTGATCTGTTCGTAAACCGAACAGTTCGTTAACCGATCGCCCACTATATTACAAAAATTAAACTAAAATCACATACCGGAAAAATATAAAAAATATTTAAATAATAATAATAATAAAAAGGAAAACGATATGTGGCATTTCTGTAAGTTCGTAACACTCACGGTGTATTTGAGGCAGTTAGAGAGATTAAAGTATTGCTAAAGAGTTAACATTTAAAGACATTAAGCATCTTCCAGAATTTCATTAAGATCTGAACTGATGCTTACTCTATTTGGAAATTATAAAAGTAGATCGCACGAATTGAAAAGAACACTGGGGTTGTTTCTCGGATTTTCAATGGATTTATGCCAATTTATGACGGGTAGAAACAATCTGTTTAAGAAACCAAATGAATCCCTTTATATCATTGTGCCATCCAGATTATACACCAATAATTATTTATTTAAGAAAAATTACGCTACATGAATATTTCATTGGTGGTTTCACAATTCACCATAGAAATAGTGCTTATTCGATTGACAAAGATTCATCAAGCGTTTGTTAAACATCAGTTTTATCGGTTTTTTTTTTTTTTTTTTTTTTTTTTTTTTTTTTATCAGTTGTTGTTCTCGATGTACGGTAAATTAGAACTCTCTTAAACTTTTTAGTCGTTATATTAATTGATAATTGCTTTTATTTAGTCATTTTTCTAGAGTGTATTCAATCACACTTCATCATTTATTTCGATTACGTAATATGCCGCAGGCTAATTGAGAAATCCGTCTCTCTCAAAATATCAGAGCTAATTGGGGAATCAACCCCCTTTATTCCAATCTGCCTGATATTTTTCAGGCTTATTGCAAAGAACTTAAGCAGCTTTAGAATAACTGGCAAATGAACATTTGTTTCTCAATCAGCCTGATGTTTTCAGACTTATTGCAAAAATCTTGTGAAGAGTTAGGCTAATTGGAAATTGTTAATTCATTTCTAAATCAGCTTAATTTGTTTCAGACTCATAGCAATCAGCTTGTGCAGTTTTGGGCTAATTAGAAGAAGACAAAGTTTGTCCAAATAACCTAGTTTCATCCAAGGTTATTACAGATATTAAAACAGGTATTAATTTGTTAATGTCTGTATATTTACTATTTATTCTCCATAAATTCAATTTACACTCAGACATTATCTAAAAACATTGTTAAAAAATCCATTAAAAACGTCCCATATTATCAAAAATGTAAAAAAGTTTCAAATAAAAACTATCACCATTGCACCATAGCGCTTTCACTCTGGCTAGAGCATAATCAGTTGTTAGCTCTCAAGCATCTGATTCTTCAGTATATATACGATTGGGGGTTGAAGAATTCCCTTTAAAGAGAGAATTAAATGCAGATAAAGGGAAATCTTTAACCTCCAGTCGTATATATACTAAAGAATCAGATGCGTGAAAGTTAACAACTGATGATGCGCTAGACAGAGTGAATGCGCTATAGTGCAATGGTGACAGTTCATATTTGAAACGTTTTTACATTTTTGATAATGTGGAACGTTTTTAATGGAACTTTTAACCAATTTTTTAGCTAATGTCTGAGTGTAAATTGGTAATATGGAGAATAAATAGTTATTACAGATAGCCCAAAGTATTGGATATTTATGCATACTTTCAGTGTAACAGATACGACCGAGAACTTAAATTGTTTATCAAAATTTTATAAGAAAACCTTATTTTTGCCTAATGTTATTAAATAATTAATTTTTATTTTAAGAGTATATTTTTCGCAAACACCGTGTACAGAAGTAACAATAAAATCTGCAAATTAGTTTGGACAACAAAAGCTTTTTTTAATGTTATCTTACGAGCACTTTTATCACTAATTATCTGTATATTTTTTATTTGGTGTTCATTAACCCTCTAAGCGTGTGGAACGTAATATTCCGTTCACTAAGCTACATGTTTCACTGCAATATATGCAATGTTTAAGATAGTATAATTCTATAGATTTAATGAATTTTCAAAACAAGAATGAAGAATGATTAATACTCTTATTAATATTACTATTAATTTTGAAGAATGATTAATACTCTCAAGGGTTACATACATATTTGTAATTAAGTTTTATTTATAATGCTGAAAGAATCATATTTTTTTAGCATTTAAAACAAATGCAGAGAAAACAACATTACAATTTTACCGTTTTTCAAAACGCTCAGAGGGTTAAAGACTTTATCATGGGCCCAAGCAAATCTTTGCGGGTCAACTAGTTATTACTTAATCGTAAGCATGCAAAAAGTTTTAATTTACTATTTTTTTTATCGAAAATATTTTTTTATTAAGTTATAATTTACATTTTTTGCTGATTCAAAAAGGAAATATTTATTGCAGTGCTAAGAGACATTTACAATTTCACGTCTGCAGTTTAAATAAAAATTTTGAAAAAAAAAAATGTATAATATTTAATTGTTCTTTTATTTTTATTCCATATTTTTATTGATTTAATAAAACTGTTCTCGAAAATATGTAATTTTTAAAAGTTATATTTTGTAAATGATTACTTTCACACCAATGTTTTTTTTTTTTCAGCTTTTACTTGACGGCAATTACTATGTTTGACGATAATATTGTTGATATAATGGAAAGTTATCAAACTTTCAGAATGCAGGATGTAGACTGTAATTTATAACATCAGCAGGGTAAATACAAATAAAAGTAACTGGTATAGAGCTTCGTCGAAACTGACCAGCTTAGCGGGCGAAACACGCTATTAAATATTTGTAATATTTTTAGATTGTTGGTGTTTATGAAATATCTCATTCCGATAAAACAAAAACAATATCTGAAACAGATTTTGAATACTTTATGAAAAACTTTATCTATCTATCTATCTATCTATATATATATATATATATTTCTACTACTACTATTTTATAGTACCTAATGCATTTAGAGATTTCTTCGTTTGACATTAACGTACTGACGTCAATTACTTCTTTGCAATATGATAAGAAATATGTCTATTATAAACTACGTTTACATTTCTCTAGCTTATAATTATCAATATGAAAATGGCATTTGTTTGTATAGAGATTAAAGAAAAAAAAAACTTGCTACGCTTCTAAACAAATATATGAAATGTCAATGATAAATACAAAATTCATCCAATAATAAATATTATTCATGATACGAAATGTCAAACATGCGCCTTAAACATTTGTTTTTCTTTTCTTATTTGACATTTAGACAAACATGTTATAGTTTATCTGTGAATCTTTACAAATGTTTTATATTAGTTTTTTTTTTATTGTTTAGCAGTGTAAAAGTGGTTGTTATAAAAGGTTTCGGTTTTTTATATAGGTAATTTTTTTTAAATATTTTTAGAAACATAACAACAGATATTTTCAAATCTGATTACAGTTCCTACTGGTCTTATATTATATCCAGTAGAACATGTATCACTAAATCTCCATTTATTTAAATATAAATAAATTATTCCTATTTCAAGATTAATATGAAGAGCAAAGCCTTAACTAAGAACATTGCATTTTACATTGAATGCACACCACAGTCTGAAAGTAAATGCAAACCTCATCTTCCAGCCCTGTGCTAAACTTAATAATAATAAAAACTAGTCGTTGGGGGCCACCGTAATACTTACCCATCATGTATATGTATAATGTAAAATATTAAAATAAAAATGTGTAAACTACTTATAAAATGCATTGATATTCAAATAAAATCGTGGATTGATGACGTCATAAAAAGGCTCGATTACTGAATTGCTTGAAAGAGGTTTTTCCTTATAACTCCAAAAATAATACTCCTATTAACTAGCGGTTTATTGCATCTGATTAAGCATCAAATTTGCAATTAAAATATATCTTTGAAGTGAAATTTGGATGAAATAGAGGGTCATGAAAAATCGAAGAGTGTGGAAAATAGGATTCCAAATATCTCGGCAACTCATTATCCGATCGACTTCATGTTTTATGAAAAATTTATGTTTAATTATTGTCCTTTATATTTACTCCTTAAAATAAACAATTTCGAAAATTTTTATATACCTTTCATCAGAACGAATATTTCGAGGGTCCGAAAAAAATGTTCCGGTTAATCGAGGTTATTGAAATGAAATAGACTTCTTCCCATTATTACATACTAAGTACATACCAAATTGCAAGTCTCTATCTCAATTTGTTCGGGAGATAGAGCGTTTACAGACACACACACAGACACACAGACACACAGACGGACGGCAAAATTTTTTTTCTAAAAATATGTTTTTCGGAATCTCCAGTGTCTGAAACGTGCAAATCCGTCAAAATTTTTTTTTTCGATTTTCAAAACGATTACAAGACATACCCTATACTACGTATGATGGGTAAGTAACAAGTCGGAAATTGTACGTTAAACGTGGGATAGGAGGTGCTTATAACTAGTTTCATAATGTAAAAAAAAAAAAATCCTTATTATTTCAATGAAATGAATTATAACGCCTGCTATGAGCGAAATGAACATGCTTTTTATTTCTTACTACGTATGTCACGTTTACAAATGCGATTTTTTTCAACAACTGACAGCACTGTAAAATTCACCATGGAGATCTTCCTTTGCGAAAAATTACGTCCATAGTTTAATATTTTTATGACTCATAATGAACGAATATCCTGTGTTTATTTACTCTAATGGATAAACATATTCGGCTGTTAACGTAATATGTACTGACGTTTTCTCAGAATCTATACATTTTTTAATGTAACTCATCACTCAAAAAAATATTTTTTTTTTTTAACGATCTTTCCAAAAATGTAACTTTTATGCAATTTTATTGGAAAAAATAATTTTGAATAAAAATGGCCGCCTGGCATATGAAAAAAAATTTATTTGCACGTATTTGTTTTCCTCGGTCACATGACTTGCGCTTTCAGTACATAGATTACGTGCGATAGGATTTAATAAAATAAAGAAAACTTTTATTAATATCATTTTAAGTTTTGATTCGATTTTCATAAAATTTGAAATTACTCGACAAAATTCTTCAACGATAATACATATTAAATTTCAAACCATTCGGTTGGGTAGTTTTTGCGCTGTTATATGCGGACAGACGAACAGACAGACAGACGGACCAGACGAACACTATAGTTGCTACGTATTTATATAATTACGAATGCATCTGAAAACAATCAATAGCTTCGTCATATTAAGTAAATTACTTATTTGTTTTCTTAAATTCTAATCTATAGTAATAAAATGAAGTTTCGCTCTGCCTGCGTGTCTGTCTGTCGGCGATGTCTAGGAAAATATGCAGCACAAAGGCGTCTGAAAATTTGGATGATGATAGTTATAGACAGGTCCTACCCGAGTCTCAAAATTTTTATTTTTGTTAATTAAGCGAGATATTAGTTGAAAACTATAACGAACATCGCAAAATAGCGTGAGAATTCCCAGCGATTCCGCTGAATCTCCGTAGTGAAAATTAAGAACTGAAAGTCGGAAAAGGTAAATTCATTCACATCTTTCACAGAGAGATTTGGCTTATCTACTGGAAATACAATTAAATAATAAATACTCGCAAATTTTTCGTACTTTTCACTTTTTAACAGTGCGATACGATTAAAAAAAATATCAATATTGACCCTTTTAATTCTTTTTTTTTTTTTTTTTTTTTTTTTTTTTTTTTTTTTTGCAAAGTTTATTTTTTCTTGGTTTTCTTTCCTTTTTTTTCGAAGCCTGCATCGGGTTAACTAATCAAAGTACCAGAAACAACAGTATACCAGATGGGTGATTTTGTTGCGTGCGTATTTATAACTTATATAAATAATCAAAGAAGTGGACTGTAAACACTTTAATTAATTTATTTCACTATATGAAACAAAGCGTAGCGTACCCGTTTGGTAGCACAACATAAACATAACTAAAAATGGAATATTAAAAGATGTTGCCAAACTGTTAAACACAAATTTCACAGAATGCGCATTGGAGGCGCTCGACAGCCAAGGTCAAGGGAAGCCGTAACATACCGGCCCTCGTTGACATGTGTCAACAAACAAGCGAAATAATACTAATAACCTATATTACACTTACACAATAAGAATTACTTTTTCAAATTAATATACACCACTATATGAAACATTACAAATATACAAACATTATGCACATAATACTTCAAAAAAATATAAGAAATACATAAATTATAATACAGCAATAATAGATATAGAAATACTAAACAAGAGACAAAATTAGTACAGTATTTCTCTATGTTCCCTTTTTTTTACTTTAAAATTGATAATTGACTTTCAAAAGTCTGTTGTGGCAATACAGCAATTTTGGATATACCTCTTTTTAATATTCCCTTTGCAGTTTTGATCTCTACAACCCTAATCTTACCATCTGCACTTGGAAAAACATTAGTAATGCGTCCTAGTAAATATTTATTTGTAGGAAGATCGTCTTCCTTGATCAACACTTAGGTTCTTACATTTACATTAGCTTTTTCAAATTGCCACTTTGAACGCTGTTGAAGCGAATTTAAATATTCTCTTTGCCAACTGTTCCATATCAACTGAACCCATTTAATAACTCTATGCCATCTAGAAAGTCTGTTTTCGTTTACATTAATTAATTCTGGTTCCACAATGGCTGTCATAGGCCTCCCTATTAAGAAATGGCCTGGCGTTAAAGTCTCTAAGTCATTCACATCGGAGGACATTGGAGTAATTGGACTGGAATTTAATATAGACTCTATTTGAGCAACTACAGTTAGTAACTCCTCGAATGTTAGCCTTGAATTGCCTACTGCGCGTTTCAAGTGATATTTTACCGATTTTATCCCCGTTTCCCACAACCTACCAAAATTAGATGCGCGAGGAGGGATAAATTTCCCAGTGATATTTTCTTCTGCCTAATATTTTGTTAACCCTTCTTCGGGTCGTCTTAGCAAATTATGGAGTCTTTGTAACTCGGCATTTGCGACAACGAAGTTTTTTGCATTATCGGAAAATATTACTGCGCATTTTCCACGTCTACTAATGAACCTATTTAATGTTGCAATAAAGGCATCCGTTGTCAGTTCTGACACTAATTCGAGATGCACTGCTTTAGTTACAAAGCAAACAAAGAATGCCAAATACACTTTATTAAGAATTTCCTTCTTTGTCCCTTGTATTTTACAAAAAAAGGACCACCAAAATCTGTACCCACATAGTTGAAAGGGACACTAGGATTCACTCGCTCTGTTGGTAGCGAACCCATAATATGTTGCACAGCTACAGGATTGTTTTTACTACACGTTACACACCCATGCGTTATTTTCCTAGCTAAATTCCTTCCTTGTAATGGCCAGAATTTTAGCTTTAACTGAAATAGTAATGCTTGCGGACCTATATGGAAATATTTCTTATGATAATAAATTGCAATCATTTTACACAATTTACCCTTACCTGGAATAATATACTGATGTTTTTGAGAGAAATTTAGGTCAGCGTGAAGTAATCGACCTCCTACTCTTAGTAACTTATTTTCATCTAAAAAGGGGTTTAACATTCGCAATTTACTTTTATTAGAAATTGTCTTACCTTCTAACAATGCATTATAATCCTCATTAAAGTACACCTTTTGAGTTTCCCTTATTAAATATAACTCCGCCTCATTCATTTCTTCTATACTTACGCCTCCTACTCTCTTATGAGATGGACTTTTCACATTATGGAAAAACCTGAAAATATAACTAACAATACGTAATATTTTAATGTAATTATTACTAATTTTCAAGATATGATCAAAAAAGTCATTTGAATCAAGGCATGTCGAAGTTGTATCAGTTTTTTGTTATAGTTCAGAAGTAAATTCATCAGTTTCTGATACATGCTGAAAATTAATGTTCTTAATGAATGTGGTGCCCTCCTCCCTTCGGAAAGAAGGACCGTGCCACCAGAGATCACAATCACCTAGTTTGTAAAAATTCAATCCCCAGGATACAAGGTCTGCTGGATTGTCCTCTGAACGTATATGATTCCACTGACATGTTTGAGTTAGCTCTTGAATCTTGTAAATTCTGTTGGCCACAAAGGTTTTAAGTAGATGCGGAGGAGTCTGAATCCATGCTAAGACGATGGTCGAGTCACACCATAAATACACTTTACTGATATTTAACTTCAGCAAATTAAGTACATTAGATACGAGTTGTGATAATAATACAGCTGCGCACAACTCGAGGCGCGGCACTGTCAAGGGTTTTAGTGGTGCAACAGTAGATTTATTGCAAAATAAATTTGAAGATTAGTTGGAATTTGTGAGACAGCATAGATAAATAGCTGCTCCATAAGCGAGCTCTGATGCATCGGAAAACCCGTGAAGTTCAATTTCAGAGTTATTATCATGTAAAACATAACGATTGATTTTTAATTTGTTTATGGATTGAAGTGTTGCGGTAAAGAGTTGCCATTCACTTTTAACGTTGTCCGGAAGTGGACTGCTCCAATCAAGTTTTAATAACCAAAGCTTCTGAATGAAAATTTTTGCCTTAGTTATTCCACGCCCCAACAGTCCCAATGGATCGTAAATCCGAGCTATATCTGATAGAACTGTTCTTTTCGTGAACATAATTGGTTTCTTAATTGATGAGTTAAATGAAAAGGTATCACGAGTAGGATTCCATAAGAGTCCTTAAGTTTCAGTGCTCTGATCCTCATTACGATCACAGAATGGATATTCTTTGCTATCAGTTGCGAATTTTACGATCTCAGGGTGGTTGGCACACCATCTATGGAGAACCATACCGCCTCGTGCGAGTAATTGAATCAATTCGGTCTGGAGTTGTTGAGCCCTTTCTGGCACAGACAAAGTCTGTTCGTAAAATGAGAAATTGCTGACTGACACCGGAATTTACAAAAGACTTTTTCATTAAATACGAAATTCTTATTTTAAGATTTCATTATATAAACAAAATTTTATTAAAATATTCTTGGTGCCGTATGCAAGTTTGGAATTAAAATTAGGTGTGCCCGGAGTGGGACCACTGTGCCGGGAAGGGTTAAACTATTAGCTCCTGTCAGTACATCATCAACGTAGAAATCCTGGAGTACTGCACGTGAAGCTAGCGGAAAATTATCGTTTTCGTCATTTGCGAGCTGATTCAATGCCCGCGTAGCACGATATGGAGCATTCGATGTCCCGTAGGTAACTGTCTTTAATTTAAAGATTTTGACAGGTTCTTCTTCTCTCTGTTTCCACAAAATGCGTAATAAATCTCTCTGATTTTCTTCAATTAGAATCTGGTGATACATCTTTATGATATCTGCTGTGAAAGCGATCTTGTATGTTCGAAATCTACAAATGATATCAAAGAGTTCATCTTGAACTAATCCTCCGTTTAGTAGAACATCATTTAAAGAAATCCCAATAGTAGTAGCGGCACTGGCATCGAACACTACCCTTAATTTAGTGCTGGGTTTGTCGGGTATGTATACCCCGTGATGCGGTAAATGATATGCAAAATTAAGGTTATTTTCTAATGAGATTTCTTCTGAGTCACCCAGAGTATTATATTCCTTAATAAAATCTTCATATAATATTTTCATAGTTGGATTATGCGTAAATCGCTTAAGTACATGATTTAATCTTATATTTGCATTTTCCTTTGATTCCGCTAAACATGCAAGCCCATCAGGTTTAATTGGCATTTGTACAATATATCTGCCATCATTTCTTCTAGTGTGAGTGCGCATGAAATGATCCTCACAATACTGTTCTTCCTTACTTTTTATTTTTGTTTCATGAACCGCTTCAACTTCCCAAAATTTCTTCATAATATTTGATAAATCATCCACAGATTGCACAAGCCCACAATAATTACTAAAATTGCCTTCTTGTGGCATAGACTTAGAGCCACTGGCGACATAGCCAAATACAGTTTATTGAAAAATCAAATTTTTTATATTCTTTATTTGTTCCCAATAATGTAAAAAAATACTTCATTAGATAATAAAACATGTATTGGACCTGGTTTATCAAAGTGTGGATCTGCTAACTGGAATGGTTGCTTTTGATGAAGAGGCATGATATTTAGGTATGTAACTGGTGTTATGCGTGTTATTTTAGGAACTACAAAAAATTGCAAAGTGTCACTGAAACTTTTGTTCGCATTAGCGATAGTGGTTATAACATTTTTATTTATATTCATAACTGAATCATTCAACCCTGAAACCGAAGCATTTATCTTTTTTTCCTTTCAAGCACAATAACTCAATACATTCCTTAGTTATGAAGTTATTTTGCGAACCTGAATCTAGTAACGTTCTAAGAGGAACAAACTCTCCTCTAGCATTTTTCACATGTATTATTGCAGTTGAAAGAAGTATTTGTTTCTTAAAGGACGTCATACTCATAACAGTATTGTTGATAGTTGAATGCGTGGTGCTAGATGACTGTGTATTCGCACCCAAAGTGGTGGCAGACATCTGGCTATCTGGGTAATTATTAGGAGTAAATGCGTTTGCGGTTGGCGACAAATTACTGTTAAGATTGGGAGTACATCTATTTTGATTTGATGACTGACTAGAATCAAAGCTTTCATCACCGCGTTCAAGGTGAATCAATGTGTGATGGCGCTTACTACATCTTTTACATGTATTTGAACTCTTACATTGACTAATGTTATGAAAACCGGATAAACAATTGTAGCATATTTTTTTCATTTTAACCATGTTAAATCTCTTTTTTGCAGACAAATTTATAAACTGTGGGCACTTCATTAAAATGTGATCGCCTTTACACAATGAACAATTGTATGGAACTTCAGAAAGTGAAGTTAGAGTCTTAGAATTATACACACGTTTTGGAACTTTATTGAGAGGTTTTCTATTTTGAAGGGTACGAACGTGTTCCTTCAGAAAGGAAGTTAATTGCTCAACAGTGCCCAATTCATCTTTTTTAAGGGATCTTTCCCACCAACAGCGTGTATCGCTATCCAACTTCTCCACTAATAAATACACAGTTAATGTTTCACCAAAGTTATTTACATCCTGATTTAATACCTTTAAGGATCTTATACATTCATTTATGATGTCAACAAATTTTAAAATCGATTGACCCGTATCGTGTGTCTGCTGTATGGAAAGTAACTTTTTAATTACTGCATTAATTAAATCTCTCTTATTTGAATAGCGCTCTACTAATAAATTCCAAGCAATGTCATAATTTTGATCCGAAATGGGAATGGATTGAATAACGTTAAGTGCATCTCCCTTGCATGAACTTTTTAAATACTGTAGCTTATGTGCACTTGTAAGATTTGTATTATTGTGTGCAGCTGCAGAAAATAGATCTTTAAACTCAATCCATTCATCCAATTTACCAAAAAATGTGGGAAGTGTTACTTTGGGGAGCTTAATTTCAGAAAAAGAGTTATTTTTAGAACAGGATTCATTGCTCTTTGAATTGCTATTATTTTTTGTAGAATTTACATCCAATAATTTTCGCTTTATCGCTAAATTAATGTCATCTATGGTTTCAATAATGCCTTCCTTTTCACTAATGAATTCATATATATCCTTGTCATCGCAATGTGCAAATATTGCATCGAATACTGAATTCAATTCCTTTTCGGAGGACAGTATTTTTGCATTATAAAGCTCTAAAAGGACTATATCTGCGTTTTCAAGTCGAATTAACCTTGTCCTTAAATTTTGTAACATTTGACTTTATTTTTTTAATAGTTTTTGCTGATCGAATATCAGACATATTGACAAAAAATGATGCAATGAAAATAAAAAGTTTTTTTTTACTCACCGAACTTCAGTTATTCCACAAGAGTAAAAATATCGTCTGTCTTCAACTTTCGCTTTTTAATCACTTGCCTGCTTTTTCCATTATTGCGTAATCGTCATTTCGAATAAACATTAAATTACTTGCGAGAAACAAAATAAAATTATCATTTGATAAAAAATGTTTGCGAAGAAAAATAGGAAAAGATAGTCAGCAGTTTATGTTTGTAGAACTCAATACACAAGTTTTTTATTCTAACTTTCGATTCTAGTTTGACCATTTGCGAAGATATACAATTAAATTTATTTACTTTTTTTCTGCGGATCGACGTGACCATAAAATGGGTGATTTTGTTGCGTGCGTATTTATAACTTATATAAATAATCAAAGAAGTGGACTGTAAACACTTTAATTATTTTATTTCACTACTAGCTAACCCGCACGGCGTTGCCCGGGCCCGAGATAATTACAATCTCGGAGAAAGGCGTTAACCCCCTCCTCCCCGCTACCCGCAAATATAATGAATAATTTGTTCAGGAGAACCACCGTCACCTACATTAACGCGATCATTAAAAAAAAGAATTACATTTTTCTGATAATTAGAACATAACAAAGACGCTACGCTAAAATAGCTGGCCGTGGACTCCGCTTCCCGACCTCAATTTCAAATCTATATCTTAATTAGTTACCTAAATTTTTGTTCATTAGTAAAAATTGGCAAATATTTCCTTTCATTTTCGCAAACTAAATGGAGGGATCGGCCAGCGAAACAGATCTATTTGCAGTTCAGTTTTTAATGAAAGCAGATCCCTTTCTGAAACTTTCTCGGATTTTTTTCACTGGCGCCAGCAGATTTTTAGCAGTTTTTTACATAAATTAAGAAAAATTACCGAGCGAATATTTCAAAAATTGCATAGACGGATGCAGATTTTTTTTTTTTTACATATGCTCAGAATTTTTCAAATTGATATCTTAATTAGTTTTCTTAAAATTCGCTAATTAGTAAAATAATTTCGAATTCGTTCATTTCCGCTTCCAAATCCAATGGGCTGGTTAGTTTCTTTCGCCATTTTGATTTAAAAGATGTCATTTTAGAAGCGATGGCTAATGAGAATCTAATTAATATCTAGGCTAATTATCAAAATATTAAAATTCTGAGGGTCAGGTGCACCAAGAGAGGGTTTGGGCTATCTAAATTTAAATTTACAGACTTCTATGTGCGCTAAATTTTCCTAGCCATCGCCAAAAGACACACACACACACACACACACAGACACACACACACACAGAGCGAAACTTTATTTTATTAGTATACTAGCAAGCTACGCCCGCTACGCTGGTCAATTTCTCTTAACGAACCTTTAATCAAACAAAATATTGACATTTCATAATTCACTTTTATATTTTAACAGAATAATAAGGATACTATAATTTGTGACTCGTGGTATAGCCAATAAACACGTCAGGACACGTCGCCCTTATCATTATCTTTTTACGCGTGAAGGTTTCGCTATGGTACTCTATGGTGAAATTTGGTAATTTTAGAAATTCAATAGTTGAAAAATCGCAGAATCATTAGATCATTTTTCTTTAGAATTTGTTCTTAGAGCGCATTTAGATCTTATAAATAACAATCATGCCGAACTTCAAGTTTCTAGCTCCTTCAGCATCGCAAAAATCGCAATTTTAGAACGTTTTTCGCTTCTGCACCCCCCTCGGGGTAGTGGCACCGACATAAAATATAGCCTATGTTGGAGCAGGGATTGTCACCTTCCATTTGCCACCATCACTTTTGAAATCGCTTTAGTAGTTCCAGAGATTTCATAGAAATTGTAATTTAGAATGTTTTTAGAAACTTTTTTGCTTATTTCAGCCTTTTAAATTTCGAATTTTTTTAGACTTTGTTCTTATAGAGCATTTAAATCTTGTAAGTAACGACCATACAAAATGTCAAGTTCCTAACTCCTTCAGTATTGAAAATATCATAATTTTGGAACGTTTTTCGCTCCTGAACCCTCTGCGGGTAGTAGCACTGACATAAAATTTAGCATATGTTGGAGCAGGAGCTGTCACCATCCATTTGCCACCATCACTTTTGAAATCGGTTCTGTAGTTTCAGAGATTCCATAGAAATTGTAATTTAGACTGTTTTTAGAACGCTTCTTCCTCATCTCACCCTTTTAAATTTCGAATGTTTTTATAATTTGTTCTTAGAGAGCATTTACATGTTATAAGTAACTACCATACCAAATTTGATGCCTCTATCTCCTTCAGTATACAAAAAATCGAAATTTTAGAATGTTTTTCGCTCCTGCACCCCCCTGGGGGTGGTGGCACTGACATAAAATATAGCCTATGTTGGACCAGGGATTGTCACCATTAATTTGCCACCATCACTTTTAAAATCGCTTCAGTGGTTCCAGAGATTACCCTCTACAAACAAACAAACAAACAAACAAACAATCTTTACTACTTTATATATTAGTATAGATAAGGGGGAATTAGCCCCTTGTTCCCACCTTCATACTTAACCAATCAATCCCGAAAACTAATCAGGGATGCGCCTTAACACAGTGAACCTATAAATGAAATTTGAAGGAAATGGGATAATTCTGCATGAAAAACCCATTTACATAAATTAAGGGGGGTATTAGACCCCGTTCCCCCCTTTATACTTAATCAATCAATCCCGAAAACTAATCAGGGAAGCGTCTTAACCCAATGAACCTATAAACAAATTTTGAAGGAAATAGAATAAATCTGCATGAAAAACCCATTTATATAAATTAAGGGGGGATTATCCCCCCGTTCCCCCCCCTTTATACTTAACCAATCAATCCCGAAAACTAATCAGGGAAGCGCCTTAACACAGTGAACCTATAAACAAAATTTGAAGGAAAACGGAATAATTCTGCATGAAAAACCCATTTAAATAAATTAAAGGGGGGATTATCCCCCCGTCACCCCCTTTATACTTAACCAATCAATCCCGAAAAGTAATCAGGGAAGCGTCTTAACCCAATGAACCTATAAACAAAATTTGAAGGAAAACGGAATAATTCTGCATGAAAAACCCATTTATATAAATTAAGGGGGGTGGGGGGTTAGCCCTCCGATCCCCCCCCTACTTTATACCTAACTAATCAATCCCGAAAACTAATCAGGGAAGCGCCTTAACTCAGTGAAACTATAAACAAAATTTGAAGGAAAACGGAATAATTCTGCATGAAAAACCCATTTATATAAATTAAGGGGGGGGGGGGGAATTAGCCCCCGATCCCCCCTTTATACTTAACTAATCAATCCCGAAAACTAATCAGGGAAGCGCCTTAACTCAGTGAAACTATAAACAAAATTTGAAGGAAAACGGAATAATTCTGCATGAAAAACCCATTTATATAAATTAAGGGGGGGATTAGCCCCCCGTCCCCCCCTTTATACTTAACCAATCAATCCCGAAAAGTAATCAGGGAAGCGTCTTAACCCAATAAACCTATAAACAAAATTTGAAGGAAAACGGAATAATTCTGCATGAAAAACCCATTTATATAAATTAAGGGGGGGGGGGGATTAGCCCCCCGATCCCCCCCCCCTTTATATTACCCAATGAACCTATAAACAAATTTTGAAGCAAATAGAATAAATCTGCATGAAAAACCCATTTATATAAATTAAGGGGGGATTATCCCCCCGTTCCCCCCCCTTTATACTTAACCAATCAATCCCGAAAACAAATCAGGGAAGCACCATAACACAGTGAACCTATAAACGAAATTTGAAGGAAAAAGGAATAATTCTGCATGAAAAACCCATTTATATAAATTAAGGGGGGGGGGGTAGCCCTCCGATCCCCCCCTACTTTATACCTAACTAATCAATCCCGAAAACTAATCAGGGAAGCGCCTTAACTCAGCGAACCTATAAACAAAATTTGAAGGAAAACGGAATCATTCTGCATGAAAAACCCATTTATATAAATTAAGGGGGGGGGGGTAGCCCTCCGATCCCCCCTACTTTATACCTAACTAATCAATCCCGAAAACTAATCAGGGAAGCGCCTTAACTCAGTGAACCTATAAACAAAATTTGAGGGAAAACGGAATAATTCTGCATGAAAAACCCATTTATATAAATTAAGGGGGGGGAATTAGCCCCCGATCCCTCCTTTATACTTAACTAATCAATCCCGAAAACTAATCAGGCAAGCGCCTTAACTCAGTGAACCTATAAACAAAATTTGAAGGGAAACGGAATAATTCTGCATGAAAAACACATTTATATAAATTAAGGGGGGGAATTAGCCCCTTGTCCCCCCCCCTTTATACTTAACCAATCAATCCCGAAAAGTAATCAGGGAAGCGTCTTAACCCAATGAACCTATAAACAAAATTAGAAAGAAAACGGAATAAATCTGCATGAAAAACCCATTTATATAAATTAAGGGGGGAATTAGCCCCCCGATCCCCCCCCCTTTATATTAACTAATCAATCCCGAAAACTAATCAGGGAAGCGCCTTAACACAGTGAACCTATAAACAAAATTTGAAGGAAAACGGAATAATTCTGCATGAAAAACACATTTATATAAATTAAGGGGGGGAATTAGCCCCTTGTCCCCCCCCCTTTATACTTAACCAATCAATCCCGAAAAGTAATCAGGGAAGCGTCTTAACCCAATGAACCTATAAACAAAATTAGAAAGAAAACGGAATAAATCTGCATGAAAAACCCATTTATATAAATTAAGGGGGGGATTACCCCCCCCCCGATCCCCCCCCTTTATACTTAACTAATCAAACCCGTAAACTAATCAGGGAAGCGCCTTAACTCAGTGAACCTATAAATAAAATTTGAAGGGAAACGGAATAATTCTGCATGAAAAACCCATTTATATAAATTAAGGGGGGGGAATTAGACCCTTGTTCCCCCCCTTTATACTTGACCAATCAATCCCGAAAACTAATCAGGGAAGCGCCTTAACTCATTGAACCTATAAACAAAATTTGAAGGAAAACGGATATTTCTATGAAGAGTTATCGCATTACGTACGTACATACATACATACAGAACCGGCTGCCAAGCTCTCAGGGCTTGACAGGCAGTGTAATAACTGAAAAATCGCAATTTTAGAACGTTTTTTGCTCCTGCACCCCCTGGGGTTAGTGGCACCGACATAAAATATAGCCTATGTTGGAGCAGGGGTTGTCACCATCAATTTGCCACCATCACTTTTGAAATCGGTTCGGTAGTTCCAGAGATTACCCCCTACAAACAAACAAACAATAATTACTCCTTTATAATATTAGTATAGATATATGAAACAAAAAGATGTTGCCAAACTGTTAAACACAAATTTCACAGAATGCGCAGTGAAGGCGGGCGACAGCCAAGGTCAAGGGAAGCCGTAACACCAGGTTTGGTTTCCTACGTCACATGTGTGTCCTGACTCTGCTGTTGTTTTTAAAAAACTCCCCGCCATTCTGTTTTGGGCGCGTGCGTAGACGCAAGCATATTTACATGGCTTAAACTTTTGAATCACTTTTTAATCTTTAAAATTTGGCTCTGATGATGGAGCTTTAGTGGCTCTGAAACAGCTGTTTGCAATTTTATCTATTTTTATTTGTGCTATTTTACGTTGATCATTTATTTTAATATACCAGGCTCTATATACTTTTATATTCTAATTTTGCAACCCATTTGAAATAATATTAATATGAACACTTTCAGCGATTTTACTGCAATTTTTAAAAATATCCAACCGTTTTAAAGAAAAAAGTACGAAAAAATAAAAACAACCCACTTATAGATAGTCTTTGTTTGAAGAAATGTTATAATTACTATTTAACAAAAATCGTTTCTTGAAGTCACTTTTGGAACTCAATTCAAGCATTCGCCAATTTTCTCTCTCTCCCTCGCTGTCTCTCTCTCTCACTCTCTGTCTCTCTCTCTCTCACTCTCTGCAATATTTTCGTACGGTTTTTCGTTTTTGTGTGAATGCACTGGGAAACCTACATCTTCAACAGAGGTAGACATTATTTTTAGTTTAAATGATGGAGGTGGGGGGACGTTTTATGTTATATAAGTTTTCTCACTATTATTTGCTCACAATTAAAAGTATATTTAACTCTTTCGTTCCCACTCCTGCCTTAGCCGCCCTAACATAGAAAATGCTATTCCTGCCCTGCCGGCCGAAGAACGTTTCTTACCCCCCCACATCTTGGGAGATGAAGACATCTATCAATTACGCTGGCTGCCTAGTTGACAAATTGTCAAGCATTCAAGTAGGAGGAGGACTGTATAATAAACCACGGGAGAAGGAGTCCACTTCGTAGTGGGCGTGTAACATGTGTCAGTTGAATGAACGTGTGAAAGAAAGTTATCTTAAAAGGGTGGTTTTCTGGGATTCTGAAGATGTCCAGTTTGAGGCTGCGCGGGAATGAAAGAGTTAAACGTCGGAAATTAAATCGGCAATCACTAGAACGAAGGTAGTTTATTTCATTTGGATAGATTTTAATTTAAAAATATAAAATCATGCAAGCTCGAGGGTATACGTTCCCTAACAGAGTGGTGTAGAATTTTAATTTGATTAACGATTGAAAATTAATGATTAAATGTTTAATCATTAATCTAGATTGACGATTGAACTTCGTTTCAATCTCACTTATAGATTAATGATTAATAAGTAATTTAATTTCAATCCCTCTCTCCTATTAACGATTAAATCAATTCCCAATCTAATTGATTAATCTAATTAATGATTAATGATTAAAACTGTCATGTTTTGTTGCGGCTTTTCCCTTTTATTTTCCTCATGTCTCTTCCCGTTTTATCTTCCTGGGTTCGCAGCCAGAGTCCTGTATCTGGACGAGTACAATTTTACCTGACCCAATACGCGGATTGGCTTGGGAAGGGTTGACTTTAAATATTTTGTGCTTGATTGTTACTATTTGAGGTCGATCGTGGTTTGACCGATTTTTCAAAAGAAAGTCCTGAATATTTATAAAATAAAACAAACTATATATTTTAATACAATGAGTGTATATAGGCTCGTTTTTATACAAAAATGATAGAATTGATATTAGAGGTTTAATTGCAGACTACTTTTTAATAATATATTTTAAATATAGATTAATATTCTTTCACTTCGAGTTTGTGTTTTGTTCGGGTGTGTTACTTCGTGTTCAGGTCCCGTTTCAGGTTGACTTTAAGCAAAGATTTCGGGTTCGGGTACGATACAGTGTCGCCAGTGGGTTACTTTTTCTAGAATTGAGATTGTTTGATTGGTACCACTTGTTTAAAATGGTATAATTCGCCCTGTGATCGGCCTATATAATCAGTCATTAAATAAGGCGAATTTGACTTTCTATAAAAACTGGTGGCAATCAAGAAAACTGAATTAATAAAAGTAGTCTACTGGCAACAGTGGAATGATATGGGCACAATGGAACAAGTTTGTGAGTAATGAAGGAGCTCGAAACCACTGGGGTTATCTGATGATTTAATAACCCTAGTCCTGATTGAATCCGCTGATTGGTGTGCTTAACTTAATTAAAATTACTTTTAAATTTTCCGGTGGATTCTTCTGTGATAATTCCGACAGTTTGAAGGAAAGAAAGTGTGGGAACTGGGCATTTTCTTACATTTAGACTGTAATAAATATTTTAACCCTTTGAGGGGCAAAGTACTTATGTTTCTAAATTGTTGAAAGCATTGAATCACACCGGGATTTAACAACAAAATTTCGAAATAAGTAAAAGGTTTCTTCACATATATTATAAAAGTAAAATTTGATTCCAAAATTCCGGTGTCGGACGTTTGGGAATGAAAATTAAGTGGGATATATATTATATCCCTCTACCCTTCAAAGGGTTTTAAAAAATCAATGTTTAAGCTTTAATTTGGCAACATTTTCATCTCAAAACTTGATGGCGTGAAAGTACTGTCAAAATGACGAATTAGCGCCGCGTTCTTCTCATATCATATCAAGATATCACGAAGCAGATTGAAATATTTGCAATGTACTAGTTAAGAGAGATCGTACGCTAAAGTTTCATGCCGTAACTCAAAAACGTGATAGTACAGTTAAAATAATGAATTGGCGCTCCATTCTACTAATATCGTACCAAGATATCGGGAGACAGATTGAAAAATTTGTATTGTACAAGTCAAGATATATGATATGTTAAAGAATCTTGTCGTAAATCGGTAACATAAAATTTCCATCAAAATAGCCTATTGTTACAAAATCACCCCGTTCTGCTCATATCGTACCAAAATACCGAGGTAGGTAAGTCATTTTTTCATGTATTAATAATAACTTTGTCTTATATCACAATTTCATTTCGAAGTCGAAGACGTAGTCATTTTTATCGCCGCCGACCACTCTGCAACAGTTGGTTCTTACAACACAGAGAAAACATTATTTAAATATTAGATGATTAATAATTAAATACTAAATATTGATTGATAATGAAAAAAATAATATATAACAAAATCTTCTTAAAATTTCTGTTTTTGATATTGCCTATCGTTCCTTATTATTGAGTAACAATGAAACTAAAACGGACAGGCAGATTTTAATAAAGCTATTTTTGCTATAAAGCAAATAAAACTAGTTTCATGCCGTAACTTGAAAACGTGATAGTACAGTTAAAATAACGAATTGGCGCTACATTCTACTATTATCGTGCAAAGATCTCAGGCGGCAGATTGAAAAATACTCTAACAAGGCTTAAACATAAAAAAGCAGCGGTCTGTAAAACCGCTAACAGAAGTTAAGTGTTAAATACAAAAGAGTGGAACAAAATTATTTATTATCCTATAAACAACGATCCTTTTTTAAGAAAATGGATCAAAGTGCGTATAATTTCCAAAGTGTGTAAGCAAATAAAGGGTGGTCATTAATTACTAAAATTTGTAGTAAAAGAACGTAAATCAAACGTGTGTTTATTTAAAAAAAGAAAAACATCTGAAATTAACTAGCTTTTGAGTATATTTTAAGAAATAGCTTTGGTGAGAGGGAGTAAAAATGGAGAGTAACCCTGATGATTTATTTCTATAGTATGGTGTAAAGCCAACATGGAACTGTTACATTTTGCTTATACAACATTCTTTCTTTTTCAGTTTGATGCAACTTCTTTATGATAAAAGCATAATATAGTATGTTTATTTGAGAGAAATTTTCAGCAACAAATTACTTATCTGATTCAGAATCTTTCATTTATAATTCTTTGAAATGTTTAAAAATTGCCTACAAATATGTCATGAGTATATTAACAATATCAATTGGTTTGTGAGAAAGTCTGAAAGATTCATTTTGGTGAAAGTAAAAAATAAAATAAAGACCAACGCTAATGATTTATTCTTATAAATTTATAATGTTTGTCACAACACTTTTTCTGTAACAAACATAATTCAATTTTATTTCGGTTATTTGGTTATTTTGAAAATTTAATTATTTGATAACTTTGTTCGCCTTTGCCTATAATTACAAAACAAAATTATACCACTTTTATAAAAAGGGACTCAACTGTCCCTTCTAATCTAAATGATTTATACATTTTGACCTGCGTGTATCTGGATAATTTTATGTGACCCTGTATAATTTTTAATAAGGGAAATCAGGTAGTGATCCTTAGTAACCGTCTCATAGCAATGAAAGTGAATTTCAGAAAGTTAAATGGCGGACATATTTAATTTTCGTCTGTGTAATTAGATTAATTATTAAAGTAATCGCGATTGAATTAGTTCAGATTGAATTAATCTTTAAAAAAAATGTAAACATAATTACATTTTTTCAATTTCAATCATGATTACATTCATCATGATTAAATTTCGTATGATTGAACGTTTAGTCGACTAATCAATCAATTAAAAAAATAATCGATTACTGCCAACCCTGTTGCCTAAGACAGTTGAGCTAACATATTAGGTTCGTTTGAAAATATTTTCGTTTAAATTTATACATTCTATGAACAATTTTTTATGTATATTTAAGGTTATCTTCATGCGCCCGGACTACGCATGTCTTTAGTTTAAAATATTATATCTAAACAGACCTAAGAGTGCGTAACACTCCTTGTGTACGCTGCCGAATGTAGTGTGGTACACAAATGTAGGTAAGATTCCATATATTTTTATTTAAAAATGTAAAATCATACAGATTTGAGGACGTAAGATCCCGACATTAGGTTCGTTTCAAAAGATTTCTGTATAGAAATATAAAATTATTCAACATCGATTTTAGGTATATTTCAGGTTGTTACCACGGCTCCGCGCAAGGACAAGTGCGTCGGCTAGTTAATGTATAAAATGTCATCTTATGTACAATAAGTAAATAAATCTCATAAGCTTTAAACTTTATCTGTTTCGCACGCATACAATTCGGGCAATGCAAACTTGCACTATTTGTAATTATTTTAATGTAAATTGAATTTTGCAATATTTGATTCTTTTACGATGGCAAATCAAATGAAAGTGAGCCAGTGCAAATAGATGACAAACGGAGTACTTTATTTAAATGAGTCTTCATGAGTATTTAGACATTTGCCTCACTGACGGACGAGTCTCGTGATTTCCTTCTCATAAAACTCCTTTGGTTGCTGCTTCAAAATGTCTGCAACTGCCACTTCGAATATGGTTCCCTTGAGCTGCTTTTTCAATTTCCCGAAAATGTGAAAGTTACAAGACGAGATGTCTGGGCTGAAGGTGTGTGTTCTTGTCTAATAAGCTCATCAACCCGTGCAGTCGTCTTGGGCGTGATTGCTTAGGTGGCTTTGGCCAGGTCGTGGATCATCTTTGCAACTTCCACATACTTCTTTGTACCGTTTGCTCCAACGTTTCACAGTGGCCAATGAAATGCGATGTTCACCGTACACGGCAGCCATACGGCGACTTCGTTTGGGAAACACCCTCAGCTGTCACAAACCTGACCACACCACCTCGTTCATCTTTTGGAGCGTCCATTATGTTACGCAGTGTCTTCAACCCAGTGCATTAAAAAACTTTTATTCACACCTCTGTGCCACTTTCATAAATGATAAATGTTTTTTCTCCTACGCACATCATCAACGAGCAAAAGACAAAGTAAGACATTTGCCGTCGACAATTTATTGCATTTTAGAAGGTACACGTGGAGAAATTGGTGTTTTCCAAAGGGCTAGCGGGGGGAAAAACAGAGCTCATACGTCGTGCTTATGTAATTAAAAAAAATAAATAAATAAAAATAAAAAATTTATTTATACGAGAATGTTTTGAAACTTACAATAGTACAACGAAAAAATTCTGAATATAAACAATTTAATTACTGCTGAAAGAAGACACTTCATTGAAATGCCAGATATTGAATCTCGAACAATGATCATGTTTCGTATTTGAAAATTCACGAAAATAGTATAAAAAGTAAATAACTAATAATTGCAGACTTCATATATTAAATTTGTGTACGTGAAAAAAGATGGAACGAAAACTATAGATTTATAAAAGTTACAGGTTGATCTTTAAGTAGTTATTATACCAGAAAACGACATTGCATTTCACTGAATAAATATAGAGTAAAAATTTTGTCTTATCAGTGTTTGCAAAGAAAAAAAAATGCGATTTAATAGTAATCTGTATAATTCTGAACAATGTGATTACTATAGTAAATGTATACTTCATTTCTCCAAGAAATTACTTATGTAATCATTCTAATTACATTTTCTAAGACGCCAAGCTTGTATATAATGCCAGTCTCTTTGCAAAAACGAATATTTTTCTGCTAATATTCACTCTCTACAAGCTTTTGTAACAATATTTAGCATGAAAATATAGCGCATATGCTGTGAAGTCAATTTTAATAGTAAATCAAAAGAACTGATTAATAAAAGAATATTAAAATCTGATTCTAACGTTTAAAAATAATAATATCTATAGTGGGGCAGAATGTGAATAAAATTTTAAAAACTAACATATATAAAGATTACATATATTAAAATCGATTAATGAGACCGAAATGTTATGCACATTTTAAGTGAAATTATAAAAAATCCAATTTTTCGTAAGTAAGATAAACAAGTGGGTAAGTGTGATCCAAGATCGCACAAACGGTGTCGTTTAACATTTCTTTCAAAATGCTTCATACTTTAATTAATAAATACAAAATAATTATCGGTACTTCTCTATTATCACGTCAAGCAATTTTCAAAAAAATGTCGCCAAACTATAGAAAAAATGCATGATCGTGGCATCATATTCACTTGACGTATGAAACATGTTTGTATGTTTTCCAGTTATTTTTAATTTGACGTCTATCTGTATGTTTAATTATAATGTTTTACTGATTCATTAACTATTTCATTAATCAAAGCTACAATTACGTATTTAAACTGCCACGCCATTATATTAAAAGAGAAAAAAGCCTTGAAAAATGTTGCGATGAGTAGTTACGTACAATAAATCAGTTTCAAATGACATCAAAAATATTTATCCACCATAATAATAAAGAAATATAATGTAAATAAATAAACATTGAAGATTATTTCTTATATTTTCACTAATATATTGTAAATTTTACTGTTTTAAGTTACAGAAGTAGACACTGTAGTGAGTGAGGCTTTTCCAAATTATTTTCATATTATTAAACTATTATTTTTTAGTTTTTAACGGCAACATTCTTCCATTTGTTTATTGGGTGTCACAGCTTGACGAATAGCTTGGTAACTGTTTTTGTGTTATGTAAAGTGGTCGAGCGGAAATGAATTGAGACAAAAATTAATTTTGTAATGCCACACACACCTACACATTTTACAGTATTAAAACCCTCCAGTGCATGAAATTTTATTTTTATTTAAAAAAATATATATTTAATTCCTTAACCCTTTCAGGCACAAAGTACTTGTTTTATTAAAATGTTGAGTCACACCAGGATTTAAGAACAAATTTATTTTTAAATTATAAAAGCTTTTCTTCACTTACAATGTAAAATCAAAAAACTATTTCAAAATCCTGGTGCCGTTGTGACATTTTGGGATTAAAATTAAGTGGGACAGAATTTGACCCACCATGCCGAAAAGGGTTAATGGGCATACATTACAGGAAAATTATTGAAAACATTATCACTCTTATGTTTTTCAGTAATTATATTTGTTTATTTAAATGTTTGTCAAATAACAACACCAAGAGTTAACCTAAATATTTTTTTTTCAACTGTGCCAATTAGAAACACTGTGCTGTTTTATTGCAATTTTTTGTGTAAATAATAAGCTTTTAAATGCAGATAATACTTCACCTACGCTTAAAAAAGAAATATATGTATATATGTTTGATATATATATCACTAGAACGGCGGAAAAATCTTACTTACTGGAACTGTGAGTAGGGGTCATTTTGACCCCTCGATAAAACTACTGAAATAACAGAGCTAAAACAGTTTTAAATGCCGTACATTCACAAAAATATGGAATTGCCATGTATTTCATAATTTATGTTTAATAATACTTGATAATTTATTGAATTTTTAAAGTACTGTATATGTAATGCCTACAGGGCGATAAATTGGATCATACTACAACTACTGAAAAAACTCATTAATGTTATATAAAAATTGGTTTAATATAAATGTTTTCACAAGTTAAAACTAGTGTTAACTAAAATGAAACAAAATTTATAAAATAATTTTTTTTTTCATTTACTTACTCGCTAAATGATTCACTCTCTAAATCCATAAATGAGAAGCGTGTTCTTTTGTTTCCGTTATTTCATTATAAGTGTAGCTGTATGGTTAATATGTAAAGCATTTCGTTTGAATTATATTTAATGCTTAAAATACTCCAAATTACACACACGTATTAGGAATTAATGTTTTTTACAATTTTTCCAGTACATTTTCCGCACAAAACTTTGGAACACGATGCACAAAGTTCTTGAGATTTGTTTCCATTGCATGTCTTTACTTGACACTTTTTTCTCTTCGTATCTAATTTATTTTTGTGTGTTTCTTCTGAAGACTCAGGAAGGCTCTTTCGGAGTTTTGAAGCAATGGAATTCGTACACTACTTCTAAAATCCCACCTCTATGGTTACCACATGTAGTGAGTAATCTGAACTAACAAAAGAAACAAATGGGAAAATAAATCTGTCTATTTCTGAAAAGAAATGTAAGTATGATAAACCTTGCACCTGCTTTAGTCTTTTTTTTTAAATATTTTGTTCAAACGCATGGCAAAAAGCAAACAAAGGAAAAACAACATACATGACCACGCCGGTTTTTATCTCTATGGGAATCTATCTATATGGGAATCTATCTATCTATATGAATGCAATCGAAAAATTCTCATCACTGAATTTTTCTCATAAGTTCACAATGCATCGAGTTCAAAGAGTATTTTACTAAAGAGGTCAAATTGACCCCCGTCCGCCGTTCTAGGAATGCATGCTAATATTTCAAAAACTAACAAATCCAGAAAGCTGAAATTATTTCTAGAAATATATGTTATCTATTTAGGAAAAGTCAAAAAATTTTAAACGATTTCTTCCAGTCAAACAAAAGTAATAAACGGACGAAAGTGCACAGGTGTCAAAATGATCCCTACCGCCGTTCTAGTGATATACATATACACTATATTTCTTTCAATAAAAACAAATAATTAATTAAAAATGAAAAAAAATATTTAAGTTGCTTTTGATAAATAATATTTTTCATAGTTATGATTGGTAAGCGATAAAACAATTATTGTTTTTTGTTGAAATATAGAGGTACCAAACACTTAATGCATTTTACTCTAGTAAATCCTTTACAGCCCAGAAGTTTACACCTTTGTTTCGTATCTCAGTGTTCTGGCCAGTGATGAATTTTTTTTTGTCGTAACACCTTTTGTCGGTTCAGTAAACTGCGTTGACTTCTTGCGCTTCAAAGTTGGGTCAACTCCACTCGATAGCTCTTTAGAATTGTCATTTCACCAGAAGAGCATAATGTTTCGGCTACTTCAAATCTGAATTGTATCATTTTCATAAGTTTACTGCCTGGTGGCCGCACACCCTTGTACAATATCCTAACATTTATGAGAGAGATTTCTAGAAGGTGATAGAAGTTATTGAAACACCACTTCCTTGTTCGCATGATGATTTTGTATGTTCCAAGCAAACTGTCATTCAAATCAACATCACCCATGTGTTTATTATATACTTGTATAACATGAGGGCAAGGAACATTTTTACTACACTTTTTTCGGTCATAATGGTTTACATCTTTTATCGGATTTGTCCCTGCAAAGATAGGAATCATCATAAAAGTTTGTTGTCTGTCATGCAAGATTCAATATTTCATATCCATTGACATTGGAAACATATTCTATGATACTTCCCCGGTAGTTTTTTTAAATTCATTGTCAGATGGTATTTTACAGAATAGAATTCTGTCTCTTCTAACAGTTCCAAGGCACAAAATTATTTTTGATTTTAAAAATGTCATTAGGTTCACTGATGTATAATAGTTGTCAAAATATATTTTGTGATTTATGTGTTCAACAACCTGAAGAGTTAGTCTATCTACGGTTGAACCGCTAACCCCCAAGTCGTCAAGTCCACTTGGAAGACTGATTGTGTTTTTGTTTTTTTTCGCACCAGTATAAAATTCAAAATTGTACGCAAATCCAGATACCCCAGCCAAAACAAATAATTTAAAACCATATTTATGCGGTTTCTTTGGTATATACTGTTTTATAAGGTGACGAGCCTCTGTCGCACATATTTGTTCATCAACAAAGAGCGATTCTTCCATAGGAATGAATAAGAACTTTTCTTTCAGGTTTTCTATCAGAACAAATATTTTGATAAGAAAATAGACAGAAAGCAAGATAATACAATAAACAAACACATTGAACAGAATGCTCAAAATGTAAACAAAAGCGAAACTCAATTCATGATGTTGCCAAATGGCATCAAATGTATATTCATATGCCTAATATTAAAAAAGAATTCCTGAAAAATACTTAAAATAACTTTTTAAAGTATATTATTTTGATAATTTTTTTAAATGCATGTTAAATACTTTTTATCCGAGTTAGAAATTAGTCTATTGACAGAAAAATCAAAGGTTTCAAAAGTTGCACTTTATTTGCACATTAACTGCCATCTATGATATTTTTTATAAACTAAGCCTAAATATAGGGTCAAATGAATCCATAAAGCATAAACTTGCCAAGAGGAAACTGTAAATAAATGATATATGGGTAAATTTTAAATTGTTGTCAATTGGCAACAGTATGCACTGTATGGTTAAAGGCACCTAATTAAAAGCATTCAATTTTGAAGAGCAAAAATGAAGTGGCTGTGTCGGGACATGTCGGTTTAACATGAAACGTCTATGACAGCAAATCGTTTTTAGCGTATTGGATTGAAATGGAAATAAAACATTGGCCGCGTACAAATTTTATTTGAAGATAAAACACAAATGGTGCATGGCATTTATTTCCGCTAGTATTACATGACAACTTTGTTTAACATTGACCACTGATATAAGAAATAAGAGACATAAAGGGCATAATATCAACATCGATGTATCTGGTGAACCTACATTTGATCGTTGTATATCGTTGGTTCTGTAGGCACGTAGTTGAGGGTGAACACTTTTGAAGCATTCGTCTGCTGCACACAAACGTCTTGCACGTATGTTGATATCAATTGGCTCGAAAATGTCCTCAACAAATGTATGGGTGTCATCGTCACTTCCTATATCCATAGGTTAAGTTACAGAAAAATTAGAGGTAATCGCTCCATTGTTCACTGAGCGCGAAGCAACAACATTGCGAGGCTTCCGAAATAGTCGTACTCAGTTGACGCCGGTCATAATGTATCTATATGTGGACTATGGTATCCTATTTCCAACAATATGCGTGTTCTATATATTCGTCTGGCTTATGTGCATGCTCGGACAGCCCTGTTGAACTTTTCACTTTTTCGCACTCTTATTTTAAGTTTTTACATAAAACATGGCGCAAAATATGCTTTTTAACATGTAAATCCATCGATCTGAATTTTTTTTATGTGCAAACACCCGAATCACAACGCTAGCATGTCAGAGTCGTGAGTTACACGGAATGGAAAAGAGGGATAATGCATTTTTTGGACAGCTCCTACTGCGTGCTGGTTTCGCCGCTTTTTTTTTTTTTGCTTCCGCCATAAGTACGCGTCCTCGAGGTCGCATTAGTAATTTGACTATATATATATATATTAAAACACGACACTGCACTTACTACTCCGTAACTAATAGTTAGGGATTTATTAAGAGCCTACACTAGTCATGCGAAAAACGTGAAACTAATGTTAAATACAGAGTGGTTATAATTAAAGTCTCACTTTCAACTTGTTGTAAAAGAGGAACCACTGATCATAATGACTTCATATTTGAACTGAATATACTGGAAGAAGGGGAAAAATGGTATGGCCTGAGAAAGAAAAACTTCCAATGTGTATAAATAGATGGAGATTTAAGCGGCATAACGAAAGTGGATTCGGCTACAAGTGACATTTTTAATCGAAATACGACGGCATTGGTATGTGTTGCACAGTAAACCAAACGTACTGTTCAATATGCATGAGTGTTTCAGTTATTTGACGGAAAAAATTACTTCCGAATCACTCAACAGTTGTGGTACTGTTACTAGTGGAAAGCCCATCCACTACGGCAAGACCGTTCACATTGAAAGTGAAAAATCGGTTTTTAATTGTCTTTTGACCAAAAACCGCATAAAAAGCACATAATGATTCGTTTTTTAATTGGGAATAGTGTGCCGCTTACAACGCCATCTATTGATACACTTTTGAATTTTTTTTCTTAAGCCATACCATCTCCTCCTTCTTCGAGTATATTCAGTTTAAATTTGAAGTCATTCTGACCTGTAGTTCTTTTTCTACAGAATTTTGAAAATGGGACTTTATTTATAATCACCCTGTATATGGGAACGTTATTTTAAAAATAATTTTCGCTTGAATTTTAAAATTTTTAAATATTTCTTTTGCATAGGACTGCTGAGGTTAATCTTTAACTGGGCAAGTTTTTTAACTTTCGATTTTGGTTCCAGTTTATTTTAATGAGACTACTTTCACTTTCAAAACCGGTTCCGAAAGTGAAAGTAACTTTATAAAAAATTATGTAATCAAAATCGAAAAATTTAAAACTAGCACGGTTAGAGAACTATCTAATGTATCTTATGAAAAAATCATTTAAAAATATTAAAACACAAGCAAGATATTGGAAAATAACTTTCCCATAGACTTATATATTGAAAGATTACTTTGCACTTTTTTTTTTTTTTTTTTTTTTTTTTTTTTTTTGCATGATTAGTGTAGGCTCTTAAAGCAAGACGAGATAAACATTTTTGTTACGATCGAAATTTCATCCTGGTACCACTGTGTTTCGGTTTGATTTTAAATCCGTTTTTCGTGAAAAGTATGTCCCAGTTTAAAGTAAACACGGCATTGAAAGTTATTTGGAAGTACTAAAAATAACAACTCTGCGGGATAGAATCTGAATGAAATTTTACAAAATTACGATTTGCACAATATATAAAGAAAAAAACAAATCTGTTCCCTGAAAATTCTAAATACATGTTGATCAATGTATATATAGTAACCAGGTGCTCTGTAAGTGAGATAAAGAAAATATAAATAAATTTTAAGCTTCAATTATTTAATAAAAAATAAATTAGAAAGAAAAAAAAAGAATAAATTAGATTTTTATTCGTTGAAAGCAATTTTACGTATAATGATATGGATTAGAATAGAAAATTTCTAAAAGGTAAAATATTATTTATAACTGTAAAATTTAATTATTGATTCCTTCAGCATCAATTTCTGTACTAACGTATGAAACATTTTATTGCATTATACGAAATTCAATTCACCGGAAAATAAAATATTGAACAATATGTTGTTTAATTTTCTTTATCCGTTTACTAGTAACACATGTGTATTTATATGCATGAGAATGTTCTATTACGATTTTCTGAAAGTACAACTTCGTAGCAAATAATTAACTTAATATACATTCAATTTATATAGTTTGCTTACGTGAAATTTTAAATTTCACCTTCGAAGTTAGAATTTTTCTAATCGCATTATGCGTATTCAATAATCATAAATATTTCATGAACACAATCAAAAGTGGTGCTTCATATCAATCTATGGCATTTCCATAGGGAAAGATTCCGTTGAACACCGAATATTTTATCTCATTTTATTTCACATTTAAATGATTTTATAAAATTTCTGAAGTTTTCTTATTGGATAAATTTAATTATATATTATACTTTTGTCATATACTTATTAGTAATGGAAATTACATTTAATAGTATTTCTTTAGTTTTTCCACGAAAATAGTATTTATTTAGTTTTCTTATGATTTAGTTCTAAATCATATATTCAAATACGAGCAAATCTTGTATGTGGTTACATACATACATATATATATATATATATATATATATATATATATATACGAGAGGTGATCCAAAAAAAAGTTTACAAGGCAAAGGAAAAAGTATTTATTAACAATAGAAACAAGATACAAATGGCAATCAAGAGACACATCTGGCCTTTACTTTTCCACATAGTCGCCAAACCTGTTTAGGCATTTGTCAGAACGTTCGACCAACTTATTTATCCCGTCTTGGTAGTAATCAGGGCCCTGCTCAGTGAGCCATTTCTCGGCAGCTGTTTTCACTGCATCGTCTGAGGTGAACCGTGTTTCGGATAAGTTTCGCTTCAACGCCGGAAAAAGGAAATAGTCACTTGGAGCCAAATCGGGGCTGTATGGGGGTGATTCCAGACCTCCCACTTGAACCTTTGCAGCAATTCCTGAGTCTAGCGAGCTGTAGGGGGCTTGGCATTGTCATGCAGAAGAATGACGCCTTTGAATTTCGGATGCGGCCACATTCTTGGCCCATAAGAATCGAATTACGGCTCACACCTCTATGCGAGACCATTTTTCTAGACGTCGTGCCATTACTGTCGCTCTTAAGTGTCTGCGTACTGACGCTACTTACTCGTAGAACCGCTGTAGGACAACGAGCGCCATCTGTCAACCACCCTGGGTGGAAATATTCGCTCCACAATTCAAATGCTTCTGCTTCTAAACTTTTTTTGGATCAACCTACGTATATTTATGTATATGCAAATTTTATTTTAAAAACGGCTCTAACGATTTTGACGAAATTTTGTATCCTACCATTTTGGGGCACCAGAAAACCATTGAGCTAGGTCACGTGTTCGAGAAAATTCGATTAGTGGGTCATTTTGGGTCATCAATGGTCAGGGTCAAGCTAATACTATCTAAAAAACGGTTCAAACGATTTTGACGAAATTTTTGTATCGGACTATTTTCGAGCACGAGAAGACAATTGGGCTGGGTCACATGTTCCAGAACTTTCGATTAGTGGGTCATTTTTGGGTCAACGCGGGCCAAATTAATTTTAACTAAAAACGGCTCTAACGATTTTGATTAAATTTTGTGTCCTACGAGTTTCGAGCACGATAAAATCATAGGACTAGGTCACATGTCCGAGCAAATTCGATTAGTGGGTCATTGTGGGTCAAGATCTAAAAGCGGCTCAATTTACACAAAATTTTGCATCCAATGGTTTTCGGGCACGAGAAGACTGTTGGGCTAGGTCACATGCTCGCGAAAATTTAATTAGTGGGTCATTTTGGGTCATGGTCAAGCTAATTGTATCTAAAAAACGCTTCAAACGATTTTGACGATATTTTGTATTTGACTATTTTCGGGCACGAGAAGACTATTGGGCTGGGTCACATGTTCGAGAACTTTCGATTAGTGGGTCTTTTTGGGTCAAAGCGGGTCAAATTAATTTTATCTAAAAAACGGCTCTAACGATTTTGAATAAATTTTGTATCCTACGAGTTTCGGGAACGCAAAAATTATTGCGCTAGGTCACATGTTCGAGAAAATTCGATTAGTGGGTCATTTCTGGGTCATTGTGGGTCAAGATCTAAAAAGCGGCTCAATGTACACTAAATTTTGCATCCAATGGTTTTCGAGCACGAGAAGACTGTTGGTCTAGGTCACATGTTCGAGAATATTCAATTAGTGGGTCATTTTGGTCATGGGTCATTATGAATCAAACTATTTTATTTTAAAAACAGTTTAGAGGATTTGAAATAAATTTAACACCCTACAGGTTTAGGGAACAAGAAGACTATTAGGCTAGGTCACATGTTCGAGAAATTTCGATTAGTGGGTCATTTTGGTCATGGATCATTATGGGTCAAGCTATTTTATCTTCAAAACGGCTCAGACTATTTACACTAAATTTTGCATCCTATTGTTTTCGGGCACGAGAAGACTGTTGGGCTAAGTCACATGTTCGAGAAAATTAAATTAGTGGGTCATTTTGGTCATGGGTAACGATATTTGAACTCAAATATAATTTTGATCGAGCATAGCTCGGTCTTCCCTGCTTTTTGATATATTAAATGAAATATAGTTGTATTATATTTTTAAATGTATGTACAATTTTAAATGTCTGTTGATTTAGTTTGAAATTATTTCTTTTTTTAAACATTTTGCATTTAAAATGCCTAGAACATCCAAACCGGGCTTCTTACCTTTCAGAACACAGGTGAAAAACTTTTTTTCCTAACTGTAACAGATTTTACACATTTAATATACTTTTTAGATTGTTCATTAACAACACCAACAAGCATTTATATATTAAAAACATCAATAATATTTTATAGAAAACTTTTGAAATTTATTAAAAGCGATATTTTTATACTAGCCATATGCCAGGGGTTAAAATTCGAAGAAAGCCAAAGATCGCTACATGCAACAGACTTTTTGATTCTGATAATTTCAACGGTTTGAGCGTGTAGTTCGATTACATGTCTGTTAGATTTGTGTTTTATTTATATGATATGATATGATATGATATTGTTTATTTATTAAGGAAGTTTAATTTCTTTCTGGTTTATTAGCTGGAAACAAATACTGAAAGAATTATATTGTTTTGTGTACAAACGGGTTAATCTTTCCTAAATGGGCTGCATGCGATAGAGATAGATTTAGAAACCATTCATGTTTGAAAATTAGTTTAAAAACCATAAAAAATCAGTAAACTGAGACACCGTATTTAAACAAATTTATTTGAAAGTACATTTATGTTGCTTTAAATGCAAATGTGTTATTATTCTTCCAGTATAGAGCCTGCACGAGATAGAGATATACTAGTCGAACCTTGATTTAACGAATTGATTGGGACCCTCAAAGCCGTTCGTTAAATCGAAGCGATTCGTTAAATCGAATATCATTTTTTGTAATGAGTATGGTATACAAATATCAATGCAAAATACCCTTAGATATACAGATATGAAAAGAATGATTATTGTTTACTACGAGCTTAAAAATTACAAGTTATACGTTAGAAGATCAACTTTAAAATTATCTAAATTCTTTAATGTTACTTGCTTTTAAAATTTAATACATAATACATATTTACTTATTGGCACTTTGGAAAGAAATCCTTGATAGTGCTTTGTTTTGACTTTCCAAAGTTCTTTGTCGATATTTTCTAACTTCGTAAGAACAACATCATCAACCTCGAGAGACAAAAAATAATTTTTTAAAGTGTTCAAGCTGCAAACTGCTTCTTGGAATTTCACCTTTTTTAATTCAATTTCCGTTTCTTCGTCATCTTCACTGATTTCAGAATCTTCATTCTCTTTCTGTTCACTATCGCAGGCACTTAGCTCTACATCGCAAGACACATATTCTGTAAAATTTCCATTACTAGGAATATCTTCCCATCCAGGCATTTGGTCACCTTCCCATTCCAACCCATCGTTATCAATGACTGTTTCTTCAACGCTGTCTTCATAGTCACTTGCTTCGTTTGGAACATTTGGCAGGAAACCTTGGCAATTAAATCCTGCTGTCTTAAAACAGTTTACAAAAGTAGTTTCTGCCACCGAATTCCATGCTTGTCTTACGAAGCTCATCGCTTCGAGGATGTTTAGAAAATTTACTCCTTTTTTCTGGGAGTTTCCTTCCGTGTTTCGACAAGAATTTTCCGAACATGGAGTTTTCGGTACTGCACCTTAAAGGACCTTATGACACCCAAATCCATGGGCTGCAGTTCTCTTGTGCAATTTGCTAGGAAGAATTTCACTTTCAGATTTGAAAATTCGTAACACGAAGGATGTGCTGGGCAAATTATTTTTTATGCTGAACCATTATTTTCATTAATCAATGAAAATAATGACTTTTCTTTTTTCACTTCTCATCTTTCTGTCTAAATCTTTTCCCTAATTGGCAAACAATGCTGCGTTCATCCATGATTTCTTATTAGCACTATGTTTTGTCGGAAGCGATTTGACATTTCTGAAACATCTTGGATTGGCTGATTTTTCTATTACATAGGGAGGCAACTTTTCAGATCCATCAGAATTCGCAGCTGAAAGAACAGTTATGCGAAGCTTACTTTTCTTCCCTCCATGACACTTTTCTCTTTGATCTGGCTGCAAATTATAGAACAGACCAGTTTAGTCCGCATTAAATATGTCAGGCTGGGAATATTCTTTCATGAGTTCTGGTAATGTTTCAGTTTTCCATTTTTCGACAGTTTCTGTGTCCACACTTTTCTTTTCTCTGCTCATAATTTTATAAATAATGTTATTCCTCTTTGGGTTGTCTAGCCAACTTCTTGAAGCCTTGAAGTTTGTTTTACCAAACTCAGATGCAATTTGCTAAGCTTTTTCTTGAAGAACAAGTCGACTTATAGCTGTGTTTCTTCCTCTAGCTTCAGAAAACCAAGGCATAAGCTGTTCATCCACGACAGAAAAATAACTGGTTTTCACATATTTTCTTTTTGAAGCTAGTTTTTCCCAACAGCTTGCAGCGCATTCTTCAATATATTTTCTATTCTTCAGAATAGTTGATGACGTAGAAGTCGAAATTCCAAATTTCTCTGCGATGCTTTTCTGACTCCTAACGTTCTGGTCTATCTCTTTTAATAAACTTTTTCATTAATTGAAAACCTTTTGCGTGTTCTGGATTCGTTGGCCATCTTCGCACAGTACAGATCGGTCAAGCAAAGAACATTCAAAGCAGTGTAACCACGCGCAATGCACAACCGGTAGTTTCTAGCAGAGTCACTATCGGCTTTGTTTAGTACCTGATGTCCCGGTCAACTGATTCGTGAAAAGGTGGAGGTCCATTTAAACAGTCATTCTACGACCCTCCTTATCTGTGCTCATTGTTATGTTTTTAGTTGAATAGGGGAAAATACTGTCTTTTGAATCCACAAGAAATGAGAAAAAAATTGTAACACTTGGATTAGAGTGTGACAGATTCAAAATTTTATGTGCAAAAAATTCAAAGTTTTAGTTTTATGTGCGAATACGAATTATTTTTCAGCGATTGTTGTTCGTTAAATCAAAGCTAAAAATTCGTTAAATCAGAGCACTTTAGCACCCTTTTTGTCGGGATAGAAAAAATATTCGTTAAATCGGAGAATTCGTTAAATCAAAGTACGTTAAATCGAAGTTCAACTGTATTTTTAAAAAATCATGCTTGAAAATATTTTAAAAGCCCCAATAAATAGAAAATTGCTGTGTAGTGTTCAAACAAATTGCATTTCAATATACTTTTTCTTTAATACGACGGCGTAAAAATTTTAAATGTGCGAGAAGAATGTGTTTAGAAGATTAAAAATTGTCGTAGCTAAAATTGTAAAACTAAATTTTAATTGTCAGGTAATGCCATTCTGCGAATGACGTCAGCGTTACGAATGGGCATGCTTGTCCTTTATAATATAGATAGTATTGCTTTCCGAATAAGACAAGAATCTATATTTTAGTAGAATGAAAATTCATTCTTAGGTTCGAGTAAATTTGTACAAGGATTTACGTCTTTTTAAGGTTATTGAGAAACAAATACAGCTGATATTCATATAAATATTGAATAACTCAAATATTACTGTAGTATTTTTGATTGACAATTACAAATGCCAGCCTTTTTTATGCTTATTTTTTATTAAATATTTATGGTGTTAGTTTTGTAAAGTGTTTAAACAGAGTGCATTTTGTATCTACAGTATTTTGAATATAATTGGATTAATTTTGATTTTACTATGGTGCTACTTAGGTTACGCTACTTTTCAAATATTTTTTATATAGAAAATTGAAACTTGCTGTATTTTTTAAAGAGATAGAGTGTTTTTAATTTTTTTTTCTAATTTATTTTGTATTGCAACATATTATTTTATGTTATTTTGTATTTTTGTTTTGTAATTTCAATTTTGTAAATTATTTTTATTACAACATTTGGTTATAAGAAATAGCTTTCACGCCCGGCTTTCTCCGTAATAGCTACGCTAGTAGGAATAGCTACTCAATGTACTCTCCGGTCTGTTTTGATGTTACATTTTTAAACAAAAATATTTCCAAAAAACTGAATTCTAGGGTCCCCACTGCCTTCAGCTCTGTAAGTCTCGAATTTGTACACTGTAAAATTATCCGAAAAAATGCAGAAAAAATTCTGTAAAAATTTACGGATTGGTTTCATATTTTGAGAAAAACAGAACAATTTCCGTAATTTACCTTATAGCCTTTAAATGCAAAAAGTTTTCCGTAAATTTAATGGAATTTTTCCGCATTCTTTCAAAACAGTAAAATGTCCGTATCTCATACCAAACAGTACAACTACGGTAAAAGAAATTTAAATTTTTGCGTTCAGAAAGAGCTTTGTATGAAATACGACTTAAGATTATTGTATATACTAGAGTTTTCCATGGACCCAAGCCTGTCCCGGCTTGACCCGTTGGAGAATTTTGTGCCATTAGACTCCGCCAAGCCTGGTGCTGATTCTAACCGGGGCCGTGTTTAGATTGTTATTATTTGTGAAAATAATAGTGGTAATGAAATCTTTAGAAATGTATTTTATTTTTTTAAATTACCGAAAACATATTTTTTAAAATCTACTTTTTTTTAATTTTATATTGTTTCCAATTATTACTTTTTAAATTTTTATTTTAGCCTTTTTAACGTGAGTTAATAATAGGTTATTTAAGATTTCATAAAATAATTATCTTCAAATGTATGTAAATTAGTATGAAACTAAACTCGTTTGGATTATAAATTTAAGACTTAAACTTAAAATTTATTATTTTATAAATTACAATTATACGAAGTTTAGATTTTTTTCATGAAATTTATTATAATAGTTAATAATTTTTTATTTACTTTAATGATATATATATATATATATTTTCATATGAGATAGAAAAAAGTAAAAATAAAACATAAATTTATTCCCTTATTAAATACAGATAATAACATATTTTTTACAGTCTAGAACATAGCCGCAAAAGTAAGCAAACACACTCACAAACACATGCGCCCACACTGAATATCTAAGAGAGAGAGAGAAAGATAGACTTCGTTCCAAATGTAATGGAATTGTATTCAGAACATCGCAAAAATTATAAATACATGAAGATCCAGAAAGTGAAAATTTTTACGACTTCAATACATTCTTCATCTCAGATAGAAAAAAGTAAATGTAAAAGATAAATTTATCCCCTTATTAAATACAGCTAATAATATATTTTATATAGTCTAGAACATAGCCGCAAAAGTAAACAAACACACTCACACACACATGCGCACACACTGAATATCTAAGAGAGAGAGAGAAAGATAGACTTCGTTCCAAATGTAATGGAATTGTATTCAGAACATCGCAAAAATTATAAATACATGAAGATCCAGAAAGTGAAAATTTACTACTCCAATAGTTTCGTCATCTCAGATAGAAAAAAGTAAAAGTAAAACATAAATTTATCCCCTTATTAAATACAGCTAATAATATATTTTATATAGTCTAAAACATAGCCGCAAAAGTAAACAAACACACTCACACACACATGCGCACACACTGAATATCTAAGAGAGAGAGAGAAAGATAGACTTCGTTCCAAATGTAATGGAATTGTATTCAGAACATCGCAAAAATTATAAATACATGAAGATCCAGAAAGTGAAAATTTTTACGTCTTCAATACGTTCTTCATCTCAGATAGAAAAAAGTAAAAGTAAAACATAAATTTATCCCCTTATTAAATACAGCTAATAATATATTTTATATAGTCTAGAACATAGCCGCAAAAGTAAACAAACACACTCACACACACATGCGCACACACTGAATATCTAAGAGAGAGAGAGAAAGATAGACTTCGTTCCAAATGTAATGGAATTGTATTCAGAACATCGCAAAAATTATAAATACATGAAGATCCAGAAAGTGAAAATTTACTACTCCAATAGTTTCTTCATCTCAGATAGAAAAAAGTAAAAGTAAAACATAAATTTATCCCCTTATTAAATACAGCTAATAATATATTTTATATAGTCTAGAACAGCGTTTCTTAAACTGTGGTCCGTGAGCTTATAGCCGGGGGTCGTCAAGCACAATCTTCAATTTAGATTTTTTTTCCTTCGAGAGAAATTTTTGTAGCTCCAGAGGAGGGGGATTTGCAAGACTAGAACTTTGCAAGTCTAGATCATTAATAAGCATAAAACTCCAAATGGTTTGGGGGAGACTTTTCAATGCTCCGAAGGTGGAATATGTCTGAAAATATTAAGAATCGATTGATTCTACATGTAAATACTCAGCCCTTATTACGCATTGCAACTAGATCAGCGTTTAGACATTTCTAATACTGTAAATTTGAGAGTTTTCTTTCATTATGAATTTGGTGGTAAGATAGATATATGACGATTTTTTGTTTTGAAAATCCCTACCTAATTACACAACAAGTGCAGCGCTATTCACATGTTTAAACAGTTTCATACGAGAAAATTACGAAGAACAACTGTAGAATTCGACGGCATGTTGAACCAGTCTTACTTAAACATTGAATAAGATGCTGCATATCCAATTGCAGAAGATAAGCAGCATACTTTTCATAGCAAATAGTACTATGTATATTTTAACTGTCTTAAAATGAAAATTATAATTATTTTTCTTGTTATTATTTTTCTTGTATATATTGCTATTATTTTTCTTGTATTAATGTAACTGATTTTTTTCAACACCGTTAACGAAATATAGAATATGTGTAATGAAAAATAAATAAGGTGTATACGTTAAGATAATTTCTTATCACATATTAAGAAAAATATTGTTGGGGTCCCCCAAAAGCATATCAGAAAGGGGTCCGCGAGATCACAAAGTTTAAGAAACGCTGATCTAGAACATAGCCACAAAAGTCAACAAACACTCTCAAACACACTTAATGGCTAAGAGAGAGAGAGAGAGAGAGAGAGACTTCGTTACAAATGTAATGAAATTGTATTCAGAGCATCGCAAAAAGTATAAATCCAAGAAGATCCAGAAAGTGAAAATTTACTACTCCAATACTTTCTTCATATGAGATAGAAAAAAGTAAAAGTGTACATAACATAAATTATATAAAACATATAAAACATAACTTTATATATAAAATATATATTTAATATATTTATATTTATTATATTATATTTTATTTTATATCATAAATTTATATATATTTAAGTATATAAAACATAAATTTATTCCCTTATTAATTACAGCTAATAATATATTTTATGTAAAAGATTTACGTAATGTTATGAAATGAATCGTTATTATATAATGATATCAAAATCATTTTATACTGAACTATTTCTTAGCCCTTTAAACGACTCTGTTCCTATTAGAAATCTAAAATAGCAGCCTAAAATATATTTCCTTAAACGAAATATAGACATATGGACGTATCAAATAAAATACATGTTGCATTAATAGTCATGGGTACTTAGTCACAGGAAGATACCACTAAACGATCTTTATCATAAAGGCAGAACGCAATAACGCAGACTTCAAAAGTTCTTAATAAAGTAATATTTCGAATGTAATTAATAAAGACGAATACCACGGCAGAAAATGTCTTCTTGAAGGATACTATGCATATAGTTAGTAGAATAAAACATAAGCGTGTTCCATATCCCCCAATCTCATTTATGAAATTAACATCTGGTATTAGAAAGAAAATACTTTATGTGGGTTTATCGAAAAATTTAACAAATGTTTTCCAAAACATCAAAATATTCTTAAATGATCCGGCAGAAAATGATACTTTTGTTCTAACAAAAATATTTAAAAATTTACTCACCATTAACTCTGTTCTGACATGGTAATTTTGCAAAATTCTGTATGACAGAATTTTAGATATTAAACTATATAAATTTTATTAGTCTGTAATAGAATAAAAAAGAAGAAAATCCCAATTCTGTTTAAAATTGATAATTTATTTTTTAAATGTTATTTATTGTTTTTCTATTTAATTGAATTAAAAAAAACTTGTCATTTGTACACCGTTACTGTTTAAAACCCTCCGAGCGTCTGAGGGCTTTCCTTCATTTTCATAAAAAAATATTTGTAAAACTTAAAATAACTTAAATTTTCTTTCTCCGTTTGTTTCTAAACTACACTTCATATCACTTTATTTTACATATAACTTAAAATACAATATTGTTATTTTTTTTTTGTCTAGAGCCGATTTTAGTTGTTTATGGGAAACGGAAAAAAATACGGGCAAAATGCTGAGAAGGTTACAATTGTTCATTAAATTATCTAAATGTTTATATTTCTAATAAATTTAAGATTTGTGAGGCTTACAAAGGTGTTTATATTTCTAAACTGAATTTTTAACACTCTCCAAGATAGTTGAATGGTATTTGTGAAATTGGCTTGTCTAGACGTCCACCTATCAGCCTCTCCATCTGTCAGACTCTGCGGCTATCCGTCTATCTGTCCACTCTCTAATTCACGTAAATATTTTTGGATTGTCATGTAATTGCCAATGTTTTTTGGTTTACCATATCATATTCGGTATTGGAAATGGAGTGTGTAACATTTATAGTTCGTTTACAGGGGGACTGAAAATAATTCCGTTACATTATTTTCTATGGGAAAAGCGTTTGTGACACAAATTAATGATGGTACACTATTTCCAGCATATTGACATTATTATATATTACTGAAGTGCTGTACAATATGCTTACTATAAAATATATTGTGCATAACGATTATTGTTCATTTACAGGGACACACTAAAGATTTCGGTTATGTACAATAATTGCTGGAAGAACGTTTACAATTATGGTATGCGTTTTTAAATTGAAATATATATATATAATATATTGATTGGTGTGTATTAATTCTATACATAATATACAGCAATGCAAAAAAAAATTGAGCAAATTCCGTTTATAGAAAGAAATTGCTAAATTGGAACTTTCACCTGTGTTATGCATTTCTTTAATGAAAAAAAAATTGCATAGTATGTCGTATATATACACTGCTCAAAACAATTAAAGGATATTTGAAGTTTTATATAAAATAAAGATATAAACGAATTTTTTTTTTGCCGAAAATAGAAGAAGAGAATCACAAATGCAAATTTTTCTGGTTTTCAAACTGTGGAGTATGCAAATTTTGAGTTCGACGTCAAAAACGTCGCTTCAGCGGCAGCGAATGAAATTTGACTTTCAACTGGATAAAAGAGAATGAAGACAAGGATGATCGGCATTCAGTGATTGCTTTGTTTCGATGAGTACGATGTCTCAGCGAAGTCATTTGACAGATTCAGAAGCTTGGAGATTTGTTGGTAGGTAGAAGGGGGCCAAACTCAAGCCGAACTAGCGCAGGCCATTGGAGTGTCACAAAGTGTCATTTCCAGGATCTGGAATCGTTTTTTGGAGAGTGGATGTGCAGGCCGAAGACCAGGGCAAGGTCGTAGACGGGCAACAACGCCCAATGAAGATCGGTATTTAGCGTTAACAGCTCGGAGACACCGAAACATGAACGCTACTCTTCTCCAACAACACCTTCGCTCGGCTACAGGCACCACGATTTCAACTCAGACTGTCCGAAACCGGCTCCATGCTGTAGGTCTGTATGCTCGCCGACCGATGGTATGTGTTAGATTAACATCAAGGCATCGTCGCGACCGCAGGGAGTGGGCAACCGAGCATGTCAACTGGTGGAGAAATGAATGGAGCAATATTCTGTTTTCTGACGAGTCCCGTTTTTCTGTGCATCCGGATAATAGGCGTATTTTCATCTGGAGGGACCGTGGCAGTAGGAATAATCCTGCGTTCGTGCACGAAAGTGTCAGATTTGGCGGTGGAGGAGTGTTGGTGTATGGTGGCATCTCCATTGACGGGCGCACTGACCTCTACATCATTCGAGATGGAGCTCTGACTGCTCGCCGATATAAGGATGAGATCCTCAGACCTATTGTAGTCCCCTACGCTGCAGCAATCGGAGATAACTTCATTTTAATGGACGATAACTGCAGGCCACATCGTGCAAACCTGGTGGAGGATTTCCTTTTCGAGGAAGGAATCGTTCGAATGGAATGGCCAGCGTGTTCTCCAGACATGAATCCAATCGAGCACGTTTGGGACGCTCTAGGAAGACGAGTTTCTGGCCGCGAACAACCCCCACAAACTCTCCAAGAACTGGAAAGAGCTCTTCTGGAAGAGTGGGGCAGAATACCCTAACTCGTCATTAATAGCCTCATTGAGTCCATGTCTCAAAGGTGTTCAACGTTGCTGGCCGCCCGTGGAAACCATACCCCCTACTGAAAATGATTTTCTTTGAAGAAAACACCTTTTCTTATTCTTTTTTTCGCATATGCACAAATTGTGTTTTTTTCTTTTTGTACACAAATGCGCAATAAAATGCATTTTTTTTCTGCCAAACATGTGTAATTTATTCTCATATAACCTACTATGTCTGCCGACCATGTATCAATCAGCTAAAAAGTTTCCCAGATACAAAATCCACCTAAAACTGCAATATCCTTTAATTGTTTTGAGCAGTGTATATATATATATATATATATATATATATATATATAGATCGATGGATCATATACAGGACTAAACAAAATAACTCGGATATTTTATTTTTCACACTGCAGTTGGTAATTACTGAAAGTGGTTTTCAGATAAGTTAAACATTTTTCAAACTGTTTACATAGACACCATCTTTCGCGTTTTTAAACGGTGATGTTTCGTTAGAGTATTCTGAATGTGATGGAAAGTGTTTCATAATCTAGCTTGACGCATGATTTTTTTTTCTTGTTTAAGTTTCAAAAGTTTTATTTTTTATTTATTTATTTATTTATTTATTTATTTTTTTTTTATTTATTTTTTTTTGTACGTGATTTAGAATTTTAAAATTTCCAATATTAAACGTAAACACTAAATACTATATTATCTGCACATTCTCACATAAATAGGCCAGGAAAGGTTTGTAATGACAAACGTGATTTTTTTTTTCGTTTAAGTATTATTATTATTATAATATTTCAACTTTTATTAAGAATGTCGTACAGTTTGCTAAAAGTCAAACTCTTAAAATTACCGTCTAACTAAACATAACAAATGTGAATAACGTTTAACTATGAATAATTTTGTCAAAAACGTTAGCCTCAATTATCTCAAAACTCTGTTTTTCAACGGTTTCTCAATTATAACTTACCAACATGTTAAAAGATTTATATGTTTTTCCCCCTTTAAGTAAAGGAAATTAAATCCTCTACAAGCGATACCTGAAAACAAAAGAAAAAAATTGTTTTAAATTATAACAACACATATGATATATTTCCATTGAATTTATTTAATTTATTGCATTTTTTTTTCAGGTACATTTAAGAGACAAAGTACTTATTCTCTCAAAGTTACTTATTCTCTCTATTATAATGTCTGAACCTTTAAGAATCATCATCATATATTCATATACGTGCAAATATTGTGTGTGGTTATATATATATATATATATATATGCAAAATAAAATATATATGTATATGCGTTTTATTTTAAAAACGCTTCAAACGACAGACTTTTCGCAGCACTGTATGTGATTTGTAGATTTGTATATCATATCATATCATATATTCTAATACGAGCAAATCTTGACGAAATTTTGAATCCTACCGTTTTGGAGCACCAGAAAACCATTGGGCTAGGTCAAATGTTCGAAGAAATTCGATTAGTGGGTCATTTTGGGTCACTATTGGTCAGGGTCAAGCTAATTGTATCTAAAAAACTGTTGAAACGATTTTGACTAAATTTTGTATCCTACCATTTTCAGATACGAGAAAACTATTGGGCTAGGCCACATGTCCGAGAAAATTCGATTAGTGGGTCATTTTTAGGTCACTGTGGTTCAAGCTAATTCTATCTAAAAAACAGCTCAAACTATTTTGACAAAATTTTGCATCCTATGGTTTTCGGGCAGGAGAAGACTGTATGGTCCAGGTGACATGTTCGAGAAAATTCATTTAGTAGGTCATTTTGGTCATGGGACATTATGGGTCAAGCTATTTTTATCTTAAAAGAACTAAATTTAGTATCCTACAGTTTTAGAGAACGAGAAGACTATTGTGCTAGGTCACATGTTCGAGAAATTTCGATTAGTGGGTCATTATGTGTCAAGCCATTTTATATTAAAAACGGCTCAGACGATTTGAACTAAATTTTGTATCCTACGGTTTTGGGGCACGAAAAAATCATTGGCCTAGGTCTCATGCTTGAGAAAATTTTATTAGTGGGTCATTTTTGGTCATGCGTCATTATGGGCCAGCTATTTGTATATTAAAAACGGCTCTGATGATTTGAATTAAATTTTGTATCCTACAGTTTTAGGTAACGAGAAGACTATTAGGCTAGGTCACATGTTCGGGAAAATTCGATTAGTGGATCATTTTTGTCATGGGACATTATAGGTCAAGCCATTTTATTTTAAAAACGGCTCAGACTATTTGAACTAAAGTTTGTTTCCTACGGTTTTGGGGCACGAGAAAATCATTGCGTTAGGTCACATGCTCAAGAAAATCCGATTAGTGGGTCATTTTTGGAACACTGTGGGTCAAGTTAATTTTATCTAAAAAACGGCTCAGACTATTTTTACTAAATTTTATATCCTACGGGTTTCGGGCACGAGAAGACAATTGGGCTTGGTCGCATGTTCGAGAAAATTCGATTAGTAGGTCATTTTTGTCATTGGACATGATATTTGGACTCAAAGCTAATTTTGACCAAACATAGCTCTGTCTTCGCTGCTCGTATATTCTAATACGAGCAAATCTTGTGTGTGTGGTAATGCAAATTTTATCTTAAATACGACTCTAACGATTTTGACGAAATTTCGTATTCTACCGTTTTATGGCACTAGAAAACCATTGGGTTAGGTCACTTGTTCGAGAAAAATTGATTAGGGGGTCACTTTGGACAACCATGGGTCAGGGTCAAGTTAATATTATCTAAAAAGCGGCTCTAACGATTCTGATTAAATTTTGTATCCTACGAGCTTCCTGCACAAGAAAATCATTGAGCTAGGTCACATGTCCGACAAAATTCGATTAGTGGGACATTTTTGGGTCACTGTGGATCAAGATAATTTTATCTCAAGAACGGCTCAGACTATTTTGACTTAATTTTATATTATGGTTTTCGGGCACGATAAGACTATTGGGCTTGGTCAAATGTTTGAGAAAATTTGATTAGTGGGTCATTTTGGTCATGGGTCATGATATTTGAACTCAAAACTAAATTTTACCATGCATAGCTCGGTCTTCCCTGCGCGTGTTTTATAAAGAAAGTAATATATAGAAGAATGGATGAATCAAAATTATGGATCCTTGCCCTCAATCATGGCAATCATAGTTTTGAAAGATTAATTTCGATGTACAATTTAAAAAAAATTATTTTGTTTTTTGTGGCAATTTAACAAATATATTTTTTATTTCTATAAAACAGATTATTATTCAGAAGTATGCATCGGCATTTATATACTATTTTAAACAGCATACACTTTTTGAAACAAAAGTGTATTTAAAATTAAATTAAATGTCTCTCCTTAGTACGTAAATTGAATACAGGCAGACCCGCTCTACAATGTACGGGCTTGGTCCTATCGAAATATACCTGAAATTACCTTAAAATTACCTTATCGTTTTGCTGTATTGCTTTAAATACACATATATTGCTACTCTTTCTCTCTCCCCCCCCACTCATTCCAACCATCAAACATTTAAACAAAAAAAAAAAAAAAAATCCCGGCCGCAAGTTTACGTATGTTTGTCGTCATAGAAACGGTTCTTCTGTGAGGAAAAACTGCTGAAAAAGTTTTCCGTTTTAATTTACCTGGCGTGGCAGAAATTTTCTGTGAACTGACTTGTATAATTATTATTATTATATTAATTCGTGAGAGGGAAAACTTCCTACTTTTTTGAATTTGTGGTTTTCAAATTATTCCTTCATAGATTGATATAAAATGTATCTTTTAATGACACTGGTTACATTCCGATGCCATTTTATAAAGTAAAAACTGTTGAAAGAGAAACTTTAAAAAGTTGTGAAAAATTCAAAATTTGCTGAACGAACATGAATAATGTTTACTTAACTCAGGGGGAAAAAATTACTACATTAGACTGAATGACAGAAGCCGTATTATTTTTACTAATGTCAAAAAACTACCGCGAACTACAAAAAAAAAACCTCTTTAAATCGTATAAAACAATTCATAAAAAAATCCAATCTGAGGTTTTGGTATACTCTGTCCTGTCTTCGTCTATCGGAAATAAGCAAAGTTCTACGTGCGACGAACTACCGATCGCAACAAACCTGTATGATTATATAGATGAAAAGCAACTATTAAAGTATATCATTAACAATAAATACAATTGTCAAAATACGTTTATCGTGAAGGCAGTACTTTAATGTATTGATATTCCGTTTTTTGTGTGAGCAACTGAAAATATGCAATAAATGATGTTAGAGTGATAGTGCCTATATCGTAATATTATTTTTCAGAATGCGTTTAATGGGTATGAACTTTCAATACTTATTTCTGTAAAAATCTTCTTCAAATAGAATAAGTAAGATTCCAGATTTTTTTTTCCATTCATAACTTGGACATTTTTATGCAGAAAAAAAACAGAAAAAATAAAAAGAAAAAAGAAAAAAAGAAAAAAAGAAAATAAAATAATAAAAAAAAGAAATAAATTTAAAGAATAAATTAATGTTAACAGAAAAATAAATTCGAGTATTAAAATTTGCGCCTAGAAATTAAAAAAATTTCTATTTACAAAAAAACAAACAAAAAAAAAAACACTTTGAAGGCAGAATTAAAAACAGAGCACATATATTATATAGCATTTTTAGCTTAGTGGAACAATTATTTTAATTTGAGCTCTAAAATTTCTCATTTTAGTAGTGCAATGCAAATGTGTATTTAGTTTTAAAATTTATATTCACTGACTGAATAAATTTACAAAATCTAATTGGCGTACTTACAAAAATTTTAATTTTATTATTAACAAATGTAAAACATTTTAAAAAAGATTAAAAACTTGGTGTTCTTACTTTGTTTTTGTCTTTCTTTCTTTCTTTTTTTTCCCCTTATGCTTTAATTTTAAATGTTAAACTATACTAAATATTCAATATTTTTTTTCGCATTATCATCAGAAATATGCTATATTATTATTTTATTGTGATAAAAAGTAAAATAATAAATAATAAGTTTCTGTTGATTTAATAATCGTAAGCATATGTAAGTTAAAAAACTTTTAAGAAACAATATATTTAATTCCATTTAAATACACTTTATTAAACAAACACTTTACTTTTTTTCTTTTAAGACTGAGTAATGAAATATTACGACAGAATGATTTTCTTTTCTTTAAATATAGATTTTGGCGTATTTAGTAGATTTTTTTTCCATTAACATTTTTGTATAATTAATTGTTAATTTTGTTTTCTAAACAGTTATTTTAAGACGTTTTAAAATAAAATGTAAATTATCATTGACATTAATTAAATTTAAATTCATTTCTGAAAAAGCCATGAGCAATTGTTTAGCAAAAAGAAAGAATTTTTTACAATGGTAATTCAATAACCAAGATAAAGATAATCAATCTTAAAAGCAGTAAGTACTCATTTAATAAATTAAATATGGGTAAAAATTACATATATAAAAAAAAAGCATATAAAATGTTAATGACTTAATAGCCAAAAATATTTTTTTTTCCTCAACACCAATATTTGTACTGTTTAATATTATAAAAAAGACATTTTATTGGGTTTAATTTATAATGATTATATACATACATTCATATATATATATATATATATATATATATATATATATATATATACAGGGTGTTCCGTTAAAGGGGTCCAATATTAATAGGGGTAATAGAGGAGATCACATGGAGCATAAATCAGTATATAAAGCCTGGTCGGATCTCAATAGTTTTCAAGTTACAGCAAATAGAATGAAAATTCGGAAAATTGTAAAAGAACCCTCATTGCTAAACTATCGATAATGCTACATAAAAATGAAGCACATATTTAGAAAGAGCAGAAAAAAACCTACAAAATGACATCAATTGTATTAAAATAACAATATTTATTGACGAGTTACAAGCCATGAAACAGTGAAAAAAGTACGAAATCCAATATACATCAAAATAGTTAATCGTTAATTCCAAAAAGACAACTCTAGCTACAACAAGGAAAATGTAGTAAAATTTGGTCCATTCCGAAAACTTTCGAAAAAGCTTACAATGAACCATATCGGTTTAATTGTGTGAGAGAAATTAATCAGTTTCTTAGTTACAACTCCGCTTTCTTTGACACTAGCAAAGGTTAAACTCCGCCCATCACGATTGGAAACACCGCCTTTTTAATTACTCTCAACTATACATTTTCGATCATACTTCTTCTGAGATGCAACATTCTTAATTATTCAAGAGTTGAATGAACCTAAATAACTTTACAATAATAGTCTACATTTTAAAGTGGTCTTTTATTGATATAAAGCTTAAGTTAAATTCCTTAAAATTAAACTGGTGGTGAAAATTCGGAAATAATTAAAAATATTGCGATTTGTAACTATGCAAGAAGTTTCAGTACATGTTTTACATGGACAATTATTGTATGTATATGTGCATCATAATTTATGATAGGAAATAATAATAACAAATAGCATAATAATTTTATTAATTATAAATTTAAAAAAGACACTAAATTTTAAATTAATTCATACAAACTTTGTAATTTACAATTTGAGTACACCACAGTCTGTGACTTACAAAATACTGTGCCAAAAAGTGTTAAAAATAAAAGAAAAATGACAAATAAAGAATTACATTCCACGTACTTTATGACATATGTGAAGCATAGTCTTCTGGCCTGCGCTGCACAGTTCAATGTTGGAAGGCAGACGAACGGACATTATTATAATAGGTGTTCGAAGTTGCGCCCATTAACAGAATCGCACAGCCGACAGCGACGTCGTAAAGATTGGTGAACACGCCGAAAAACTCCGACGGAGTTGGGAATGTCTCCTGCAGCGACAACGATTCGCGCTAGTAAATCCTCCGGTGTATCCACAGGCGTTTCATACACCAGCGATTTAAGATGTCCCCAAACAAAAAAGTCTAACGGATTGAGGTCTGGAGAGCGTGCAGGCCAAGCAACAGGTCCGCTGCGTCCAATCCATTTCCCAGGATATGTTGAATTGAGGTGATTGCGAACACCTATGAAAAAATGTGCCGGTGCGCCATCGTGCATAAACCACATATTGTGGCGCAATGTTGCTGGCACATTTTGCAGTAACTGCGGTAAGATATCCCGTAGGAAAACCAAGTACGTACTGCCATTGAGTACATCTGGGAGTAAATATGGTCCTATGAGATAATCGCCGAGGACACCTGCCCATATGTTCACACTGAACTTTTGTTGTGCGTTCGACGGGAAAACAGTGTGCGGATTTTTATATGACCATGTGTGCATATTGAGCGTGTTTACCACGCCCTCTCTCGTAAATGTTGCTTCATCAGTAAATAAAATATTTTCCAGAAATTGTGGATTATTTTCTGTTACATTAAGCAACCAGCGTACGAATTCTGTCCGCTGAGCACAATCTGTTACTGATAACAGTTGTACCCGCTGCACATGAAAGGGGTGCATGTTTTCTGCACGCAGAACACGCCACACACTTTGGTGAGAAACACCGACTTCAGACGCAGCAGCTCGTGTACTCGTGGAGGGGTTATCTTTAATAATATTCAGTACATCTTCTTCCATTGCAGGTGTTCGTACATGTCGAGGTTTCCCTGCATCAATGCTTGCTGTATTAAACGATCCAGTCTCCCGTAATCGTCTATCGATTTTTATGAAGAGTTTCGAACTTGGGCAACGTCTCCTTGGAAATTGCTCACGGTACATGCGCTGTGCTAGACATGCATTTCCATGAGCTTGCCCGTACATCAGATGCATGTCCGCATATTCTTCGTTAGAGTATTCCGGCATAATTATTATACATCAACTTACTACAATCCCACTTACAACAGCCTCCCTTTAACATAACGCCCACTGATGACTGCTGTTTTATTACACTTTTCTTCCTATACACATAGAAAATTTGCATAAAAAGTACTTCTTCTTCATCATCCTGAAAGTTCATGGAGGAAACGCAGCAGTCACGGAGTTTGCTTTAAGACAAGGCGAGAGCTGCACAATATGTCATTCACTTGACCAGACTGAATAATGAAAGGGTATTGATAGAGGTTGATCAGAAATGTATAATTGAAAGATATTAAAACGGGGTGTTTACAATCGTCATGGGTGGAGTTTCGCTCTTTCCGAGCGTGCAACAGTACAGAGTTGTAACTAGGGAACTGCTTGATTTCTCCCATACAATTAAACTGATATGGTTTATTGTCAGCTTCTTCGAAAGCTTTCGGAATGGACCAAATTTTATAACATTTTCCTTGATGTAGGTAGAGTTGCATTTTTGGAATTAACGATTAACTATTTTGCTAAATATTTGATTTTGTATTTTTTCACTGTTTCAGAGCTTGTAACTCGCCATTAATTCTCAATATTCTAAAACAACTTATGTCATTTCGTAGGATTTTTTCTGCTCTTTCTAAATATGTGCTTCGTTTTTATGTAGCATTATCGATAGTTTAGCAATGAGGGTTTTTTTACAAATTTCCGATTTTTCATTCTATTTGCTGTAACTTGAAAATTATTGAGATCCATCCAGGCATTATATACTGATTTATGCTCCGTGTGATCTCCTCTATTACCCCTATTAATATTGGACCCCTTTAACGGAACACCCTGTATATAACCAAATAATGAACGTTACAACCACCAACAAAAACTGTAAAATATGAGTAAATTAAAATAACTAATTGACAACAAAACAGATGTGTTTAAATAAATAAAAAATAAAAAAATAAAAATAAATAAAAAAAATTGAATAACAGAAATGGAATAATGGAAATTTGTGGAATTTAGACAGAACCTTCAGGCCCCAAATGCCTAATTTTTACAAATAACATGTGTGGTTTCATCTTCATATTAGCCTTAAAATACCTAAAGTATATGAATTTGGAACAACCACACTCAGAAAGTAGAGAAATACACAATGAAAGAACAATTAAGTTCAAAATAAAACATGATTAAAAAGGATCGAGGGGAAAATATATAAAAACATTAAATTACCCCATTTGAAAGCCAAATCCAAACTTGAGTTAGCATGTTACATAAATTGGAGTATTAAGCATACGCTGCCAAACAGAGGGAAAAAAGTTATTTAAAAATCGATGTGCCATGGATCAAGGAACAACATGCAATGCATAGCCTAGCACATATCCAAACATATAAAACCAGCACCCGCTATAGAAAAATTTAAATTGAACTTCACCATAAATTCAAAAGAATAAATCAATGAGGTGCTGCCATCTATTGGTAAATATATATAATTATATAATAATTTATTACAATATTGGATGATGTTTTAAAACAAATACTGTCTTAAGACAGATAATTGAACAAAATTATGTTAATAAATTTATTTTATTAGAATAATGAATAAAAGATGTATAAAAAAAGATGTATTAAAAAATAAATAAATGAATAAAATAAAAAATAATTGAAACTTATGATTATTGATTAATATATCACATAAATATTTGTACCTAACGATAACATATCACCATTTATATTACTGTGACACAATGCATCATATCTTAAGTTAATTTATAATTAATAAAAATGTATATAATAAAGATGCTAAGGAATATATATATATATATATATATATATGAAACAAATAAAAAAAATTATCCGTTGGCCCCATTAAAACTATAATTCTGTGTAAATCCCATTATTCTAAATTATTTTCTCGCTCCAGTATTTCGATTGTCAAAATTCCACCGTGCTAAAATAGTTTATTCCAAATTCATTCTCTTAAAAAATGGCGCTGATCGATGTTCTATTAAAATTACGCACTTTTATTTCTTTAAATAAAATGCATCCTAGAATTTAATTCTTCTAAAAAACACCAATCTCCCAGCTAAAAATATTTGAATCTTTTGAAATAACAACCTATGTATTTTTATTTATTTTATTTTTATTTCCATATGTTTCCTGACAAAATAATATTACTTCTCAAATTATGAAAGATTTTAGTCTCAATGTAAAAATTATCTTGGCATCTTGTCATACTTAATAAAACCTATGTATTTCTTTTCTGTTCTTCTCTTCTTATTTATTCGAAGGAATTAGATTTTCGAGAATGTTCTAAGAATATTATATCCCGCGCTTTTTCAGATTACGGTCAGTTAACTTCGAAATTGAGCCGCAAAGAAAAGTAATCCGACCGCTCTGGTTGGTCGCGAGACTTTTTGGTTAACATGTATTCTGGAGCGTTCAAGAAATGATATACGGCGTTTTTCTCGCGAAAGAAGGCAGATGGTTCCAGGATCCGGTGGCGAACGCTACCCCGACGCGGACTCCACGATCGTAGAACACTCTCCTTGGCCGCTGATAGATATCGAAAGAACAACTGCATTTTTAAGAGCAAAGATGTCTTCTTATTAGTTCAATTAAATCATCAAGATTCTTCACGGCATTAAAATCAGCACGTATGGATTGAGTATTATAAAGAGTAAAGCCTAGCCAGTTTGTTTTAAAATTCCTCGGAGAAACCCTTGTCTTGAGTATGATTCTACGAAAAGTATGGTGATGTAAGTAAAATCGTGACATTATCTAAATAAAGTCGACGAGGATGGAGAGATATTTTTAAAATCGACCAGGATGACCAGATATTTTTAAAATCTAGCGGATATGCTAGATAACGGTACTTTTGTTCTGTGATTTTGGTGCTGGTGTATGAACTTCAGCTATTATGACAGTGTGGAAATTCAGATCGGAATATGTGTATGTCACTGAGTGAGATTTGTAAATCCTTCGAATGGAATTAAGTGGAACTTTGATGATTTACTGTTTTGGTGCTGATTGAAAAACTTATTCCATGATATGCGGCCAAGTAAAAAGAAGACACAGTGGTTCTAGTTGTACGTTATGTTTTTATGATTGAAATTTTTATTTTGTGATTTTACGGCTTTTGAATATTTTTTATATGTTTTTATTTTATTGATAATGATTATTTAAATTCTATTGTTATTTAAATGCTACTAAGATCGGGGCTTTGTAAAGATAATCGAGTACCTTCTTATATTTATATTGATAAAAATAATAGGAATATGGATGAAATTAAGATGATTGCATTTGACCCTGATTCGGGAATGGGGATTCAGCAGTGGCTAGAATATTTCAAGCAAATTTGTAAAAGAGAAAATAAGAATGAGGGATGGAAATTTATTCATATATCTAAATATCTTAAAGTGTATGTTAATGATTGCTTAAATTATGATGATTATGAACAAATTGTAAATATTTTAATAGAGAGGTTTATTGACTTAAAATGTCCAAAATTTTCTGATTTTACTACACTTAAACTGGATAAATTGAGCGATTTAGAAGATTATTTTAGGAAAAAGTTAGAAATAGGTAGGCAGTTAAAATTATCTGAAACTATTCTGTTACAAGGATTGACTGATGGATTACGACCAGAATATCAAAATTTCATTAATGTAAATCATCCTGAAAATGCCACTGACTGGTATAAAATTGTGAAACAATTTGTTGAAATTTCTCCAACGCTCAATACTCGACAATGAATCAATCAACCATATCGTCAGCCAAATTTTTCTGCTCCCCGTTTCCCAATGCAATCTTTTCGACAAAATTATCAGCCTTTCCGAGCACTTCGGCAAGAATATGCTCCTCGGAATTGGCTACCAGCACGACAATTTAATCAGAGATCTCCTAATTATAGGAATCCTGTACAAAACAACCATTTTCAAAACCTTTATCCAAGCAGACCATGCAGAATTTGCACCAATAAGGAGGTCAGAAATGCTTACCATTGGGAAAGAAAGTGTGTTTTTATAAGTAATACTACTCCCTCTGATACTCATAATGCTTCTTCTTTTGCTTGTAATCCTGGTAATGAATGACAATTAATAGTGTATGGGTACACCCCTAGTTATAATTTACCTTGTATTGTGGATAGTGGTTCCACAATTGCCATTTTACCATTGAAATTTGTAAAAAACTTAATGCTAAAATTGAGAAAATACCTACTACTATTATTGGTCAGGCAAAAGGGTTTATTGAAATTAATCAGAAGTGTAGAGTGCTCATCAGGGTTGGGAAAATAAGTAAATGGGTAGATTTTCTAGTATGTAATATAGATCTAAATTATGCTACATTGGGGTTAAAAGAGTGTTCAAAATTTGATTTAACAATTAATTGTAAACATTGTATTGTCAAACAGGGGAAAAGAATTGTAAATAGAGGTGTAGCCATACAAAATGAGAAAGCTCTCCATTTTCATATTGTTGATGTTAAAAAAGTACAAGTGAATAATGAAAGTATAAAATTTGAAAATGACAGTAGTAATTTTGAAAATAAGTATGATCATTATAACAAGTTTAATTTTTATCAAGTAAATAACAATTTTGAAAGTAATCAAGGGCATAATGATTTGGATTTTTATCATGATGAACAACTAAATTTTGAGAACTGTGGTAATAAAATAATTATGCAGTCAAATGAGGAAAATAATGACTATGAAGTGCAACCAGATTATAAAAGATTCATGACTCCTCAAATTTCTCGCGAAGTTAATAATTCTAATTGTGAACTAATGGGGGAGATAAATTTGATTCAAAATGGGGATTTAAGTGATTTAATTCAAAATTACATGGATATTTTTGCTAAACATAAATATGATGTGGGTAGAATTAATATTGAACCGCAACGCGTTTATCTTAAATCTGACCTACCAATATATTTGAGGCCTTATAGAACTTCACCAGCTGAGGAAAAAGAAATTCAAAATCAAATTCAAGGATTATTAGAAGCAGGATTAATTAAAGAGAGCAATAGTCCTTGTTCGGTTCCTGTCACTTTGGCTATGAAAAGAGAGGAAGGCAAAAAGACTAGATTATGTATTGATTATCGAAAATTAAATTCAATAGTAAAAAATGATGCCGAGCCATTACCTCGTATCGATGGGATCTTGGATAAATTGAGTGGTACTCAGTATTTTTCAACTTTGGACCTAGCCTCTGGCTACTGGCACATACCCATTAGGGCGTATCGAAAAAATCCAAATTTCTTAGATCTTTTGCGGTAGTGCGGAAAAGTTGTGAACTGCCTTTATTAAAAAACGTGCGAAATCTTAAAACTGTTGGTTGATATCTTCTGTCGCCTCAGTGGGCCTAAAGTTATAAAAAATGGACTAAAAATGATTAAAAATCAAAAATTTATAAATAATCACAGATTTCGCTCATCGGTTTGAGGTAGTGCTTACAAGTTACTATTTTGTAATAACAACCATAGAAAATTGTAGAATTATAGATTAATATTTTCTGTCGCCTCATCGGCATCGAATTTTGGAATTTTGGACGCATTTTGGTAGTTTTCTGCATAATTGTTTACTGCTTGCACAATACACAATCGAGACAGACTGGGTTTGGCGGTCTGCCAAAATAGTGAAAGCAATGTGGGAACTCACAAGGAGTGTTCAAATGCGTTTAAAACTGGACAACACAGTTCTTGTCAGTAAAAGGTATGGTGTCTCCAACAGAGCCACGGCTGCTATTGCATTGCGTGTTACGCAAGATTTGGGTTTAATATCGGAATCAGATACAGGCCTCGTCACAGGCAAAAATAAAATATTGAGGGAAAAATTGAGAATTTACATAAAATTGGTCTCAAAATCAAATGAAAATCGTTCCACTCTATCTGGCTTTTATTTTGATGGACGACATGACAAAACCTTAACATCAGAAACACTCGAGGACAAGCAGTTCTAAAGTACAATTGTAGAAGCGCATTGCTGTATTGTATCGGAGCCTGGTTCTACGTATATGGGACATGTTACACTTGAAAGCGGATCTAGTCTTGATATATCTAATAGCATTTACGAATACGTAACAAGTGCTTTATTGGATGATTTTAGCAACCTTATTGTTCTCGGGTGTGACGGCACTGTAGTGAACACAGGAATGTCTAATGGCGTAATTCGCAGGCTTGAATTGAAATTTCAGAGACTAGTACAATGGACAATCTGCTTACTTTCTTTCAATGAGTTGCCATTGCAACACCTGTTTGAGTCCACAGACGGCAAGTCATCTGGCTTCACATATTACACCGGAGGCATTGGACGAAACCTTAAAGGATACGAAAAGCTTTCAGTTGTTGCTTTTAATAGCATTGAATGCAAGTTGCCAGACATTGATCCTACCATCCTCAGTTCAGATCAGAAATACTTATTAGACATTTGTAACACCATTAGTTCTGGTGTTTGTTGTTCAGATCTACATTTCCGGCCGGGAAACGGGAACGTTGAATTTGTCCCGCTGGCTAACAACTTCCAATCGAATACTGAGGTTATATATATCAACATCAGACCCATCAAATGAGTTGCTAACATTTTGTTGTATTCATTCTAAGAGTCTACGCACTCTCATGATTCCGAATTAAGATTCGTCATTCCATAAAGGATGGTACTAGACACCTGTGGTATTTGATCAGCTCATCCCAGTAATTGCCAAAAAAGTATTGTGACATAATCGACCCAGTTATTTTTTGCAACGCTTACTTTGCGGCTCAAGTAAACATGCTTTTGGCCATGTTATCTGATGATAGGTGCCGTATTAGGACCCTTGCAGATCGGCGGATTATCAAGGCAAGACAAATTAGCCCAGACGGAAATTGTGTTCGCAAATTTGTTATTCCTGCTGTTAACTTTGGAGCTATGTAGATCTCATTGACTGGCGAGCTTGTTATGTGATATCGCCTCCTGTTCTCACCGAGATCTGTTCTCAAGAATTTCTGAAGATGATACAGGGCAGTATGCCAATGTATTGCTGGGACTTTATTAAATTTGCTTCACACACACAAGCGGTAGAGCGGATTGTGAAACTAGTCACTGCAGCTTCCGGAAAAACAGTTGGGACGCAGAACAGGGATATATTTATTAGAGCGACACTAAAATCCAGAAAACACATGTCAAAATTTGAAACCAAAAATGATTACAAGCCAGTAATGATTTTGTCATTTGTATGTTCGAAAGGGAAAATAAATTTTGTGTTTGCATTAAAATGAGGTAAGTGTGACGTGTATTTATTAAAAATTTTGCCTTCATTTTCTCAAATTTGGTGTCGATGAAGCAGCAGAAGATATTAACATATTAAAATTATTATATTATTTTAATTGATTAAAAATTAGCTGATTGATGTAATTATTTTATATGATATTAACCTAAATTTTTTTTATGGCTGTTGTTGTTTCTTGGCGTGAAAATAAGGGTGTTCCACTATTTTGGCAGATCGACAAACCCAGTCTTTCTCGATTGTGCATTATGCAAGCAGTAAACAGTAATGCAGAAAACTACCAAACTGCATCAAAATTTAAAAAATTCGATGCCGATGAGGCGACAAAAGATATCAACCTATAATTCTACAATTTTCTATGGTTGTTGTTGTTACAAAAGAGTAACTTGTAAGCACTACCTCAAACCTATGAGCGAAATCTGTGATTATTTATAAATTTTTGATTTTTAATCATTTTTAGTCCATTTTTTCTAACTTTAGGCCCACTGAGGCGACAGAAGATATCAACCCACAGTTTTAAGATTCCGCACACTTTTTAATAAAGGGAGTTCACAACTTTTCCGCACTACCGCTAAAAGATCTAAAAAATTTGGATTTTTTCGATACGCCCTAATACCCATACATCCCGCAGATACTGAGAAATTAGCTTTTGCTACTAGCTCTGGGTTATTCGAATGGTTAGTCCTCCCATTCGAGATAAAAACGGGACCCCCCCCCCATTTTCATTAGAACTATTAGAAGAATCCTAAATAAATACAAAATAGATTTTGCTTGCCACTATTTCGATGATATTATAATTTTCTCCTCCTCTCTAAAAGAACATCTTGATCATTTAAATCAAATATTCAAAATTTGTCAATTAGAAAACATTAAACTCAAATTATCCAAATGTAAATTGGCTCAGACTAAGATTAACTTTTTAGGATATGAAATTTATGATGGAATTCTAACTCCTGCAAATGCAAATATTGAAACTATAAAGAAATTAAAACCCCCAACAAATATTAAACAATTGCAAAGTTTCCTAGGATCAATAAATGTTTATCATAACTTTATAGATAAATATGCTCAAATTCGACAACCTCTTAATAAATTACTTAGAAAAGATACAATATGGAATTGGACTCCAAAATGTCAAGATTCTTTTAATAAATTGAAAGATGCTTTAATCCAAAAACCTATTCTTAAAATTTATGATGCAAAATTACCACTTCATATGTTTGTTGACGCCTCACAGATGGCAGTAGGTGCAGTGATTAAACAACCAGATAAAGAGGGGTTTCTGCATCCAACTGCTTACCATTCAAGTAATTTGAAGAGTTATGAACAGAATTACTTCATTACAGAGTTAGAGTGTTTAGCGATTATTGACACTCTTGATAAATTTTATCATTACTTTCATGGAGTCAGATTTACCATCCATACTGACCATGCATCTCTAGTTTGGTTAAAAAATGTTAAGAATCCTAGAGGAAGATTATTCAGGTGGTCTTTAAAATTAAGCATGTTTGAGTATGAAATTAAGTATGAAAAAGGGTTAACAAATGTCGAAGCTGACATGTTGTCCAGAAACCCTGTAACTTTTTTCAACCAACAGATTAATTTATTGTTAGATAAAGATGAAATAATAGAGATGCAAAATAAGGAAAATGTAAATGATAGGAAATATCGATCAGAGAATGGAATAATCATACTTAAAAGCATGGATTTCGAAAAGTGGTAGTACCAATGGCTTTAAGAAAAAAATTATTACACATTGCACATGAGAATTATGGACATTTAGGTATACAAAAAATGCAAAATTTAATCTCTCCAAACTATTATTGGCCTAATATGACTATAGATATAACCCAGTATGTAAAACATTGTGACACTTGTCAAAGAAATAAAAAACCCAAAACAAAAAGATTTGGCACAAGCTCTACCAGCCACAGATTAACCTTTTGAGTGCCCCTCTATTGATACTGTGGGTGGATTTAATTATTATAACTCAACAGAGAAATTTTTACACATAATAATAGATCATGCCACAAGATATGTCTGGGCTTTTCCATCTAAAAATGTTACATCAGCCACATATATTAATTGCTTAAAACAAATTTTCAATAGTCAGGTTCCACAAACAATACTCAGTGATCGGCAAAAAGCATTCCGGTTACCTCAATTCAAAAAGTTTCTCAAGACACATAACATTAAACAAAGATTTACCTCTTCACATCATCCACAAACGAATGGGAAGGTTGAAAGGGTTAACCAGACAATAGTCACTAGATTAAAATGTAAAGTAAACTCAATCTCATCTAAAATTCCATGGACTCGGTTATTAGAGCAAGTCATTCAAGAATACAATAATACTCCTCATTCCATAACTAATTTCCCACCAGCATATCTATTTTATGGGAAATTATCTTATAACTTTCCTTTAAAGGAAAATTATTATCCACCTGTTCAAGAAGCACTAAAAATTGCTAAAAAGCGTACTAAAGAATTTCATTTCAAAAATAAAATGTTATATTATAGAAAATTTGTTGAGTGTCCTTTAAAAGTAAATGATTTTGTAATTTATGAAGAATTTAAATATCCCAATACTAGGAAGTTGGAACCCACTTTTTCAGGTCCATACAAAATCATAAACAAACCTTCAGAAGTGACTTATGAAATAGACAGAATTAATTATGAAACTAAAGCTAATTCAGTAATTGTACATGTGTCTAAATTAAGACCCTATTATTTTCCAGATGACTTCAAATTATTACATGAAAATACACAAAAACCAACACAAACAACTTTACATACAAGTTCACAAAATCAAACTGAAGTAAAAACAATAGATTAAACTCAAATTCTTTTAAATATCTCTTATTACCATAGTTTCAACATTATCAGGTATGTTCTTGGGTCGACACAGGAATATTACTTGTTTTTGAAAGTTTTTGAGGTTAGGTAGACACCTTATGCAGGCGTAAGATGTGTATTTTCATTTTAGAAATTTTCAAATTGATGTTGAAAAATGAAATTAAATATTCTACATAATTACAGTTTTTAGTAAATGTTATTTATATTATTTAATGTATTCGCAGTAGCTATATTTATTTTGTTAAATACAATAAAGGACTTGAATTATTCTTGAATGTTGATATTCTGTATTAGTCTAAAGTTGAAATTGTGATACTGTATTGAAATATTTTGAAGCGAGTAGTTGAAAAATAAGGATTGCAATAGTGTAAATAATAGTTTTATATTCCAATTCTCTGTCATCTGTTTATCTAACAACTATTATTATTATTATTATTATTATTATTATTATTATTATAGTAATTATTTTGCTTATTACTTAAAAAGTGTAAAAAGAAGCATATGATTCTACACTTAACTTTTGGTAATTAGCTATACCCGATTATGTCATAGATTTTAGTAGTTAAAAGAAGAGTATCAGAAAGGGATATTATTGTTCACAATTGTTGGTTGAGTGAATCCTATCTAAATATTTGGGCATCTAAATTATTTAGTATTGGAAAAATAATATATTGTTAATTTTTTTTATGCACAATTCGGCTAACAAAAATTTATTTCCTTATCTTTTCAAGTAAGGAAACAAACAGATTTTGCTATGTACTTATTTTTCCTCAACCAAGAATTTTATATGGAATGTAATATTTACTGTGATATATTACTAGAGTAATTATTGAAGTTTGTTGATATTATTTATTATTTGAAGAGATTTATTAATGTTATTATTTATTAAGAGAATATATTAGAAAAATGTTGAGAAATTGATGAAACTGCTTACAATGAATTGTAGTTATAAAATATATGATGAATTTGAATTTTGGTACCAAGGTTGTGATATACCTAAGTAGTGCATATACCAGTAAGTGCAATATAACATAAACAAGGTAAATACAAAAAATTACTGATTGTGACAAAAGATAGCTATCGCATGGAATAATTTAGCTCTAATCTCTAGTGTGGCCACGAAAAGAGTGGCACCAAAGATTAGAGTGGGGTCAATCCCAAACCACAATGGAGACAAGGCTGAAATTTATTGAGAACTGTTTGAGACTCTTGTTGACTGCTGTTGTTGCGCAAACAGTGACTGTTTAAGATTACGGAAGCTTCCGAATTAAGATTTTCAATTAGTATGTATAGTATTAGTATTCTTCAGTTTTTTTCAATTAGTATGTATAGTATTAGTATTCTTCAGTTTTTTTCAATTAGTATGTATAGTATTAGTATTCTTCAATATCAATGTAATTAATTTCCAACTTTTTATTTATTACATTGAATTCTTTATATATTATGTTATTAATATTATTTATTATGTTAGTTATTTCTTAGTTTATCTTGATGTATTCTCATTTATTTACACTTGCAAAAAGTAAGTGTTGTTGTAAAATTTATGTATTTTAGGTTATGCTTTACTCTAGAAAAATTTTCTAATTTCTATTCTTCCAAAATTTTAAGGCAAGTGATTTGTTCGTGATTCTTGGTGATTTAAAAAAATAAAAATACAAAATTTTAGAATTTTTGTAATTTAGGGAAAATTCTCAATATTTTTTTTTGGTCACTTATCTGAACTACTGTTAGGGAACTACTGTTCAGATAAGCTTGTTTTGGAGGGGGGGATATGAAACAAATTAAAAAAAAATTCTCCGTTGGCCTCATTAAACCTATAATTCTGTGTAAATCCAATTATTCTAAATTATTTTCTCGCTCTAGTATTTCGATTGTCAAAATTCCACCGTGCTAAAATAGTTTATTCCAAATTCATTCTCTTAAAAAATGGCGCTGATCGATGTTCTATTAAAATTACGCACTTTTATTTCTTTAAATAAAATGCATCCTAGAATTTAATTCTTCTAAAAGACACCAATCTCCCAGCTAAAAATATTTTACTCTTTTGAAATAACAACCTATGTATTTTTATTTATTTTATTATTATATCCATATGTTTCCTGACAAAATAATATTACTTCTCAAATTATGAAAGATTTTAGTCTCAATGTAAAAATTATCTTGGCATCTTGCCATACTTAATAAAACCTATGTATTTCGTTTCTTTTCTTCTCTTCTTATTTATTCGAAGGAATTAGATTTTCGAGAATGTTCTAAGAATATTATATCCCGCAATTTTTCAGATTACGGTCAGTTAACTTCGAAATTGGGCCGCAAAGAAAAGTAATCCGAACGCGCTGGTTGGTCGCGAGACTTTTTAGTTAACATGTATTCTGGAGCGTTCAAGAAATGATATACGGCCTTTTTCCCGCGAAACAGGCAGATGGTTCCAGGATCCGGTGGTGAACGCAACTCCGACGCGGACTCCACGATCGTAGAACCCTCTCCTTGGCCGCCGATAGATTTCGAAAGAACAACTGCCTTTTTAAGAGCAAAGATGTCTTCTTATTAGTTCAATTAAATCACCAAGATTCTTCACGGCATTAAAATCAGCACGTATGGATTGAGTATTATAAAGAGTAAAGCCTAGTCAGTTTGTTTTGATTTACGAAGAAAAGTGAAAATGGAAATGAAATGTCTCTTCTTTGCATTCTAAAAGTACACTACAAAGTGAGTCTCGGTGCTCGACTGTAAAATTCCTCGGAGAAACCCTTGCCTTGAGTATGATTCTACGAAAAGTATGGTGATGCAAGTAAAATCGTGACATATATATATATATATATATATATATATATATATATAACATTTTTAATAATTACCATATTTTAAATTTAGTCTAAAATTTCTGCGTTAATTTACTATGTTCCGTCTTTAAAATTGCTGTTATTCTTTATCACTGCACCTTTTTAAAAATCTGATTGATTTCCTATGTGTCAATTTCTTTTCATTATAACGCTGCACAAGTATTTTTTTTCTCTTTCAGGTATTTCGATGGTTCGTCCATTACACATTTTCGAGAAATTTCTGGAAGTTACCGAAAGCTTGTTTCTTGTTCTTTTCGGGAGCATAAACTTTCGCTTTTGATTATTCCGTCGTCATACCAAAATTTCAAGGCTTTGATTAGACAAATTTTATCTTTCCGGAAAGAGATTTAAAACCATTTACGCGGCTTTGAAACGCAATTTTTTAGTGATATCGTCTGTTAAAAATAGACACAGAGAAGAACGTGAACCGGAACATGATTTCATATGCCTTGTTGACTATTTCGCGAGCAAATTTTACGGAACGTTTAAGACATTCTTTATCAAATGCTTCTTCCTTCATTCTCTCCATTCGAATAACTTGATCACCATATGAAACACAAAACATACTTTCATCATTAAATAATATATTTTCCAATCTTCTTCGCTCCATAAACGACTTGATTTACACCCATTCAATCTTATAGGCTTTTGTTTTTCTGTCCTGGGAGGTTTTGTTTTCGGTACTCGAGATTCAAACTTAAATTTATGGAGCTGTCTTAATGTTGTGGAGGTAGAAACTACAACTGCTTCTTTTTTCCATTTTTGGTGCAAGAATCGTACGCTTTTAAAACGGTTTTTATTTAACTACACTAGGGGTGCACAACCTGTGGCCCGCGGGCCAAAAGTGGCCCGCGATCGGATTAGTGGTGGCCCGTGGATCAATTTCGCCGATCGGACGCAAAAAAGCGCGAATTTCAACCATCGGATGTGTAAAAATCACAAATTTTGCCGATCGGGTGCGTATAAATCGTAAATTTCGCCGGTAGGGTGCGTATAAATCGCGAATTTCGCCGATCGTATGCGTAAAACTCGCGAATTTTGTCGATCGGGCGCGTAAAAATCATGAATTTTGTCGATCGGGCCCGTAAAAATCGCGAATTTTGCCGATCGGGTGCGTATAAATCGTTACTTTTGCCGATTGGGTGCGTGTAAATTGTAAATTTCGCCGATCATCTGCGTAAAAATCACGAATTTTGTCGATCGGGCGCGTAAAAAGCATGAATTTTGTCGATCGGGCCCGTAAAAATCGCGAATTTTGCCGATCGGGTGCGAATAAATCGTTACTTTTGCCGATCGCGTGCGTGTAAATTGTAAATTTCACTGATCGTTTGCGTAAAAATCGCGAATTTTGCCGATCGGGTGCATAAAAATCGCAAATTTTGCCGATCGGGAGCGTAAAAATAGTAAATTTTGCCGATCGGGCTCGTAAAAATCGTGAATTTTGCCTATAGGGTGCGTATAAATCGTAAATTTCGCCGATCGTATGCATAAAAATCGCGAATTTTGCCGATCGGGCACGTAAAAATCGTAAATTTTGCCGATCGGGCTCGTAAAAATCGTGAATTTTGCCGATAAGGTGCGTATAAATCGCGAATTTTGCCGATCAGGTGCGTATAAATCGTAAATTTCGCCGATCGTGCACGTAAAAATCGCGAATTTTGCCGATCGGGCGTGAAAAAATGACGAATTTTGCCGATCGGGCGTGAAAAAATCGCGAATTTTGCCGATCGGGTGCATAAAAATCGCAAATTTTGCCGATCAGGAGCGTAAAAATAGTAAATTTTGCCGATCGGGCTCGTATAAATCGCGAATTTTGCTGATAGGGTGCGTATAAATCGCGAATTTTGCCGATCGGGCGCGTAAAAATCGTACATTTTGCCGATCGGGCTCGTAAAAATCGTGAATTTTGCCGATAAGGTGCGTATAAATCGCAAATTTTGCCGATCAGGTGCGTATAAATCGTAAATTTCGCCGATCGGGCACGTAAAAATCGCGAATTTTGCCGATCGGGCGTGAAAAAATGACGAATTTTGCCGATCGGGCGTGTAAAAATCGCGAATTTTGCCGATCAGGTGCGTATAAATCGTAAATTTCGCCGATCGGGCACGTAAAAATCGCGAATTTTGCCGATCAGGTGCGTATAAATCGTAAATTTCGCCGAACGGGCGCGTAAAAATCGTGAATTTTGTCAATCACTAGGAAAAAAACTGAATATTGTCAATCACACGTGGAAAATAAATGTAAGATTTTTCTATCCTTGCCAACTGAAATGGGTTATACTGACTAAGGAGGTGGTTGAGTATAGGGAGCTAACTCTCCTTTTATAAAATTAGCAATTTTATGAACATTTAGGCCGATTCTCTCCCTCCTTCCCCAAAACAAAATTTTGTTCACCCTACGGATGTTGGCTCGCGACAATCCAGTCATTTTTGTGACTGGCCCTCCTCTTATAAAGGTTGTGCACCCCTACTTGATATCCACATTTTATGACTGAATATGTTAAGAAGTACAATTTAATATATGTTTCTCCTCCTCTCCACCTTCATTCTTGAAAGCAGACTTTTTTTTCGACATTGGCAATCTTTAAAGTTAAATTTACTCCCTCAAATAAAGTCAAGGAGTATTTTCACTCTTTGAAAATAATCTTAGCTATATCTCTTGTATAAATACAAACGTAAACTGTTGATATATCATTGCCAACAGAACTGAATACGTTGACTGGGAAGGAAAGAACCTAGGGGGCTAGCCCCCCCGTCACACCTCCTGTAAAGTAAATTCTACTGATGGTGGCCCTCGACAACCCAGTCATTTTTGTAAGTGGCCCTTCGCTTAAAAAGGTTGTGCACCCCTAAACTACACGCTTCGGTTTCCTGTCATCTGTAGCAGATGATTTTGGTTTTCGGCCGCCATTTCGGCGATGATATTGAAATTTTCCATTTTTTGAATATTGTGTTAGTATTTTACTAACGCTTGATTGCGAACAATGTAAATAATTCGCTATATAACATTGATTTTTACAGTGCCGATACAAATCAACCATACGGAGTTTAATAGATTCAGGAATATCACTCACACGAACCATTTTAAGACAAAAAAGCAAACAAACTGCAAAAAGAATACTGATTTTAAATAAATAGAATCGTCTGAATTTAATCAATGATGCCACCAGTTATGAATTGGTGATAATTATAGAAGAATAAACGTGAAATATTCTAATATTTTGAGCCACTTGAATAAATATTCTAATATTTTGACTTTTCAATTTTTTTTTTCAATTAATCTTTTCAAAAATGATATTAATTTTAAGATAATAAATAAGTTTAATCAACAATAAGTTCTTAATAAAAATATCGTTTGCATATTTGCATTAAAAGACATTAAATTACCAAACGATATTTTCAATTTGTAAAAAAAAAAAAAAAAAAAAAAAAAAAAAGTAATTATTCTAATATTTTGAATATGAGCTGTATGTTATTTGGTTTTTAAAAAATGATTATTGCTTCTTTTATGCCTTTAGCTTATGCCTTTAGCTTAAAATAGACAGAGACACTGCTAAATTGCTCGTCTCTGGAACTAAATTTTGAACCTTTGTACACTATCGAAGAATTTTGTTGCGATCTACTATATTCGAAGTCTCTCTTTTGTGTACAATTCCAAAATCTAGTAAAACAGCACTGGCAAAATTGAAGCAGCTGCTGTATCCGAAAATCCGTATATAGCAATATAGTATGAAAAATAATTTTATAGATTTAATAATAAACGATAAACAATTTTTCATCCTCGGGATCTACTTTTTACGCAATACAAATGATTATTTAATTCTTATTTTCACCTACAAATTTTGAACTAAAAATTATAAAAAATTCGATTTTCGACAATTATTTTAGTATTTTGGGCACCCGGAAGAAATTTATCGAAATTGCTAAAAGTAATTAAATAAATAAATAAAAAAAAAAACAATATATATATATATATATATATATATAAATTTTCGTAAAACATTCAATTTTTAACTATTTTTGTGGCGCTTGGTGCACCGGAAAATATAAATGAATTAAAAAAAAAAAAAAAACATGTAAACTAATATGCATAAAAGACAACTTTTACACCCCGATCCAAAAATAATTTAAAAAAATAATAATTATAAAATTTCATAAAACATTCATTTTTAACTATATTTGTGGCGCTTGGGGCACCGGAAAATAAGAAAGGATTTCAGTAAAAATATAGATGTAAACTAATATACATAAAAGACAACTTTTGCACCCCGCACCGATTCAATTATCCACATTTCGATTTTTCGATCCACTCTGTTGAAAAGACTTATGGAATCGGTAGTTTTATTTTTTATTTTTATTATAAATGTAGATGTTGGACAGATTTATATTAATTATTCGTAAAATATCAGTTTCAGAATGCTATTATCCCTTTTATAGCTAAAGAACTGTGAAATAAGAACCTTAAATGTACGGAGGCATAGGTATAAATTTTGAAAAATTAATTCTCCCATTAAGCGCCATTGCTCCTATTTTGGGAACATGCTGTTTTTTCTAAATATTCATTTTTTTTTAAAACTTCTTTCTTCATAAATACCCTAAATACTTCCTATTCATAATGAAAAATAACTCTTCCATTAAAAAACTAGTTTAATACATACAGCAGCGCCTAAAAGGGTTAACTACCATTCGATTTATTTCTCCGATATAAATTTAATGTGTTTGTGTAGAGTGGGGACAACATATGGTGAATTATAATTAAGTTGAACAAAAATGTATTATCAAGTGATTCGTAAAAATAAATCTGTTAAAAAATCTTAGTATGTTAAATAAATCAATTACATTGAGAATTGTGTCAATGACAAACGTTTTTATCAGATTGATGATAAAAAAAATACAAAGATTAGCAACTATTTTAATGAAGATTTTCTGTGTAACATTTGTTAATTATGATTTTACTATTTTTTATATTATTATTATTTTTTTTTACTTTAATGATTTTTATTTTCCTATAACCATGTACATAAATGTAAATAAATTTTCTTTATATTTTACTTAAATTTGTATATTCTTAATTCTTAGTTTTAAGTGTGAATTTCTTATGTAGCGAATAGTCTGGAGATCTAGGTTTTAAAATACGGAACTTTTCTCTATCTTACTTTTAATTCTTTACGGAAACTTTATATTCATAATCCCCTATGCCTAAGACAAAACAAATTCGATATCCTGTGTCGGAATGTTGATTTTATCGTATGATCTAAGCAGATATATTGCTTTCCAGAACAAAATTAGAAATATCTGTTGATATTTTTTTTCGTACATATACATTTCCAAAGCACACATCTCTGAAATTTACTCTTTAATATCCACTATCATGTTATTTACAGAGTTTTCTTCCAAGGTATTTCAGAATAATCTTAGAGAGGGATTACTTCTAATAAATATCATAAAACTAACACACAATTTCAGTTATAAATTTGTATTATACTGAGTATTTCTGCATAAATTTATTTTGCATCAACTTCTTTTGCATAGTGAAAAAAAAATATGTAAACTCATTTAATTATAAATATTTAGACAACAATATTTAGTTACAATTAAATATTTAACAATGGATCAAGACAACGGTCGTAACCCGTTTTAGAAAATAATCTCTGCCATACATTTATTTTCCAGAGACTAAGACCACAAAGATTTTTTTGTAAATTGTGGTATGGTTGAATAGAAAAATTGTTGCCAGTCCTGCCCCGTAATCCAAAGACAGTTTCACATGCAATAACTGAATAGCTTTCAATTTCAACTCATTAAAAATAAATATAAGAAATAAAATAAATATATGTTTTCAGAAATATTGAACACTCCATACATTTTAGTCTCCATATTGTAACAGAAAAAATTTCGAAATTGTGTCACTTGATCATAAATATAGTTTTTAGTCCTGTGCCGTAATAAAATGGTTAATATGGTAGTGATTAACTATAAAGTAATACTTTTAATAAATATATTGCTACCATACTTTAAATAAAAATTTATTTCGTAATTTACACTTATATCATTGATATTCATTTTTCTGAGAAAATTATTTGAAAAAACAAATAAACCAATTCTGTGTGGTAAGAAGTGTCTACGATGGTCGTCATACCATCGTTTACTTTCCATTTATGTTGATGAGTCGATTTATCTTGAAGCATAAATGTTCTACCAAATCATTTGGCATGAATTTAAAGCATGAATCATATTATATATTTCTATAATAAATTTTATTTCTATTCTGTTTCTGGTAACTAATATATTAACAGCGTACAATTAAATTTAAGGTTTATCTACTAGACGATAAACATTTATTAATATATTTTTTTTTATTTCCGTTGCTACTCATTAAAACAATTATAAAAAATATAAATTGATACACATTTCGAAGTTCGCAGAAGCATTCCGATGCTATGATTAAGAAATTTTCTTAATCAATACGATTAAATACAGTCGTGTAAAATAGTATAAGGACAAATCATCTTTGCATAAATGTATATTTATTTTCATTCGAAATAAATAAAAGCTTGACACAAAATATTACTATAGAAAACAATAGTTACTTTTAACACAGAACAACAACAAATTTAAGGTACATACACATTGAAGTGCGATGCATCAAACAAAATTTGAATAAAGCATAGAGGCAAGACATTTACGGCGTATAAAATATGATAATAAGGAGAAATATTGCCTGATTTTTTCTATGATGTTAATGAAGCTTCATGTCATACATCCACAGAGTTTTCTTGCAATGTCAACCTACTTTACAACTTCTATATGTCACTATCATGAAATGTTTTTCACTATTGGTAAAAAGTGTGTTTAGCGGCATGTTGAACTTGTGAACAAACAATTGCTTAAAAATGTTCATTCCTTTTTATATGTAGTTTTAAATGATAGAATATAAATAAGTGCCCTTATATCTTTTTCCAACTTAATTCGTGCTTTCCAACTTAATCAGAAATGTATTAAATATTTCCGAGGATATATTTTTAAATGCAATTACACGAATATTTCACTTAAATTTTTCTGATTTTCACAGTTGCTATTACAAAAATTGCATACATTTCTAACCACGTGTTCCTCATTCGCCAATTTTTCACATGTCCATAAATATTTCCCACCATTCTATGTGGTCATACTACTTTAGTTTATTTAAATTTTATTAATTATTATTGAGAACTACTATTTCTAGTTCACTGTAGTCACGGTTTTGCAATTTACAGAGATTAGTTTATAATCACATTGTGTTAATTTTTGGTATTATATATATATATTTAGCCTTACATAAATATAAATGTCATTATTATTACAAGCTCACTGCTATGTATGTACATCCATTTTATGATAGAGATAAACACCATAAAAGAAGAACTAAATGTCTATCATAATACTTTATGTTACTGAAACTTCGCGCTTTACATAGAAGTTGGCATTTAAATTCATTTTGTTTAAGTAATGCTAGTATTGCTAATCATTTGGTTAAAAGACGAACTGACTGTCAAAAGGGAATGAAAGGAATCTAATCAATAGAACCAACGTATATAAAGTACTACTACATCTCATCTAGTATGCTTTATTCAAATATTTCAGTAAATAAAACACTCATTTAAAGAAATTTGCATGAAACTATTCAATATGTCTTAGTTTAATCATTAAATTAGAAATGCATCAGTGATAGATAATAACAAAACATCCGATCAAATACAAGTTCATTTTAAATAGAGAACACGCAACAGGGAAGCAAAATCGTTCTTAAAGGATTTTTTTTAATGTAGATTTTATGTTAATTATGATTTAAGTAAATCTTTCGTTACTTATTTTAATCCCGTCTTCATTGTTTGCTGAACAAAAGAATCACTGAATAAATCTTCAAAAATTTATTTCAGGGAAAATTATGTCATGGTATTTGTTAGACAAAGAAATAAAAACTCTTCTCTGTTATAATGTTCTATAGCCAACATTCCTTTAATGTATGTTGAGAATTTTAATGAATCAGCATAGTGATAATATGGAAATTTTTAATTTGAGTTAAGTTGTTTAACGGATATTATAACAGAAAAAAAATTTAGTTAGAAAACTATTCACTACATTGATTTTTAAATCACTAAATTGCATAACTGAGAAAGATAATTAAATAAAAAGAGTTTAATCATTTTTATCGGAGAGAAAATTAAATGTTTATTGTATTTGGTAGATACCATTTGTGTCTTATAACTTGAGATGAGATTGGGAATGATCGAGGTAATGATTCCTACTCCAAATAAGTAGAAATCCATATTATTTAATTCATTTTTCAGCAGTAAAATTACGCCATTATTGAATATTAAACACGTGATTTTTTTTTCAAATTGCTAACAAAGCGTAAATCCGCTCGAGTGAAAAAATGTCTTGGCCAGGAATCGAACCCGGATACTTGGAATAACACTCCAATGCTATATCATTGAGCTACGACGACGATACCCAGTCTGGCATATTTCACTCGTATATTTCGGAAAGGCCGCAACTGCAGCACATGGTGGAAATTTCTGCATGAGCACACACCCTTGTATCATACATAAGACAAAACAAATCCCAGAATAGGTAAACACGTGTAATTTAGTTAATTTTTTAGCGGTGAAATTACGCCATTATTGAATATGAAACACGTGAATTTATTTATCAAATTGTTGACAAAGCGTAAAGCCGACAGAGTGAAAAAAATGTCTAGGCCGGAAATCGAACCCGGATACTATTAAAAACACTCCAATGCTCTACCATTGAGCTACGAAGTCTATACCCAGTCTGGAATCTCTCACTCATATATGTCGGAAAGGCTGCAACTGCAGCACAAGATGAAAAATTCTCCATGGGCACAAAAACTTGTGTCATACATAAGACGAAACAAATCCTAGCATATGTGAACACATATAATTTAAATTTTTTTAGCAGTAAAATTACGCCCTTATTTAATTCTAAACACCTGAATTTATTTTTCATATTACTAGTAAAGCGTAAAATAGACAGTGTGAAAAAATGTCCAGGGAATCGAACCCGATACTTGGAATAACGCGCCAATGCTCTACCATTAAGCTAGGAGGACGATACTCCGTCTGGCATCTCTCACTCATGTATGTCGGAAAGGCTGCAACTGCAGCACAAGTTGAAAAATCTCCATGAGAACACAGCCTTGCGGCATACACAACACTAAACAAATCCCAGCATAGGAGAACACATATAATTTAATTAATTTTCCGTAGCTCAAAAGTTACAGATCATTTTTAGCTTTTTCTGATACGGCGTGATCGAATATATATATATTTTTTTCATTCTGTTGTTCTTCTCTAAATGTTCACGTGACTAACACTTCACGGAACGACATGAGGTAAAACGTGTTCTTTACATTCCGAAAATTCCAAAAATTCCCTTTCAACTACTTCTCTAAACTTTTCACAAAACGTCTGAAATTGAAACTGCTCGGCCATTTTTAACCAGATAGCGTAACTCTCTTAAATTAAGGTTGGTGACCGAAAGGTGCCCCTAACTAAGATTTGAGGTTTTTTTATTTTTTTCTGGTTGGGTGTGTGTGGATGAAATTTTGTTGGAAAATTTTACACTTATCTCTAACACATATCAAGTATACTTGCCTTCCAAACAGTTTAAAAACAGAACATCCTGTTTTTATAATTCCCGTACATATACTTAAATCTTACTTTAGTTTCTACCATTATATCTGGCATTAATATTTATCTTTTTCAAGAGCAGTAGTCGTATAAATGTGTCTTTATTTAATAGTACTATTACTGTTAATTACCATTACACTTCTTTAAAATAAATTTATTTATATTGTCATTAACATACATATATTAAAAGTTATCATTAAAAACATAGTCAGTTACCCACGTTGTTGTTGTTGTTGTCGTGTCCATGGATATGCAAAAAAGTCAAGGGAAAAAATTCTCAGATATGGTCAAAGATCAGGAGGACCACTGCCGCCAGCCTTGGTGCTTCAGGACTGTAAATGATCTCACGAAGTGGATCCATTAGCGTTAACCAGCCGAGTTTTAATATATCTGCGGTAATGGCTGGGCACTTGAAAATGTGTCTCGGTGTGAGCTGAGTTTCCGGGCAATTCCTGCAAATAATATAGGTTCTTGTCCCATCAGGAAGGATCTTCATTCCTTTATAGTGATTAGTTCTTAATCTATCCAGTGTAGTTGCTACATTTCTAGAGCAATCAAAGTCAGTGGTTAAAGGCTTCCTTGAGGGCTGATTAAAAAGTCTACATCTGGCCTTAGCGTTTGCATCTGCAAGTGTGATGGTGGAACTAGGTTGGTCAAGATTACGACTTCTTTGGCTAGAGCATCCGCACACTCATTACCCTCGATGTTTACATGTGCAGGTATCCACTGCAGCACACAAAGATTTCCTCTTGCAATGCAGCTGATCGAGTAAGTCATTTATAGTAGAGGTGATGTTTGTGTCTCCGTTTCCAATGGACTCTAAGGCCGATTTAGAGTCTGAGAAAACAACCAGTCCTTCAGCGAGATCCATAGCATGAGAATTAGTCAGGTAATAAGTTAGGGCTTCTTTGATTGCCAAAAGTTCGCTGGTCAAGTTGGAGGCAATCAAACCTGTGTTAATTTTAAGATTGACCTTTTTCACCACTTGGAAGAATGAAAAGGATACCTGCTCCACCTCTGTTGAGCGATTTATCTGTGGAACCGTCGGCAAAAGCAACTGCCAGGTTCGCCTGGGAGAGCTTTTCTATAGTTTCAAGACCCTTTTGTCTGAGTATTATAGGGTCATCTTCTTTAGAGCAGGGTTGAAGCAAGTTCAGATTAATCTTAGTGTTCGCCGGAGGTGTTCTTGGAAAGAGAGGTTCCAGAAGGGAATTCAGGGATGAATGTTCCAGTTGGGTCAGTCTTCTAATATCTCCGTCCAGCTGGAGAGTTGAAGATCTTTTAAGCCTGGTTGAGCATTTCCAATCATTGAAAAGTCTGGTAGAGATATGATCATTGCTATTGCAGCGAAGTCTATTGGTGAACTTGATGGTGGCTAGGTTGCGTCTACTCTCTAAAGGGGTTAGGCCACATTCCTGTTCCGCTTTTACATTGTTAGTTGATGAGACGGCACCTATAATAATTTTAGAGGCTCTATTATGCACGGAATCTAGTTGATTTTTAATAGAAGTTGCAGCCGGGGCCCAGACTGGGGCAGCATACTCGAGCACTGGTCTAATAATAGTGCAGTATGTGCTTTTTAATGTTTGCGATCTTGAACCCCACGTAGTGCCACATAGTTTTCTGAGAATATTTAATTTCCTAAGAGCTTTATTTGAGACATGTTCAACGTGCTTCGTAAAGCGAAGTTCTGGGTGCAAAATAATACCTAGGTAAGTAGGGGAAACAATCTTTTCAATATGTTGGTATTTGATCTTGATGTTTAGCCCGAAAGTGTCTCTATGACGTCTATCAGTAGAAAAATGCAATAATTAGTCTTACTTGCATTGATGGATAATTTTAAACCGTCTGCCCATGTAGCAATACCCTCCAGAGTCTTGCTCAGGGCACTCTCTGACACTGTAATATCACTGTGAGTGTGCCAGACTGCGATATCATCAGCATAGAATGCTATTGTCGTGTCATGATGGATATAGGGATGTATAGTGTTCATATAGATTAGGAAGAGGAGAGGACTCAAGACTAAGCCCTAAGGTACTCCTGCCCACATCCTATGTGCCCTTGAAAGCACACCATTGAATCTTACACAGAGAATTTTCTTTCTCTTAGAAAGTCGTTAATCCAAATCAGCGCATTTCCCTTGATCCCAGTGCTGTGGATAATATGAATCAATTTTTGACGCCATACCCGATCAAAGGCGGCTGTAAGATCCAAGAACACTGACACAGTTTTTCTATGAGGCTTCTCCTGTAGACCGTCGATAATAGATTGGCACAAGTAAAAAAAAAGTGTTACCCACGTATAAAACATATATGATTAAGTTCGACGTTTTTAACAAAAAAGCCCATGCCCAGTATAATCCATACTTCACAAAATACCGGGAGTTCGTGAAACAGACTAATTCGTTTCGATATATAATTACGTATAGTAATAATACGTATAGCATGTCTAGTTACGTATTTAATTGAATCCTTCAGCCACGTTATTGTCATCCTAACAAAAAAGGTATTAATTTAGATCTATAATTTCCTAATGATTTAAGGTTAAAACTTACGAATATTGAATTTTGACGTTTTTTATCTTGTAAAAAATTCCCAATTGCATCCATCACTGGAGATATTAACCAACTGTATAAAGTTTTAAGCAGTATTATTACAATGCACCTACTGCATTTAAAGAAATTAGATACATGTGACATAAATAAAATATAAAAATTGCATAATCATATTTATTATTATTATTATTATTATTATTATTATTATTATTATTATTATTATTATTATTATTATTACCAGAGCTTTCAATTGGGGCCTACCGGTTACTGAACATACCCCCCCCCCCAGTGTGTTCAACAAAAGTAAAAATAATTTTAAATTGGAGATTTGAATATATTTTTAATTACGTATGTCCGCCAACTAAACCAAAAAAAAGTATACGAAAAATATCATTTATGAATTTAATATATTTCTTATATTTCTTATATATTTTTTAGAATTTTCACAACATTGTATTACATTTGTGATAGCATCATGCCCAGAAGTTAAGAGACAAAAAAATGTGGAATATTTCAAAATTTCTATCAGCTTTTTATTATGACTATTTCATTGCTTCCTTTTAGTTGTAATGTAATATTAGCCGCGCACAAATGCAGAACTATTTACAGTTTTTCAAATGCAAAGTTGATAATTTTCAGTGACAGATTAATTTAATCATTTTGATTAAAAAAAACACTTTAATGTTATTTTTTAAATATAAAAACTCCGTAATTTGAGATACAGTTTACAAAAAAATTGCATCTGAAAGTACATTTGTCTTTCTATTCGATTATATGAAAACTGAAAGTCGGCGATGTACAGAATTTAACAACTGTACGATAAAAACGATATTGATTGCCCAAGACATCGCGTCGCCACAGTTGTTATGACGTCGCGTCGCCACTGTTTTTATAACGTCAGCGTTGTTCACGGCCATTTGTTTTGCTTTCTAATGTAGATTAGATAATACTAAAGTAATAGTGGTCGGTGACTGTTGAGTAATTCGTAAATGTGTCGACAGTGAAAAAGGTTTGCTGTCACATCATCTAATCTAACAAAAGAATTCTTCATCCTTCATGTCTTCACTATTACTTTTAATTAATTTAAATATTTGCATTAGAACGCCGTTCATTTCAAATACAAATAGTTGCTTCACACTCAAGAACACACAGTTTATTCCATTTAACAGACCGAAATAATGTATTATCATATTCTATTATATATGCACTGTAGAAATATCTTAATAAATAAAACTGATTTTAAACAATAAATATTAAACTTTTGGAAATGACAGACACAGTTTAAATAATTAAATGAGAAAATAAAATGATAATAAGAGAGTTGTATAGCAACAACACTTTAAAATGTGGACAAGCAACAGAAGAACATTTGGAATTATTTGACGTTTTTTAAAATGCATATTTTATTAAAATTCTGCTTTAAGTAAATGTTCTGCTTCTTTTATTTGTATTTCATCATATTTTGTTGAACAAAATAATTTAATGGATATACTCTCAAAATGCATTTCAATTAAAGTGATGTCACATTACTTGCTAGACACCAAAATAAAAATTACTTTTTTGTTATAATGAGGTACGACGAATATTTCTTTAGTTATAGTTGGGAATTTTAATCTATATGTTTACGAATAATATTAATTGTGCTAATTGATGAATAAATTTTTTTAGAAAAAAACGTTGCAGGGAATGTAGTCCCTATATTAAAGATTTTATGAGAAAGGCAATTACCTGTCACAAACAAATATATTTTTGAAATGATATTCATTCAGCACTATTTACAAAGTTGTGTTGGACAATGAAATGACATTTTAATGCAGAAATCGTTTAATATTTTGCTGTAATTTCAAATCAGTTTCCAATATGTATATCTTCAGACAATTGAAAATTTAAAGAAAAAATGAATGCGTTCTCAATTTTAAAAGAAATTACGATTTTTTTGTTTGGGGGGGGAGGAGGGTATTCAATGGAATTTTTGTATTCAATTGTACATTAATAATAACATAAATATTATTATGAGTGAAATTGTTAGAGCAATGATTAAAACTGTCCTCTGAAATACCAGAAGCATTTTAAATTTAAGACATTATTTGTAACCATAATGAAATATACTCATAAATGCATTAAACAGTGCAAATGAAATTTAATTCTAATATGTAAATTAATGTTTAGCACGGAGAAAAATGTATATGCATATCTTGATTAATTGTTGCAAGTAAATTATATTTTCAATATATAAATTAACGTTAGTGATGAAGAAAATATATAATCATAACTTCATTAAATATTATACATAAAATGTTATTCTAATATGTAAATTAACGTTAGACACAAAGAAAAATGTATACAATGCGTTTTGGAAGTGTAGTGTATATATAATGTTAAATTATATATATGACGATAGCAATATGATCAGGCCCTGAATTGTGTTTTAAAATGCATTGGAAGAGAAGACAGGTTGTGTTGAAATCGCCAAAGTTAATGAAAGTTTATTCCATGACAATCGCTGACTCTATCACAGAATTTTAACTAAAAGTTGCGAATATAAATCACACTCTTACAGTTAGTCAGCAGTCAAGATTTTTAAGAGAATTTCCCAGTCATATAATTGATCTGAGAAGAGGGAATCAGTTCCAAAAGGTGTTTCTCCGAGACATTGAGCAGACTGGGTTTTAGATCAGCAGTTTATTCCATCCGAAATGTATTAAAGCACAACTCCACGTAGACACACTTCAATAGAAGCTTGAGACCCGTTTAAATCTATTAGAAGTGATTGAAGAAAATTCTATCGACGAATAAAGATGGACATCTCCAGTAACCGGGCTTAGTTGACAATCAAAACAGCTTAAAAATCTGTCCCCCAAGTCAGTTTAAATATCAATAAGATTTTTCCCAAAGTTACAAGGTTCGTTTTACACAGACAACGAAATCTGTGTTAGGGGGGAAAAACGGGGGTAGTAAGGGCGGAGCTTGCTCGACAATAGCTGAAAAGGTGGGCCATGAGGGAGGTATATTTGACGTAATGTCGTAACTCTTTTATTTAGAGTAGAAATTGAAAAAGGCGAAAAGTTTAGACGAGACGCGCGAGCTGAAATGAATTATGGAATATCGAAGGCTAATTTTATTTTTTTTTAAATGGTATTACAAAATGTTCCAAGGAAATAAAAATTTAATGTCTCAAAATATGAAGAAATAAAAACAGGTGTTTTTTTACAAGAAGTTTTGCATATAATAGAATAAGTTAGAATAAGAATTAAAATAATATGTTGATTAAATATATGGAATTAAATTTAAATGATATTTAAGATATTATTAAAAGACAGCAAAAAAGGTAGAATTATAAGAATTTGTAATAAATTAATTAAGGTAAAGAGGCGATTTTTTTAATTATTACTTATATATACATTTTTTCGCGTACATTTAAACTTCAGAAAATATTGCAACGTCTTTCCAACAAACATATTTCTAGAATTAATTTGGTTAAAAAAGCGCGTCTATTCTTCTGGAATATAACGAAAATTCATAATAAACTTATGTTTTCATTTAATTAGCCGTTTTAAGTATTTCAATATTTTTCTTTTTTTTTTAACTGCTCTTTAAGAAGGTTATTTGGATCAACTCACAACAACATTCTTAATTGGAAATTATTTAATGTATGAAATGTCCATCTCTGATGGTACTAACAGCAGAATTGAACAATAACAACAAAAAAAACATTAATACCAGAAATTGTAGTAGAGAATATAATATTATTTATATTGGATTTTCTTGTGAATCGTAGTGGCGATACTTACCTTTGGTATCGTGGTATATAGCTTACCATTTGAGAGAGCCATAAATTTCCCAAAATTTATACGCGTTCTACACTTTTAATGCTGTGTTGCAGCAATGGGGAAGTTTATTACGTACATATGCTAAGAAATTCCAAATAATATGTATCAACATTCTAACGTGCCAAACTTGTACATCATAAAATATTGCATCATATGCTGATTACAAAAAACACTGGTTGAAAAAAGTCAATGTCTTTCGTGACTGAATTTTTTATTTTGAAAATTTATGTGGCACCGTAAAGTGCTATAATAAAGAATAAATTAAGTAAATTTGCATTTATAATTATTAACTTATATTTAATGCATCATGTAGTTTATATATTTCCAAGTACATAAACATTGTAATAAGATTTCATTAATAATATTTTTGATCTTGTACATTAAACAAAAAATGTTTCCAAAATTTATAGTCAATGTTCATATTCTGTAATTTTTAATAACATATATTACAAATATGGGTCCGCTTGCAATTTCATTCCAGTGATTATCTTATGAATTTTATTGGAAGTAATAATACTGTTTGAATTCATAGAGAAAAAAATTCTTACCCGTCACAAACATTGCATAGCATCAGAGAAAACGTTTCTATGTTAATATACATGTAAAATAAATAGCTTTATTTGTAACTGTCTGCAAGTTTTAATCAAAATGTCAAATATAACACGAAAAGAATATTTAGCCATATAATAATTTAGAACTATTAATTTTTCGCTCGCCAGCGAAATTTTTCAAATGCTCATTTTATTCATATAACTTAAGTTTTGTTTTAAATGTTTGTTTTATAAAGCTTTTCCCTTTAATTGAAAACAACATTGCTATACATTCAATTGCTATAAGATTCGTCTCTAAAACAGAAATCAAAGTAATTTATAGAGTTTAATGAATTCAAATTATACAGTACGGTAAATCATCTAATATGGACTATACAGATAAATCAGTAAATAACGCAAAACATTCAAGCAATAGGTATCAAACATAAATACTTCCTAGTTTAATGATTACATTAGAAAGGCCTTAACCAAAGATAGATTTATGTACAGTCGTGAAAAAAAAACTAAACACCCCCTACTAACTCTGCAATAAATTATTGTAGAAGAAAGTTACTGGTACCAAACGATTTGAAATAAAGTCTACTTTTATATGATGTATATAAAATTTTCTTAGGGGGCCATCTACATATAAAACACACCCAAACTTTATGTTTTTCAATATCAAGACCTTTATTTGACAAGATATTTGAAATCTGCCGTTCAAACTATGCCTAGATACCAAATTTTATGAAATCCCTACGATTAGTTTCAGAGAAATTAATTACTTTATAATGAGCATATTTTAGGGGCTGTATCCAAATTGAAGTTTGGCACTCGATTGTTGAAATGCTGCAGAATGCAGTTCTTTTAATGTATTATGTTTTAGCGATATGACCATTTTACTCACTTAATAAGTTTCGGTTATTGTTATATGCGGTACAAGTATTGAATTAATCGATTAAAAAATATAAGATTATTTGTAATTAAAATCGTTTTAGAATATTTAAATGTTATTGGAAATTTACAGGTGTTTTTATAATGTTTTTTTCAGATTTTTCATATATTTAACTCGCTCTTTTTTTAATTTATTGGCAGAAACGTGAATAATATTGGCAAATACAAAATTTAGACTAAAGAAAAAATAATATAAAGCAGCGTAAGGAATCAAAGTAAAAAAAAAAAAAACCCGCAGATAAATTGCTTTTTAGTCTGAAAATAAATTCCGACATTGCTTTTTTTTAGTAGGAGGGGGGGGATGTCTTGTTTGAGATATGTTCACAGGATTTATATTCCGATTTATTTGAAAAACTAAAACTAAATCTATGTTATAACGACATTTAAATAACTTTACATCCGTTATTCTCCTTCGGAATAGGGTTAATAATTCTATGATTAAACCTATTCTGGTAGTTCATTTGAAATTTTACAATTAATTGATTAATGCCTCTATTGAAATTTCTATTGAAAATTTTCACTCAGTTCTGTGAAGATGGTGGAAAGGCGTGTTTTATCGCTGTCGATATGATATGTGTGCCAAAGCTGATAAGTTAAAGGATTTATATCTGCATACCTGTCATAAAAAGAATCTTTTTTGCGATTAAAAATAGCTAGTTATTCTTTAAAACCAAAACTAATTCTAATGGTATGGCATAGCATATAGAGAAAGTTGCATTTATAAATATTTTCTTA